>CM075301.1:10524924-11124924 GCA_037672795.1 Lagerstroemia speciosa | reverse complement strand
AGTAGTTTTCCACACGGCTTTTGTTCGTGGAAATATTTTGATGCTTTCCCGAGACGAGGTTGATGTCCTCTGGGATGCTAAGGACCAGATTCCTAAAGATTTTAAGGCAGAGGTAATTTGACCTATTTTCTTTTCACAAGCTTCTGTTAATTTAATGCCTTGCAGGATTTGAATGAATTGCATTTTACTCATCTCTGTATCAGGTGCTCTTTATGGATGCTGATGCTGTTATGCCTAATCTCACCACAGACACATCCATTGAAGATGGTAATGAGATGGAGAGCGCTTCACCTGAGGAGTTCTTTGAGGTTGAGGAGATTTTCAGTAGTGTGGTGGATGCTCAGGAAGAGAAGGGAGAGATCGATAGCTTGGTGCAGTTTGTGGCCCCAGTGGATCATGAAGGGGACCATAAAGAAGTCAGGAAGGAGGAAGTTGACCCTCATGCATTTCTTGATTGTGCATCGGACTACAGGAGTTTGAAACAGGAAGTGAAGGTGGATTCAAGTATTGATACAGTTAAGGACATTGTTGTGGATGATGTTCAGTACAGGAATGATGAGGAGTGGGACCTGGTGAAGGACATTGCTGTAGATGATGGAAATATTAAGTTAAAACGAGTGGCAATTGAAAATGTCCCATCAAATAATGAAGACAATGTGCAGGAGAAGCATGAAGATGTTGAAAATGGGCATCCTGTTGAAGACGCAGCTACGCAAAACAATATAGAGTCTGACATTCTACAGCAGAAGTTGATTGATGACAATTGGAGGCAGAGGCCAGAGAAGTCTATGTTACCACCAATGGAAGGTGCTTCTGTTAACTCGAAATTTACTGCAGGTTCACGTACCAATCAGAACACGAGTCATAGATCACAAGAATCTGAGCCAGCCAATGGGGAACAAGCAAAGCCAAATGTGATTCCACAGTGGATCCTGCCGAACGAGGGTTCTCACACTAATCCGATGCATGTGCCATACCCAACCTCAAGATATAATAGTGCACCATCATCCCTTGCTGTTACTTCTCCAAAAGAGCCTAATCTGGGAGTCGGATTGGAAAGTCACTTTACCTCTAATGTTGTCCATGGAGCAAGTACTTCCATGTCTTCCCCTCCAAGAACAACTTCACCAATAAAAGAGGATTCACCTGGATCGACATCAGCAGTGAAAATGGATTCGCCAGCTTTAACTTCACCCCAAACATCCCCTAGCTTGCTAAAAAGGGGTTGTCCGACACCACCACTGCCACCAATTCCACCACTGCCTTCCATAGCACCACCCTTATCTTCCCCACCACCTCTATCACCTCCAGCACCTCGGTCAAACAGTTTGTTGGTTGTTCCCATTTCCCCATCTTTTGCAGGCACTATCCCTCCACCTCCCCCTCCCCCTCCTCCACCATTTTTAATATCCAATCACCAGATTAGGACACCTCCCCCTCCACCTCCATCAAATAAGCAAAGTAGTGGGGTGATTTTGCCACCTCCACCTCCCCCACCACCTTGGAAGAATGTATCTTCATCTCTGACTAGTTCAACAATTCCACCACCTCCCCCATCGCCTTGGAAGAATGTATCTTCATTGCTAACTAGTTCAACACCTCCACCACCTCCCCCACCACCTTGGAACAATGTATCTTCATCGTTGACTAGTTCAGCACCTTCACCACCTTCCTCATTGTCTCCATATTCAAATGCCAATCTCATCCCTCCGCCTCCTCCACCACCGCCACTGCCACCACCTATTCCATCTTGTGGACTCCCAGCTCATCCACCAATTGCAGCACATGCAACCCCTTTTCCACCATTAACACCCCTTCCTCCTACTGCATGTGGATACCGGCCACTGCCACCAGCAGCACCTATTCAGTCAAGTAGAACCCCACCTCCGCCACCACCACCACCTCCTCTATTGCATGGAACCCCAACTTCTCTATCACCATTGCCTCCATCACCACCATTGCAAGCAACAGGAGCCTTATTTGCAGCTTCTCCTCCATGCACAACATGTTGTGGCCCACATCCACCTTCCCCTTCATCACTTGGTGGATCCCCACCTCTGCAAGGAGTCTCGCCTCCACCACGAGGCCCAACTCCACCCACTCCACTTCCACCTCCACCTCCACCTCCATCTTCACCTTCATTACAAGGAGGCCCACCTCCACCACCCATACTACCTGGAGCAGCAGCACCACCACCACCACCACCACCACCACCACCACCACCTGCAGCACCATTTACTCTCGCACCATCATGTGGAGCTCCACCTCCTCCTTCACTACGAGGAGGCCAACCTCCACCAGCACCACCACCTATATCACCTGGAATACCACCACCACTTATACTACGTGGGGCACCACCGCCACTTGGAGTGCCATCGCTGCCGCTGCCGCCGCCACCTCCACCTCCACCTCCACCTCGACCTCCACCCTCAGCCCATGGAGGCCCCTTACCGCCACCATCACCTAGAGCACCACCTCCACCTCCACCTCCACTTTCGGCACATGGAAGCTTCCCACCACCGCCGCCACTACCACCTGGAGTGCCATCGCCACCTCCACCTCCACCTTCGGCCCATGGAGGCCCCCCGCCACCTCCACCACCATTTAGGGGAGCCCCTCCGCCACCAGCTCCTCCAGGTAAAGTGCCAGCACCACCTCCAGCTCCGGGTGTTTGTGGAGCGCCACCTCCACCGCCCATTCCCGGAGCTTGTATTCCAGGCCCTCCAGGAGCACCTAGACCTCCAGGTGGTGCACCACCACCTCCTCCACCTTTTGGTGCAAAAACTGCTGCTCCTCCTGGTCCTCCTCCACCTCTTGGTGCTGGAAGGGGGCGGGGGCTTGCACGGCCAGGAATGGGAGCAGCACCTAAGAGATCTTCGCTGAAGCCTTTGCATTGGAGCAAAGTAACAAGGGCACTACAAGGAAGCTTGTGGGACGAATTGCAGAGATTTGGAGGAACTCAGTACATATTCAACCTTGTCTTATTCATCACTTTTGCCACTAAGTGATTGGCCATATTTTTCATTTGCACAAAAGCTCCAAATTTGACATCACTTATATATATTTTTGGCTTGTTATTCCAGGGTTTCTGAGTTTGATGTCTCAGAGTTGGAAACTCTTTTCTCTGCGAATGTCCCAAAACCAGCCAGTGGGGGGAAAGGTGGTGGACAAAAGAAGTCTGCTGGGTCTAAAACAGATAAAGTCCACTTGGTAATCTGATTAATTTTCTGAATCTAGCTTCACTTTATTGAATTATGGTAAACATGCAGAACTTCAAAATTCTCATCTCATCCATGTGACAAATATTAGCATTGGTCAATGTAGATTGACCTTAGACGGGCCAACAACACAGAAATTATGCTCACAAAAGTCAAGATGCCTCTTCCCGACATAATGGTGAGTCCAAATTGGTCCAAAGCTCTTACTATAAAATTTTATCTTCTTCCAGTTGTTCAATGATTCCCTTTTCCTCTAGATTTGAAGATTAAGGAAGTTATATTTTTTGTCAATTTTATGGTTTTCTAGGGCCAAATGACGGTCTGTAAAAAATAAAGCAAGAAGTTGTGTTCTTCCTGGGATTGGAGTTTTTGATGTACTAATCTTTTGGACGTTCTTGATCACAATTATCTAATCAGAAGCTAATCTCCATTCAGGCTGCGGTGTTAGCTATGGATGAATCAGCACTAGATGTGGATCAGGTGGAGAATCTCATAAAATTCTGTCCTACAAAAGAGGAGATGGAGCTTCTCAAGGTGAAATTTCAAGAAATGTTCTCTCCATCTGACAATTACTTAGTACACATCCATCATTGCCATTCCATTTTTTCATTACTTGCATGTTCTTTAATCTATCTTTTTCCTTCATCTAAATAGAATTATACTGGTGACAAGGAGAATCTTGGGAAGTGTGAACAGGTTAGTAACTATGCATATCCAGCAAAGAAAAGACTCTTTGTTTCTTCTTCTTTTTTCTGGACCAGAAAAAACTTTCTTGTTTACGGTTACATTTGCTGTTTGTTTACGAGCTTATGAGACTTTAATCATTTCAGTACTTTTTGGAACTAATGAAAGTGCCACGAGTGGAATCAAAGATGAGAGTATTTTCTTTCAAGATTCAGTTCGGAACTCAGGTTTGGTGGTACCTAGACGAATTATAATCCTTCTCTCTCTTCTGAATTTTCATTCATGTAAATTTTTTGGCCTCAGTTATCTCATATAAGACTCTCTGCAGATATCTGAATTTAGGAAGAGCCTTAACACTGTAAACTCTGCGTGTGAAGAGGTATGCAATTAATGATTATACTGAATCCCTCCATTCTTATGTTCCAAATGGTTTTTTAATGATGATCTGAGTTCTTTCCTTTCATATCAGGTTAGGAATTCCTTTAAGTTGAAAGAGATCATGAAGAGAATTCTTTTCCTCGGAAATATATTGAACCAAGGAACTGCAAGAGGTGAGGATCAATAGTGAAATAGTTCTTCAAGAGGTCCCTAGGAAAAAAGTAGTGTATCAGTTCAATTTCCAACCCCTCCCTATCTCTTCCCAGGATCGTCAACATGGGAAAGAAAAAAAGTGTAGAAGCTCTTTTCCAATTTCATTTTCAGATTATTATTTGGCATCATTTTTCCCCTTACAGAAAAGGAGGAAAGAAAAAGAAATCGGGTTTTTTGTTCGATAAGGACGAATCAATCAGATTTTAGTAGTTTTTTCTTCTGTAGATGTCTTCTGTTGACTTTCGTTTCACCTCTAACTGTCATCAAAATGTTCAGGATCCGCAATTGGATTCAAGTTGGACAGTCTCTTAAAACTCACAGACACACGTGCCACTAATAACAAGATGACCCTCATGCATTTCCTTTGCAAGGTACGCATTCTTCGTGTGTGCCATTTGCAGTTTGTGCTAAGGATTATTATAATTGATGATCTGATTTATCCTTACCCAATCTGATGAAACTTCAACCAGTGCTGGAAATAAACTTATGCCGTGACTTTTTTTCTGTTTTAGCCAGTGGTTCTGAAATTATCGAGGAAATCGTACAAAGTCCTTATATCAGGTTTTACATGTCTCAGAAACTAGCTGATTGCTCACCTGAGCTCCTTGATTTTCACCAAGACCTTGTTAACTTGGAAGTTGCGTCAAAGGTACATATACATAATCTGTTAGAGCTCTCTACCGTGTAATTCACTTGTATTAAAATCTCTGGAACTTTGATTTCTTGCAGATACAATTGAAATCACTTGCCGAAGAAATGCAAGCTATTATTAAGGGCTTAGAAAAGGTTAAGCAGGAATTGTCTGCCTCTGAAAAGGATGGCCCCGTATCAGAAGTTTTCCGAAAGGTCCAAAACCCTCATCTTGGTGACAACCATTTTTGAGATTTTAATCCTGACCGTCTTGGCTTCCATTTCCTTTTCTGCTCTAATGAATGTTTTATTTTGAAGCCACGTTCAGACTTTGAAAGGATTCATAGGAGTTTCTGAGGCAGAGGTGGCGTCACTAACAAATCTATATCAAGTTGTGGTAATCTCTGGAGTGCCTTAAAACACCTTGTGGAGTAGTCTTTACAAATTTTTCTTAGTGATGTCCTAAAGTACTTGTGTAATGGCCAGGGTAGAAATGCAGATGCACTTGCTCTATACTTCAATGAAGATCCCGCAAAGTGCCCTTTTGAGCAGGGTAACGAATCTAAGCAGATTCAATATAAATGAGTCCCTCCCTATCAAAACAAAATGTTTGTTTTAGGTTTTCTTAAATTTCTTCACATGATTAATCATGTTTCTTTCGACTGCCTGATCTATCAGTGACAGTGACTCTGTTGAACTTTGTTCGGCTTTTCCGAAAATCACATGAAGAGAACTGCAAGCATGCCGAGCAGGAGAAGAAGAAGGCTGAGAAGGAGGCAGAGATGGAGAAGGCGAAAGGCATTAACCTCACAAAAACGAGTGAAGATAGCTAAAAATTGATGAGTTTAATTTCCCATGTCAGCTTTTAAAAGCTGACCTCTTGTCTGGTAGCAGTATTTGGCTGCTCAAAT
This sequence comes from Lagerstroemia speciosa, assembly GCA_037672795.1. NCBI lineage: Eukaryota > Viridiplantae > Streptophyta > Magnoliopsida > Myrtales > Lythraceae > Lagerstroemia > Lagerstroemia speciosa. The sequence continues at coordinate 11,118,890 of CM075301.1, read as the reverse complement.
CACTGGCTCCCGAGGGGAAAAACATTGCTTGGACAGCTTGGCATGGTGAATGTGGACCTTTCGCAGCTTTGGTGGGCCTGAAGAGGATTTCATAGTTAAGGCTCGGCATTTGGGATTGCTCAGAGTCTTACTGGTGGCAATGGTTCGACGGATAAGCTTCAAAAGGAGACTGAAGGGTTCTTTGGAAATTCACTGCCATCTGGAATGGCATCTTTGCTCTTCAAGGATTGAATCTTGCTGATGGAGTTCCATGACCCTACAAGAAGTGGCTTATGCTTCCACAATCCCGGATTGATATTTCTGTTGGGACAACTTGGGATCTGCAAAGCGCAAAGCCCCTGCTGTACCTTGACACTGTACAAAGCGCCAACTAACACACCTACTCAATTAGGATTCAATTCTTTTTTCCCATGTAACATAAATCAGGCTGTAGCCCCTGTTTTTGTCTGTTCTCCAGTATGCTTGATTGCGACCGTTGAGTTAGGTGTATAGATGGTCAGACTAGGGTAGGTTGATAGAAGACAGGTCCCACATTTAGTGTAGTTGTAAGATAAACCACATACAGGGCAGCAGTAGAAGATCTGCCCACTGTTCCATTCAATTCATTGTACCTGTATCATTGATGGAAAATTTTGAAGGAAGATTCTGCATGACGCCCTTGATTGAAAACTCTTTGGCAATATCTGTCTCCTTGGATGAATCGAACTTAGAAGGTGGGATCCTTTTAATTTGCTTTGAGCTTGCTGTAGGACACTGTTATCAGCCAGACAGCTACTACGGCATTGAACAGGAAAAACACAGGGTACTATGTCGTCCTTGAAACAGCAATTTCTGTTGTTTACGGAAATCCTTGTCACAGCTGTACAAGACCACAACTATATACTCAACTTGAAGAGGACTATGGGCTCGCATTGTTCTTTCCAGACCCCTGAACAGGCCTCTATTCTCAGCTGCAGATCATCTAATCAGAGGAACCTGTTCCTGCCCTGGATATCATAAACAAGAAATCTGCAAATAGCTAAGTATGAAGTTATACATGTCAGTCCTTCCTTTTCACGTTGAAGGTTTGTTCTCAATTCATTCTCGTGTTTCTTAGATTGAAGGGCAAGTTTGTTACGGTGTTATTTGTCTAATCATTTTCTGCAAGCTTCTCCTTTGTAATGGTAACTTCTGCTTTGAGGGAGGAGATTTTTCATGAACTGGAAATTCAATGCCCACATGAAGCTGATTATAAGGTACATTAGACTCTTTTCTAGTGTTCTCAAACGACCTGAACTTGATCCCGAGTTAGAGATGGCTAGTGACTCTGGACTTGATGAAAAGAAAGTGAGAACTGAACATCTGAAAAGAAAATCAAAATAGCTTCTGAGAGAGAGCTTCTCAGATAAATAATGAAAACATTAAGCTTCAGAATCAGGAATAGGGAAACAGCGAAAAGTCACACTTGAAGCCCCTCCTCGGAAGGGTCAACACGGAATGATGCCTCCTGCAGCTGAAGAGCCGACTCAAGGCTCCACAGGACGTCACTCATGGCAGGTCGATCAACCCCGTAATCTGCCAAGCATTTCTCAGCTGTTTCGGCATACTTCTGAAGCGATTCCGGGCAGAATTTGCCTGCAAGTTTTGGATCAATGATCTTCTCTAGCATTCCTTTCCTGTGCCACTTCATGGCCAACTCAGCCAAGCTGACCTGCTCTCTTGGCAGTGCCGGGTCAATTGCAGGCCTCGCGCATATGACCTCAAACAAGACAACCCCAAAGGAGTAAACATCTGACTTGTCCGAGAGCTGTTGCCTTCGGAAATACTCGGGATCGAGGTAACCAAAGCTCCCTTTCACTGCAGTGCTGACATGGGTATGCTCCATCTCCGGGGCTGCCTTCGACAGTCCAAAGTCAGAAACTTTGGCCACCAAGTTCTCATCAAGGAGGACGTTGGTGGTCTTGACATCACGATGGATGATGCCCTGGGCTGCACCGGTGTGGAGATAGTGCAATCCCCGGGCTGCACCGATACAGATCTCCAACCTCTGCTTCCAAGAGAGTGATGGAAGGCTCGAGCCATGGAGATGGTCCCGGAGGGGACCGTTGGACATGTACTCATAGACAAGGATCATCTCCGAGTTCTCATCACAGTACCCAATGAGCGAGACAAGGTGCTTGTGCCTCACCCTTGAAAGCATCTGTATCTCAGTCTGGAATTCGTTGATTCCCTGCTGGGACTTCGGGTTCCCACGCTTAATCGCGACCTTTGATCCATCTTCCAGTGTCCCAAGATAGACCTTCCCGAATCCACCGACCCCAATCACAGCTTTCTCATCAAAGTTCCGTGTCGCCTCTTGTATCTCCTTGAATGTGAAGAACCGACCGAAGCCCGCACTTGCAAGGAAGCTTGAGTGACCGCTCTTGCTCTTGCTCGAGCCGAGAAAGCTTGACCAGTAACTGCTTCGAGTAGATAACAGCCTCGCCTTGCTGGCATTAAGAGGTAGCCACGATGAGGAGCTATTACCGTTCTTCCAGTCCGGGTCTTGCTTACTCCAGAGCCGAACAAGAGCCATGGCTAGAAAGACCATTGCAATCATTCCCATCACAAGTAAAAACGCTCCAAAAAGCTTCCTCTTCAAGGTTCCAGGACCTGGAGCAGGGTTCAATCTCGGAGAACTATCCAAGCTTCCGACGGAATCACTCATCTTGATGACTTCCAGGCCGTTAAGAATTGCATTCCAGAAGCTCGAGTCAACATTTGAGGATGGGCCAACTTGAACCACAATCGACCCGTTGGTTACAGCCGAAGAATCCACCACGAAGTCTCGATAGTAGGCTGTTGCGAGGCTTCCGGTGAGAGAAGAGAGGTCGAGGCCCGAAACGCCCATCATGTGGTTAATATACACGTCGAAGTAGAGCTCGTTGAGGCTCTTGCTCACTATGTCGCAGAAATGTAACCTTACCAAGTACGAGAAACCTGAATCAACGGTCACCTGCCAAGTGAGATTGAAGTTCTGCAGATTCACTTGGGAATCTGCCATGGTTATAGCAGAGGCATAGACAGCATTAGGTGCGATGTACGGAGTTGCCCCTTGGTCTGGGTATTTGATGTCTCCGAGTGGGAACGACAGGTTCCAGGCTCCTTGTGGGAAGGTCATGAATGCAGTATCGGGTTGCCATGTCCGAAAGAGTGCATCATTCGAGGGACTGATGGAGGTGCCTCCGACATTTAGCCTGTAAACCACTTCAAAACTGTAGTGGGACAATCCTGAGAAATCACGGCGGGAAGGAATGGAAGATCCGGTATCAGAGATGAGAGAGTCAGGCACGGAGACGACCTCGATCGCATTGACGAATGAGAAAGAATTCTCTGCAGGTGTGAACTTGAGGGAAAGTTTATTGGGTGGAGCAGAAGTGGCGTCGATGAGGTACTCTTTCAGCACAACTTTGAATCTATCTTCCTTGGGCATGAAACCCCGGAATAGCACGATTCCATTCGCAGAAACCGTAAAACTGGCACTTCCTAGATCATAAGATGGGTGAGGAACTGGATAGAAGTACAGACGAACCCAGTGAAAACCTGGAGAGGAAATGCCGAATGAGTAGACTGACTCATCAGGGAATATTCTAGCGGTTCGGAGTATCGGCAAAGAAGATAAGTAAGGCGAAGAGTTCTGAGCATTTGCAGAGTCGATCGAGGCAAACACATCCCTCCCAGTCGATAAAAGGGAAGAAGAGTCATGATCGGACTGGAACTTTCTCCCATCATCAAGCATGGTTGGGTGAGGCGAGCCGCAGTCGATGAGGTAAAGATCAGGAGGAACGTAACGGTCCCGAGGCGGGGAGTTTGGGAAAGCAGCAGCAACCTCAGAAACAATAAGATTAGAGAAGATGAGGAGGAAGAGCAAGGAATGTGGAGGCTCCATCTATGCCTGAGAATAGGAAACTCCAGCAATCCGTCCAAAGGAAGAACAGAGAATTTTTGCTCCTGAAGTCCAATCAGAGAGAAGATGCAGTTAGTTTAAGTGCAGGAAGTGCAAGGAGAAGAAGCAAAGAGAAGAGGGAGGCCAGTAAGCACAAACGTGCAGAGATGTCACACCTCCTAATCCTATAGACATTTCAGACCAGATCCCAGGATTACCTAAACATGGTCAAATATAATTTATCCTCTGACAACATTGGCCCTAGCAACTAAACTTACTTTGCAGTAGAATCACAACTCGAGATAGACGAACAATTTCATAATTATAGTTGAGATAATTCGACGCTTCTTTCAGTTGAACAAGTTCTCAAGTTCGAGTGATGTGAAATGAGAAAATTCATGGTTCGAAGAGTTTTACCCATTAAATTTCAGAATATCAAGTGCTCTACATCGAAAATACCCATCACCTGTCAATGGTCATCACATGAGGAGATGCAATTCTGGTTTGCTAAGATCTTGGGGAAATTTGTACTAGAAAATGGAACAGAATATAAGGATAGGAGGATGAAATCCTACACAATCATTAGTTATGATTGTGACAATGCGTGTGGGCGACAAGAACATATGGATTCAATTATCAGAAAAGAACATCAGATCAAGTCAGATGCTGAACAAAGATCAGATATCCAGTCATTTAGAGGTATAAGTTCTGTTACACCATTTATACAAGTCAGGGATCCACATGATTCCTAATGGAGTGGATCAAAGAATATAGAACTCTTGACAACAAATGAATTCAATTCAAAGATCTCCTGTCTCTTGTAAGTAATGTGGCGCATATATTTATATTATACATGAGAAAATGAATGGAGTACAAACCCCCAATTCTGTGGTCAAGGAACATCATTGGACTCTGCAACCCTGTTCTTCAGCTCTGAGATATATCAGCCCTCGACTTATCCTCTACACGATCGCATGCAAGAATTGGAGAACAATTCAGTCAAAAGTGAATCATGCAAATCCAAGAAGCAAAAACACGGTCGACATTTGCATCCCTTTTGTCAAGTACTTCACAATACGCCAATAATGGTTATGATGAACTGTCTCATTTCTATTTCATCGATAGTTCAAGGTGGAGTACCTCTCTAGTGTCTCTTAGCCGTAAGAGTTCCATCTTCTCTGCAGGCCTTCTATTCGTTAAAGTGATGAGCTGCGACCCCCCAAGAATGATAACCCATTACTTATTGTACTAGTCATCACAAAAGAAAAGCATTGGACAGAGTCCTATTTAATAGTTGAAACAATACCCAGAAACTGAACCGCTCAGGATCTTGTGCAGAAGGCATCATTGACTCCAGGCTTAGGAGCTTCTCGTATCTTGCTCGATCTGCAAATCAAATGATGCCTCACAGATATAGAAAATGAACAAAGGAGATAAGAACAAAATGTTCTCCGATCATGTCTACAAACTGGAAAGTATCATGAATTGTAGAGATTATCTGTAAATCACCTCGTCGGCTCGCTTGCTTAGCCCTTGATAACCATGCCGTTGCATGTTCAGCAACATTACTGGTTAATTCTAGCAACTGCAGAGCATATAGAAAGAGTTACAGTAAACTGCCAGGAAAATGTCTAAGAAGCAATTTTTTTTCTCTTCTTTTTCAATAAACTTGATAAACATTAAGGTTATACTATTATGACTTACATCAGTTCGTGCTGCTGTTCCATCAGCAGGATAAATGTCTTCCATCCATTCAACTTCTGCAACACGGTAACTACAAAATAAAAGATTTCAAGTTCATTTTGATTTAACCTTGGCTGAAGGAAAGAGAACGTAAGTCGGTCAAGAACTAACCCATCTTGATCCCATGAACGCAGAATATGAAATCTTCGGCGGCCTTCTACCTACAAGAGAGCAATACTATTGTTGCATTTCAAAAGAAATGGTAATCTATAGCTTGATGAACAGAAAATTTAGAAACAGCAATACCAACTGAACGATTTTCTTCCATGTTGTGACATTTGAACAAAGATATTTTACCAACAAACATTTAAACAATAAATTCTGTAAAAGTTTCTTCATTGATCTAATAGTTGCTACGTCCAAACTAATAAAAGTGATTTTCATTGAAAGGATAAATTCAATCTTGATTTTATGGAGGAAAAGGACAATATGATTGTAATCATAATGAAAGGGAAAGTGAACATCTTTCAAAAGACCAGTTTGCAAATGTAGCCGTATGCGAATACAAGAAACCCATTGCAAAGATTTATTACCTCTATAAAGAATCGTCCATCAGGAAGCGGCTCACACCTGCAAGGAGAAAATTAATCAATTTGAAAACAGCAATATTAATTCTAGCAGTATGATATACCAAAACGAGAAGCTTGACAGGAGAAAAGCAAAAGAAATTGGATAGAAGTGCCTACTCAGTGATCTCCACTTCGCATGCAAAATCAGCAACAGATCCTGTACTTGGATCGAGCATAACCTAGATAAGACGAGAAGTACCATAGGAAAAGTCTCTCTGACTAGAACCTTAAAGAAAGAATGAGGTGAGAATTTAAACCTACCATTCCCATTCGATGGTTTCCTTCCATTATCCTCCTCACCTATTATTTTCCAATGAAACAAAAAGGAAATCAGTCTCTCTTGGTTATATCTCGTAGCTTCCTCATGGAAAGAACTTTTATCATATGACTTTCAATAGGCATTAATATGAGGGGTCAATATCTCATTCGTCATTCAAGCACCAACTATCACGACTCACCATAAGCCTATATCTTGGCTCAAATATGTGAAGATTATACTTTTGGCAAGGGAGCACAACGTCCATGACGAAAAGAGGGACCAGGTCATTCCCGAAGTTGGTCAAACTTTGGTGCTCGGTGTTCCTTTCAGCATATTCCTCCGGAAAGTTCCTTTGGATAATGTTCTTGAGTGTCACACTGGCCAGATAATTCAAAACATTATACACATTATTTAACTGGAACACCTTAAAAACAATAACTGTACATGTGAAGTTCTCATAATCTTGACACCAAATCGAGAGATATAAAGACATTTGATCTTTACAATGCAAATTGAAGAGAACATCTACTGTCAATGTCTTTTACAAAGACAATCTAAGTTTTAATAGCAGGCAAGTAAGTCCACTCCTACTCATTTACATCAAGAAATAAAAGGGGAGCTCACTTGACTGCTGATGTCCTAGGACTGATAAACAGAACGGTTCGGCACAGTGGGCACTTGTTACCTTCAAAAGACAACAAGGGTCAGAGAGAGAGAGAGAGAGAGAGAGAGAGAGAGAGAGAGAGAGAGAGAGAGAGAGTCAAGAAGAAATAGATGAGAGGGGCACACTCAAATGACATACCACGATCCATACACTGAAACAAACAGGATCGGCAAAAAGAATGGCCACAAGGAGTGGTAATAGGTTCATACAACAATTTCAAACATAGAGTGCAGTCGAAATCATCGGTTCGCTCAGGCTTCCCATGGCCCCTCCTCCCCATCAAGGTGGCTTGTGTTCTTTCTAAATTTCGAAGAAGGGCCTGAAGAGGTTTGCTGCAAATTTCCGGAAACAATAGCAAAGAATATCAATGATAGGTGCTGCTCTAAAAATAATGCCCCCAAAACTTTCAATTTGTAAAAAGATAATGCATTCCACAACCAATAGCTTAAGGAGAGGGAATGAATGGATATGAAGAGACCCAGTACCTAAATGGATCAATTTGTAGACCAGAAAGAATTGCATCACGAGCAGCTTCATACTTCTCTATCTTTCATTTCAAAAGAGGATTCCTCAGAATTGAAGATTCCATAGGAGGTATTCTCATTAGGGAGAGAGAGGTGTCTTACCAAGAATAATGTGTTGGCCTTTAAAATGTATGATCTGACTGAATTGGTGCAAAGGTTCAGTACCTTCTCAGCATCCTTTAATGCGAGCTGCAGTGAATTTGGAAATATCTCTTTTAGGAATATTGTGTACTCAACTATCCTCGTCGTTAATATGATGGACGATGAGCAACATGAAAAACATACCTCTGCATGTACTGTAGGATCAAGCCCATTCAAGGCTCTATACTCAGAAGCTGAAGCAGCTCGATGTCTTAAAAACAGACTTATCCTGATGAAGAGGATTGTCAGAAAAGCTATCACAAAATTAGCAATACTTGCAAAGAAAAAAAATCATAATATAATAGGAGAGAATACCACTTGAGGGGAAAAGCATGAAATGTAATGGGAAGATAGAAAATATATCAAACCTGATGTAAGTGGCACAACGGTTTCCAAGGATTACAGGATCACTCGGTTTGATATTGTTTGCTCGAGAGTAAAAACTGATAGCCTGAACAAAAGATCCAAACTTTAACGAATGAACAATGGAGACAACAAGCACTATGATACGTCAGAGTAAATTTCCTATGCTGATCATATAAGGCAAGTGGAAATAATTAAGGATGAAGGGGCTGTTGAGGTTGAGGGAAAAATACCATTGATCATGAATAAATGCATAAAATCTGTTTCTCTCCATGGAGATGTGCTAAATAATTGTATTTAACTTTGCACACCACGAGAAAACCTAGTTGCAACTTTGAAGGCTTGAAGAAACGTTGAAGTTCATATTATGACAGAATCATCACAGTAAGTTTCAGGCAAAGTACAATACCAAACCACAGAAAACAAATCTTCCTTTATACTAGAACACAAGTTATAGGCTTTGGCATCCAATCTCTCTTTCATGATCCACAACATTCACTTCTAAGGTAGGGAAGAGATGCAAAGAGACTTTGACTAAGGAGAACAAAAAATAATCTCTCCAAAGCTTACATCTCTCCACCATCAAAGGAAAACACTGTCTACTTTCTTTGCACAAAAGACCATTAGGTTCCATAACGGTGGAGCAGCAATACCAAAGCTGTAAAAGGGAAACCTTTTCCACCCAACTTCTGAGAAAAGATAAATTGCAAGGAACTAAAGCTATAGAGAGCAGCTTTGCCACCTCTTCAAAACGCTCGAGACAATTCTCTCGGAATGCTCTGTTCCCACTCTGGACGAGATCGAATACATGTCTGAATCTATCCCACGACAATGACTCTTCCACATCGTTTGCCTGCAACTTGATTTCAAATTCCTGACTTAGGATCCGAGGAGAAGTACAATATACTAAAACCGAAGCAATCAAAATTTCATACAGAAAAAAAATACGCTAACAATCATATAATGCCCATAATTTCATGACAAGAGGAATACTAAGAAAAATGTACCAACATTTCAAATTGACCAAAGAAGCTCTCAGAAACTGATAGAATGTACGTTAGACAATTCAGATATATTTTTGCAGAAGCAATTACGGTTAGAACAAGAAATTACAAGCTTCCTTGGAATTGTTAATGACCCAAACGAGGGTACATAGGAACACCAAAAAAAAAAGGTGAGGAAAGGGAACGGAATAATTGAACACATCTTCTTGTCTGTTCCTAAATTATTTTGAGCAACCAGACACTTCATAAAAGAGAATACAAGCACGACAGAACAAATATTTTGCTGGGGAAATGCAATCAAATTGGTTTCTGAGGAAAGACATTGTTTTCTCAGTTACATGATGAAGACCTGATATAGACAATGCCGTTCACTTCTCCGTTACCAAAGTTTGATGGAATCAAATCAAGTTGTTCGCATAGGAGGTAAAACAGTCAGTCCAAGGAAGCTGGATGAATTACGTAGAGGAGCCCCCGTAACTCCCACTTTCCTTTCCCACATTTTGCAGCAAATATAACGCTTTACAGCAGTAACGAACGCAAAGGAACTTAAAAGCTCACTAAATCACAGAATTGAGATAGAAACGGTATCATCCCAGCTTGAGAAACACAACTTATCATCTGGACGAGGACTGAAAAGCTCAGCTAAATTACAGAATTGATATGGAAACTGTATCATCACAGCATGAGAAGCATTTAGATAGACAAGATTAACTAGGGCGGCTTCCGTGCCGAGAAGCAGCACTCTGACTTCAAAAGCATGGATCTTCCTGTATCTACTTCAGAGGAAAAAGGAACCAACTTTGGACTCAAAGACAGGATTAGAGAGAATCAAGAAAGAGGGAGAATCAGGAAAACCAAACTTTTCAAGATCAGACTGCCCATCAAGCTTACTGCATTTTGCCGGGGGAAAAAAACGTCTTTAAAAGCAAAACAAACTCACCGAAATGTAATCCTCAACATCTTCCACCCCTTCAAGGCTTAACCCAGAAGGCAATTCTTGACCCGACATTGACGGACAAAGAAGGATTCGATTCACTTCTCGCTCTTCTCCTCTCTCCACCTCCGCCGCTTCCTATCAGAGGAGGAGCAAGAACAATAAAAAGGGCCTCCGAAGCTCAAGAAATCAATGCCCCTGCGGGGAATTGAGGATAATGGATGGGGTGAGATGAGAGGGCCGACGAGGTACAATTAGGGGCGTCGTGTTCGTTCTAGCATCCTTCATTGCACACACGGACCATATTCAATACGTGTTCGCTTGATGTCTCTGTCTCGCCCTTCCAAACTCTCCCTTTTCCACACACAGAACTCTCTCTCTCTCTCTCTCTCTCTCTCTTCTTTTCCTGGCTATTTCTGCATTCTTCCTCCAAATAACTTATTGTTTTACTTTTATTATTTTCCTTTTCAATTATTTATTTATATAGACATATATATAATTAATAGATTATAACTATCTGAGCAAAAAAAAAAAAGATTATAACTAATTTATATTAAAATTTTTACATCATTAAGAGCGAAATTCTCAGTATTATGAATTTTTTATATTCAATATCTCTCGCCTAATATACAGTAGACTGCGAGCACTGGCGAATTAATCTACTAAAAATGAAATTACCATTATTATGAATTTTTTATTTGTAAAATTCATATTTGGTATTAATTTAAAAGAAAACTGATTTACCAAGAAATAAAAGAAATCTTGTTTACAAAACTACACTCATATTTGAGATGAACCTACTATGACGTTAAAGCCTTGTACTTCTCTGTTAATCAGATTCAAACTTGAAATTTTATTTAAGGTAGAGTATAAAATTTTTCTTATGCGAAGGAAAAGGGAGAAAAGGAAAATCCTTTGCACAGTGTGGATCGAATCAAAACCGTTAATATCATGTGGATGTGGAAAATTAAAATAAAAAAAAATATTTTTTCGAAATTCCTTTAATTCATAACCCAAACTATGTAGAAACATATAGATATAATATTTATATATGTATATGTGATGGGAAAGGAGCCAAGTCTAATGTATTTCCGCCATGAGTAAGAGCTTCCAAGCCCAAATTCATCCAATGTGGTCCCACTGTCTTCTCTTATGGATAAGCTACACAATTTATAAAATTAATCAAAATAATAATAATAATAAATCTATATGGTTTTGTAGTGATAGTCAAATAGTTCACAGGCGTGTTGATTTCTTCTTCATTGAATCCTTGAACAGATCATTCACGCGCGTGCAGTCACATGAATTGAACTGAACCCTTGAGTCCGTGGAATAAATATTCAAAAAAGAATAAATTACGCGTCATATAAAAGAAATAGATAAAATTCAAGGTAAAAAAGGAAAATTAAGTTTTTTTTTTTTTGGTATTTTGGAGGAATGGATGATGCCCATGTGCACCGAAAAAAGGATAGGAAAAAAATGGAATTAAAGAGGCACGGGTCGACCGGATCCGGTTAGGATCAATGATCAGTTCGGTATTTTAGATGATGATATCTTGGCATACTTTTCGATGATAAATCAACTAGGACTCAAGAGACGTGAAGTTGCTCCGTGCATTAGTTAGGTATGGAAGTTCGAATAGAAATTTCAGTTGCATTCTAGTGATTAGAGAATTACAGACCGCGAATAATCTCGAAGTTACGGTAAATACGTCCATGTCCATTTCGTCGGGGCCAGGATTCAAAAACATCCAACCGTCATAACTCTAGTAAAACCAAGTGAGATGAGGCTAAGGAGATAGGAGGAGGGACCTTTAGGTCAAACCGCTTTCTTTAACATTTTTAATTTTGATTATTCTATGGTTAATCGATTTTTTAATTGTCATGTTTAGTTAATTAAATACAACATGGAAGGATCATAATCAGCACAGCGGTACGGCCCTGTCATGGAGGCATCAGACGGTGGGCCGCTCTGCCGGTCGCCGTCTCTGCTAACGGCCCCCGCTAACGGACACCGGCAGCCTGGAATCCTACCCAACATCGGAATCAAATAGCCGTAGATGAGAGGAGGATGGATGGATCTAAAATTTTTACTTTAAAAAGGGACAAAATCTTATTAAATAAAATAATTTAATAAAAATAAAATTGATATAATCTGTACAATATTTTACGGTTTTCTATTATACCCTTCCGTAAATCCGTTCCTACTTCAGTGTCAGATGTTGCATCTATCAGCAATAAGTACTCCAAGATGAGTAGCGATAACTTAGTTACCATCTTCGCTAATTTCTTATTTCTTCTAAACTTGAAAAGTGAGGACGGCAGAAGTGACGATCCGATCATTCTCGTCCGCGATATTCGAGTTTTTTTTTTTTTTTATATTGATGGTATCCGGCACCATAACAATTGACTAGTCTACCAAACGGTGTATTATACTGCCCGAGACCCTGCCATTAAACTCCAGATACCGGTCTCTTGGGAGAGTCAAACTCTGAACCCGATCCATTATATATTATCAGCTTACCAGCGGGGTCGCTATTTGAATGCGTAATCTTCGTTAGTTGTTTGGCCTTCGGGAGCACGATAGGCTTAAAAGAGAGAGGCGGGGATTAGGCAGACAAAGGTTATTATTAAAAGAGATTCGATAACCGTCTAGTTAAATCCTTAGTGTTGAACCATTTTGCTTGACCTTTTAGGGGGTCAAAGCATAAGAAGGCAGCTTTTTATTTTTTTAATTATCATTATAAATTAGATAAAAACGCGGCAAAATATAATAGTTACTGTCAAATCCAAATTGGATTTTTGCCATTTGGCATGGAGTCATAGAAGCCTCCTCACACTCCACCAATTAGTTAAAAGACTCAGCCTTTTTCTTATACTAGTTTTTGCTTAACTGATTCAGATTACGCAAATCTTCAGATCATCAATTGTTTCTATTCTCAAGATCCGAACATCGACACTTTACCGAACTGTCCCAACAAATCCACATCAGCCGTGATTAATAGCTCACGTTTTGAAGATGCTCACCCAAAAGGGCCCCTGGCCCGGTACTTGAACAATTCAGCCCAATCAACGTTACAGTAACGGAGAAGTTTACCGTACTGGATTCGATCTTGAATTAATGAGTCCGCTAACTTCTTGAATATCAGATAGTAGAAAAAAAAAGTTACGGTTAAGAGAGTAGGTGGTTTTCAATTTTCGGAGAAATTGGAAAACGAGAGAGAGGAAATTTATTCGACCATGCGACCCAGAGGGAAAATCGGTCCAAGACTCTGCCTCCTTGATGAGGAACCCGTGATCCACCAGGTAAAAGGATAGAGAACTCCCTCAATATCTTATCTAGGCGAAAATGCGAATGAATTTCTCAGGAAGACATCCATCAGTCGAGTTCCCGAACTTCCCTGGCATTGTGGTTCTGTATGCCTATACAATCAATGGATTTGCATTCGGCCAGATAGCGCATGTAACTTTGTATCTCACAAACCCAAAAGAAGGCCAGCATACAATCAAGGCAGATCAAACCCATAAAGTTTCAGCTCGATATCCTTCAAGAGCCGGACTAGAAACACGATCGGGTGTTTTCTGTCTTTGCAGGTCTCATCTTCACCTCAGGAATGAACTCACAGGCTAAAACCAGCAAGCAATTCCGAAGAATCTAACATTAAAAAGTAGTAAACTATTCAACCATAGCTACAAGTCGATCGAGTTTCCTTCACAATCTACGCCTTAGTCTTTAGCATAAACATTGCAATCATGAGTTTAAATGGGATTTTGCACGGGCAGAAAGTATCAATCAATTTCGAGTTACACAACAGGCACGGTCACTATTCTCCAAATATTATTCAACCAAACCTGAAGAAACTCTTTCTTTTCCCTCCAATAAATAGAATATGACGTTGTATTCTCAAAAGCATCACTACTAAGTGAGATAAGATATCAAGGAAGAAAAAGAATTGAAGCTTGAACGAGTAAGTGCAATTGCATTACCTACAGAAACAACTTCACATTCATGACTGTGAGCTCGCTAGCTCTGCAGCCTGCTATTTCCATGCACTGGACGCCGAATATCAAACTTGTCCACGTACTGCAAGGGTGTTGCAGTCTCATTCCGAGTCCTCCTAATCTTTGGACTCAACAGACCCCTGTGACTAAACCCGTAAAGGTTAAGAACCTGGTTATCAGCAAAATTGAATGCCCTCTCCATGCTTCTCAAGCACCTCTCCACGGGGTAATCACCGTAGCTCCCACAGGGCTTGCAGCCCACAAAATGTGTCACGAATGGCCACCTCTCGTCTCCCAGACCGGGATGGTACTTATCGATCATCTCCTCGTACCGATCCACAAGCCCTGCCCAGTAACCGTGCAAGTAGTACGAGTTCTCGACGAACACCTTGTCCATCCACTCATCCTTTTGCGAGATCAGCAAGTAGATAAGGGCCGACTGATCGTCAGCCTCGAAAGCAGGGCGGCCCTTCAAGTTAGCTGTCAGGATCTTCCCCGCCTCGTCTCTGATCAGGCCCTTGGGACCCATCGGAGCCCATGCATCCAGCAAATCCAATGACCACTGGCAGTTTCTGAATAGGAAGCTCCCAGTGTTCAAAGCAATCCACGACTTCTGATCAAACAGCAAATCGGGATACCCATGAATGACCAGATTATGGTTCCCATACTTGGAGAGCGGGATTTCAAACACCATATCAGTGAACAATGCATCGCTGTCCATCCACCATATCCACTCGACCTCAGGATGGGACAACATTAGCCTCCGAATCATGGGCAATTTCGCCCAATACCCAGCAAGCTCCTTATCCAAGTGGGCCATATTGTACACGATCTCAATCCCATGAATCCGACAGTAATCGATTTTGTTCTTGACAGCTTTCAGCAAATAATGATCCCCAATTGGGTTGTCACATGGATTTGGAGGAGACCCAGTGAGGAGCAAAATCCGAGGCTTACCATTCACATAATTCGGGAATTCGGGATTTGATTCCAGCCAATTCTTGCGGGTGACGTCCCAATTTTCGATTTTCGGGCCGAGGGTGTAGGTGACGTTAGGGTTTATCTCCGGCTCCGGTGGCTCGTCAGGGTCTGTTGGGTCGGAGTCGGACCGGATCTCTGCGAGGATCCGGTTGGTCTCCTCGATAATGTTCTGGTTAACGGCGTCGGCTTCGGAGCTTCCAAGGTTGCCCACTCCGATGGTGCCCCGGAGGACTAGGATCGTGACGAAGCCGCACAGGATCGTGATCTTGATGTTGTTGAAGGTCTTCTGGATCTGCCGGCCGCGGGGGATGACTCGGCCCGATGATGGCCTCCCGCCGCCGTTCGTGGCGGTTGTCGGCAGCGGGCTGGAGGTGGTCCTCTTCTGCGGCGTGAAGGCGCCCTGCCCCATCTCTCTGCCGATTCGATGGATCGCACTCAAGTAACTTAAGTTTCCGAGAGACAGACCCAAGAAATCATCTCACATACTCGACAGCCATTTTTCCCAAATCTGAGGTGAAAGCGGTCAGCAACGAGCGAGAGAAGCTCCAAGCACAGAGCGTTCTTTTCCTCCCACTGATCTGAAGGAGGGAAAGGTGAGCGAAGAACCCTGGAAGAGTCCGAGAATGCTAGTACAGCTCACGAATGTCCGAGGATTGAAGCTGCGTCTACAGAGAGAGAGAGAGAGAGAGAGAGATTTGCAGCGCCGACCGACTGCTTAAGATGTCTTATATTTTAAATTTTAAGGTCTGGTCACTTGCTGAGATTAGTAGGCTTAAATGCACTGGAAATGATTTATATTTATTTTCTTTAAATAAAATATTAATTTTTAAAATTTCATAAGTTGGGGGGAGTATTTTATGAAACTTTTTCTTTATAATGGTCTGTACAGGAAAAAAAAACTTATTTGTCCCAAAATTTTCCTTATTCTCCATTTGAGCCCCTGAGTTCTTGAATTCTCTCATTCAATCCATCATGTTTATAGTCTCGGAGCTAAGGGATGTTTTATCAACTTCCATCTGACGGTACCAAAATAACATGATAAATTACAATTCTGAATAATTCGATAGGCCATCTTATATTATTATTTTTCTGTAAAATCAAGACTTATTTCCTATAAATTATCACATTTGAGCGTAGAAAAAACGTGTCGATTGACCACGGAATTCTTTTCTATATAACATTAGAGTCCTATGGATTGAAACAATAGCTGTACATGGATAATGTATGGTAATGTAATTTTAGGAGCTCAAATGAAACTGGATAAAAAGTTTGGGGGCCAAATCGATATTGGCACAAATTAAGATCTCCTTTTTCCTGCTCCTGATCCCTCGAATAAAAAAATTCATTTGCCATAATCAAATTGATATTATCAGTATTTAGTACTTGAAAATTTATGTTAGAACATTTATCTTTAATTTAAAAAATTGACAGTAAATTAAATTTATTGTGCTCGAATAACTCGATAATTCGATAAGTACACAAAATTTAAAAGAGTATGAAATTTAGAATTACTCCTAACAACTTTTGGCATAGTGGTAGGAAAGAATATTCAAGAATAGCAATTTATTTTTCTTTTTTTTTTCTAGGACATATTTGCAGTCCATCCAGTTCATGTCGAACTGGCTTTTAACGCGGTTGTAGACTTTGGATGTCAATTACATTTAATTAATTATTTATTTTTACTGCACATTTTTTAAGATTTTAAAATTCAATTAATCTCGACTAATTTATATTTAAATTAGATCAGTGCATGATAGACTAAAACTTTCCGAATTACTAATCTATTCTTTCAAATATTTGAATTCGGAATATCACTTGAGCAGTCGATCGCGAATCCCTTAACAGAGGTGATAATCCATTTTCCTATTAGCTGTTGGTGGGGGATAAAAATGGTGGAGAACAACTTTTTTTTTTCCTTTTCTCTTTTTCTTCCAGGTGTCACCTACAAAGATGTAAAAATACATTAAATAATTTATGATTCTTTTCTTTTATTTGGTATGCATGACTTTATATATATATATATATATATATTATAAATGTCACAAAATAGTAAAATTTCTAAATCACAACTTTTCTTTATACTTTATATCAAGTGTTGACTTCAGTTAATTTTTTTTCTTTTCTTTTTTAAACGGGTTTCCTCCACTTCATGGGAGTTCCCATCAGGAGAGTTAAGATGCTTCGAATCCCACCATGTGCCGACTACCTTCAGATTCAATGCCCATCAAACATGTCACCTGTTCTTGTTTTCACCTAACCAGCCACTCACGCTGCCTTGTCGACGGCCCTCCTAACTACTATGCTGGCTCGAGCTGGAGACACCCGCCGCTGAGAAGATGTGACGATCGATCCATCTCAACTGATCAACGGAACATGGACGACCGGCTTCGTGTCCCTTTGTCTTATGTGACAGAAAGGACCAAAACCAGCCTTTTTTTCCTCCTTCCTTCCATGTTCATGCTAACACCACTCCCAGCAGTTGAAGAGCTCTTTACTGACAAGGGACACGAGTACGAGCTAGAAAATCATGTTAACCGGAAAAGGCAATACTTTGGTTAAACATTCTCGATCGAGATAGGAAAAGCCCATCATGTTAGTACCCCGCAATGTCATTCTCAAAAGAAAGGCCATGGGCCATGTCCAATCTGCAGGCAAGTGCTTACAGGGTTTCTTTTTTTTTTTTTTTTTACCAGCACAGTGGTTCTAGTTGGAATACTGCTAAAGCAGTGCTCCACTGGTTCAAAACTTATTTTCATTTGATTCAATTAGTTTAAAATCTCATATTCGAACTCATTCTAGGTATTTGTGTTACAAATATATATTATAAGTGCACTCCTTATACTTGAACTTGGAGGACACTCACTTCTTTAATTGTATCAGAATTTTAGTAGTGTTATGTTAATGAGACCAAATGCTGAGCACTACCTGCTTCGTTTGTTAGATATATTTACAGTTGACAAGTGTCGGTTTGCGGTGGCGTGCTAATTGGTTGCTAGCAGGAGCTGTTTTTCTCCGGTTACCCACGATGTGCTTTACACATGACATTTCCTAGATTTATGAACTCGATAAGAATAAACTTTTTGTTATAAAAGAAATTACTGGAAACGTTTACTTATAGTGGCCAATATGAATTGTACTTTTGGTTTTATTGATGAGAATTTAATGTACAACATTTACTTGTGCGGATGCAATTGCGTTGAACAATTCAGTGTTGATCTTTCGATCGGGATACTCAATCAAAAGTGCCCCGCGATCTCTCTGAGAGATGAATACGTGCCCAAGACTCCGACCAATAACCCGAAAACAATAATCACGTATATAACAACTGTCTCGACTCTCCACTTTCGATACGTCTTGGAGATCTTCAGGAAACACGCGCACGGGATCAAGATCGAGATGCTGGTATTGAGAGCCGCCCCGACCAGGGCCACGAGCGTCCCGAAGAACGGGAAGATGAGGGCCACCACCACCGTGCTGATCAGGAGCAAGGTCCTCAGGAGGAGGTGTATTGGCTTGGTGTTGTACGGTCCGACCAATTTCCTTTCCATGGTTTCCGCCACCGGCGTCATTAGAAGCGCATATTTCGCGATCGGGCTTACCAGAATCGTGTAGATGGCAATCTTGGAGCTGATTTTGCCTTTCGGGAGGTTAAGTGTGATCTCCGGGAGCGTGTCGTGGCCGAACATCGAGTATCCCATGACCGCCATGGCTATGTAGCTGAGGGTGGCGACACCGAAGCTAGTGAATAAAACCTTGCAAAACAAACAACTTGGTTAAAGACCACGACGGACTGGCTTGTTCGATCAAGTCTTTATTCGATCTACGGGTTTAGTAATATCCCTGGCACAAAGAGTTACCTTAGAGAACTTGGTCTTATCCTTCATGGAAGTGTAAAAAGTTGGGAAGACCGCATGAGCACCATAGGAAAATGCATACAAGCCAACTGCTTTAGGAACTCCACTCAAATCAAATAACTTAGTTCCTTTGCCATGAAACCCGACTCCATCGGCCGCTCCGACCACGAAAATCGAGCATAGAATAACTAGAGTCGACACAACCCCAAAGGCTGATACGAAGGATAGCTTGCTCAAGTCCTTGAGCCACATCGAGGGCAATATCACGAGCCCCACTATCATGACAAAAAATTGTTTACCCCCGAGCTCATGTGACCCGACCCGGAAATGGACACCTGGGAATAGCTTGTGGAGGTTGTCGCCCTCCAGTATTAGGAGCCCGGTCGAGACCAGGTACAACTCCAGGCACATGAAGATCGATATGATGATGCGTCCTTGATGACCGAAAGCAGCAGTCCCCACCTCGGTGTAGGTCTTGATCTCATTAGAGCTCAACTCAATGCACCGTCGTATGAGGTCTGCAGTGTAGCAGGTGATTATAGCTATGGCACATAGGAGAACTAACCCTAGCCACCCAGCTCGGGAGAGTGTGTACGGAAGTGTGATTATTCCAATCCCTGACAAAGCAAAAAAGAAACGATTGACAGACAAGTTTAAGGATTGATCTGCAAGCAGTGCGTAACGTTAGATTTTTAAGGAAGAAACACTGAAAGAAGAGGGAAGGCAACCTGATAAAGTATTTAGGAGATTAAAGCAACTTTTGAGGAAGCTTGTTCCTGTGGGTCTGGAGGGTGGCGGCTGATCCATTTTTTGCACTTCCACCGTGCTTTGCAGCTAAGGGGTTGGATGAGTTCTTCCAGATCTTCTTTCATGGCTTTCTTTTATAAGAGTTGGGAATTTTAAAAATCATTTTTGTCAATTAGTTCTGCACATTGGCAAGGTATATTTACATGTGCTTCCCTTTGTGATTAAGGCAAGAAAACCACCTTGTTGGAACGTAAATGTATAGATAAAGAATTATTAAGACATGAGATTTACAGAAGCCGATAATTTAATAGTCTAAATCTCACTCTCATATGATTTGATAAGATCAAGATCACGTGTTCGAGTCTCATTTTAAGTAAAATTGCTAAAAAGGTTATTTTAAGTCAGAATTTTATTAGACAATGCATTCTTAAATTATATTAGACTTTTAGTATTGTTATGTTAATTGGGCCAGTACTCTAGCACTCATAGTTTAGTTCATCATATATGTTCATGATTGAATATGAAAATCTAAAGATTACGTAGTGGAGATGGTTGGGTTACTGTTACTGTTACTGTTACTGTTATTGTTATCATTCATTTTTACTACTCAAAAGATGAAAAAAATGAGGTGTGGTGCGGTCGATCAGGGATGATTTTGATCAAGAAGTGATAGCGACCCATATAGCCTTAAAATGATTAGGAAAATTACATTGGGAATTCTTACATTTGTAACACTTTGATATGTATATAAATAACATTTGTAGAAAAATAATAAGGCAAAGCATGTATGAAAAGAATAACGAAAAGGTTAATGAAAGCAACATACAAATGTCTTGAGGTATATTTTGTGCAAAGGTACCAACCAATATGGGGTTGGCCTAGTAATTTTTTCACTAAACTTCTAAATGAGTGATCGCAGTATGGATCTTTATGTTGAGAGGGTCGACGAGAATTTTCCTCGTGATCCCAACCCGACTGTAGATCAGTCTCTGGATGTGTTTCGACTGATCCGGAGATATTAGTAAAAAAAAATATTTTGTGCAAAGATGTACTATTATTCCTTCAGGTCCCATCCAGTCAGAATATGTAGATCCTGAATGCTGCCAAGCTTTTGCACGAGGAAATGGAAAAGATCTCGATCTAAGGCCTTGGTGAAATGTTCGCTAGTTGAAGGGTAACGTTAGCTGCGGACTCAGGAAAAAAAAAAAAAACAGCGATGGATTCTCAACGAGGTAGAGAGCTCGGTCGAAGAATGGGACACAGATGTACGCATCTATGTTGGCCAAGAAATTGGACATCCTAGGACTTGATGTGGGACAATTTTGGTCGAATCTAAAACAAGAAAACTGCATGCGAATCAATCGATCCATGCCGGACGGGGTACAATTTTTTTTATTTCGAAATTTTTGAATCATTTTCATTGTTCGATTAGAAATGTCCTGCAATCTCTTTGAGAGATGAATAAGTTCCCAGGACTCTGATCGAAAACCCGAAAAAGATAATCCCAAATATAACAACGGTCTCGACTCTCCACTTTCGATAATCCTGAGAGATCTTCACGTAGCACGAGCATGGGAGCATGATCGAGACGGTGATGTTAAGGGCCGCCCTGACCAAGGCCATGAGCCGAGGAACGGGAAAATAAAGGCCACTACAACCGTGCTGATCAACAGCAAGGTCCTCAGGAGGATGCAGATGGGCTTAAAGTTGTACGGACTCGGCAAGCTCCTCTCAATGGCTTCCGCGAGCGGCGTGATTATAAGTGGATATTTCGCGATCGGGCAGGCCAGTGCAGTGCAGATGGCCATCTTGGAGCTGATTTTGCCTACACTAGGAGGTAGTGTGATCTGGGAGAGTGTATCATGGCCGAACATCAGGTATCCGATTGCCGCCATGGATACGTAGCCGAGGGTGCTGAGGCCGAAGCTGGTGAGTAAAACCTTGCAAAGCAAAAGGAAAAAAAAAAACTCGGTTAACTACCACGGCAGACTAATTAATTTGTTCGATTGAACCTTTATTCGATCAGTTCGGGTTTAGTAATAACCCTAGATGAGAAATGTTACCTTAGAGAACTTGCTCTTATCCTTCATACAAGTGTACAAAGTTGGGAAAACGGGATGAGCACCATATAGCAAAATGCATACAAGCTAAGGGCTTTAGGGACTCCACTCAAGTCGAATAGCTTGGCTCCTTCTGTCGGATGTTGAATTGACAAAAAGAATCCACAAGACAGCCACGAGGCCTAATTTGAAATTTTAATCGAGATTGAATTGGAGTCGCCACTGATTTTTTAAGAAACTATTTAAGGTCGATTAGAAGCATATTATTTGCTTAAGTAATCATGATACTAACCACCTAGGTATTTATCAGTCTTGAAATCGATATTTGAGTCGAAGACCTGTTACGTATCTTGAAACTCGTGAGATAAGACACACCCAAAATTGGTACCGATCCCTAAGTCTAGGTTATTTGTTTGCTTGCATATTTTACTTTATCCAATTGTTACCCTGATCAAAGTTTGAATCGATGGTCCAAAACTTAAATCGGCAATCCACACCACATTCTTAGCATGCCACTATCATCCTAATCTAAGTGCAGAAAATAAAAGGTTTCACTATTATTGAGTTTACTCGCATTTACCACCATCTCTCTCTATCGCTACCCACCCTGTTACATTGGTGCACTCAAATACATGTATTTTCCCCGATCCCATATACACTTCAACAATATACATCAATCATCACAACCTAGTACAACCGATCGAATCAATCATAGTCAATTTATTCATTTTGGGTAATTCTAAAAATTTAAAATTAGAGAGTTAATTTCTAAATTTCAGGGAATGACGTGAAATTTAAGTTAAATTGCTCAGTGACTCGAGTAAAAATCCAAGAAAATTTTGGTCTAGTTTTACAACACTTAAAAATATCCTAAGGACTGATTTGAAGCATTTCAAGAAGTTCTGGGCCCTGTAAAATTTTCAGGGCTAATTTAAAATTGCAGGGACTTATCAGTAAATTCGTGAAGATCCTGGACTGAGCTGAAAAGTTTGGTAAAAATGTCCAGGGCTGATTTGTAATGCTTCAAAAAGTTCAAGGATCATTCCCTAAACCCTACAAACACTTAGGACTACTCCAAATCAAGCATAATCATCAGGGGCTGATCTGTAAATTCTCAAAACATGGACTGGACTGAACTGAGACAGTGCAAAAAGTTCACAAAATCGAATTTTTGTCAACCTGTTTCATCAGTGTAATTTTCCACAACTCGATTTCTAGTCATTCCCCATCTTAATAATAAAAAAGTTGCTTTTTTTTAATGTTTGATTTTTCCCTTTTTCATTTTTTTTCTTTTGTGATTTTTATATTTTCTTAAAAGATAAACTATACTATATATATATATTGTTAAAATCCAACATACAAGGTTTCTAAAAAATTTTTTTGATGGTTCAAATTTCTCTACATGAAAATGTTTTTCACCTCTTTTTTATTTTCTCATTTTTCACAAAAAAATTACTAAAAAAAACTTTAATCACTGAGGATATTTTCTAAATCCCGGTCGAGAAGTTATACCTATGACCAAGATGATAGTGATGACGAGGTGTGTGTGGAACTTGAGCTTGGTGGAGGACTCGGATCAGAGACGGATTCAAAGTCGGTTACGGGCTCGAGCTCGTATCGGCGGTGGACCCGATCTTGATGACGGGCTTGGATCGGCAACAGATTCGAAGTCAGTTACGGGCTTGAACTTGTATCGGCAGTGAACTTGAACTCAATGACGGGCTCGGGCTCGGACCGGTGAAGAACTCCAACTTGGTGTCAGACTCGTGCTTAGATTGGAGACTGATTCGAAGATAAATTAACTTAGGATGGAATGTGTGTTCTTGAATTTTTTGCTCAAGAGTGGGAGTTCAAGAGTGCGGAGAGTGTGAAATGGCTCTATTTATAGAGAAGAGCTCAGCCAGGTTTAATTGTGAAAAAGTAAAAGTTGAGTGTTGAGAAAGATAAAAGAAAAATAAGAGAAACGAAAAGAAAGAAAAATAAAAAATAAAAAATAAAAAGAAACAGAAGACAGAAGACAGATCGGTGCCGCCGGCGACATTGCCCGTTGGGGGAGGTCCTCCGTGCGGCAATGGAAGAAGGGACGGGAGGTAGGGGACAATGAACAGTGCTCAGCACTGTTTATTTGCGCTCCATTCCCCTTTTTTTTTAATTTTTATGTATTTAGAAACATTTTTTTGTCAGTTTATAAATTAAAATAAGAAAAATAATAATAAAATAAAGCATATATAATATGACAGTACAAAATAAGTGGTGATTAGTTTGGGTCAAAATGGAGCGTCTACACCTTTACCATGAAACCCAACTCCATCGACCACCCCGACCACAAAAACCGAGCATAGAATAACAAGAGACAACGTGACTTCACAAGCAGATAAGAAAGATAGCTTGCTCACGTCCTTGAGCCACATGCAGGACAGTACCAGGAGTCCTGCCATCACGAGGAAGAGTTGTTTCCCTCCGATCTCATGGGATCCGACTCGGAACCTGATGTTTGGGAATAGCGTGTGGAGGTTGTCGCCCTCCATTATCAGGAACCCACTAGGGATCAGGTAGAGCTCCAGGTAGGTGAAGGTTGATATGATGATTCGTCCTTTACAACTGAAAGCAGCGGGGCCTACTCCGGTGTTGGTCTTGATCTCGGGGTTGGTCTCGATGCACTGATGTAGGAGGACTCTGGTGTAGCAGGGATTGTAGCCATGACATAGAGGAGAGCTAACCGTAGCCACCCGGCACGGGAGAGTGTGTAGGGAAGGGTGATTATTCCAATTTCTGAAAAGAGCAAATTAATCAAATGATCGGTGGCAATTTTAGGATTGATTTGGAAGCAGCGCAGAATGTTCTATTTTCGAGAAAGATTAGGAGATTGAAGAGAAGAACAAGGGTGACCCGATAAAGCTCTTAAGCCATTGAAGCAAGTTTTGAGGAACTGTGTACAGCGTGAGTTTTCCTCCACTTCATGGGAGTTCCCATGAGGAGTTAAGATGGCTTCGAATCCCACCACGTGCCCACTACCTTCAGATTCAATGCCCTCAACGTGTCACCTCACCTGCTTTTGTTTTCACCCAACCAACCACTCATGCTGTCCTGTCGATGGCCCTCCTAACTATGCTGGATCAAGCCAGAGACACCGTGGCCAAGAAGATGTGACAGTCGATCCATCTCAACTGACCAATGCAACGGGCTTCGGGTTCCTTTGTCTTATGTGACAGAAAGGATCAAAACCAGCCTTTTTTTCCCCTCCTTCCCTGTTAATATTAAGACCACTTCCAGCAGTTGAATAGCTCTTTACTACAATGGATATGAGCTAGAAGCTCCGTGTTAACTGGACAAGGCGTTACTATGGTTAAACATTCTCGATCGAGAAAGGAAAAGCCGATCATGTTAGTACTCTGAAATGTCGTTCTCAAGAGAAGGCCATGGGCCATGTCCAGGCTGCAGGCAAGTACCTACAGGGTTTTTGGAGCAATATTACGAAAAGTGGCACTGTACTTTTGAAACTCAGTTGGATACATTTGCGTATAACAATTTAGTTTGATGTTTCGGATCGCGGTAATCAATCAAAAGTGCCCTGCGATCTCTCTAAGGGATGAATACGTGCCCAAGACTCCGACCAACAACCCAAAAACGATAATTCCATATAAAGCAATAGTCTCGAATTTCCACTTTCGATACGTCTTGGAGATCTTCAGGAAACATGCGCACGGGAGCAAGATCGAGACGGTGATATTGAGAGCCGCCCCGACCAAGGCCATGAGAGTCCCGAAGAATGGGAAGACGAGGGCCACGACCACCGTGCTGATCAGGAGCAAGGTCCTCAGGAGGAGGTGTATTGGCTTGGTGTTGTACGGTCCGACCAATTTCCTTTCAATGGCTTCCGCCACCGGCGTCATTATAAGCGCGTATTTCGCGATCGGGCTTACCAGAATCGTGTAGATGGCGATCTTGGAGCTGATTTTGCCATTCGGGAGGTTGAGTGTGATCTCCGGAAGTGTGTCGCGGCCGAACATCGAGTATCCCATGACTGCCATGGCTATGTAGCTGAGGGTGGCGACGCCGAAGCTAGTGAATAAAACCTTGCAAAACAAACAACTTGGTTGAAGACCACGACAGACTGGCTTGTTCGATTGAGCCTTTATTCGATATACGGGTTTAGTAATAACCCTGGCACAAGCTGTTACCTTAGAGAACTTGGTCTTATCCTTCATGGAAGTGTACAAAGTTGGGAAGAGAGGATGAGCACCATAGCAAAATGCATACAAGCCAACGGCTTTAGGAACTCCACTCAAATCAAATAGCTTAGTTCCTTTGCCATGAAAACCGACTCCATCGGCCTCTCCGACCACGAAAACCGAGCATAGAATAACCAGAGTCGATACAACCCCAAAGGCTGATACAAAGGATAGCTTGCTCAAGTCCTTGAGCCACATCGAGGGCAATACCACGAGCCCCGCTATCATGATGAAAAACTGTTTCCCCCCGAGCTCATGTGACCCGACTCGATACCGGACGCCTGGGAACAGCTTGTGGAGGTTGTCGCCCTCCAGTATTAGGAACCCGGTTGGGACCAGGTACAACTCCAGGTACGTGAGGGTCGATATCATGATGCGTCCTTTACGACCGAAAGCAGCGGTGCCCACCTCGGTGTATGTCTTGATCTCGTCGGGGTTCGACTCGATGCATCGTCGTAGGAGGTCTGCAGTGTAGCAGGTGATTGTAGCCATGGCACATAGGAGAACTATCCCTAGCCACCCAGCTCGGGACAGTGTGTACGGAAGTGTGATTATTCCAATTCCTGACAAAGCGAAAGCAAAAGCAAAAACAAACGATCGACAGACAAGTTTAAGGATTGATCTGCAAGCAATGCAGAAAGTTCGAATTTTAAGGAAGAACAGTGAGAGAAGAGCAAAGGGAACCTGATAAAGCATTTAAGAGATTAAAGCAACTCTTGAGAAAGCTTGATCCTGTGGGTCTGATGGGTGGCAGCTGATCCGTTTTTTGCACTTCCATGGTGCTTGCAGCTAATGGGGGCTGGATGAGTTCTTCCGGATCTTCTTTCATGGCCTTCTTTTATAAGAGTTGGCTCTTTTTTTTTTTTAAGTCATCTATCTCAATTAGTTCTGCACAATGGCAAGGTATATTCACATGTGCTTCCCTTTGTCAATAAGCATAGTAAACCACCTTCCTGGAATATAAATGTAAAGATGAAAATTTATTAAGAAATGAGATTTGGACCACCAAAAACGGTGATTTAATAGCCTAAAATTTCCCTCATGTGGTTTAGTATAGTCGAGATCTGGGGTTCGAGTCACACTCTAAACAAAATTGCTAGAATGGTCCCTTTAAGTCCGAACATTAACGGACACTAACTTTTTAAACTATATTAAAATTTTAGTATTGTTATGTTAACATGGTCAATACTCGAGTACTTATAATTCAGTTCGTCTGATGTGTTCGTGATTGAATATGAAAGTCTAAGCGTTACTTAATGGTGTTGGTCGAGTTACCAGTACCACTGCCCTCCATTTTTATTGCTAAAAAGAAGGAAGAAATGAGGTTTGGTGCGGTCGATCGAGATGATTTTCATCAGCAAGTGATAGCGAACCTAATAGTTTTAAGATTATCAGGAAAATTACACAAGGAATTTATACACATAACACTTTAATATATATAATTAACATTTGTAGAAAAATAATAAGGCAATGTGAAAAGAATAATGGAAAATTTAATGAAAGCAAATCAAAGCAAGATGCAAATGTCTTAAGTGATATTTTGTGCAAAGTTGTACTATTATTCCCTAAAGGTCCCATCAAGTCAAGAATATGTAAATCTTGAATGCTATGCCAACTTTGAGATAAGAAATGGAATCGGTCTCGACCTAAGCTCTTGGTAAAAATATTTTGTAATTGAAACTTTACTGATACGTGCATTGCGATAGGGGTTGCGTTGGATGCAGTCTAAAAAAGAAACAAAAAAACGATGGATTCTTGACGTGCTTAGTGAGCACGGTCGATGCACGGGACACCGTTGCATGCGTCTATGTTGGCCGAGAAATTGGCATCGTACGACTTGATGGGGGGGACAATTTCGGTCGAATCTAGAGCAAGAAAACTGCACGCGAATCAATCGATCCATGCTGATTGCAGTACAACTTTTTTTTTTTTTTTTCTAAATTTTTTAATCATTTTCATTTTTCGTCTAGAATTGTCCTGCAATCTCTTTGAGAGATGAATAAGTCCCCAGGAGTCCAATCGAGAGCCCGAAAATGATAATCCCGAATATGAAAACAGTCTCCACTGTCCACTTTCGATAATCCTCGGAGATCTTCAGGTAGCACGTGCACGGGAGCAAGATCGAGACGGTGATGTTAAGTGCCGCCCCGACCAAGGCCATGAGGGAGCCGAAGAACGGGAAAATGAGGGCCACTATATATTACCGTACTGATCAGCAGCAAGGTCCTCAGGAGGATGCAGATAGGCTTAATGTTGTACGGATTTGGCAAGCTCCTCTCGATGGCTTCCGCCACCGGCATGATGATAAGTGCGTATTTCGCGATCGGGCCAGCCAGTGTGGTGTAGATGGCGATCTTCGAGCTGATTTTACCTTTGGGGAGGTTGAGTGTGATCTGGGAGAGTGTATCATGGCCGAACATCAGGTATCCGAGTGCCGCCATGGATACGTAGCCGAGGGTGCTGAGGCCGAAGCTGATGAATAAAACCTTGCAAAGCAAAGAACTCGGTTAACGACCACGGTGGACGAATTTGTTCGGTCGAACCTTTACTTGATCGACGCGTTTAGTAATAACAAAATGTTACCTTAGAGAACTTGCTCTTATCCTTCATGGAAGTGTATAAAGTTGGGAAAACCGGATGAGCACCGTAGCAAAATGCATACAAGCTAAGGGCTTTAGGGACTCCACTCAAGTCGAATAGCTTGGTTCCTTCACAATGGAACCCGACTCCATTGCCCGCCCCGACCATGAAAACCGAGCATAGAATAACCAGAGAGGACGCGACTCCGCAGGCGGATACGAAAGATAGCTTGCTCAGGTCCCTGAGCCACATCGAGGGCAATACCACGAGCCCCGCCATCACAACGAAGAGTTGTTTCCCCCCGATCTCGTGGGATCCGATATGGAACTCGACGTTCGGGAATAGCTTGTGGAGGTTGTCGCCCTCCATTATCAGGAACCCGGTAGGGACCGGGTAGAGCTCCAGGTAAGTGAAGGTCGATACAATGAAGCGTCCTTTGCGACCGAAAGCAGCGGAGCCGACTTCAGTGTAGGTGTTGATCTCAGGGTTGGTCTCGATGCACCGCCGGAGGAGGACTCCGGTGTAGCAGGTGATTGTAGCCATGGCACAGAGGAGAGCTAATCCTAGCCACCCGGCACGGGAGAGTGTGTAGGGAAGTGTGATTATTCCAATTCCTGACAAGAGCAAATTAATCAAATGATCGATGGCAAACGAGTTTTTAAGATTGATTTGGGAGCAATGCAGAATTTTGGTTGGAGATTGAAAAGAAGAACAGGGAATTAACCTGATAAAGCATTTAAGCCATTGAAGCAAGTTTTGACGAAGCTTGTTCCTGTGGGTTTGAAGGGTGGAAGCTCCATTGTCTGCACTTCAATGGTGCCTTGTAGTTATGTGAATGAGTTATTTGAGCTATTGCCTGACCCATTTATAACAGAATGTGCACTTCTTGGTATCTCATAAATGCTATACGAACTGAGAAAGAGAGTTTAATATAATTGGTACTGTCTTGTCTTGGGCCAAGAGATCCTAGGTTCAATTTCACCTGTGAAATTTCTCGTGTCTCTTTTATTTTATCTTCTTTCTACACGTATACCGGAAAAAAAAAACCATACAAACTCACAGTTTAGGAAAAGTTTATATGTAGGAAGACATGTACTATCTATCTGTTGAGGACGTTTTTGGGTCAAATATGACCCAACTAGTTGAAATTTAACATGACCATGTACACTAACATGCCCGAAAAACTCGTGGATGATTGTTCAGAGCAGGTGTAGAGACTCGTCGTAAATATGGTACATGGGAAGTTCTAGCGATGAGATCAAACACAGGACCTCTAAGTTATAGAGTGAAAGCGGTACCAATAATACCGATCTCTCTTTCTCGATTATACGGTCAATTTTAGAGCGAAGAATCCTGAAGAGTCACAGTCATGCCAGATCGTGTAACATTTATGCATCGACTTAAGTATAATTCTTTTGCGGTACTGTAGGCACTCTTACTCAAAGTCTTCTACGACCGATTGACTTGGACTGCCCGAGTCAGCTATTCCCGCTAGATCTAACCAAAGCCTATACGCCTTTGTTCTTCCCACCTTCTGACACTCTACAAGTCTTTTAATCTGTCCATTTTGAGAAGACTTCGGTCGTCCACTGATCACTCGGTGGGCTGCCTACTGACTGAAGTTCAAGTCAATTAGCTCTCAAGATCGAAAATATAATTCCAACGAGCAACGGAAGCACTGGCATGCGATGGACAATGACCGGCGACTTAGCGTTCCGGCACCCTCTTAACTAACGTTTTCCCTTAAACGGTTCACGGAAGCCGGTACTTGCACTATATACCGACAGTAGGCATCCTTGATTTATCGAGATCCGCAGTTCGAGTGCCCCATAAGAACGAAAATTTAGCCAGCACCAAGTCCTGCAATTTGATCCTCATGGAGAGAGAGCGCGTATTCTACAGGGACCCGTGTGGCTAACAATTGTATAGGTGCGTAAAAGTTTGACCGTTGCTAGAAAGTTGTCCAAGCAGTGGTGATCTTAAGGAAAGTTCCTCGGATTGCCCTCGGATATTGCAACGGACAGTAAAATATTGGATTCGTGTACACCCTCAAAGTCTAGACTGATTCGTGGTATTGGATTGAGACATAATATTAGATAAATAACACTTTTGATCCTTAACCTTTCATACTTTCACTATTTTTGTCCTCTAAACATTTATTTTTTTATTATTCATGTCCTCAACCTTTTGAGTTTTTGTCGCTTTGGTTCTACCGTAACTCTTTCCATCCAAAAAAATATTTCATTCAAAAATTATTTTCCAACAAAAAAAATATTTTTCAAAAAATAAAGAAAAAAAGGGAAAAAATAAATGAAAATAAAAAGTATCGGTAGAGTTTTACTGATGATCAAATCTCCTTCAAAAATTAGGAGACATTCCCGCTTTAAAATTGATTAGTGGTTATAACTATTATAAAATTGTGATTCATTCTGAGAAAAATGAGTTTTAATTTTTGAATGGACACTTACTAGTAAATAATATTTCATTAATCAGGGACAAAATATATATTTTTTTAAAATACTTTTGTTGAAAAAATGATTTTTGGATGCAATATTCTTTTCTTGGATGGAAAAAGTAATAGTATGACCAAAGTGGTGAAAATTCAAAAAGTTGAGGGCTAAAAGTATATTTTTCCCTAATATTGATACTTTATATGTTTCGGGTACCATGTTAAATACAGTAATTTATAGCATATAAGAGTTCGTACTCGCATTAATTTGAAAGTTTAAACCCTTGGATGGTGATGTATAATTATCTTATTTTCATGAGATTATCTTTATAAGAGAGTGACTACGTATGCATGAACCGGCCTTTTAAAAGGTTCGAATCAGATCGATTTACTTCGAGTCCACTCGAGATGCAGTGGCTTCTTGAAAAACCAGCGAGAGGCCATCGGACATAGTATCCGGCCTAGAAAAATAAGCAAGAGCAGACCCTGAATGAAACTGAGTTAAAGAGGAAAACTCTTACCGGTTTCGAGAACACGATGTCGTTCTGTAACTCTTCCCATCGTCCGATGAGAAATGGAAAGCGAGATCGCTCATAATCCAATGGCATTTAGACTAGTTCATCGAACGGTTCCATGCCCAAAACTGTAAGGGTACGTTTTGTTAAGGAAATGAGAATAAGTATTTCGTGCGGAATAGGAATTTCGCCGTTTGGTTGGCCAGAGTAGGTCAATTCGGAATATCTATTCCGAGTCCACCCTCCACAGAGAAAGAATAACAATTCCTCCCACATCAGTTGGGAATAGGAATTCTCATATGGAATAAAAGACCAAATTACATATATGCACTCGACTATTCATCAAATTTTTCATTTCGTGCCATCGTCTAGTCCACCGGTCTCCGTCGCTGCATCGACCACCAGCTGCCCCTGTCAGCCTATCGTTGACATACCCAAGCCTCCCGAACGTTCCTAGAGCTTTCCCATGTCTACCCGAACCTTATTGTGCTAGCCTGAGCCTTCCCGTGCAGATTCGTCTCCCATCCCGTGCCGCCCCATGTCTCCTCCAAGCCTTCCCATACCGCCCTGTGCCTTCCTCGAACTCTTCTAGCCTTCCCATGCCCCTTCGTCTCATCACTGATTCCACTATTTGCTAGTTGCTCGAGTGGAGGAATGGAGGAAGGAGGAAGGGTTGGCTCGGGATGGTTGGGGAGCTCGGGATGGCTCGAGAGCCCGGGTCTGGCGGTGGCTTGTGGTGGTTCTCGTTGGGTTGGGGTTGAGGAAAGGGGTGGGGACAGTGGCTGGGGATGGGGTGGGGGCCGGGTAGAGGACAATGGGTTTTTATTTATTTTTGTATTATTTTATATGTTTTTAAAATATATATAGTAACGATAATTTTATCTTTTTACTTTTTAAAAACTCTATTCCATATTATTCAATCAACTAATATTTCTCTATTCATCTTTCAGATTCCATTATATTCTTTTTCTATTTAATTTCTGCGAATCAAAGGTACTGTAACAGTTGACAAGAAAATATAAGGGAACAAGATACTTGGAAATCAAATGTCAAATTTTGGGATAATATAGATTGGCAGCATGAATTTCACGTGGGATAATGGTTACGTACCAAATGGATGAATGGGGAAACGGTTCGGTTCGGTTCAGTTCGGTTTTGCTCCCTTACGTACAAGTCCTCGACGACATTAAAATATACTCCCCGTGGCACATGCTGGGATAGAGATAGATTTGTCTGTTCTTAATGGAGCGATCATATACTATGTACATAATACTTATGTCATATAATTGTTAAATTAGAATTCACTATTTATATATCTGTTTGATTAGGATTAATCAATTCCTATATTTTTTTTGTATTTTATTAGGGAATTTTTAAGATTTAATAAATATATATTTATGGTTATTCATTATAATATATCAATTTCTGATTGGATAGATATACCACGTCATCATTGACACATCGTATAATCATTTCACTGAAGGCTTTCTCGTTTTAAATACAATGTGTATTTAAAAAAAATTCAATAGTTGAAATTTGAGAAATTCTTAGGTGAGTTGAGTCCACTATAAGTTATTTAGAGAAGTTTTTTTTTTATTGGTAAAATGTTGCTATTTTATGAAGGACCAATAATTGGACCCCAAAGGTACAAGTTATAAGTGTTAAACAATCAACCTATTTGACAAAGAGCATGCACATCAGTATTTTTATTCCTAAGAATCCATATAAGTTTCCAACTGTCAAAGTAAGAATGAAGTTTTGAAACATCCAAAAGTATGTTTTGGATTTCCCAAGGGTATTCCTGATTCCCATTAGCCGAAATAATCACCTATTGAGCATCTGAAAATATGATCACCTTCTTCCATTTATTTTCTATAGCTATTTTCGTGACCAGCAAAAGGGCAGAAGCCTCAGCCTGTGTTGCAATAATGTCATGAGCATTTGGTTCCAAGAGGCAACATGCTTATTTTCAAAGAAAGCCACCCCAGCAGTGCAAGCAGCTCCATCGGACCAAGCTGCATCCATAAAAATTTTAAAAGAGTTGTTTTGCAAGGGCAATAAGGAGGGATTAGTGGTCAAATCTCTTTACGTCAAATTTAGACGCTCATTGAGGTTTGCTTGACTCGAATTCAAGTTGGGGAATTTTATGAAAGATCTATTAGTTCTAGATAAAAAAACTGAACAAGTTAGGTTGATTTTTATTAAAAATACTGTTGTTTCTTTCATTCCAAAGAGTGTATAAGAGAATAGCACTATATAGCGAGAAAAGTCATTTTTCATTTACATCTGAAGTAAAGCATGGCGGGTTACAAATAAAATCAACTAAATCCATCATCATATTTATTTGAATATCGTAAACTTTCCAATTGGATTCATGCTAAGCAAATCTAGTAAATGGGCATTTATGAAAGAGGTGTAAGTAAGTGTCTTCTTGAGCTTGACAGAGAGGGCAGTGATTCTCAGTGTTTGCCCAAGGTAAACACTATCAACAATCCTCCACAGGTGGAGTTTGAGTCTATGATGAATTTTTAGATTCCATACTTTATTCCAAAATTTTTCATTACCTTTATTAAACCTAGCATCTTGATCAAACAAATAGAAAGATTTTACAGACAAGGAACCATTCGTATTTTGAGTCCAGATAACATCATCATCCAAATCTAAATCGAGAAGAAATATTTAAGTATGTTTGAGACTGTGTTATCAGTGAAGAGGGAGTTCAATAGGTTTAAGTTCCAATTTTTAGAGATCGGACAAATAAGGTCTTTAACAAGTAAGAAGTTATTAATAATGATATTGACTGATTTTGGTTCAGCCATGAAATCCTTATTTCCTGGAATCCATGGTTCTCCCCATACTTTTGTGTTGTTGTCATTTCCAATTCTTTTACATGTGAATTTCATCATAGTTTGTTTACAACCTTGTAGATCTTTCCAAAATGGTGAGCAAATTGATGTGTTTCTAGTGTTTAATTGAAGGCAGCTGCCATATTTTCGAGTGAAAATAGTAGCAGCCAGGCTGGTTCTGTTAGTGGATAAAAACCGAGCAGTCTTTGATAGCATTGTTCTATTGATATCGAGAATCTACGAAAACCTAAACCTCCAAATTTATTCGGTTGACATATAAAATTCCAGCTAATGAGAGTCAGGTACCTACTATCACAGTCCTCTTTTCCCCACCAAAAATCCCGCGTTATTCTATCCAATTTATTGCAGATTGATGAAGGGATTTTGAAAGTTCCCATCCGATATATAGGTATTGTATTAATAACTGATTGAACTAATGTCGTTCTACCTGCCCATGACAGATTTTTAGATTTCCAGGCCGCTAGTTTATTTTTCATTTTTTCAATTAGGAATTGAAAGTTATTTAGAGAAGTTATTGAGACTTTATATTTACTCATTTTAAAATAAAATAAAATACCAATACTTTTTTCTAATAATCTATGACAAGCTCAATTTACTTAGAATTTTCTAGGAAACAACGATTCTTTTTTTCATGATCAAAATATAATAGAAATCGGAATGTAGAAAATAAAACACTGTTACTTTTTTATTAATATTACATAATATTTAAAGATTTTATTAACCTCACTGAATTAAAATCCTTTCAGTTATAAATTTTCTTCACTCATATGTAATTTATATCAAAATAAGATAATAAATGAATTAAATAATTAATGCATAAGAATCCCATCAGTGATGCAAGCGCTGAATCAAATCAGATTGCAATGGTAAATCAACAGCCACCAACTAATTAAATTTCACATCTCGACATCTCATTTCCTTTGATCCTTATTTTGTCCGAAAATTACACAAATGCCATTTCCGGGTAACTCGGGAAATTATCGAACCAGGAAATATGTATCGTACATGATGTGGCACATGCCGAGGTTCACCCTTGACCAGTTGGCATCGACCGGGGATTCTAAATCTTAATCCTTTCAATCACTGTTCATGACACAGAAAATCTATATATAAAACCCACATAAAAAGCCCCCCGGAACCGTAGGACAACAGCAGTGTCCGAGGCTGCTGAAACAGACCAAACTCATATATTCATGTCAACAATTTAAATACACATTATTCATTTCTCAATAATTCCATGGAAAATCCAAATCTGCTGGCCCAGCAGCTGAGGTTGATGGAGCCTGCTGATGCTGACCGCGGAGCGTCACCCTCCGGCCCGGTTCGAAGCTCGACAGGACTGATGAGATCCTGGGATTGGTTAGGACGCTGGCGAGGTCATGGAATTGCAGTTGCAGGTTTGGAGGGATGGAGACAGGTCGAGCAGGGTAGAGTGATCCGAGTACAGGAAATCCCGGGACGGAGGAGGGAGTTGAGAACATGGGATCAGTGTTGGTGTTGAAAGGATCGGTCGATTCCTTATTCGCCGGGGCAGGGCTGGAGCCGATCGGGTTGGAGAAGCAGGGCACGTCGGGCAGTTCAACCAAAGGTGTGGCCTCGGTAGCTTGAGGTGAAGAGTCCATTAATGGAGGCAGAGAGCAACCCGTAACATGGATCTTCTTGCCGCCGGGAGTCTTCTCGTAAACCCGGCCGATCACCCATTCGTTCTAAGTAACAATAAGGAGACACAAATCAGTAGTGAAACACACAGAAGAAACATAAGAAATCCTTTCTGATGGGATTAAGTGATTCGAGTTAGCCGAAAAGCTCGAGTCTGTGTATGGCTCGGTGTTGATCTTGTCTATCACAAGCCAGATTCGATGGAAAGAGAGTTATCGAAATATCGAGACCACGCCATCAATCAGGAATTCCACTAATTTCTTGTCCAGGCGCTGTCAAAGACTAAACCTTTAACTGATCGATCGATACGTGCCTTTGCGGTCTCAGGGTGGTTGTGGTAGGAGAGTTTTCCATCTAGCCGGTACTCGTGCATCACCCAGTTCGTCTTCTCGCCCTTTGGGGCCCTCCCCCGGTAGAAAACCAGCGTCTTCTTCATCCCGACCAGCGACATCCCTCGCCGGATCTCCTTGTCCTTGCCCGTCGCCTTCCAGTACCCCGCCACCGTCGCCCGGTTCGTCCTCATCCCGGTCGGGTACTTCCGGTCCTTCACGCAGAAGAAGTACCACTCCTTCTCTCCCATTTTCGCCTTCACTGCAACCAAGCTCGAAGTTAAAGAATCTGAAAAACCGATCTTTGCCTTCGGGATTTTCGATTGATTATTCGGAACAGGTCAATGGTTTTGCTTACTGGGCAATTCCCAGGGCTCGGACTTGTTCAGGTCGGCCTCTCCGATGGCTCTTGCGGAGAAGTTCGCGTCCATGACTTTCCTCTGCAAGTAATGACTGATGAGCTCTTCGTCAGTCGGGTGGAATCTGAACCCCGGCGGCAGCTCGACCCGATTCCGATCGTCTTCCTTTCCTATCCCGGGCACATCCTCCATCTCCATCGAATCGATGAAATCGAAATAGAAAGCGCTGCTTAAACCCCTCTAATTCTCCTATCAATGAAACTCCGTTCCAACCTTGAAGATCACAACTTTACATAGGCCAAGACAAAAACTTGGATGCAGAGTATGGAGCGAGAAGAGCTGTTGAAAGAAGAAGTTGAAGAAGAGAAGGCTGTGGAGGATGGATGGGTTTTCATGGAGGAGGAGGAGAAGAGACGGAACCCATGGGGGCTCAGACGCTGCAAATGTGAAAGTGGGGGAGAAGTTGACAAGGAAAAGGAAGCATTTTCAGCAACAGGGAGCCCCTAAAGACTCATCCTTTAACAGGTAGAGAGAGAGAGAGAGAAACGTGGGATGTAAGGCAACCTTTGTTAGGTTGTTTTGCAATTTTTATCGGTGTGTTAGTCTATGAGAGTTCAATAAGTTTTTATTAATTTTAATTTGGATCGAATTATCACTCTTTGTTATGAAAAAAGAGAGTAACAGTAATAGCGACCCAGTCGCTTCGCTACATAATGTTCAGACTCTCTTGTCCAACCGCAGACATATCGGGTGAACAGTACAACCAACACTAATACCAACACATCAACGTAACACTATCAAAAGTCCGGTATAGTCTAACAAGTCACTGTACGTTAATGCACAAACTCAAGAGCATCTTCTGACAATATTGTTCGGAGTGAAATTCGAACTCATCAAATCACATGAGAGTGAATTTTAGACCACTAGACCATCATATTATAGAGCAGCATAAATTAGAAATTGATGAAGACTTTGTAAACCGGCATGAATCTTTGCCGATAATTTGGTGAAATGTTGCAAGTTGTTGATTTATATGCAAAGCACAAATACAAATAAACGCACGTGCGAGGAATTATACATGGATAAAGTTGGTGTAAGTGAAAGGAGATTGTGTTATTTAAGTAGAAGTACTAGATTCGAGTCTTTGTGGACGCAACAAACCTTCTTAGGAGGGGTCGTTGGAAAACCATCCGACTATACCTCGAATCCGGATTGATCGGAAACTTACCGATACCGGATACTAGATGGAAAAAAAAAAGGAATTATACATACATCTGCTGTAAATAATTGTACGAATTATTCAAATTATGTAATAAAATATGTGTACGGATTGTCAATTCCTGACGTGGGTATACTTCCCATACGGTCAGTCAAACGTACGAAATACATTGTATTTGATTTTTTTTATCGGTAAAAGAATTTCAAAAAAGAAAAATGTTAATAGTTAATGAAAGAAGAAAGTGAATCCATCCGAGTTGATATTAGAAAAATAATTGATGGTGATTAGTTTTCGTTGACAGCTGCAATGCACAAAATTATACATCACAAGAAAATTTAATTGCGTAGTCAGACATTTGGTACCGAACAAATTAATTATTAAAGTCGCAGTGGGAAAAATTAGTCGTGACATTTGATGACCATATCATATGTAGGCCTGACAATTATTGACACGACACGGTAACCCGACACGACACGACACGGAGTTAGGCGGGTTTGGGTCAAGCCTATTTAGACACGAACCCGTTTAGACACGAACATGTACAGACACGATAAATAAACGTGTTTAACTAGGTTTGAACCTGTATAACACGACACGACACGATTAAACACGTTTATTAAATGTATTAACTATTTTTATACATATATTGACTCATTAATACATTTATATATGAAAATTTTATGATATATAAATATTACATGCATTACATGATCAATAATTGATTAATCTTACTTACTTATTGTACTAATTATCAATAAATATTATTATTTTAGTAATTACATCATATATTATTAGAGTATAATTATATATTGTCGATATTTTGCATTAAATGGGTCAACCCGGTTTAGACACGGTTTAGACACGACTGTTTAGACACGAACCCGTTTAAACACGAAAAATAAATGTGTCATATCCAGATCATTGGAGTTTCTAACCCGGACACGTTTAGACACGACACGTTTAAACACGACACGACACAGTTTGCCAGGCCTAATCATATGCACATTATCAATTATCAAACCGCGCGATTATTTTCATAGAATCGACTTTAAAATCGGTCAAGGAGGGTGGTCAAAGTTGAAAAGTTTGAACGCCGGACAGAAATTAACTATATATTTTGGATTAAATTGACTGCAGATTCATTCACCGAAAAGCTTAGCTTATAGGATCCTCGGATGCTTGCACACACTTACGAACCTAAGCCGGTGACGCATCGGAAATAATGATGGGCCTCCCATTTGAGAAGAAAGTCTTTCGTGGGAGGAAAAAATCTTCAATGGAATGATTATACTAGATAGATGATACTGACGAGATATATGCATTCAATTATAATTTATCTAATTAGAATTCACCATTTATTATATTTATTATATTTTGTTATCAATTTATATATATTTTTTCAATAATGGTTCACTTTTATGATTTTTTAAAATTTAATAACAATGATTATAAATTTATTGATTACATTAAAGTTATGATTGGACGAATGTACGATATTAGTATCGACAACGTGAATCACTGCTTTATTGAAGACTTTTTTTATCTCATATGGGGAAAGAGTGTACAATGACGAATATAACCTTTCCGTTTCAAGAATACCTCCAACCACTTGTCGACACGTGCGGAAGGAACTTCAATCGTCTGGGTAAAATGGAGAACAAGAGAATCTGACCGTTCAGATCTTATAAAAATTTGTGTCAACGGCCGTACTGTCACATCAACGCCTATCAGGAAATCAGGAATTGATGGTTGCCACTGCACCTAATCATAACCCAAATATGATTGACCATGAGTGGACCCGTCAATACAAAATTTTAGATATTCTTTTTTTTTTTGGTAAGGAAGGATATTCTCAATTTCTTACCTCACAAAAAAACTGTTAGAAAAATCTAATAAAAAATTTTAATTAGTAATAATTATTATAATTATTTTGAAATAAACGCATAATTATTTATGATATAAATTGTTATTTAATCCGCCACGTGAATGGATAAAATCGTCTAAATTGATTTTCCCAAATCTAACCTCTTATTCAACTCATAAATTAGAAAAAAAAATTTCAGTTGAGCGATTATATTACGAGGAAATACTAATGTGATATATTCGTCTAATCGAGACTTGACATTGTTAATTATATAAATATGCTTATTTGAACATATTTTCTGGCCTATATTCAAGTAAGTTATTCGAGTTTTATGAGATTTTAACATATGATTGATTGTTTTCCCCTTAGTTGAGTGAAATCAATTTATAATTAATTAATTCAAATTTTCTTTCAAGAATATTGGTACTTCAAGACTTTTTATTGATATATGTGTTTAATGAAGAACCAACCGGGCCAAGAAAGTGGACCCCGACTCACGGAATCAAGGTGGACAGAAGCTGGAAAACAGAGGAAACAGGGGAGGGGTCGCGACCCAAGGTCGCGACTCCCTGAAGCAGAAAACTGAACAGAGTCATGGGTCGCGACTCAGGGTCGTGACCCTCGCCGGCAGAGAAGATTTTGCAATATTTGAGAAATATTTGATTTCCTGAAGATCTCAAAAGCCCGATATGGAAGATATTCTGAGATATTAGGACACAAAAGAGTATATTTCACTTGACTTATTCTGGGAGAAACCAAATATCTTGCAGAATATATTTTTAGGATAGAGATATTTGGAGAATATTTTTAGGCAAGATGGAATATTTTATTCTCTATCCTTATAAAGTCTCGACCTAGCAGCATACGGGAGTGATGACGACTTTTCATACCAGATTTGATACGTTTGTTTTGTGCCAAAGAAGAATTGGATTCACTTACGGTTTCAAGGAAGGAAGAGGAACAACGTGCTTCAAGACAATTTTGAGGATCGAGAGATCGGCTTCGAATCATTCCAGAGTTTTTCTTTCCTTCCTCTTTCCTTTTCTTAGTCATGGTGTATTCGAATCTTTTCTTGGTATTTTCATTTAATTCTGTCATAAACTAATTCCCCATTTCCTAGGGCGAGTAATAAAACTCTTTTCTATTTTCTAAGTTCTTCCCCTTTCTTTTATATGTGATTAATTACATCGTGTTACTTATACTATTATTGACATTAATGCTTTCTGATTGACTGGCCACCAATTAGATCGATTAGGAGATTCAATGAACTCGAGAGATGAAGTTGTAATCACGCCGGAGATAGTATAATTTAGGATAATTCACCCCGAGAGGTTGGGATTATTTGTAAGAAGTATCGAGAGATTAGCCGATCACCCTAGGTATCCAAATTAGAGTTTGAACTCAATGAGTTTATTAATATTAATTGCCTAGGGATAGAGTGATTAGTATCGTCCTAGAAATACGTTCTTGTTAAACCGAGAGATAGGCAAGGAGACACAAAACCCTATGATAGTAAATTGTATATAGAGATCGGGATTGGATTTAGAAGTAGAATTGAGGGAAGTTGTGAGCCCTAGGTTCATTAAACTGATTGAATTTCTTCTAATTGCTTTCAATTTACCTTTCTTGTTTTCATTAAATTCCCATCCAATTTCGAATTACCTAGCTTGGCTTGATTGCTTGGTTTATTACTTAGTTTGATTGATTTAGATCCTCATGGAAACGATATCGATATTTATCACTTTATTACTTGCGCAATATGTATACTTGCGTGCCTTTTTTGTTATCTATTTTTATCTCAACAAACATATAACTAATAATTATATAATTATGATTATTAAAATTTACAAAATCTTTAAAAAAATATAAAATAAATGATGAACTTTAATTAAAAATAATATATAAATAGTCAAAAAATTTTAAAAATTATGATAAATGGTAAACCCTAATTAAAAAATACATAAATAGCGAATTTTTATTAAATGAATATACTATATCAATATTGCATAAGAGATATGACAGTTTCACTAAAAATTTTCTCCATAGATTAGCCTACATTAGTGTAGGAAGGACTTTGGGCCCATTGACTACATAGGAGTGTTCCTGGTTCAGTTCAGTTCGAGCGATATAGGGACCGAACCATAACCATTTGAGGAAGAAAAAACTTGAATTGTTTAAAACCTATTTGAACGATTCAATTAACCATTTAATTGATTTTTACATAAATAAATAAATTTCACTATATAAAATACAATTGGTTAAGTCTGTTCGAAATTAATCGAATCGAATTGCAAAAAAATTAACTAAAAAATATATTTTTATTTAAAAATGTATATTTTATTTTTATTTTTTCATTTTATTTAATTATTAATTAAAAAATAATTTGATTCGATTAACGGTAATTAATCAAACTAATGATATCAAGCAATCAACCGAGCCTCTTCTCAACCCAAAAAAAAATGAACTACTAGCAAACCAAAATGAACGATTCAATTATTTTTTGTTCGATTCGGTTCGATTTTTTAGTTTTTTTAAACAGCCCTATTGACTAATGCCCACATCTCAATCTCCAATTTTTCATGAAGAAAATAATTTCTCATCCACCCTGAGGATTAGTTACCATTCAGATTTTAAAAGTTTAGACTTTCAATCAACTGCTGCATCGCACTATTGTATCTTACCTAACAAGATTTGAATCGGAAAGCTTGTTCAAAAGAGAGATGCAAAACCATATCAACCAACTCATGTTGGTGATCAGGTATTTTGCTCGAGCAGATATGTAGTTTGCAAGCAGATGAAATGAAGGGCAAGAAAAGCAAACGACATTAGAATGCGTCTCAGGAGCTGCATTCATTTGAGATCCGACACTTGTTAGCTCAAAGATGATGTGTATAGGAATTTCTGGCGAATGGGATGTGAAAGTAGTCATCTAAAAGCACCAGACAGAGGAAACTAAATAAAAACCAGATGTCGCCTCAGAGGTAGTGACAATGTTGCAATATCATCATCATTCCCAATATCTGATAATACGTGCAGCTATGAATGCATCCCAGGCAACTTGGAGATCGTAAAAGAAGGGTTTTTGAGTCCATGAATCGTGAATCTACAGAAATTTTTTGACAGATCAAGAAGAACACAGAGAGAAAGAACAGAACAAATTGCATCAGAGAGATTCCCGAAAGACCAGGTCATCATCCCCAGTTGTCGAGTGCTGATGTCCCTGTCTGTGTCGTCGTCACTTGCAACAGATCAATCAACTTGAGGAACACAAACACATCCAAAAATGAATT
Organism: Lagerstroemia speciosa; assembly: GCA_037672795.1. Taxonomy (NCBI): domain Eukaryota; kingdom Viridiplantae; phylum Streptophyta; class Magnoliopsida; order Myrtales; family Lythraceae; genus Lagerstroemia; species Lagerstroemia speciosa. The sequence goes on along the minus strand of CM075301.1, from coordinate 11,075,779 downwards.
GAATGGCAAAAATAGAAGTAGGCAGCCACTGCCTCAGATTCATTTACTTTTCAGTGAGAAGGAACTCTCTCAAAGTATATTTAAACCCATCACCGGCGGAGCCCTTTAACACCAAAAGCAATTGAAAAACGAGTCGAGACAAGGCAGAGGAAAAGGGGAATCAAACAGAACGGCAGCAATTCAGTCTACTATAACTCGCAAGTTCGAAAATTTTCATTCGAAGAACATGGGGGTGTAAGCGGGGAAGATGGCAGAGCGGCTGGAAGACTTCTGAAACCCTAGGAAGAACTTGGTAGGGAAGGGGGTCAATAATCACCTACGAGCGACAATTTGTAGGCCGAGAAGACGAAATTAGGGTTTCCGATGACCTCGCCACCTAAATGGGCCCACTTGAGGCCTTTACATGGGCCTAAGCTTTTTTCTAATGCTGGGCTTCCTTAGCTGGGCCGACTAAATGGGCCCACTTGAGGTCTTCACTTTACCGATCCAACTAACATGTGTGATGTGGGAAGCATATGGAAAGGTTTGTTTTTGGTTTGCAGGAAAGAAGAACAAAATGATAAGCTTGCATTATTAATTATGTAACTTAATTAACTAATTAGCATGTAATGAATGTAAGTACGTGTCGAACATCTCCTGTTAATGCGTCGACACATGTCCAAGTCCCTCTAGACATCTGACATGCTTTGCATGGTCACCACTTCTCTTGCTCATTGCTGGCCACCGTACTTCGTGTTTGTTACCGGTACGGTTATTTATATACATGCACCGTGAAAGTAAAACCATAAGAAGGGTTGCATGACTTAGTGGTGCAAAATTCACTTTCACACGATTCTGTGAGTTTGAAGTTTCAAATTCGAATTTCTCCTTGCAATTGTGTGAAAAGATCAGTTGGAAGTTGCATTGTTTGGACAAATACCGTGGAAGACATCTGTTTCTTAGAATATACTAGATCTTTGATATTATCATGCTAGTTCAACCATACGGAGTGCTGATTGTTCTGTTTGTTTAGTATGTTAATAGTTGAACATGAAAGTTCAAATATAGGGTGAGTTGATGAGATTGTTCCTCTTTATGAGATTGTTCTTCACGGCTTCGTTGTTTTCTTTTTAGAAAGATTGATTTCACCAAAAGAAAAATCACGAAATCATGAGAAGACAGACAGTCCACATTTGTAACCTGTAAAAAAACTGCAGAGGGAAGCGAGATGAACAGAAGGGAGAGACACATCACTCAACGCGATCACCCACGACACGAGCAGTCCCTTCCTCTTCCTCTGTCGGCTCTTTCTGCCATGTCTGTCTCTCTGCAACACAGGAGGGAGGGAGGTTGGGATGGAGGGCGAGCGAGAGAGAGAGCTGTCACCGTTAATGGAGGAGTCGTGGCACACTTCCTCTTCCTCGGTCGGCTCTTTCTCCCATGCCTGTCTCTCTGCAACACAGGGGGGGCGAGAGAGAGAGAGGTGTCACCATTAATGGTGGAGTGTGGCATACATGCCATTGATGGGGAGATTCTTCTATCCCTAACCAGCAACTCTCAAAAAGTGTTAACTACGCAAAGGAATATGAAACGAGAGGTAAAAAGATCCCATTTCATCAAGTTCTTCGCAAGGCATTTAAAAGATTCATTTTGTATTCATAAAAATCTTCCATCATAAACTCTTTATTAAAAGTTAATCAATCCAAACACACTAAATTTAAGAGATGAAGCCCGAAATTTTCGACCAGTCTTGTTTTGGATCTTTGAATAAAGATTAGAAAGGATCTACCACAGAAGCAGAATGAAGATTAGACAGGATCTGCAGCAAAACCCCACGTGTTCGTTTTTTATTTTTATTTTTTCCAGGAAGAAAGTTTCTCTAACTTAATTTCTTAAAATAGTATGCATAAATAATACTGTATCATCCACTTGCCTGGACAACATCCCACGCCATGTCTTAACTCGATTCTTGTTAAGGTTGGAATCTATGCACATTGCCTCAGTCGACCGCAGATTCTCCTCTGTCCACGTACCTTGGACCTATCACTACATGTTTGTATAAATCTCCAAGGTTCCATCGTCACGTCACAAGATTCACTCACCCGGTGGTCTCTTACATTTAGGAGAGCTGGAAAAAGTCCACATCTCTCTCATCTTCTCCTCTCCAGCTCCCCGGGCTTTTCTGAGTCTTGGACATGGTGTTGTCAGATCCTGCTTCTTCCATGACAGGGAAAGAGGGCATGGCTTGTCTGGGGATCTTGTTGATGGGATTGCTGTCTCTGATTCCATGCGTTCATGGCAATGGCGAGGGATGGACTGATGCTCATGCAACCTTCTATGGCGGAGGCGATGCTTCCGGTACAATGGGTGTGTGTATCTTCCATGGCCGAACAGATCTACCAATCCAGAAGACATCACATTTTATCGGACATTAGTCAGCTGAAGATTCCACTTCTGTGAACTGTGATTTCTTCCTTCAGTGGAATCCGTAGAATCATCTTATCGTATCTTATCGGTGTCTTGTGTAGGCGGAGCCTGTGGGTACGGCAATTTGTACGACGAGGGCTACGGAACCGACACAGCGGCGCTGAGCACTGCGCTGTTCAACAACGGGCTGAGCTGCGGCGCGTGCTTCGAGATCAAGTGCAATGGGGAGCCCAAGTTGTGCATCCCAGGCTCCGTCGTGGTCACCGCCACCAACTTCTGCCCTCCGAACAACGAGCTCCCCAACGACGACGGCGGCTGGTGCAACCCTCCGCTCCACCACTTCGACCTCTCCCAGCCCGTCTTCCAGCGCATCGCGCACTATAAAGCAGGGATCGTGCCCGTAGCTTACAGAAGGTAGTCATTGAACCAGCTTGTTCTTGCAAAATCATTCTTAATCTAAGATTTAAGATGATCTGTTTGTATAATTTTTCACAAGTTATCAACTTTTTGTGTTCCCCTGTCTTGGGACTGATAAACAGAGTGCCGTGTAAGAAGCAGGGAGGCATCAGATTCACCATAAACGGGCACTCCTACTTCACCCTCGTGCTCATCACCAACGTAGGGGGAGCCGGCGACGTCAAGGCCGTCTCCATCAAGAGCTCCAAGACGGGGTGGGAGCCGATGTCCCGAAACTGGGGGCAGAACTGGCAGAGCAATTCCCTGCTAGACGGGCAGAGCCTGTCGTTCAAGGTCACCGCTAGCGACGGCCGCACGTTGGTCTCGAACGACGTGGTCCCCACCGGGTGGTCCTTCGGTCAGACCTTCAGTGGCCAGCAGTTCACCAATTAAGTCCACAAAGAAAAGAATTGAGAGTCTCTCTCGAGCCCAAGGCCTAGGGACAGGGTTGTTGATTTAGTTTAGGTAGAAGGTGAAGCTTTTGGTGTGTCTCTCTTCAGTCATGAGTTTCTGCGGGTATTCCCTGTTTTTTTACTGTCCGCTGTTGGTGTCTCTGCCTTGTCTGTTCAGTGTTCTGCTCTCTGTTTTAGAAAGGGCAGCGAAGGATGTAGGAATTGGGCTGTGTAAGGGTAGTCGTAAGGTCAAATTTGTGGGGGCTAAACTGAATTGGTTTGCCTCTTTGTTGGTAACCCCGAAAATGGAAGAACACAAAAAGGGCAAATTTTGCTCTCATCTTTTACAAGAATGCATCCACACTTGAATTTGCTAATGTGTTCTCTCATGAATCCATGTTTCTAATTCCTTACCGAGCTCGATTGATGGACCTGTTTCCCATATAAAAGACCAGGACACAGCTATCAGTTGCTTCTCTGGTCATAACAGTGCATACAACGTTAGTTTCATCTGCTAAAGCTTCCTTGCATGCAGTTCATGTATGTCTGCATATACATCCCACCAGACAAAATTGCCAACAGGAGAGGCAGCTACTTGATGTCTCCCCTGACGTAGTATCGATTCCTTCGTGGAAATCCTTGCCTTATCTTTATACTTGTCTTGAACGGGTGTTGTTCCAACGAGTATACCCACCGAGATTCCTTTCAAATCATTCTCGAATCCTTTTCATCTTCCTGTCTGCTAACATGGATCCATCCCCATAAAAACACTACATATATATAATCATCTACACATACATATCTGCAGATTACATATGCTAACCTGTCATGCTCGTAGACAGGAGCTCGAGTTTTCCGGCTTCAAGCAAAGTGGGCATTGCAGGTCTGATATGAATTAGAACCTCAGAACTCCCCCAATAATTCCACCTATTAGCTGTTCCACTTCTCAGTAGCTCCTGCAAGTTCCTCAGAAAGTGGAATCTTCACCCACTAGCAGGCCCCTTCTGATCTCCATTTCTAAAACCCGATGCACGTTCTTCCGTTTTTACCCCTTCCTTCTGCTTCAGAAACACGAATTTTCACTCCCAGCTGATACTAAATGGAAGAACTTGCAGAGATGCCTACACAACAATCTGGGATGCTTTTGTATGACCATGAAATACACTTCTGTTTTTCGTATCGGGCCTCAATCATTAAAGGTCTAAACTAAAGGCTGTTCAGTATCAGGTAACACTTATGCCTTAATCATCCCAGCAGTCTGGTACGACCTGGCTCGGTTGGAGCCTTGTTCATAGTGCTGCTATTGGGCTGGTCAGAAAACCGATGGCTTTATAGTTGATGCTTCCCTTTAATATGGAACACAAAATCTTAAATCCGTCTGTCTTGAATAGGTTCGATGATCTTTAGTTCATATGTATGGCACCTATTGGCGCATCATAGATTGCAGCAACTGTGGGTTTTATCTAATTACATACCGATATTGTTTATATGCACGGCCAACTCCTGTCAAATTTGCACCGGTTATCACACATCCGTGTTCAGCAGACCAAAATCAAAATTAGTTTTCTCGCTAGGTTCAAGCGTGCTTCTTGTGCAGTACTTAGTCCTACCACTGATGATTTTTTCGAGGTAGGACGAGCCTGATTATCGAGTGAAGAGACACCAATGAAGCTCTCAGACTTTATTTCCGTGAAAGCCCTTTCCATGAAGGGAAAAAATTGGTAGAAGGAGAGCGGAAATGTGATCGAGGATTGAATTCTATTTGGATGACTGGCGCCATTCTTTGGCATCAAATATGACAGGAGAAGGAAACAAGGTAGAATCGAAAACAAATCAGATAAATTATTATGAGGTGCAGAGGCTTTTCTCGACAAGTTTGGTGAACTCTCTGAAATCAATCAGTCCATCTTTATTCTCATCAAATGCTCTAATCAGCCTTTTGCAATCAACTTCAGAGACTTCCCTGAGCCCCAGTGCCCACAGCACATCCCTCAGCTCTACTGCATCGATGAAACCGTTGCGGTCCTTATCAAACACGTCGAATGCATCCTTCACCTCCCCGAGACTAGGCTCCTGCTCCTCGAACACCCTCTCGATCTCCCGAGCCCCCACCATCTCCTTGCTTTCTGGGCTGAAGCTAAAAATCCCCAGCCTCTGCATCACCATCCTGACTTCCTCCCACGATATCTTCTCCCTGTCCTCCGGATTGAGCCTGGATCCCGGAGCCTCGACAAGCAGAGTCTCGAGAATCTCCGATTTCTCGCATTTGCAACCTGAAGAAGAAGAGGAGGAGGAAGCAGAGGAACTACGAGTTTTGGCCTTTGCTACGAACAGGAAGCCAAAGAACAGATTATAGACAAGGCACTTGAGACAAGAGACAGGGTCTCCATGGAAGAGGACACACTTGAGGAACAGGATTATTGCCACCCCTATTCCTATCCCAATCGACAATGGCGACAGCGGGGCGTAATCCACAATCTGTTCCATCAAAACTCGAGACGGGGAACCCAACAAGAGGCATACGGCTATGGGTCGATCGAACCGAACAGACAGAACCGATTGACAATCCAGAAACAGAGGACCCGAAGGGGGAAGCTTTCGGGATTTTGAGGCATGAAAAGTTGCCAATGAGATGGTGCGGTTTATATAAAAGATTGAGTCGGTTCAGTTCAACGCCTCGTGCAATGAATCGCAGAAGTGTAAATGGAAGAGAAACTGCAGAGTGCGTGGAGAAGAATTTTCGGGGGGGAGGGAGGAAGTTGCTGTGTCTTTCAACAAAGTTTCCCTATAAAACATCTTAAATTGCACTATTTCATAATAACATGATAAGAAAAAATTAATCAGATTATTTTAATTAGTATTAACTATAATATACTATAATAATTATTTGAGTGATTAATATTAATTTATTTATTTATCATATTTTAATTAATATTTTCTCATATTACATGTTGAGATAGTACCACCTAATAATTTCTCTGTCCGTCCCTTTCCTTGGTGCCGTTTCAATGTCGGAGTCGTTGTTTAGTATTTACGACACCGTCATAGAAACTTCCTCGAATTTGCATGGAAATTTATTAGTTCTTTACGTAAATAAGTGCGCGTGTATATACATATCCATGTTTTATTTTATGTTATCTTATATTAAAAAATTACATAAATTTACCAAGAGGGGTTGGGCCGAGTGGTAAGCAGCTCGGTGCCGCTTAAGGAGGTCTCAGGTTCGAGACCTCACGTACGCAGACACCCCTCTTGGGAGCCTCACCCGCCATTGCCAGGCGTGCGACCCGGGGCGACCAACGGATTAGTCAAGTATGGTTGGCTGAAAGATGCCATCTCACCGCTGGTGGGGCCTGCTTGGATACCGTGGCTGGCGACCAAAAAAAAAAAAATTACATAAATTCTAGTTAATTATTTTATATTTTAATTTAATCGAATCACTAAAAAAGTATAAAGCTCTCTTATTTATCATTTTTCTCTATTTAAAATATTAAAATTGTGGAAATACTGAATTTACGTGAATAAATCATATTTGCTACACACACACACACATAGAGTAAGGCAAGGGAGAAAACGAAAAAGAAAAAGTTTTGCCTTGTGCAGTGGGTGGAAAAAAGGACTTTTTCCGGACGATAAGTTGTTTGGCGGCCGACATCATGCCGATGTGGTCACCTTAATTAATAAAAATTTAATACGTTCGTAAATATTTTAAATTATTATAAATATTATTAATAAATAAAAATATATAATATGATAATTAATGATAACGTATTAAATATTCATAGGCAGAACACAGGTGAAATGAAAAGCTGGGCTCCTGGAAGGATCTCTCACGGATTACTAGATCTAATTCTTGAAAGCCAGTAGGATAGCAAAATGCAATTCAATTTTTTTCTCCAAGTAAAATCTCGAATTTAAACTTATAAAAAAGTAAAAAATTCATAATAAGAAGACTTTTATCCTTTCGTAAATCAATTGATTTCTTGATATTCGGCAATGTAAAAATCTTGACGGAAAAATGACACTAGGGATCATATATCTGTCCTTTTTTATAGTCGAGTCCTCCATCCCATAAAACTAGCTCATTTAAATTTTTCTATTCGGATCGTCATTGTTTTGTTGAGGCTCCATTAACACCGTCAAATTCACGTCAGAGAAGCAACGATAGTTCAAACTGAAACATTTGAGAAAACTGATATTATATAACATAATTAATCAATTACAAATACATATATCTCAACTGTAAAAAAAAAAAAAATAATAATAATATATACGAATTCCGCTGTAAATATCTCATTACTCGGTTGAATGCTTACCTTTCCGGGGAGTTTAGGCTGACCTGACGACTCACTCTCCATCGGCTTGAAATTTGAATGTAAGCTAATGGTACGGAAGTTTTTTCCTTTCCCCCTTATAGAAGGTTGAGTCTCGGATTTCACAGAAGGATCTTTCTTTTCTGCCAAAAATTATTTGAAGTAATAAAAAATCAGTCGTTATTGAACCTAATGTTCAACACAATAATATATATATATATATATATATATATTGTTGAGTAATACAATAATAGATATTTTTTACTGAATAATAAATACAAAAAAAAAGATTAAGTGCAAGAATAATATATGAAATTCGATAAAATAAATGAGACTTACTGGTTAATAACATGAACATGAAGTTTAGCTCAAACATGACAACACAAAAATAATATTTCATCGTCTAAATGGAATAATAAGATAAATTCTTAAATAATTTTTTATGATTTTGGTCGGCTCTTTGCTCTTTATTTTTTTTTTTAATGTCGGAGCACCGAATTTCTAGATTCCATCTTTTCACACGTCAAAAAATAACTGAATTTACGTACGAGTCCACGAATTCGATTTTTTGTCTAGGTTGCATCCGTTTTTCGTTTACACTCCGGAATGATCGTACAGGAGGTAGAAGAAAGACTTCTTTATTGTACATAGAAGAAAACAATATTGACTTTTTTAAAAAAATTTATTTATTTTTTCCATTAGCTTTTGTATTTTCCGGGAGCAATTTCTTGGCAATGCATCTAAAGTTAAAATAGTCGGCAACTTCTCCATGGCATGTTTTTGTCGAAGGACCCTCACATGTCGCATCATTTCTACCAACTTTCCTGTCCTGCCCATCTTAGCTGTATGTCAAAGGATTCTCATGTCCTCGCTATCCAGGTTTTATTTTTAATTTTTAATTAAATAATACTTTTACTTTTCAATTTTCCACACTTTTATCATTCATTTGAGTTTTTCTCACTTTAATTCTACCATTATTTTTTCTATCTAAAAAGGCATATTCCATCAAGAAAAAGAATATTTCATTCAAAAATTATTTTTCAAAAAAATGAAGAAAAAAGGGAAAAAATAAACGAAAATGAAAAGTATCGGCAGAATTTTACTGACGGTCATACCTCCTATAAAATTAAGACATATTCCATATTTAAAATTGATTGATAATTATTATTATTATAAAATCACGACTCAATTTAAGAAAAATGAGTTCTAATTTTTGAAAGAGCGCATGCTAATAACTAATATTTCATTAATCAAAGATGAAATATGCTTTTTTGAAAAATATTTTTGTTGGAAAATGATTTTTGGATGGAACATTCTTTTTTTTGATGGAATATATTTTTTTTAGATGGAAAAAGTAATATTAAAGTCAAGGTGACAAAAACTCAAAAGGTTAATGACGCGAATGATAAAATATAAAGGTTTATAACGAAAATAATAAAAATATAAAATGCTAAGGACCAAAAGTGTCTTTTTCATCTTTTTTTTTTTTGAATTTTAAGTAGTAAAAATAAATTTGATTAAAATTTCCTACCACAGGAAGAGTCATTCTCACCGTACAGAAAGAGCGTGATCCGAGAGAGTCGTTTAATTAACCCCGACCCCGATAAGAAATGATTTAAGTCGGGATATACGATTTCACGACGGAACGAGTTTCCTAAGGGTTTGCAGGATGTTTCATATGTCTGGTGGTGTTTGTGGTGTTCCTGGTCCAGGAGAGTTGGGAAGATTTGCCCGAAATTCTTCTTCCCGACTCCCGATTCATGAACCCTGCACCGGCACGAGTTCGAATGATCATCCCCTCCCTGCAAGTCAAATTCGATTCGGAGCCTCGGATCTTTCGTCAATCCCCTCACCCAATGGATATGGAACTCTTCCAATTCTCCACCAGCAGAAGCTGAGATTGACAAGAAGCAGCACAGAAGAAGAACAGAGGATTTGATATGTAGATGAGAAAGGTTGAGATCAAACGTCGCGTCGAGCAGACGACTCATCCATACATACTTTGCCGTACGACGAGCACCCGAGCTTGACACATTAGTTCATTGCACTTCATCGTCTCGAGGGGTGGAGCCGTGGAAATTATCCGTAGGTTGCTCTTTCTGGCCAGTCCTGGTTCTTCATCTATCGAGATTGCAATGATAATGTTCGAATTTTCATATTCAATTGCGGCCTTTTGTCTTCGATGGAAGATTCACTCTAGGAGAAGAACAAGAGGTAGACAACAACACTTCTATACTCTGCTCATTCTAACTGCCCCATTAACGACCCGACAGCCTCTTTCTTTTTAGTCCCCTTACTTTCATTTTTTACAATTTTGTTCAGCAAACTTTCCCAGAACTTTTCCCTTCATTACACTTAGATCCTTGTGTGTATCAAATGGAAGGATCATCCAAATAAACAAGAATTACTATTTGTACCCAAAGAGAGAGAGAGAGAGAGAGAGAGAGAGAGAGAGAGAGAGAGAGAAACCCTTTATAAGTAGCTAAGATGACATACCCGAATGAGGGTTTAGTTCTTTCCCTTGTTCTTGGATAAATCGTAATGGAATAACAAATATATGTTTTTCACCGTTTTATCAGTAAATTAGACTTGGTGAATTTAAAAGATCCAAAATTGAAAAGTTTTATCACAAACGGATGCACTTTGAACCCAAAGTTCTTATTCGGTTTTTTCCCACACAAAACAGTCATAGCTTGGGCTTGTTATGTCAAATCCAAATAAACTGGTTTTTTTGTTCGGTTCTGCTCGAAACCGATTCCGAGATCAAACCGGTCTTTATATGCCGGTAATATAAGATCATTATTCACTGAGGAAGACATATACCCCTTCATTTCTCTATATTTTCTGTCCTTATATTAGGTTTATGAGTTTCTCCTTATCACTGAAAAAAGGGAAAATCTCCAACCGTCCACTTCATCTGGACACGCTTCATCCATCTAACGGTCACTTGCTGAGCGTCCATAGTGCCGCCACGTGTCCCATTTGATGTCGGAATTTTTTTTCAAGTTACTATATTAATGATAAAATGCTGACCTGACCGGACGGGAACCAGGTCAACCAGATATTTCCTTTCCGCTACGAAACGGATCATTAATATTTTCTTTTTTTAAAAGGCAGATGAGGGAGTGAGTGGAGCATGTCAAATTTAAGGAAAATTTTATCCAACCTGAAATTTACCATTGGATCTAGAAAAAATAATTATTAATTAATTTTTTTCTTTTTTTTATACAAAGAGGCACGTAGATCTAAAAATATAAAATGAAGATGAGATAAAAGGAGTACAAGAAGTGGAGAGTCGTTGGATGAACAGCATCAAACCGTGCAGATTTGATAAAAGGCCTCTAAACTTAAATTTATATAATATTTGACATTTATTTCGAATTTAAGGGGATGAATTACTCCATGCACTCTAAAACAGTCCATGTTCACAGATTTGATAGCCTCCTAAAATTACAACTTGTGCAGTATTAGGTCCATATTTCATTCTTCGGTACTCACTATAGTTCAAGAGATTGAATCGAGCTGGCGTGCATCAAATTACCGAAAACACTCGAATGTATTGTTACAACTGGTGCCGTCCACTGGCTGTACCATACATAATTTGCCATACATAGAATAGGAAAATCTTATAGCGCAGCCGCTAGACTGCTTGGCAGGTGGTTAAAATGATTAGGAACGGCTAAATTCTTTTCTTTTAACTTGTATATTGAGTATTTGATTAAGTAGTTGAAATTGTACCAAAGCAGATTGGTCGAGATGGTAGGATGTCTTTCATCTTTAAGTGAAATCTCGGGTTCGAATATTATAAATAGAGAGAATTTATCCTGTGAGAGCTTTACCCCTTAGTGAACCCTCCCGATTCAAACTAAATTAGTTAGAGTCTGTTGGATTTCAGATACTAATAGTTCAGACCAAAAAAGAACCAATCAAGGCATTTTCTTGCTTCCAGGAGAGCAACATAGCCTTGGAGGTTCTGCTAATGGAAAATGAGCCAAAGGGAGCCGGAGGCAGAAGCAGCAGCAGAAATAACACAATACAAGATCCCACTAGGGTTAGTGCAAGAAACTCTGCTGCTGCCACTACGCCCACTCTTTTGACATTTTAAAAACGTAGTGTTCCCATGATGCCATCCACCTTGAGCAATCACAGCGTGGTCAGTGCCTTTTTCCATGGGACAGAGAGGCAGAGACAGCAGGAGAGGAGAAAGATTTGTGAGCCTCCACAAATCTTCGTGTTCCTATCACCTTTTTTTGACAAACACCCACACAAAGAAAATCCACGATCGAGACAGAGACGAGGAGAGAGCGTCATAAATCCTGCGGCTTAACCTCCTGTGACATTGCCATTCGGAGAGATCTGCTTGCTCCAGGAAATGGAAGACAGGGCAAAGCTCCTCCTCTGTCTGCTCTTAGCTTCTCTGGCATTCTCGGAGCTCGCCCGGTCGAATGCCGTGGCTGCTACTAGTAATTTTCAGCCCTTCTGTAATCTTAAATACTATCCCTTCCCTCGCTTCTTTTGAAGACTGATTGTTGCTTCTTTCCATGGTGATTCTTGGAGTAGGAACAGGAAACTTGATGGTGCGGAAGCCTCAGGTTCTTGAGCACATTCCAACCGGAACCTCTCCAGTAAGCAGATCTCGTCAAATAGAAGAAATTAGATTGCATGGAGTACATTCGATCGAGTGACTTGCTGATAATTCATTCTCAATGGACAGTTTGCAGGAGGAGGAGGAAACTTGGGTGGGGAAGCTGTTGATGCAAGGAGAATGGACATCGAGCTGAATGACTACCCAGGATCAGGGGCGAATAACCGCCACACTCCAAAGCCACAACTTGAAAGAGGATGCACCAACTGTTAGTCCCCACAAATGCTACTATTACTATATTTCTGAGTCGATGTGTAAGGCCATATTAGATAGTCTTATGGAAAAGGACGGAAGATATGAAGGCGGATTCGGCTATCTAAGTCTAGGAGCATATATACTATTATTCGATGTAAAACTAGGACAGTTCAAGGACGATCTCCGTAGCTACTACATCTTAAGCTACTAGCCGTGAAATTTCACGGGATCCTTATCGTGCTCATGCAAAGTTTTGGTCTTCCCTAACCCGAAAGCAGTAGCTTCGCAATACTAGAACCGAAGCCTTCTCTTCAAAGAACTTCCACAGGCAACATGCAATATTTAAACAGGCATCAGTAGGTAAACAGCTCCAAGAGGGCTGCTTTCTGGGAAACCGGTACCTTTTCACATGCTCCAAGGGTTAAGTGGAACAAAAAATTTTCTTTCCAGCCGCAGATTCTTAGGTTCTCCTTACTCGCGTTACAGGGCAATCTCGAGCTGAAGATGCTTGATTCAGCAATGTCGGTTTTGGCATTCGGGTCGGAGCCCGGATAAGTCCACCCAATAGACTATGAGGAGGAACAACTCACGACATCCTCTCTACAATCGATCGATCAAATACAATGATTTGATGGACAGTTCATCACTAAAGAAAGCCGCAGAGGCTACAAAGCTTAACAGAACATTTCAAGAATCACTGACGGGAAAAAAAATCTAATCTTTTACATGTTCGTGACAGTGAATAAGAGAGTCGGACTCTAACCCTCCGGTGAAGGAGCGACGGACGGCGCCATCCCGCTGAGGTTGGCCCGGGAGAATCCCATCTTCCTGATCAGCTCACTGGCTATTAGCTTATTGGCGCTCTCGCTGGGGTGGTACTCGTCCCAAAATACGTACTTGCTCCGGTCCTTGCACAGCCTCGACGCCGGGATGCACGTCAGCGCCGGCCGGATTCGCCCGAAGGAGCAGCACGGCGAGTCGGAGTTGGTAAATCCTGCTCTCGCCGCCGTGTCGGAAAGTTAAGAATAATTAATTAATTGACGGTGTTTGCAGAAGAGGACCGATTTAAGAGTTAATTGAAAAATAATCACCAAATTTCACAATATTTCCAACTGTATAAAAGGGATTCAGTACAATGGCACAAATCATGAATCAAAAGCCTCAATTTAAAGAAAAGTGTTTCGAGTTCTAAATGATTTGATCATAGTTATGAAGTGCGGATTATTTTCTAGATTTGGTATCTATGCTTCGCATTACCGTATTTGGAGGGATTCTTGATGAGGTCGTCGACAACGTCGTAAGCGTCACCAAACCGGAAGCTAGCATTCGGGAGGCTGCTAGACAGATCGCCAATCATCTGGCTGGTGGCCTGGTTGAAGCTCAGGGCCAGCTTGTTAGCTCGGTCACGGCACTCGCCACTCGTGCTCAGGACTCGCTGCAGCGGTATGCAGCCCATCGGACCCAGCCCGAACAACAGCAAGTGCCTTGCCCCCAAGCTATGCAGTAGCTAACAATCCATAAAACCACCAAAGATGTTTAACAAAAGTGGATGGACTATCGCTGACATTTTACAGTAAACGGTTATGACGACTTTATATTTTTTTTTCAGTTAGAGACTCAAGATGGCTCGGAGGACCGTACCGTGAGCTGATCTTGAAGCGTCTGCACCAGATATGTGATGAAGCTGTTGTCATCGTATGTCCACGAGTCGCCCGTTACCGGCATCAGGAAGTTATTGATGAAGTCGTTGCTGCCCAGTGCAACCACGTAGAGTGACCCCTGGAAGAACTTATCTGCCGCCTCGGCCCCGATCCTCTCCCGAATCAACTCCTGCGTCCCCATGAACAGCTCGATCTGCCGGTAGAACGAAAACCTTTGGATCTGCAGAATGTGGCGAGCAGTTCTCAAGTTTCTTGGGCGGGACTAAGTAGCATCGATTGGAAGGTTTAACATTTTTTTCCAGCTACTTACGAAATAAGTGGCCGTCTCGTTCAGGATTCCGCCACCTCCGGAGGCGAAGTTTACTCCACTGTCCATTATCATATCTTCGTCCAGCGACGGATCCATGAACGCTGGCGGCCTTGGGAGCTGCATAGTGTCTCCTAGAACAGATATCGAGCAATCAATAGAATGAGGATGTTAAACTTTTACGAGCGAACCATCAGTTTAAGTTAGAAAACCTTCAGCTGGGGTAGAGAAGACTATCAGGCAGTAAGAGGTTGAGCCGTTTCCACAAAAAGGTTTGGATTGTTAGGTGATAGTGCCCGAGTCCTCTCATAAACCATGTATTACTCTTTATTCCGGTCGATATGGCGTGTTAAGGAGCTTAATTACGAGAGATTCACTAAAAACGACTGAGGACTAATACATCACAAGACAGACGCTATTACGGGTTTATCTGTTTACTTTACCGATTATATCCGCGACAGTACGGCCGTTGCAGAACCGCCCGTTTGGCATCCCACTGCCAAAGTCGATCCCATACCAAGGTAGGTTAGCCTTGGCGAGGCCCTTGGAGAGGTACTGGTTGTTCCCGACGTCCGAGAGCGAGTCCCCGAATATGAACTGCACGATCTCGCATCGGCATCCGCCGATGACGACCCCGAGCATCAGTGCCATCAGCAGCACATCTGCAGTGGATTTGGGACTCATCTTTGCTGCAGGAAGATGGTGTGCTGTGCTGCTTCAGTGAGAGCTTCCTAAGTGAGCTTAAATAAGATTTAAGGAAGCATTTCAGGGACTTGGAGGACAGAGCCAGTTAGGAAAAGGAAACCTCGGAAGACATATAAACTGCATTGTTGTTTGTGTTTTTTCAAAGGAGTTTAGAGGAAAATTGGATGCACCAAACCGATCTGATTACAACCAACTGCAACTGCTCTGTCCTCGTGCGGTCAGTGTGATGTCATACCATTGATTATTATCAATATTGTTCTGCAGACTTTATT
Organism: Lagerstroemia speciosa; assembly: GCA_037672795.1. Taxonomy (NCBI): domain Eukaryota; kingdom Viridiplantae; phylum Streptophyta; class Magnoliopsida; order Myrtales; family Lythraceae; genus Lagerstroemia; species Lagerstroemia speciosa. The sequence continues at coordinate 11,060,427 of CM075301.1, read as the reverse complement.
GGATGTGCCGAGCTTTGAAACCTGTAACCACTGTGTTGAACAACCATACCCACTTGGATCGATCCGGTTGTTTTGTCTTTTCTTTTAAGGGCTTGATAATTCTCTTGACCCGCAAATGCTACACAAGCACATATATTCGAAAATACTCGTGTTCAAGTGTACATGTGGATGGTCTCACCAAAACCTAAGCACTGAAGAAGACTTGACCACGAGTTATACACACGTTATTAGCTTGTGTCGGTTCTTTATGATACTTAGTTTATTATCGGTTAAGTTGAAAGTGTACACGAGAAAAAACAAAAAATAGATGATTGCTTATCATCGACATGGATGTAAATTTACGCGGGGCACAAAGTTGTTTATTGTGGTAACTCCGAGATCTAAAAAGATCTAAATATCGTGCGAGTCAAACTCCTGTTTATTGAGAAAGTTGCTCCCCCAGATCCAAAAAGATCCGAATATCGGGCGAATCTGACTCATGTTTGTTGGAAAAATATATCAGGTCCCCTTACCACCGGCCTGTACGTCTTAATTTGCCCTACTATGCACCATGGGGATTATTTGTCGGATGAAATTGAGATATTGTGCAATAAAAAAAAAATTGGTAGCTTGAGGCTCTTAAAAAATATCCTATTGGCTGCATTCCGAGCAACTTCCACTAATATTGTTCCACGTGGCGCAATGCCAGCCGTCCCTCCTTTCGTAATTGACGCTGTTTGATTTTTAAAAGGAATTGATCCTTTATACACACAGCATGTGAACCCAGCAGGAAATCTCTCCCATTATCCACATCAGATCAACACCGTCCATTCGCCCAATCCAACGGCCACTTACCACTCATATCCCCAAACCATATCCTCCACAAAAATCCAAAACAAGGACAGAAACATCTGCAAAACCCGTAGGCTTTCATCTTCTTCCCTGCTATCAACACTTTCCTCAAGCGCACACTCTCTCCCCGCTGGAGACAATGGCCTCAATTGCTCTCAAAACCTTCACCGGACTCCGGCAGAGCTCCGATAGGAGCCCCCATTTTGCCTCCCAGAAGCCCCCGAAGACCACCCACTTCCTGAAGGCCCGCATAGTCGCCTCCAAGACCAGCCCGAAGGTCAGCAACCGCAACCTCCGTGTGGCGGTGATTGGTGGGGGACCCGCCGGTGGCTCGGCAGCAGAGACGCTGGCGAAGGGAGGCGTTGAGACCTTCCTCATCGAGCGGAAGCTCGACAACTGCAAGCCATGCGGAGGCGCTATCCCGCTCTGCATGGTGGGCGAGTTCGACCTCCCGCTCGACATTATCGACAGGAAAGTGACGAAGATGAAGATGATCTCTCCGTCGAACGTGGCAGTCGATATTGGCCAGACCCTGAAGCCGCACGAGTACATCGGCATGGTGAGGAGGGAGGTCCTCGACGCTTACCTCAGAAACCGGGCAGCCGAGAATGGAGCTCGGGTCAGCACAAACATTTGATATTATAAGATTCTACTTAAGCTCGAAACAGTTTTGGTGTAGAGGGGTTTTTGACTTATGCCCTTCATCTAAAAATGGGCCAATTTGAACTGAAACGCGCCGCCTGATTGGTCTTGAGTCTTGATGATTGCACCTGAATCTTGATAAATGTAATATCGGAACAATCTGTTTATGCGGCCTCATTCGAGTGATTTTTGTGTTGTTATTCTTGTTCTTTGGTGATAAAGGTGATTAATGGGCTGTTCCTGAGAATGGACATGCCTAAAGATCGGAATGCGCCGTACGTGCTGCATTACACAGAGTACAAAGGGACTAGAGGTGGTGTTGGGGAGAAGAAGACTTTGGAAGTTGATGCTGTGATTGGGGCCGATGGGGCGAACTCTAAGGTCGCAAAGTCCATCAATGCTGGGGATTATGACTATGCTATCGCGTTTCAGGTACAGTGGCCAGGAGCCCCCCTGAATTACTTTTGGGGAAATTTTGAATGTTTGCTGGTGGTTTTTTTAGCAGAGGGATGGCTACTTGCTTTGACATGGTTGTAAGTTGCTCAGTTCTTGATTCAATCTCTCAGCAAAATATCTGCAATTTTCTTTACCCCTTGCTTGATCTACCCGGATTGGAGAACAGCAAAGCTGGCACCTTTCGGTGAACATAACCAGAAACCCGTATAAGCTACTCAAACCCCTTGTTGTGTAGATACTACTAATGTAACGCAGCCATTTACTGATAGTTTTAGGTCTTTTATATATGCTTGAATTGAATCTTGTACTCTGTTGTTAATGTCTACTTTCTCTAGATTGTGTGGAAAGATATTCATGCTGTCTATAATAAATTATGTCCTTGAATTTTGTTGTGATACTAACAGGAAAGGATCAGAATTCCTGATGATAAGATGGCCTACTATGAGAACCTCGCGGAGATGTATGTTGGGGATGATGTCTCCCCTGACTTCTATGGTTGGGTCTTCCCAAAGTGCGACCATGTGGCGGTGGGGACGGGTACGGTGACCCACAAGGGTGATATCAAGAAGTTCCAACTGGCTACAAGAAACCGAGCCAGGGACAAGATCTTGGGAGGTCAGATCATCCGAGTCGAGGCCCATCCTATCCCTGAACACCCCCGGCCTCGTCGGCTCTCCGGACGGGTCGCCCTGGTCGGGGATGCTGCCGGGTATGTGACCAAGTGCTCGGGAGAAGGGATCTACTTTGCAGCCAAGAGTGGGAGGATGTGCGCTGAGGCAATCGTGGAGGGATCGGAGAATGGGAAGAGGATGGTGGATGAGAGTGACCTAAGGAAGTACTTGGAGAAGTGGGACAAGACTTATTGGCCGACTTATAAAGTGCTTGATGTGCTGCAGAAGGTTTTCTACCGATCGAACCCTGCAAGGGAAGCATTCGTAGAAATGTGTGCTGATGAGTATGTTCAAAAGATGACCTTTGACAGTTACTTGTACAAGACAGTCGTGCCCGGGAACCCATTGGATGATCTGAAGCTGGCTGTTAATACGATCGGGAGCTTGGTGAGGGCCAATGCTCTGGCGAGGGAGATGCAAAAGCTCAGCTCTTAGGACGGGATGCATCGAGAACCTTCCTGGCTGATCTCTAACCCTCTTCTTTGAGGTTCTGTTAATCAGGTTTCTTGCTAGTTTATATGAGATTTGATTCAAATCAATGTGGTTGATGCATCAAAAGAGAGGGGAGAGTTAGGTTGTAATTTGTGCTGAAACAGAGAGTTCTTGCAGTCTTAAGAACACAAGAACTTTCTAAATATTATGCTGGATTTAAGCTCTGATAAGATATATTCCAATCTTTCCTTCTGTGAACTGAGAAAATGCCCTTACCAGGTCAATTCAAGATATTATCAAATTCCAAAGACAGACTCGGGGGTCCTTTGGTATTAATGTTCAGATCGTATTTCAGAGCATGTCTTATTCGGATGTGATTCGAATTATACTAATCCCTGAGTGTAATGCAGTCATACTATGTCTGAAGAAAGATCGATACATTTACTGATTCAATGTCGAGTGTTTCTCAAGATCTATGCAGCTGTACTGATATGAACAAGACATCTCAGCGAGCGCAGCGAAAAATGATTCTGATATCCAATATGAAGAAGACATCTCAACCATTAGAGTGAAAAATGATTCTGATATCGGGAACGCATTGTGTTGTGGTTACTGGAAAACTCTACAGCTTGAATTTTTAACATAACTGGTAGCTCAAAATCTTCCTTTACCGCCTCGTCCTCGGCCACGGCCATGGCCGCCACCTCCTTTCCCTTTCCCACCTCCCAATGCCTTGTTAGCGCCAGGGATTGGCCTCATGTTGTCAGGCAATGGAGCTATGTGATCCACGCACTTCCTGAAGCTGAAGTCATCCACGGACTCATCTTCCCTCACGAGGAAGAAGCACCGGCTCTTGAACACCGGGTGGTAGCGGACCTGGAAAGCCTTGATCCCGGAACCTATTTTCTTTTCTGGTTTGGCATGACCCTTCTTGATCAGCTCCAAGAGCATCAAGTACTCGTACTGCAACACAAATAACAGAGCTGCAATCAGAACATTACTGAATCTCAGATTACGCAATCAATATAAGACAAATTTCTAAGCCTAAAACGAAACACCGTGCATTTAACTAACTTCTAGCACTGTCTGCCCTTTTCACCAAGCATGTTACGTGAATGGATTTGCAGCAAGCTTTCGCCTTTATCTGGCATAACCCAACTAACTCTGATCCTTTCTTCGAATTCACGAAGTGCAGGATGATCCAAATCAGGATTACCACAAGAAATGAGCTATCGAATTGGGATAGGTTTCTCTTTGGGACATGTGTGTGCTGAAAAGCACAAAAAGATTTGAAGAAACATGTAAAACGTCCCAGATAACAGATCCATCCCAACATCTACATAGAAGCCGACCCAAATAAAACCCTAGATAGTGTGTAATATGTAACAAAATTCCATATTTCCATGTACTCTACTTCCCTGCTGCTTCAACTGTCAACTAAAAATTCAAGATTTTTTTCACATTGCTTTTCATTTTCATAATCGTAAGTCGAGACAATCCAAGCAGGGCAGACCGAACAAACGAACAGGATTGCAGTGAATTGGAAGAGGCAATTGGGCCAGCAGCTTCATCGTACCTTATTCACGCTGATGTTGGCGGGCCAGAAATGAAGGAATTTGAAGTAGTAGTCATACATCTCGACGGACGACCCAAACTCCTTCGCTGCGAGCTTCACCCGACCGGAATCCTCCCCCGGCCGCTCCTCCTCCACTGAGTTCTCCACCTTCAGCTTCTTCGGCTCTCCTCTCTCCTCTTCGTCTCCCCCTCCTCCTTCCTCCCGCGATCGCTTCCCGTTCGAGACTCCGTCGGTTTCCGATGCGGCGTCACCATCATTTGGGCTGCATTCTGCTGCTCGCAGCTCCACACCTTCATTGGTGGCTTCCTCGGCCTCGGCGGGACCTGGCTTGGTCTCGGGGAGCTCCTGAGCTGCCTCCTCCGCCATCGGTGGTGAATTAGCGAGGATGGAGCAATAATGCTTAAACACCCTAGAACTGAAATCCATCGCTGAGCGAAGAATTCTCCGCCCGGGCTTACGTCGTCGGGCCCAATAAGGCATAATGGGCTGATTATGGGCCCAAGCCAAAATGTACATGGGCCTAGATATGGTCGGTCCAGTTGGCCCAAGTTCCCTAACATTTAATTGGTCGCTTCTTTTTTGTTCATCCAGAAATCTAACGACATCTAATTAATTGTGCATTTAAACAGAGTTAATGCACCAAGGGATAAAGCACTGTCAGTCATAAATTCACTTTATTCATATGATTCAAACGGTAAAAAACTCTATTTGATTGGTAATTAATCACATTGTGGTAAGATCATGTAATAATTTCTAATATATTATATTTAAGTGAATAATACAAAAAAGGGGTTGTTGCCAATTTTGTGGTAAGCAAAATGCAACATATTTACTCACTAATTATTCGTACTCGGGAGGGGGACCATGGTCAGAAATTAGGCATTAAATACTTTTCAATCTCAACGTGGAATTTTCAATTTTTACACCAAGGCGTACACAGATGTGTATATATATGGATATGTATGACATGAATTAATCACAAACATGTATGTCTACATGAATTTATGAATTGAGAACCCTCCCAACTCAATTTTTATCAAGGTCCATGTAGACCGGCATGAGATTGTGATCAAGATTTTGGTTGCCAACTGATTAGTTATAATTATACTATGCATTACCTTATGTGATTTACACATATTTCGCTTTATAGTTAGTTTTAAAAGATCCTTCTGATGTAACATGATCATGTAATTTTCTTTCTCTTAAGTATTTTATTCATACACTCGTTTTAAGTCATGATAAAATCCTCATTACTGTTGAGCAAAAAAATCATATTTTAATTTGGAAAGCTTACAGGAACAGATCTAGAGACCGAGTTAAATACGAGAGAGTGTTGTGTAATGGGTATATCACGTGTCGGTACAAACATGATATCATAAACTAATAGGATTAAGTTATTTTTAGATTTTTTTTAATGAAATCTAAAATAAAAAACTCTAAAAATGACTTAATTTAATTGGCACGTAACACCTCATTGACACTACCATCTGATATACCTGTCATATACAAGATTTTAGAGTCTTGTGTGTAACGACTGTACACATGGCAATACTAACGTGGTGTTACGGGTTAATATGATTAAGTTGTTCTTAGGATTTTTTAACAAAATCTAAGAGGAAAAAATAATACTAAAAATGATTTGGTTTGATTAATACACGACTCCACGTCAGTACTACCACGTGATATACCTGTTAACACAAGACTTTCTCGTTTAATAGAAATAATTTTAATGTAAGAGTAAAAAAAGAGATAAAATAAGACGATTTAATAAAAATTAAATAGAATCTACGAAATGATACAATACTTAAATTATGTTTTTTGCAAATGTTTAGGGAAGCCGCTGCCGTGGGAATTGCGACATTTGACTTCTCTTTTATTTTTTTTAATTCATGGCTTGGACATGAACACATATCATCTTCGGTGATAGCTGTCCATGTATTGCAGGCATGGAAACTAAACATGGAACTTTACGAAAACTCACATGATTGGACTCACACATTGGTTTTTTCCCCTTTTTGTGGCTATTGGAATGGTCCTAAAGAGTCAATAATATGAGGAAATCCAAATCACATATGTACACATTGCATGCCATCACGAGAATTAACTGCAACTTGGAATGGTCCGTCGTTCTATCACGTATCATTGCACACGACATGAACTAGTACGAGGTGAGTGTTTACATGGATTAGTAACCTCTCGAGCTAAAATCTTGTGACATTAATCGACTCAACCACCCGATAAGAAAAAAGGGCGCAAGTGCAAGAATTGATCATGCTGTCAATTAATTGTCCTTTTAGCTGGAGTGAGCTTTATGACAATCCAAAAGTGGGGAGATGAATAAATGTACATCAAGCTCTATTTTCTATTATTTATATTTTCGAACTTCTGGGTTTTATCTTTTTCCTTTTCTTTTTTGCAGTGCAAATTGCAGCTAATGCTGCTCGTGACTCATGAGGGCCTCATGGAATTTTGTTGGGATGTCTCGGCATAAGTCGGAACTCGAAGTTTATAAAACTAGAATAATGAGTTGGAGATTACATTTAGGGTGTGAGATATGTGTGAATAACGATCAACCGTCGAGATCGCGGCTGGAAGTACAAAATATTTTTGATAGAATCCTGGTAGATATTTGAAAGATTTTGTGAATATTACTTTATTATTTGAATGGAATATTCTGGAGTTCGTAACCTATTTGATTTAGAAAATATGTGTAGATAATATTTTCTAGGACATCAAATGGTATATGGTCTTATATCTATAAATAGGGTCTTGTACGTGATGTAAAGGTAGTGCCTCGGTGCTGTGAAACCCGAGGGCCTTAAGGCTTGGGTGATAGAGTTTGAGTTCGGGATTGGTGACATCTCTGAAACTGTAATATTTAGGTTTGATATAGTGAAATTTCCTGCTTTGTCCGTAGTTGTTTCCCTCACAGTTGATAGTTTTTCCACATATATCTGGTGTTTATATTTCTCCTCTTACTTCTCGGTTATTTGTACTGCAGTCGCACTCAAAATTTCGGTATCAAGAATCAGGCGTGAATCCCAATAAATTTGATGTGTCTCCTTGTAGCACTGAATGCCCTTTACAGATCAATTGGTGCATCCGTACGTGTGTATGCATCTGTGTGTATATTCATGTATTTATCATTTTTCATGTTGATTTAAGTGTTTCTATGTGTATGTGCATATATGAAGAAGAGAAAAGTGCACAGGAAATTCAGATTCCAACTTGTAAAAAACTGGAAAGAGTCAGAACCCTAGCTAACTTGTAAAAGCTGATTTAACACACACTGCCAGTAGATCAGGGCACAACAAGATCATCCAAGAAGAGCACTGACAAGCACGGTAGCTCTATAAACAACTTTAAAGTACACCACAGGCTGTATGGCTGTTAGCTGTCGAGCTCAACATGGCGGAAAATGAAACATCTCTTCTAGATAGAATTCTACAATTCTATACTTTACATTCCATTCAAGTACATGATCTAGCTGATCGACACCAGACTGACGACTTAATTGCACCCACGCGTAATTGTCCAATGTCCTGTATACAACTTTCTCCATATCTTTGACAATAGCAAGCACGAGACAACTACAATACATGTTTTTCACTTGATGTGCTAATAATTATTTGTACGTAATTTGCATCGACAGTGGATGCGTACTTCTATAAGTTACACTTCCTTTGATGTTCTTCTTGCGTAAAGTGGGTAACTCGGTGTCTGTCTTTCACCTTTGAGCCAGAGAACATGAATAAGCACTTCATCTTCTACAAAAGCTCAATCCCTAGAAAACCCTAAATTAGATAGCCTTAATTTAAACAAGCACTGCTAAAACAAAGAAGCCTCCTCATGATCACCAGCATAATCTAATCCCATGTTACTAACCGGTTGATCATCATCCAATAGCCATTCCTCGAGCAGCGAGAGAGGGACTTGAGAGGCGATGATCTCGAAATTCGGCTTGTTCTCACCTTGGAATGTGCAGGACCGGTTGGGCAAGTCCGATTTTGTGGAATCGAACCCACCTTCGCTTGAGCTGGAGCCAGCAGCACCAGCATAGTTAGTATTTACCAAGGAGTTCTCCTGGGTAGTCGTGCTGGCGGCGGCGTTCTCCGACTTGGTATGAATTGAGAGCGACCGGGATGAGCTCAATGATTCATTCGGAGGGGATTTCTTCACCCACCCCTCAAGCAATCTCGCTATGTTGTCAGCACTGCTGGCGTAAGTTGAGCTCGACGATTGACATGGCCAACTAGCAGCAGCACGACCATTGCAACCGTCACCAAAGATATCGTCCGGGGATGTTCCGAATTTTGTGTCCTGTTGGGTTAAGAGAGGGCCCGATTTATCAAAGGACAGGGCCTCGCATAGGGCTCGTTTGGCCATCTGTATATCCGTTTGGAGCCGCCTCTCCCACTGGCCCTTCCACATGGACTGCGGTGTTTGGAAACCCTCGGAGCTGTCCTCGGCGCTGGGATGGAGCCTCCTGAGCTTCTTCTTCAGGTTTGTGTTCCAGTAGTTCTTGATATCGTTGTCTGTCCTCTGGGGAAGATAAGATGCTATCGCCGCCCATCTGCGACCACAGAAGCAAATCCAAAACTTCACATCAATTCATAATTTAGATTCTTTTGAGCCAATTAATTAAGATGTGCATAAGGTTTAGGGCAACCCAGATGTGCAAAATAATATCGAATTTAAAGTATAATTACTCTGGTTATTATCCAGGTGAAATTTTCATGACCCGCTACTGATTTTAGGTCAGAAGCTGCACCACGTAATGATCTTGACTATTTCGTTTAAACAACTCTCTAATACAGTCTGATCACTTGCGGTGCCTATCGTATAAGATGAAAATTTGTCGTCATTTTATTTATATGCTAATTGATATATATATATATATATATATAGAGGATAAGGTGACGTTGAAATGCACCTGTTACCGAGAAGAGCTTGGAGGTGAACGATCATCTTCTCCTCATGTTCGGCGAAGTTGCCACGCTTGATGCCCGGTCGGAGATAGTTAGTCCATCTCAGCCTGCAGCTCTTACTGCACCTCAGCAGACCTACACGACGACCGTACCACAGTCAGAATTGGACACATAAATTAGGTCAAATTCAATCCTTTCTTAAGCTCAACAACTCATGAAATCTTCAAATTAGGGCCTGTATGAAAGAAACTCTCAAAACCATAAAAGGCAACTCAACAGGGCTGACAGCTTGGATCTTTATTATACCATTTAATGACCAAACCGACCAGCCCCATAAAACCTCAACAAGGACTTCTTCTCATATACACTATTCCAGCTTCAACCCGAGTCATCCACTAATGTCTATGAATTTTCACAAGACTCAAACTCGGCACTATCACGAAGCATAGAGGTATCGAATCAACTCAAATAACCTAAGTTACTTGTAGGGGCCGGGCCCAAGGCCCTCCCCTCAGGGAAGCCCTGCTCAGATGAAGGCCCAGGAAGTAGGCCCAAACCGCTGGACCGGCGCTTAGGCGCGGCTGTGCGCCAGACCGGGTGGCGCCCATACCGCCAGCGGCGTTTCCGTACGACTGACACCGCCTGACTCGCCCCAGTCTGACATCTTCCGTACAGCAGAAGTCGCTTCCCCTACAAGGCACACGACATGTATTTAATGCGTATTAAATGTTTGTGTCCCCTCCGTCCCTATATAAATGGGACCTGTACACCCGGAATAAAGGCAATAAGACAACATTCATAACTCCTGCTCTTATTCATTCCTCCTACCATTTTCCGATCTTAACATTGGCGCCGTCTGTGGGAAACACGGACTAAAAGTCATGGCTCGCACTCGTAGCAATCGCAGAGCAACCAGTTCCACACGTGACCAGCAGGCATTTCCCCAAAATCTCCCGCCCACCGAAAACACCCCCGAAGGCCCCCCGCGTCCCGATCCCAACCAGGACGAGCTCTTAGCAGCCCTCCCTATTCGGACCCGCCAGGCAGTGGAGCAATTTGTCGAGCGCCGGGTCACCACCCTAGTGGATGCCGCGCTATCTCGTCATCTAAATGGGCGCCAGGAAGGCGCCGGGGACACCTCGGGAGCGCCACGTGCACCCCCTCCCCCCGCGGCGGCCGCAAGCTCGCGTTTGACGCCTACCCCTTCAGGGGACAACGTTTCCCAAGCAAACACTAGCATGACCATGAGGGAAGTGCATAAACTAGTCGAGGACCGCGTGGCCAGAGCCCTCGAAGCCAACAACCGCCGCCGGTATGGGCTCCCGGCCGTTGAAGAGGATGTCGCCAGCCCCTTTTCCGCCGAAATCCAGGCGGTCACCTTACCTCCGAGGTTCAAGGCTCCGCAAATCGACGCGTATGATGGAAAGACCGATCCCCGCGACCACTTGCGCGCCCATGTCAACTCCCTCCTAGGGAGAGGGGCCACGGACGAAATTCAGTGCCTCCTGTTTCCAGGGACGTTGAAGGGCCTCGCAGCGGACTGGTTTTACTCGTTAGAACCCGGGTCCATCTCCCACTTCGCCTCACTAAAAGAAAAGTTTTTAGAGCGCTTCGCAGGGTCGCTTCGGATCAAGCGTACCCCCATGGAACTTTTCGGAATGCAGCAACGGGACCGGGAATCCCTTCGCCATTGGTACGAGCGATTTGTTAGAGTGGCGGCCGAAGTGGATGATCTGACCCCGCGAGAAAAAATGGCCGCATTTCAGCGCGGCCTGAGGGATGAGGAGTTCGCAAAAAACCTGATCATCGACCCCCCCAGCGACTTTGCCGATCTGGCGGCGCGGGCTCAACGCTTCATGACGATCGAGGAGGCCGACTGGAGGCGCAAGGACACCAAGCGAAAAGAAGCCCCTACCGATCGGCGAGAAGAGCGGGGACGGGACAACAAACGAGAGAAGTACACCCCACTGTTGGCCCCGCGCGCTGTTGTCCTTGCGGAAGGGGAGAAGCGACGCTTGATCAGAGCCCCTCGCACCACCAAAGAAACGTTGGGACCGGACGCGGACCGATATTGCCGATATCACCGGGCGTCGGGCCACGACACTGAAGACTGCCGCCAGTTGAGGGCTGAAATAGAACGGCTGGTCCAAAGGGGACATCTGCAAGAGTACGTACAGCGACCGCCCGCCAAAAACACGTGGCGACGAGACCCGGAGGCCGGAAACACGCTGGCGGACAGGCGGGAGAATGAGAGGCCGGCGGCCAGAGCCCCCTCACCCCGGGAGCGTCGAGGAACGATACACGTGATCACCGGCGAGCGTTCCTCCGGAAGCAAGCGCCCCGCGAACGAGATGCAGTGCCTGGAGCTAGACCGAAATTACTCGATCACGTTCACAGACGAAGACGCCGCGCCCGTACCTCCCTCAGCGCGAGACGAAGCATTGGTGATTACGGCCGACATCGGGGGATTCGAGGTGCGGCGGATCCTCGTTGATAATGGGAGCTCGGCTGACGTCCTGTACTACGATGCGTTCAGGAAGATGGGCTTCACCGACGCTGACCTCTCCCCGGCGGATACACCGTTGATAGGTTTCAATGGGGGAACGGTGTACCCAAAGGGGACCATCGCCCTACCTTTCTCCTTAGGCGACGGCAACAAGACGTCAAGTTGCATGACCACTCTCCTGGTAGTAGACATCCAGTCCGCCTATAACGCGATCATGGGGCGCCCCGCGCTGAATGCTCTCCGAGCCATACCATCCACCTACCATCAAATGGTTAAATTCCCTACCGGCAATGGCACAGGAAGCGTGCGAGGGAACCACCAGGTGGCGAAGCGTTGCCATCTGGCAACCCTGAAGGAGACCCGGGCTCGCCCCGCACTGCAGATTGAGCCTGACCCTCGCGATGGATGCGAGCGACCTGCCCCGGTGGGTGAACTGGAGGAAGTCTTCCTGACGCCGACGAGGAGCGTCCGGATCGGCGCAGAATTGGACAACCCCAGTAAGCGAAGCTTAATTGCGTTATTGCAAGAATATTCTGACGTGTTTGCATGGACGCCTGCAGACATGCCGGGTATCGATCAATCAATCATCACCCATCGCCTTGCAGTCAACCCGACCGCCCGCCCCGTCATTCAAAAGCGGCGCTCTATGGGGGCAGAACGAAGAGAGGCCGTCCGAGAGGAGGTAGCGAGGCTTTTGGCGGCCAACTTCATCGAGGAGGTCCGCTTCCAAACGTGGGTCGCAAACGCTGTCCTAGTGCGCAAGCCAAACGGACGATGGCGGATGTGCGTGGACTACACAGATCTCAACAAAGCGTGCCCCAAAGACGCCTACCCGTTGCCCCGCATAGACCAGCTGGTTGACGCCACAGCCAGCCACGAGCTGCTCAGCTTCATGGATGCCTATTCCGGGTACAACCAGATAGCGATGCATCCGGGAGACAGGCAAAAAACGGCGTTCTACGCAGCAGACGGGGTCTACTGTTACCGCGTGATGCCGTTCGGCCTTAAAAACGCGGGAGCAACATATCAGCGGCTGATCAACCGCCTATTCGCAGCACAGCTGGGGAATACCATGGAGGCATATGTCGATGACATGATCGTCAAATCCAAACGGGCGGCGGCGCACCAAGGGGACCTTCGGGCAGCGCTTGAATTGATGAGGCGCTACAACCTCCGGCTAAACCCTGAAAAGTGCGCCTTCGGGGTGAAGTCGGGAAAATTTTTGGGATTCATGCTCACTCACAGGGGCATTGAGGTGAACCCCGAAAAAATCAGAGCCATAGAAGACATGAAATCCCCCTCGACGATCAAAGAGGTTCAGCGCCTCACGGGCCGGCTCGCGGCACTCTCCCGTTTCCTCTCCAAGGCGGGAGACAAATGTTTCCCCTTCTTCACGGGGATCAAGGCAGGAAAAGCCTTCGCCTGGACAGCGGAGTGCGAGGAAGCGTTCTCTCGACTCAAGGCCTACCTCAGCTCTCCCCCGTGCCTGGCGACCCCGACGCAGGGGGAAACGCTCAGGCTTTACCTAGGGGTAAGCGACGTTGCGATCAGTTCCGCCCTGGTCGTTGAACGGGAAGGAAGGCAGCGCCCTGTGTATTACGTGAGCAAAGTCATGATTCCGGCGGAGCGCCGCTACTTACCCATGGAAAAGTTCACCTTGGCCGTCATCGTAGCAGCACGAAAACTAAGACCCTACTTCCAGGCGCATCCCATTGCTGTCCGCACCAACCAGTCCCTAAGGCAAGTCCTCCGCAGGCCTGAGTTATCAGGAAGAATGGTGCGATGGGCCATCGAGCTCAGTGAGTTTGACATCATTTTTGAGCCACGAGGAGCCATCAAGGCCCAGGCGCTGGCCGACTTCATCGCAGAGAACACCGGGCCAGATGACGCCACCGCACACCCGCCTGCTGACGTCTGGGAAGTGCTCGCTGACGGGTCATCTACCAGGGGTGTCGCGGGGGCAGGATGCGTCATAGTACCACCGGAGGGACCGCCGCTTACCTACAGTCTCGTGCTGTCCTTCCCCGCAACCAACAACGAGGCGGAATATGAAGCCCTAATCACTGGGCTGCTAATAGCGCGAGGAGCCGGGGCACGGCGAGTCCTCGCCAAATGCGACTCACAACTCGTGGTGGGCCAGATAAATGGAGAGTGTGAGGCCAAGGGGGACAACATGAAGCGTTGCTTGGAAAGAGCGAAGGAGGTGATCCGACAGTTCGACGAGGCAAAAATCGTCCAGATCCCCAGAGAGCAAAACCACTGGGCAGATCTGCTGAGCAAGGCAGCCACAGGGCAAGCTTACTCTCCCCTCAGCTTTATCGAGCGTCGAAGGATATCCGAGACGTACACACCCCTCGCGGTGCTTTGCGCCCAGAACGAGGAAAACTGGATGACTCCTATTCACAGATACCTGGAAAGAGATCACCTCCCCACCGACCCCATAGAGGCTCGGCGTATCAGGTTGCGCGCCGCCAGATACACCATATTGGGCGAAACGCTCTATCGGCGCGGGGTATCCCAGCCCCTTTTGCGCTGCCTTGGTCCAGAGGAGGCACATTATGTATTGCGCGAAATCCACGAAGGAATTGCGGGAAGTCACCAGGGAGCCAAGGCGATTTCCCGCATAGCCCTCCGACAGGGTTATTACTGGCCGACGATGATGGACGACGCGCGAGCCTTGGTTCGAAGCTGCCCCGCATGCCAGGCATTCGAGCGTCACCCTACCGGATCTCCCACTGAACTCACTGGTATGATGTCACCCTGGCCCTTCGCCCAATGGGGGATCGACATACTAGGGCCCTTCCCGATGGCCTCTGCGCAGCGCCGATTCCTGTTCGTCGCGGTGGATTATTTCTCCAAATGGGTGGAAGCTGAGGCAGTCGCCACCATCACGGACAAGGCATCCCGCAGGTTCGTGATGAAGCATATAGTGTACCGATTCGGCATCCCCCACACCCTTATCTCAGACAACGGCACGCAGTTCAGAGGAAAAGCTTTCCAGGAGATGTGCCAGGAGCTCCGAATCAAACAACGCTTCACCTCGGTAGCGCACCCTCAAACAAATGGGCAAACCGAGGTCACTAACAGGACCCTCCTTCACGGCTTGCGTACAAGGCTGAGCGCACTAGGAGGGTCATGGGTCGACGAGCTGGACAACGTGCTATGGGCCTATCGCGTGACACCCCGTACGGCCACCGACGCGACACCTTTTTCCCTCGTCTACGGGTCGGAGGCGGTTATTCCTGCCGAAGTGGCAGTAAACACACGTCGAGTGGCCGCGTTTGAAGAACTGGACAACAATCGTCTTCGGGGGGAGGACTTGGACCTGGCAGAAGAAAAGCGCATGCGGGCTCTCACCAATATGCACAAAGCAAAGCAAGCGGCGGCACGCTACTTCAACCGGAGGGTCCGGGCGCGACAATTCAGTGTGGGGGATCTGGTCCTCCGCCAGAACAAGTTCTCCAAACACCAGACGGGCAAGCTCGCACCCAAATGGGAAGGCCCCTACCGCATCAACGGGATCCCTTATCCGGGCGCGTACATTTTGCAGGATATGGAGGGACGCACCCTGCCACACACTTTTAACGCAGAGGTACTCAAAAAGTTCTTCTATTAACGCACCGTATTCTACTTGTACCCTTGCACATACATGGTTAAATGTAGCCCTTATTCTGCAACGCTCGTCTTAAAATATATATATAAAAAAAAAAGGCACAAAGACCTCCAACACTCGGGGGCACCAAAGACCTCCACCTCTCGGGGCACAAAGACCTCCACCTCTCGGGGGCACCAAAGACCTCCACCTCTCGGGGGCACAAAGACCTCCACCTCTCGGGGGCACAAAGACCTCCAACACTCGGGGGCACCAAAGACCTCCACCTCTCGGGGGCACAAAGACCTCCACCTCTCGGGGGCACCAAAGACCTCCACCTCTCGGGGGCACAAAGACCTCCACCTCTCGGGGGCACAAAGACCTCCAACACTCGGGGGCACCAAAGACCTCCACCTCTCGGGGGCACAAAGACCTCCACCTCTCGGGGGCACAAAGACCTCCAACACTCGGGGGCACCAAAGACCTCCACCTCTCGGGGGCACAAAGACCTCCAACACTCGGGGGCACTAAAGACCTCCAACACTCGGGGGCACAAAGACCTCCAACACTCGGGGGCACAAAAGACCTCAGATCTCCTGGGGCACAAAAGACCTCAGATCTCCTGGGGCACAAAAGACCTCCAACGCTCGGGGGCACAAAGACCTCAGCACGCCTGAGGCATTAAAGACCTCAAGCCTCCTGAGGCACGAAGGTTCCCGCCGAGTGGGCCACCGAGACCCAAGGCAACAAGCACCGCTAAGGCACACAAGCGCGTAAAAAACCCAAAGAAAAGACCCGCTAAAATGTCAAGAGGAACCAACCGCGGCGCAGAGATACCGGCCTATCGCGTTTCGACCTACAATGAGCTACTCTAGTCATCCTCAACGCAAAGCAGCGCGGAACGCGCACGCCTCAAGATATACCGCTAAAACAGGAGCCGAAAAAGCGCCGAAACACTTTCAAATACTAAAAAGTGATCGGTACACGGCGTGGCAGCAAGCTATTACTTCGAAAGCGTTGAAAACAAAGACGAGGGAATGGGTCGTGACTAACAAATAAATGCTGAAAGGAGCAAGCGTCACAATACTCGGGAAAAAACGCCAAATTCATTAAAGGCAACTGCGTTACATAACTTCTTTACACGGTTTTATTTACAAACTACCCCTAGGCCTATGGAGTTGCAGCGCCGCGGGCCTCGTCCAGGAGGCGGAGACAGTCCAGGCTCGGGATCTCTGACAGGTCGACGCTTGGGTGCAGGCGCTGGAGGTCATCCTTAACAGAGCGGAGGGAGTCCACTATGGCTCTGCCCCCACGCGCCGCCAGCTCTTCTGTGAAGGCTTCACTGGCCTTGTACTCCTCCACAGCTTCTTGCTTGGCACGCGCCACCTCCGCCGACTTCTCCGCGACAGCCGAAGAAAGCGCCAGGGCAGACTCCTGCAGTTGTGCCTGAAGTCTCCCCTCTTCGGCAGACCTGACGGACCGCTCCCGCTCCAGCTGCTCCTTGAGGACTCTCACTTCCTCTTGGAGCTCGGCCTTCCCCGCCTCCTCGGAGGCAAGTCGCGTCTTCAGCGCCTCGACCTCGTCCCGGGCTCCAGCCATCTCCTGCTCCGCGGCATCCACCTGGATTTCCAAGGACTGGATGCTGGCGCGCATGTTCTGGCGCTGCTTCCTCCAGTTGCGCCTCTTATTTGTAAGCCGCTGGATCTGAGCCTGTAGCTCAGGAACGCTGGCACGCTCTTGGCTCCAGGTGTCCATCAGCAGCCCAGGAATCATGGCCCCCTGTCATAACGCATCGTCAGCAATGCATATGAGACGCAGAACACTAGCAGACCATTTGAAACAGGATATCAGAAGAGGCGCTCACCATTAGCGAGTAGTAGCGCGCATGGGCGAAGAGGTCATCCCTTGTCTCCAGTGGAGGCAACTCCCCCACGAGGCGCTGGAGGGCCCTGGTGAAACGTAGCTGCGTCTCCACGTCCCCCAGTAGTCCTCGGATGGGAGAGCCAGTCGTAGGAAGGGACGCCTGCACAAAAGAGGCGATCAGCAATACGCTAAGTTATTCTAACAAGGAACCTGGCAACACGCGTCACTTACCTCAGCGTGCTCCTCGCCCTGGTCCGCTCCAGAAGCCCTTCGCTCCGATCCCTCGCCCTCCTGCCCCTGGGCAGGACTCGGGAAAGGCGCCGGAGGTGCCGGCTCAGAAGGGCTGGGGCCCCTCGATGGGGAGCCGAGCCCCAGGGAGTGAGGCGCTGCACGCCCTGGAGCCTCTAAGGCAGAGACCTGAGGCGAGCTGGGGTTAACCTCTCCTTGCGAAGCCCCGAGGGCAGAGGCGCCAACCAAGCTGGAGGAGGTAAACCGAATCTTGCGCCGCTTCCGCGCCAGCGCCCCGCTCTCGCTAGATTCCCGCTCGGAGGGAACCTCCTCCACCTGGGCTGCAGCGCTGGAACCTCCAGCCGCGGAGGAAGAGATCAGAAGCACATCCTCCTCCTCACGCTTTCTCTTCCGAACTTCCTTGAGGGCCTTCTCCTGTACCAAGAGCTTGTCAATGATCTTCGTCCACTCGCCTCTCTCTGAAATCAACAAAGACAACCCAGAGGGAAGTTAGAAATTTACCAAGGCGTTCTTGGACAAGCCGCACATGTCCTCATCGACGCTCCACCTCCAGGGCGCTTCGGACACGAGGCCGTACTTAATCAAATTCTCTTCTGTGATGATGTTCCGAGCGTCAATCTTCACGCCCCGGAACTTCTCAGCATTGGCCCGCTCCCCCTTTTTCATGGACCCCCAGGGGTCCCCGTCGTGGAACTCCCTCTCGGGGCCTTTCCGCCACTTCCAACCCTCTGCGTCCCGCATGAAGAAAAAAGACTCCTTCCACCCGGAGTTGGTGGACCCATAGTTTGTCACCAACGCTCCATAGATCTTCTTGCGGCGCGGTTGGAAATGGTAATAGCCCTCCTCTGAGCGTTGTACTAGCAGGTAAAAAAACCTAAAGAGGAGTCTACTGTGTTCTATCCTCTGCTCCCGGCAATACAGGTAGAACGCTGTCCACACTCGCCACGACGTGGGGGACAGCTGACCCGGGGCCAAGCGGTAGTACTTCAACATGGCCGCTACCGGCTCGGCCAACGGCCAACGGAGGCCGGCCCGGATCTGCTCGGGAAAGATCGCGAACTCTCCCGGGCACGGCTCCGAGGGCTCTTCGCCCTCACGGGGGAACCGAGGGGCGAAGTCTGCCCCAATTCTCCCTAGCCTAAGAACGGTCAGAAATCGAGGAGGGGTGAGTTTATTGACGAAAATCTCATCACCTGGGTTTCCGGTGGAAGAAGCCGGAGCACTTGACGAGGCCATGGCAGCAAAGAGACGGAGGATCCGGTGATCGGAAAAGGGAGGAAAGTCAGAGAGCTGAAGCGAAAGAGAGATGTGAGGCTCGGGGCTAAGTGACGAGGGGTAGGGGCGGGGGCCGACTACTACCCTCCAGAAGGGCAATTAATGCCCCGGGAAGCCAAAAGGGCGGCGCGACGCTCCCACTGCCCCTGACAGGACGGTTCATCATCCCCTGACCAGACACGTGTCACCCCCGGGCTAGGCATAATTTCCAAATTTCAAAAGTCAGTTTCCCGCGCGTTCCGACGCGTGAAACTCGGGGGCAAGTGTAGGGGCCGGGCCCAAGGCCCTCCCCTCAGGGAAGCCCTGCTCAGATGAAGGCCCAGGAAGTAGGCCCAAACCGCTGGACCGGCGCTTAGGCGCGGCTGTGCGCCAGACCGGGTGGCGCCCATACCGCCAGCGGCGTTTCCGTACGACTGACACCGCCTGACTCGCCCCAGTCTGACATCTTCCGTACAGCAGAAGTCGCTTCCCCTACAAGGCACACGACATGTATTTAATGCGTATTAAATGTTTGTGTCCCCTCCGTCCCTATATAAATGGGACCTGTACACCCGGAATAAAGGCAATAAGACAACATTCATAACTCCTGCTCTTATTCATTCCTCCTACCATTTTCCGATCTTAACATTACTACCTCAAAAAGAATAGGATAACAAGAAAAGTACCAGTATTTGTTGGAACAGATCGCCAGTTGCCAGGGCCGTGTTCTTGAACATAAGAGACCAAAGCGATGTCTTCCTCGGGTGTCCACGGCCCTTTCTTCACTCCTGTCTTGTCACGGCACGGTGGTCTTCCCATATCGAACTCCTCCTCCCCTCCTCTTACTCTATGATCTTTAATTTCTTCCTAAATGTTAATGTATAATAGCATATTTGGATGTGCTGTGGAAGTGAAAATTGTTATGTCAGCCTTAGTGCAGGGCTGGGGCAATGGTTCGCCTGTGTAGCATATATAGAGAGACAAGAGGAAGAAGAAGAGGAGGAGAATTGGAAACTGCGGGACGGTGACCGCTGTGTGTTGCAGGAATTCTTTTATTTTCCTTTTCTTTTTTGGAAAAGGGAAAGTGAAAAAAAAAAAAAAAAGTTGAAATTGAAGGGTGGAGTGTGGCGGCTAAGTTCCAAAAAGTGACAGCAAGGAGCATTTACTTCTCACTTGTGCTTGTATTTGCTTTTGCAAAAAGTCAGCTCTGCTTTGCAATCAAAGCCGTGTGGCGTTCATATCATATATAGCTTTTCTCATTTCTATTTTTAATAGGATAGATTTAAGTAATTCAAATTTAAGCCATGTTCGTCATATGTTAAAAAATATTTGGTTACAATGATAATTATTATTTTATGGATTTGTATTTTCAATCAATTTTTGATCAAGCTACGATTCATTAAATATTGAATTTTTCTATTTTCTACTTCACCAATGTCATTTTTTTTAACCTATATAAAAGACTACCTATATATACAATTTCTAAAATTATTGAGTTTAATGAAGTCCACAGTTTTGGCCTTGATCATTAAGGAATAAATTTATTCTAATCGTAAACTTTCTTTATTTATAAAAGTGAGTGGAGACCTAACTCGAGGAAATAAAGAGATATCGGTATTGTATATACCTGTGTTTCTTTAGGGCATATATATACATAGGCCTAGTCACGGTTCAGGAACCGACCAGTTTCTATTCCATGGGATGGGAGAACCGGCCTTGAACCATCTTTAGGAAGGTCCAAGGACGGTTCGGAACCATGTGATTCCGATTTGTTGAATTATATTATATTGTGAGCAGACCGTCACTGTGGGGTTCAAACCCACGATCACAAGGGACTGCCGGGCTTGCGGGCTTACGTCAGTAAGGACTACCGAAAATCGAATCCGGGTTTACGTCACTATGGTCAGGTGCTCACACATATTGTATTATTGATAATGGACCTACAAAAGTCCTAAGTCCTTTTCTACCCAAAAGCCTAAGCTTACAGGTGGTGATACCCAGTTCTCTTATAAATCCGTTATTATTCTCTTATTTAGTCAATGTGGGATCTTAGCACCCCCTCTCATGCGCAACGTGTTAAAGGGTGCAGCCCAACTCTGATACCATGTTGAATTATATTATATTGTGAGCGGACCGTCACTGTGGGGCTCAAACCCACGACCACAAGGGACTGCTGGGCTTACGGGCTTACATCAGTAAGGGACTACCGGAGATCGAATCCGAGTTTACGTCACTGTGGTTAGGTGCTCACACATATTATATTATTGATAATGGACCTACAAAAGTCCTGAGCTCTTTTCCACCCAAAAGCCTAAACTTACAGGTGGTGGTACCCAATTCTCTTATAAACCCATTATTATTCTCTTATTTAGTCAATGTGAGATCTTAACACGATTCAAGACCATAATTCCAACTGATTCGAGATCACCAATTTGAAGTCAATTAGTTCAAAAAAAATTTTAATTGAATGAGAAACTTCAGGCACCAACTTATTTGTGTGTATAGTTAGCTAACTTAATATTATGTAAGGGCTTCTCCATTTTATAAATAATCTGAGGAGTCATTTCTCTTCTTACCATCAATGTGGGATAACAAGTGAAGAGGAGAAGAATAGCTCCTTGGAGAATGCTTTGTCCCACATTGATGGGAAGAGAAGAAAGGGCTTCCCAAATTACTTATGAAATGGGGCACACTTTGTTTAATCACATTAATTTTTAAAATTTAAACAAATTTAATCTCATTTGAATTTAAAAAGCTTGTGAAATGTACATATTAAATTTTAATTTTTGATTTATTTTTTCCTCTAAAGGTTATGATTTTGAACCGGCGGTTCTGGTTCCTCTAAAGGTTGGAACTGGCCCCCCAGGCTGGTTTCAGCATGGTCCCGGGCCCGAACCGGCCCGTGGCCACCACTATATATACGCACCCTCAAAAATCAATATGTATATGTGTGTGTGTATATATATATATGCTTACGCAACCGGGAGATCAAACCCTAATTCACTCTTATCTTAGCTCACTCACCAGGGCTTCGCCCTAAACAAAGGCCCTTGGGCATTCGACCATAGTGATGTAGTTATTCCTAATCATGTAGGTTGCTCGAAGCCGAGATCGTTCCAAAAAGTAGAGCCTTTCGTACATGGAAATCGACCCGGTATTTGTGTAGAACAGTTGGGGTGCCTCGATACCTCTTATATCGAGCCCACCACCGGTTAATCACTTTGAATCATACACTATTCTCCATACCAAATTCGAAAAGATAATTCACAGCGCATAAATTACTGATCGATATTTCGAACACGTCGAACGATCAACATTACCCGCACGGTACTAATACAGTCCTAGAGACTAGGGCTGCGAAACTTAAATGGGATCATCGGCAGCGAAGATTTGCATCCAAGGCTTGTTAGTAATTACTATTTAATTTAATTTCCTTTGGAGCCATAAATTTTCTGCGGGCTAAAGCTACTGGAATTTACAACCTGACTGCATCTGAATCTGTCAACTCCAACTCGTCCTTCCATGCTAGCTCATGCGTCCTTTAATTTGAGTACGCGTATGTGAATCTGTCAGTATTAATTGTTTTTATTATCGCCTTCCTCATTCATTAATTACGAGTGCTGATTATCGTTTACAAGTATCCGTCTAATCTCAGGTTCGATTGCACTTGGAACCGATCAGTGCTTCTGCCACCTCTCTCTCTGTAAACTTTTAAATTAAACACGGGAAATCCATTACAAATTTTACAAGGGAAACTAAGAATAGTGATTGGAATGAAGATCATCCTGAGGGCGAACTTCAATTGTGACATTTCTTCTTTCCACCTTCAGTACTTACCAAATTTCGATTATTTCAGGATTATATATATTGGGACGGCCTGTCTAGAAGTAAACTTTTTTTTAATCACGGCAATTTTCATTTTGTAATATTCGTAATTGAATATTTTATTTAAAAACAGATGTTATATAATGAAATAAAATATAGGTTGAAGTTTCCTTTCACATAAATTAACCCAACATATTTAACATATAAAATACAAGGAGGATATATTTGTGTATATGTATAGATCACTATGGCACCACACCTTAATTAGTCTGATTATGATATAACTGCTTGATCACACACATACATATCTACCAAAATTTTGCTTCTTTTAAGGAAGAAAACCCACAGATATATGTCATTGTCTTTTTCAATTAATTAAGCAGAAAATATTATTGTGGGTAGATGAACTTTTGGTCCTCAATCTTTCGCTTTTTACTATATTGGTCATAAACCTTTATTTTTTTTGTCATTCACGTTATCAACCTTTTGAGTTTTTACCATTTTAGTCCTATCGTTGCTTTTTCCACCCAAAAAAAGTATATTTCATTTAAAAAAGAATATTCCCAATAATTATTTTTTAAAAATAAATAAAAAAGAAAAACAAGCAAACAAAAATGAAAAATATCTGTAAAGTTTTACGGGTGAGCACATCTCCTTCAAAATTGAGACACATTCCTGATTGAAAATTAATTGATGGTTGTTATTATTACAAAATCGTGGCTCATTATGATAAGAGTGAGTTCTAATTTTAGAAGATACACATGTTATTAATCAACATTTCCTTAATAAGGACTGAATATGTTTTTTAAAAAATATTTTTGCTAAAAAATGATTTTTAGATGGAATGTTCTTTTTTTTTTACAGAAAAAGTAACGGTATGACCAAAGTGATAAAAACTTAAAAGGTTGAGGACGTGAATGATAAAAAATAAAAGTTTATAACCAAAATAGTAAAAATGTAAAATATTGATGATAAAAAGTGTATCTTTCCTATTATTATCCTTCTCAGTTACTTACTACAATTTCCAATTATTCAAATATTTTCTGGGATTTAGATAGACCCGAATTAAATCTAATTCTGATTGATAACTCAACATATTAAATGGTAAAATTTCTGTAATCCGAATATTCTCTGTTTACTAAAGTCAAATACGAGCCCTTATTTTTGAGATGAAAGGTGTCCGGCCATCCCAATAAATTCGGATTATTAAACTAAATGCAATTTGGTGGACTGACTCATGACATATGCAAATCGGGTCAGTACTGTTTTTATGTAAAGCACATGTACTATGTAGCTAATTTCAATTCAGTTTATTAAAACCGTGGGCGTGTCTGTATACATGCATAAGAAATAAATGCAATTTGCGATCCTTGAAGTGATCAGTGACACGTGGTGGAATTAGTCAAATAAATCAATAAATAAAATTGGATAGCTAGCCTTCGAATTAACTAACTAATCCGATAAGCTTCGGTCCACAATAAAAAAACAAATAAACAAATAAACAAATACGATCATTAAAATGCGAATTTTGTCCGAATAAAGGATATAATTTATCAATTAATGATTACAACAATATGCTTAGTTCACGAGTATGTAATATTAAAAAAATCAACGAGTATTACTAATCTAAATTTGAAGAATGTGAAATTTCCATCCGACTTACAGGAGGTGAGACCCATATTCATCCCAAAAGCTTAAAGATTATAGGATAGTGGTACCTGTTCTCTTATAAATGTTCACACTTAGACACGTGCCTTTAAATACTCTTCCTCAATAACTGACCTCGAGTCAGGTATTTTCTTCCCTACTCGAGCGAGGAGACTATTGACCACTAGCTGGATATTTTTTCTTCTGGTCTCAGGCTTAACGAACCACAAGTTTCATACTCGAACCGTGGCGTGGTGTGAGCCCACTCGGTTGGGTCTAATGTCATGAGAAATTTCCACCCGGCCTGTAAGAGATTTGACCCATATCCATCCCAAAAGCTCAAACTGATAAGATAGTGGTACTCACTCTCTTATAAACCGGACTTCTTTTTGTCATTTAACAACTGACATCAATCTGGGTATTTTGCGAGGGGTGACAACTGACTACGAGTCGGGTATTTTTTTTCCAGTCTCGGTTTCTAATGGGCCACGAGTTCCACACTTGGGCTCGGCGTGATGTGAGCTCCTATGGTTGGTTCTGATACTATATGAAATATCCACCGACCCACAAAAGTTTGGGTCCATGTCCATCCCAAGAGTTTTTTTCCAGTCTCGGTTTGGGTCCAGCTATCTTATAAATCATTTTTCAATTGTCTATTTGTTTGATGTGAGATTGACTCATCAACAGTAAGTCTCCACTCTCCACCTTCGATTAAAAAAGAGTAATAAATCCCCGGTATTAGTAATTTTTTTATTTATAATACTCGAATTCGCTCTTAAAGAATATCGAACTATCTCGGTTGCGCTATATTGATGGATAATAAGCAAATTAAAGGAGACTAAACGATAGAATTGGAGTTGCAATCAATCGAAGACCCATCGGCCGGACTCTAAAGCAGAAACTAATTTTGACTTCCTCTCCTCCTCTTCAAATTCACTTACTAGCTAAGAGCGCCTGCCTATTTATTGGCCGGAAAATGATGCAGATGTGCCCGACAATTATATTACGTGACAGTACTTACGTGATATTATAAATTAATAAAATTTAATTATTTTAAATTTTTTATAAAATCTTGAAAACAAATGAATCAACTATAAAAAATTAGATTATATAAATTTGTGATACTACATAAAAACTGTATACCTATACACATTACATGGCCGCCTGTCGACATGCTCACCTAGGGCCCTTCATCTGCCACGTCTGCTTCCTTACATCTTAATGCAACAGAAAATGACAAAAACATTGCCAACGTCATACCTGTTTTCTTAAATATAATAATATTAAATTTAAATCATATAATCGGAGAAAATCTATCATCGTATGAGTTTTAATTCAGAACAGTGCGAGCCGGCTCGAATTTAAGTTTGTCATAATCCATTGGTTTCTCAATCAGACGGTGCCTAATTTAAAACGCGGGTGTGTGTGTGTGGTGGGTGTGTGTGGGTCAATCAGAAAACGAAGAACATAAAAGGGACGATACAATGTGTGTCTTTTCTTCCATATCCATATAACAGATTGATGGGGACAATACCTTAAAAAGCATAGGTGAGATCGAAACTCAAAACAACAAAGTCAATTTGAATTCATA
Source organism: Lagerstroemia speciosa (assembly GCA_037672795.1). Taxonomy (NCBI): domain Eukaryota; kingdom Viridiplantae; phylum Streptophyta; class Magnoliopsida; order Myrtales; family Lythraceae; genus Lagerstroemia; species Lagerstroemia speciosa. Next base: position 11,034,364 of record CM075301.1, on the reverse strand, counting down.
TTGAAATTATTGGAGCCACTGTATGTGGATGAATACGTGGGATCCACGTGTTAGAATGTGCACCCGATTCGACTATTTCATCGTGCTATATCGGATCTCGGATGATTTCGTGTTATTACACATGTTTTACATTATAGCTCGTATTGAAAAATACGTCGGGACGACATTCAAGTATTCAAGACAAGTTCGGAGAAACTTTGAATACTCCCCGAGTGAGGAACATGTTACAGAGATGCAAGCTTATTTATGAACGAATCGAGCCACGCGTCGACCTTTCGATCACATTTTTTCGTGTAGGTCTCGGTCCGACATTTTCACATGAATGCATTAATTGAAGGGTTGATAGTCGTTTAAGTCGAGTCCCTTGTCTATCACTCGAATCACAGTCTCCATCGGCATTTAACTGCACCGATCACATTCTCCATGAATTGATAGATTAACTAGGTTGCGATAAATCTAGAACAAACCGAGATTTAAATACCACAAGTTTTCGCTCAAAATATTAGATATTTCCTTCGACTCTTATCGATCGGCTCGGAGAAGACGAACCGCTCGAAAGAATGCTTGGAAAAGTAAAGAAATAAAATGCCGACATGGCTATCGTGATCTTTTCTCGGTGTTTCCTACTGTCAGTAAATCCACGACGGAGACGATCTCACATACGGCACCGTTCGACTTCGTGGAGATTAATTTTGGACATTATTGTACAGTGTAATTGATGACATACTACATTCTGGCATGTAGAGTAGGTGACCACGTGGCAGAGCGGTCTCCCACTTAGCACCAAACACGTGTCTAGAGTGGCTCGCGAGTAGGGTGATTACACCAATATGACATTGATTTATCACCAATATGACGTTGATTTAAATAAAAAATTATTTGTTTCGAATTTTGTGATAAAAATTGTCATTTTATGTGTCTATTTAGCCAATATATGAGGGTTGTCAAAAAGTCAAACTTCACCATGTCTTCAGGGAGCTCGGAACCCGGAGAAATTATTACATGTAAAATATCTATTAAGTGACTATATCTATATAGTATTATAAATTAATTAAATTAAATATTTTTAGGATTTTTTTATTTTAAATTTTATTTAAAATTTGTAAAAGTAATTTAATTCCATTAACTTGTATCAGTATTACAACGTGCTATATCCATTAACACACAGGACTCTCTCCTGAACCAGAGCTTTAATGGCAACTATCTCCATTTCTGTTGCTGCTATGGTGGGATAAGCCCACTGGAAGGATCTTATCACAGCAGCATCCCTGGGCAATGAGGACTTTCTGGCTCATAAAAGCTTGAAGTAATACTGTCCATCTCCCCCACTGGTGAGATCTTTGCTCTGGAGGTTTTTAATGGCTTCTATTTACATGAATTTCGACTCGAATGGCATCTCCTTGCATGGTTGCCAAGTCATATCACTGGACTGAAGATCACGAAAATTTATTCAAGAACAGGGATATCAAATTTATCGATCCAAAAAGTTCGAATCTACCATGGTCAGGACAGCAACAGAGCTTGGTTCTTTATCGATGTCGTATTTTGTCTTTCTTGCTGCTAAAGAAAGATGGAAACTGATAAGCTCCTTCTGAGCAAGGGATAGCTCTTCAACGAGGATGATACGAGAGGGCACTTCTCCCAGTCGATGAATTTTCACGCCCAAGACTTCTTCGCAAGCCTCATCGGGGACTATTAAGTCAAGGATTTACAAACTATTATTTTCATTTTTCTCAACTATTAAGCATTATAGAAGTTAGTTGAGAACACGCGAAGGGAGTTGAAGACTTGTAACAACTTTAGCTAGCTGATAATCTCCGTGTGACAATTATAAATAAGATTGCAGAGCCTCAGTATTCCTCTAAGCTGAGAGCTTCTCAAAATATCTATTACTATGTTTTTCTTTAGTTCCTCTGTTCTTGAGTTCTTTTCCTTTGTGAGCTGTCCTTAGCGAGCCAAAGTTAATGTGGTATCAGAGCACTAAGAATTCTCTCGCTACCAGTTCCTCGCATCTTCAATCCATCATCTTCATGGATCGAAAAAGTCATTCACAACAAACTCAAGCTCAGAATCAGACGCTGAGCAACAACAATAGCTTTCAACCACTCATCAATCCTTACACGACAGCAGCTACTGATCAGGATTCATCTCCGCAATCAGATGCTCACAGTCCTTTTTTTTCTTCATAGTGGTGATCATCGTGGTTTGATTTTGGTCTCTCATGTTCTTGTTGGACCTAATTACAATACACGGTCCAGATCTATGCGTGTCGCACTCAATGTGAAAAACAAGTTAGGGTTTGTGGAAGGAAGAATATCACAACCTCAGGAAGGAGATACCAATGTCTGTGTCTAGTCACGAGTTAATAGCATGGTGCTTTCATGGCTACTCAACGCTGGTACGAAGGAGATCGTGGATAGCTTATTATACTTCGATACAGTAACAACAGTTTGGACAGATCTCAAGGACAAGTTTCAGCAGAGTAATGCACCTCGAATCTTTGGTCTCAAGCAACAATTGAATCGTTTGTCTCAAGGAACACTTGATGTCAATACATATTTCACTAGACTCAAGACTCTTTGGGACGAATTAAGGAACTACCAACCTCTTCCTTCTTATGATTGCGGAGGAATGAAGACATTGGGAGAACATTAGGAGCAGGAATATGTTATGCAATTTCTCATGGGATTGAATGATTTATTTGCTCGAATACGAGCTCAAATACTCCTGATCGATCCTCTTCCTTCGGTTTCAAAGGTTTTCAATCTAGTCACCCAAGAAGAAAGGCAACAGATGATAGGAACGGGATCCTCTTCATCAGAATCTATGGCTTTCAGTGTTGCAACAACACTACCACTTGCAACGGGAGTACGACCACCACACTATGGGCTAGGCCAAGGAAAGAGAGAAAAGCCTATTTGTACACACTGTGGCTTTACAGGAATAGGATTGATAGATGCTATAAACTACATGGGTATCCTCCAGGTTTTGAGCCCAGATCAAGAGTTCAAAGTCCGTTACTCAATACACCTAGAGGCCCAATTGAAAAAGATCCTTCTCCGATAGCTCAGCTCGCAACCTCGAGCCGTACCTGAGATAGACATAGCTGTAGCACAAGAACCTTCTACTCCTCTCATTTCCCACATTCATGATATGATCCATACAACTTCTTGTTCCTCCTCTAATTCCTGTGCCCTAGTCACCAAAAACACATGGGTCATTGATTCTGGTGCCACCAATCATGTTTGTTGCACTCAGATTTCCTTTTCTAACTTACATCCCATTACTACTATTGCCGTGACTTTACCAACTGGTCTCTAAGTCCCTGTAACTCAAGCAGGGACAATGCAGTTATCCAACTCCCTTGCACTTCATGGAGTACTTTATATTCCTTCTTTCGCTTTTAATCTAATCAGTGTTAGTTGCCTCATTTCCAATCTCTCTTGTTCTGTTACATTCCTGTCAAATTCATGCCTTATACAGGATCAGGCTCAGGGCTCGACGATTGGGAGGGGTGAGCTTCGGCATAACCTCCATTTTCTAGACACTACATCATGCTCTGTTTCAGCTCTTATGACCGTTGTTCCATCATTGCATAACGTGTGGCACATGAGGCTTGGTCATCCTTCTACTATCAAGCTTCAAGTGTTACATAAGGAATTACATCTTCCTATACCTTTTCCTATTTCTTTTTCTGATTCTGTTTCTCCATGTCATACTTGTCATCTAGCAAAATAGAAAAGACTGCCATTTCATTCAAAGAACAATCTTTCACCTCATCCTTTTGATCTCATACATATTCATACTTGGGGTCCTTTTCCTATTCCCACAGTGGATGGACACAAATACTTTCTTACCATAGTAGATGATTCTTCATGAGCTACTTGGGCGTTTCTAATGCGTGCTAAATCGAGGTTCTTTCTATTCTCCCTAGCTTCTATGATCTTATTCTTACACGGTTCAATACCAAGATCAAAAGTGTGCAATCAGACAATGCACCAGAACTTCAATTCCAGTCATTTTTTAGTTCAAAAGGCATTGTAAGCTATCATTCTTGTGTCGAAACTCCAGAACAAAATTTAATGGTGGAACATAAACACCAGCACATTCTAAATGTAGCTTGAGCACTTCTCGTTCAATCTTCTTTGCCACTAGCTCACTGGGGAGACTGTATTTTAACAGCCATCCACATTATAAACAGGATTCCTTCCCTTCTTTTATCAAATAAAACTCCTTTCGAGATTCTACAACACAAGAAACCTCACTATGACCATCTCAAAGTTTTTGGTTGCCTGTGTTACAGCTCCACCTCTCCCTCCCATCGATCAAAGTTCGACCCTCGAGCACGAGCCTGTGTATTCCTTGGTTATCCTCTTGGTTATAAGGGGTATAAACTCTTGGATTTAGAAAGCAATGAAATCTTCATCTTACGAAATGTTGTTTTTCATGAAACTATTTTTCCTTTTAAACAAGATTCTCTTGACCCTTCCCACATGTCTATCTTTGCTAATACTGTTATCCCTTTACCTGTGTCTGATGCACCTTCTTCTCCATCTCCTATTGCTCCTCCTCCTTCCACTACTCGTTTCCATCGAATTACCAAGTTTCCAGCATATCTTTCTGATTACCATTGCTCTCTAGCAAAGGCCACCTCCACTTTTGTTATGCCTACTGCTTTGCAACATTCATATCCTATCTCTCAGCATGTTTCTTATCATCATCTCTTAGTTCCTTTTAAAACTTTTTCTCTGTCAATTTCTTCTCATTCCGAACCTCATCGCTACTCTTAAGCTATTCAGTCACAAGTCTGGCAAGAGGCAATGCAAGTTGAGCTGCAAGCTCTTGCACAAAACAATACCTGGACTATCATGCAACTGCCCCCAGGGAAGAATGTTGTGGGTTGCAAGTGGGTTTTTAAAACCAAATACAATACTGATGGTTATGTTGAAAGGTATAAAGCATGACTTGTTGCCAAATGATATACCCAAAAGGAAGGATTCGACTATTTGGATACATTCTCCTGTAGCAAAGCTGGTTACAGTGAAATTGTTATTGTCCATTGCAGCTATCATGAACTACTCTTTAACTTAGTTGGATGTGTCCAATGGCTTCCTCCATGGTGATCTTCACGAAGAGGTTTATATGGATCTTCCTCAGGGACACTGCCGAGGAGATGGGGAGCTTCTTCCTCCGAATCCTATCAGTAAGTTGAACAAATCCATTTATGGGCTGAAACAAGCCTCTCGACAATGGTTTCACAAGTTTTCTGAAGTTCTATTTGTAGAAGGATTTGTTCGATCACAAGTAGATCATTCTCTTTTCACAAAACACTCTTCTGCAGTTTCATTTGTGGCATTATTGGTCTATGTAGATGACATTATTATAGCAAGCAACGATGAAGCCAGTGTGAGCTCAGTGAAAGAAGCCTTGGGAAGAAAGTTTAAAATCAAGGACGTGGGACCCTTGCGATACTTCTTGGGGATCGAGATTGCACGGTCCTCGGCAGGCATTTCTATTTGTCAAAGGAAATATGCACTAGAGTTGCTAGCAAAAACTAGATATTTGGGTTGCAAGCCGAGCTCAATACCCATGATTCCAGGTCTCAAGCTGACACAAGAAGATGGGAATCTGCTGGAAGATCCTACAAGATATAGAAGGCTTATTGGCAAGTTGGTTTACTTAACCACAACTAGACCTGATCTGAACCATTATGTGCAAAGGCTAAGCCAATTCTTAGCAGCTCCACGAGATAAACACCTCGAAGCAGCCTTAAAAATATTGCAATATATTTAAAGAGGCACTTGGGCAAGGATTGTTCTTTCCAGCAAAATCAAATATACAGATTAAAGCCTTCTGTGATGCAGATTGGGCCACTTGCCCAGACAAGGAGATTAGTGACAAGTTTCTGTGTGTTCCTTGGGTCATCTATGGTTTCTTGGAAATCAAAGAAGCAAGCAGTTGTATCACGATCCTCAACTGAAGCAGAGTACAGGGCCATGGCTGGTGTAACTTGAGAAATCATATGGCTTTTGGCCCCATTAAAGGATCTAAACACAAAGCATGAAGGACCAGCTTTATTATATTGTGACAACCAGGCTACACTACATACCGCAGCAAATTCAGTATATCATGAGCGAACTAAACACATTGAATTGGATTGCCGTTTTGTGAGAGAAAGAATTCAAGAAGGAATTCTGAAGACGATGCATATTTCCAGCAACAATCAGCTAGCAGATTTACTTACAAAATCCTTGCATTCAAGATAGTTCAATGGACTGCTAGACAAGATGGGAGTACACAATTTATACTCACCATCTTGAGGGGGAGTATTAGCTCAAGGATTTACAAACTGTTATTTTCGTTATTCTCAACTGTTAAGCATTATAGAAGTTAGTTGAGAACATGTGAAGGGAGTTGAAGACTTGTAACAACTTAGCTAGCTGATAATCTCCTTGTGACAATTATAAATAAGATTACCGAGCCTCAGTATTCCCCTAAGTTGAGAGCTTCTCAAAATATTTGTTACTCTGTTCTTCTTTAGTTCCTTTGTTCTTGAGTCCTTCTCCTCTGTGATCTATCCTTGGCGAGCCAAAGTTAATAGGGACCAAGTATCGAACGCACACGACGATGTCTCCAAGAGTCCCATGATGTCACTTTTTACCGGTTATGCTTGGGAATCCACTGGGAAAGCAACCATTCAAGCCTTCTTGATCCAGCAGCTTCAGTTTCCCTTGGACTTGCTCCATGGCTCTCTTCTCCTGTGCTTCACCATCAGTCTTGAGCGCGAACACTGAAGTCTCCAACAACTGCAATATCAAGAAGATGAAATCACAGATTAGCTGATAAGCCTTTGAAGATGCATTTCCGCCGTCGTCTGAGGGATCCTAAAGGCAAATAATGTCAATTAAGGGAAGCAATTATACCTTCCTAAATTGTGGTCTTAGTTTCCTTTGTCATCGTAGGATTTTGTGTATTTATCTGAGAGCAATTGGTCGTAGAAGGCATGAGAGAATTTGTGAGTGATTTCTTTATTCGTATTTTCGTTGTGGGAGAGTCCGGCTGCCTCTCGAATAGCAGCCACCACAATTTCCATTCAATAAAACACCAAAAGGTTCTATCATTAGCATTGAATGAGATGGTGCAAAAGATTTTCTTGGAGTTTCAGATTTTCTTGCAGGATCATCGGTGGCTCATACACCATGTTTGAATTCTTTATAAATCCTTTTCCTGCACAAGTTGCAGCTTTGAGCGTGAATGAAAGTGGACCTGCAGCTGTTATCTATGTCCAGACTCAAACCAACGCTGAAGCATTATTCTAAAACTGAACTGGATTTGGACTCCCCCCAAACCACCGCCCCCAAATGCCTTAAAGACCTACTCGAACTGGCTCACATACCATGAGGAAGTCGTAATATTTTTTTTTTTTAAAAAAAAAAAGAAGATGAAAAATTTTGCTGTCAAGAATGGGATTCGAACCCATGCCCTTTCGGACCAGTACCTGAAACTGGCGCCTTAGACCAACTCGGCCATCTTGACTTTGTTGTTCTCTTACAAATACTTACACTAAAATTATTCAGCTGGTTATTCTCGCCATCGACAGCCATCATGATGGAGTATGTTCGGGATGGAAAAGGGGACGAAGCTTTAAGCTTCTTCGAGCTCGTGAAAGAGAGGATCATTATCACATCTGACCCATAGTTTAGCCAGAATGCCCCAGTTGAACAACGGAAGAAGACCATTTCATTTCGACTCGATGGCAAACAATTACAGGGCCAGGCCAAAATCTTTGCATTATGCCTGCATAGTTGATCTTTTTCCACCGAACTGGAAAACCTAAGGAGATAGAGAGGTTTGCCAATAAGATGCCACTTCAACCAAATGCTTCGTTGGGAACACAACACTGCTTGCTCCTCACAGAGCCCATGGAGACATCGAGCTTGGAAATCCTTCTGCAAGAAGGGTTGTTGAGTTCAGTATAGTGATTCGGGACCTTGTAAGTTGTAACTCCCCATCAAACATTTTGCAGAGATGGTCCAGCGGGAAGAAGTCATCAATATTGGGGAGTTCGTGAAGGGAGAAGGGTTAAAGAAGGAACCTAGATGGAATGTTTAGCCAGTTGATAAGTGAAGCAAACCGATAGGACGATTTCACATATAACAAGTTGTCGATTCCCAGTTGACACTTGGGGAAAAAGGATCGGGATCCTGATGCAAACTTGACCAGCTTCTGAATTAAAAGATCAAGGCTCTGCTAAGGCTTGGTGTTTGCAAGAGTATCTATCGATCAAGCAAGCAGGACCTGTGTAATGAGATGAAGTGCTGACACTCGGCGATGATACAACATGCAGTTACCTGTGCAGATAGTTGAGTCTCAGCTGCCAGTAATCACTAATGAGTCAGTTACATTATGGTGATTGTGTTGGACCAAGAATAAGGAATATCAAAAAGAAACACATTCAGCCTGGTACTTGAAGCACAAATCAAGGCTTCAAATATTCTCTATATTTTCATAGTATACTGCTGCCATTGAGCTAAGGTCCCACGTCCTCTTGTGTTTTCTAAGGCTTTGCTATCGGATCTCCTGAACTTCGGGCTTCCTGAGGCCAGGAACTCATGCTTTTTAAGATGTTGGAGCCATTTGACTTCACAGCTTCTCTGAGGAAAACACTCGGCCTCCTAACAAATGATTATAACCGAACGCATGAGATCAAACATGTCATCCATTTGATATACTTCTGTCAAAAGTAACTCACAATCTCAACTACCAAATGACTATAAATAGAGACGATTCAGAGCTTGCATGGGGCACTCTTCCTTGCCATGTTTCTTCAGGACTTCTTCTGCTGCTGCTCTCCCCTAAAAGAAACAAGGAAGCATTAAGATTGCTCAGAATGAAAAGGTGTGCCTTTTTTTTCTATCTTTTTTTAATGAAAGCAACTGACAGTGCAGATAATGACCATAATCTTCCACAGCAACTCGTTTTTTAAGATGTTGGAGCCCTTTCACTTCACAGCTTCTCCCAGGAAAATACTCAAGACTCCAAACACAGGAATGCAAACTACTCTCATGCCTTGAAGATACTGATGAATCAACAAGATGATCTCGTCTTCCTCAGATCTTTAGAATGCTTGTGGGGAAGCTGTTTCTTCATCATCTTCTTGTCTCTAATGCCATCATAGAGGAGTTCGTATGCAAAATAACTTATATGACTCTTCTTCAACAAATCCTCCACAACAATCTTGGGAGCAGCCACCTCCTTCTTGTCAGCCTCGAAAATAGTGTTCACAGTCTCAGGAACAACCCCCTTTTGCACCATAATTCGGATGATCCCCACAGCATCATTAATCCTATTCTTCGCACAGAGACAGTTAATTACCCGTCCAATAGAAGCCAGTGAAGGGAAAAATCCCTTCTCAATCTTTTCAAGCAGAAAACTGAACCCGGAGTCAACATCCCCTGTCTTACAGAATCCATCTATCATTACTCGATAGGTGTAACTATCTGGAGCACAACCTTTCTCACCCATCTCCCTGAAAAGCTTTATTGCCATCTCCATGTTTAGTTTCTCACAGAAAGCGGCAATCATGATATTGTAATTTGCTGTAGTATGACAACCCTGGTACTGCTGTTCTGCTCTTCTGAACAGCTTGTGTGCTCCATCCAAGTCTTGATTGATACAAAATCCATTGATCAGTGTTCCTAAACTCACAATATCGGGCTTGATACCCCCACCATCCATTTCTTCAAGCAAATTAAGGGCTTCATCCACTCTCTGAGACTTACACAAGCTCTCAATTAGTATATTATAAGTAATAATGTTCGGAATACACCCTTTCTCCACCAATGCTCTAAATGTTTCCTTGACGTCTTCATGCTTTCCCACCTTGCATAGGCCATTCAAGAGTGAGTTATATGTGATCACATCAGGAGACACACCGTGCTCGCACATTTGGCTCACTGTCTCAATCGCTTCATCCAATTTTGATAGCTTACAATAGCCATCGACGAGTGTATTGAAGGTGAAGATATCAGGAAGGTGTCCTTTGGATATAGCATCGTTCAATATGTCACTGGCATCAGATAAACAACCAATCTTGCAAAGCCCATTAATAATCAAATTATATGTCCATATGTCGGGGGAAGAGCCCAGTTCTTGCATTTCACCCATTATCACCAAGGCTTCCAAAATAAGCCCCTTCTGACACAAGCCCTTGATCAATGTATTGTATATAATAACATTAGGCTTCTCTCCTTTTTCCAACAATTCTTTATACAGACCAATAGCACGGTCTATATCCCCATCTTGAGAGTAGCCACCAATAAGAGAGCAATGCGTAAACTCATCAGGCACGAATCCCTTGAAAACAGCATTATTAAGAATTCTATCAGCATTCTGAACCATACCAATCTTGCAATACCCATTGATTAATGTATTGTAGGTGAAAGCATCAGGTTCAAGTCCATCATTCACCATCTTACACAGATAGTTCTCTGCCTCCACAGCCTTCCCATTCTTGCACAGGCCACTAATCAAAGTGTTATACGTGATGACGTCGGGAACAAAACCTTCTCTAGAAACACTTTCCAACAAGCTTGCAGCTTCATGCAGCTGACTTCCAGTGCAGAGCCCTTGAATGAAAATATTGAAAGTGAACAAATTCAGTCCAACTCCCCTCTTCAACACCTTAGTCAAAAGCTTCTTACTTTCTTGAGTGTCACCTTTCTTGCACAGTATGTGTACAAGCTTATTGAATGTTGTGATATCAGGACATAGCCCCAGATCACACATCTCAAGGAACAATTCGTAAGCCTCAGCCTGATAATTTTCCTCATAAAATCCGCCAATAACTGTACAGTATGCAACGGCGTTCGACTCGCAACCCTGATATGGCATGTTTCTTAGGAGTCTCAATGCAGCGTGGGGCCTACCTGTTCGAGAAAAGGATTTGATCCGGACCGTGAAGGTGTACACATCAGGAACAATTCCATTATCTATCATCCTCATGTAAACCTTGTGAGCCTGATTGAAATAGCCACTCTCGACCAAAATATTCATGATTGCATTATATGAATGGACTGAGGGCGGGCAGTTGTAAAATTCCATCCTTTCAAACACGTCCACAGCTTCTTGAATCTTTCCCTTCTTCCCATAGTTCCTTATCACATCTATATAGACTCCTTCAAGCAACTTATTATCAATGTTCACCCTCAAGTCAGAAAGTACATTCTCCATGGCCTCGAATTCACCGTGAGACCCAAGCTTCTTGATCATGCACCGGTAAGTGGACAGCGTGTGCTTGAAACCATCTTCCCTTTTCACTGAGTTGAACATTTCTAGGGCTCTGAGGGGATCCCTTTGGTACCTTACCACAGCAACTACATGTTTGGGGAGCAAAGTAGCACGCATTCCAAATGTAAAAGTCTCACGGAACCTTAAACGAACATAACATCCATCAATTCTTCAACGTTGTCTTTGTCCTTCCAATTCCAATCGTGTAAAAAAAAAAAAAACATTGCTAGGCAAAAAGCATCGCAGAGATCAAGCAAGGAGCAGGAATAAGGTACCTCTTGAACCTCAACGGACCCAACAGCACAAATTTCGAATCTTGAAGAAGAAGGGTTAGAATTATTAGCTCAACGAGCATAAATATCAGCTCCCTGGTGATGGAAGCCTCCAATTTCGGCTAATTCAACTTCTAGGCGGCAAAAAGGTCTGCAATTCGTCAACACAGTGAGCTGAAGCTCCACAGAAAGGCCATAGCTCTGAGCAGAATTGCTATCAATCGGAACTCAGATGCATCTAAACACGCATCAATTGATGGAATTAACGTAAAGTTCCGTTGGAAGTTCTTGCATCAACCAGAGTGGGAGCCGAGGGTTTTCGAAACAAACCGAAACGACCTCGTTTCGACGGACCCGCCTGAAAGTTCAGCCCGAAAACTCTGCCCCATTCTCTTGTCGGGCCGAAGGAAAGAAGACAAGCCCCGACAGAATGTCCGGCCTAGAGGTCTCGAGCCAGTGGCTTGTGCCAGGCGATGACCGGCGGAGTGCAGTACGAGGGCAGTGAGTTCGAACAATTTAAGATGGACAGCCCTGAGGATTGTTTGGACCGAGGGTTATAGAACGTTATGGAGTGGTCGTAAAGTGTAAATTCAATTAATAGAAGAATTATTAATATTTATTTAATAAATTAAAATTTGAGAGTTATGGAGGGTTGATATAACCCTCCACAAAACTAAATTTTTACTCTATAAATTGAAGGATTATCTCACCCCTTCATAACCCTTTGTTTTCGTAAACTTCATAACCTTACCCTTTATAAACATCTTCATCCCTCAATCCAAACAAGCCTAAGAGAGAACCGTTGTGAAGTGAGAAAATGTTCATTGTGAAAAATCTTGATTTGGCTGCCCTATCAGTAATAGGTGGAGATGGCCGAGTTGGTCTAAGGCGCCAGATTAAGGTTCTGGTCCGAAAGGGCGTGGGTTCAAATCCCACTCTCCACACATTCTTTATTTCCCTCTTTTTCATTAGTCGCCACGGTGGTCTGCCTCCAGAATATTGAACTGGCTCACGTCAGATGCAAGGCTGACGTGGCATATGCCCATGTGAGCCTCCAGAACCCTAACTCCCCCTTTTGCCCACCAGACATCCCTCGGATTCGGAAGAACCCATTCCAGGGTTTAAGCCCACTGAACCTCGGTATTGGCAGTCGAAATTTTGTCCTTTGAAGATGGTTGCAGACAAGGGGAAGAAGGTGAAAGTGTCCGCCCCTGAGAAGGCGGGGGAGGAGAATCCTGAACAGCTTGATGGGGAGCTTGTCCTCTCGATCGAGAAGCTCCAGGAGATCCAAGACGAGCTCGAGAAGGTAATACACAGTATTGCTGAAGCTTACGCGGACCCTTTAAGATCCCAGAACAGCTTTTGTTTAGTTCCATTACAGAATTAGCAGCAAAAAATACCTTTTTTCCCCCCTCACTTTTGGTGCTTTCATGTTTCGGAAGTTCCGTTTCGTGGTCGTGCAATATTGCTCTGGCTATCTATAAAGAAAAAGTTTCCAACTTTCGAAGAATTGTGAGTAAATTTACTTCAGGGCAGTCTCCGTTTCGTTGTGGTCATGATGTTTAATTTTGCAACCGCACGAAGTCCCTGTTTTGACGTGAATAAAGATTATTGGAATTGGACCAACGGGTAAATAAATATGATCGGTGATTTTGGATGTAGTTTCACTAAAATTCTATCATTTGATATCAATAATGTTGTTATATTTAGGGTGAGAAATTAATCTGCTCTGTGTAGAATAAGTTCAGAAATAAAACGTATCACATGAAACTCGAATTTCCAACTTTTTCTGATGATTGGAAATATGATTGTGTCTAAGACTGGCATAATATGCCTGCTTTTGTGTGTAAAACAAGTTTCTAGCTTCCCTTAACGTTGGAAATGTCAGCTGTTGTGCTTAATTCCTTTGCCTTTTATGGGTTGTGATCATAGATCAATGAGGAGGCTAGTGACAAGGTTTTGGAGGTGGAGCAGAAGTACAATGAGATTCGCAGGCCTGTATATGACAAGCGAAGTGAAATCATCAAGTCAATACCTGATTTCTGGTTATCTGCTGTCAGTAATTTCTCTCCCACCTTTGATCATTGATCTGGCTGATGGAATCTATTTATTAGCTGACCGGTGTTGTTTCAATGCAGTTTTTGAGTCATCCTGCACTCGGTGAACTTCTAACCGAGGAGGACCAAAAGGTCTGTCTTAATTTTGCTAGGCTTGTTTAAGCTCATAATCTGCGGCTTCTGCTCCCATTAAACATCTGGAACTTGGCGAATTGATGTCAGAACTTAATAAGTGTCATCGAGAATGTCATAAAGGTTCTCTTGATTTTAACTTTTTCCTTTCTATTTATTTGAGGTTTCGTGTACCTTATAGATATTCAAGTACCTGAGCTCCCTGGAGGTGGAGGATTTCAAAGACGTGAAATCGGGTTACTCCATTACTTTTGTGAGTGATTTTCCCTGTTGACCTCCATAATTTCAGCAGTTACAAGGTCTTACTAAAATTATATGAGGCAATGGCTAACGCATTCTGCAGATAGTTAACACTTTCCTGTTTCTTCTTTTCAGAACTTCCGTCCAAATCCTTATTTCGAAGATACGAAGCTCACGAAAACATTCACTTTCCTTGATGAAGGAGCTACAAAAGTTAGTGCTACATCAATTAGTGGAAAGAGGGAATGGTACAGCTGTTTAGCTTTTCTTTGCTGGAGCATATCTTTTGTGTTCTTCTTGTACTTCAATCAATGGTTATATTCAGGAATTGCCAAATGGAGTTGCTTCTGAGAAGAAAGGGAGTAAGAGGCCATTTACGGAGGACAGGTCAGTTTGTAGATCTATTTACTCAGTATAACTTAGCCTGATTGATCATCTGAGGTTTTTAAAGTAAAATTGACACGAAAATAGGAAATGGACATCTTTGGGTCAATAAGGAAGCAATATGGTACTTCCAAGCGCTCATCTTGGAAATATATTGATGGATGGAGCAGAACTCCTTTTTATTCGTCCGTTTTCCAATTAGTTCCTTTTTTTGTTGCAACTCTTCATTATTGTGTTGTTCCATTCTAGGGCCGTTTCCTTAATATGTTTGAGATGTGCTTGTGCAAGCACAGCATATTTCCATTACAGTGTGGTTAAAAACTCGAACTTCCATTGTGTCTGCAGCTTCTTTCACTGGTTTAGCAAAACCCAACAAAAGGATATTATTGATGACATGAATGATGAGGTTTGTCCTCTTCCAGTTTGCAAATCACTTCAAATATTTATCATACTGCGGAATACCTTTTTTTAATTGGTAGCCATCAACTTTCCACTTGGTAACGTGCAGATTGCTGAGCTTATCAAGGAGGACGTGTGGCCTAATCCGCTTAATTATTTCAACAACGTACTTGATTACCCTCTTTCTTTCATGTTCCAGGGGGAGTTTACTTCTCCTTTTTCTAACAACTAATGGACATTCATTACTTTGCCTTAGGATGCTGATGAGGAAGATGGTGATGTCTCGGATGATGATGGCGGCGAAGATTCCGATGAAGATGACAATCATGAAGACGGGAACTGAGCTTTACTTGGAGCATCCTATAGATTTCATCTTTTTGCTTGGATATGTCTAAAGTGGGGTCTCATTCTTGAAAGGTCAACTGAAGTATGAGTCTATGAGTTAGAAGAATCAGAGGATGGTTCCCATCCAAATATTTTCTATTTGGGACCTTGTCGATCTCCCATCTGACCCGATATTTATCTATTCATAGCACAGGTTCTTGACCACTGTTTTGGTCCTGAACAGCAAGAGCTTCTAGAGATGATATAATGCTACATTGACATCTTTCACTGGAAAATGAGGTGAAGGGGTAAATGTACGAGATGGGGTAGACTTGCTCTTATCAATTTTCAATCATTCAAAGATTTTTGTTCACCTTGCTGTAGATCTGCTTTGTCCCACGAGAAAAAAAAAAAAAAAAAAACAGAACCATGAGAGGGAGAGAGCGAATGGGCCTTATGGACAAGATCAGCCGGAAATGAAACTATTTTTTCTCAGACCAATCTGGTTACGCGGCTGTTTCCGTTTTGACGTGGCAAACTGTTGTAGTTCAAGCCGGCACGTGGCATCATGGAGCCGCCTCTGTGGGTCGGGCTCCCAGAAGCCCACCGAGGGATGCCAGCTTATGGGCTCCCATGGAGCCGGTCCAGGGTGTATTTAGCATCATGAGGTGGTCCCCCGTCTCGCTCAGAATCTTTACCCTGGACGGACCGACTGGAGCAAGGGATTCAGTGCTGTGGGTCCACCGAGTGCCAGCACCGGAATCAAGATCGGACCTTGGAAACCCGCGCATCAGTCCACGTGTTAAGATATGATACGAGGACCCAAAGATCTAATGCTAGTTGTTGAAATATATTCTGCTGCTAGTGCTGTCAACTTTTCTTTATATCGGACAGTGAAAAAGCTCTTGGATTCTCTTTCCACACTGCTTTGTTGTTGCATCTGTCTCTCCCTCTTCTTTGTTTGAGCTCTGGAGAGTCTTCATATTGCTCTCTGAAACCCTGAAAGTGTCCTTCGAGACTGGGATTGGGAAGCAGAAAGCATGGGAGCTGATGCGAGGAGCCTTCTCAAAGTGGTGCTGAATAACTTTGATGTTCTTGCTGGGTATCTTTTGCTGCTTCTTTGACTGATCTTTTGCTGCTAAGGCCGTTTTTTTTTTTTCCCTGAAGTTTCTCTCTGTCCAACTTTAGAGTTTTCCTTAACAGACCAAATGCTGTGGAAAAGTTGAGATCTTGGAGATAAATATGACATTTCTTGAAAGTTTGATGATTAATAGTATGTTACTGTTGCAGTTTGATTTGTTAAAGCTTGCAACTTGTGAGCTGATGGTATACCATCAATATGCACACTGAATTGATTATGTAGGCACACTATGGGAGAGTATATGGTATTTCAATATGAAATTGATTGTTAGTTTAGATATCGGCTCTAGATAGCAATACAATAAATTATCTAATACGTTCACAATAGAGGCAACATCATGTGATTTTGTAAAGAACACACCTTTAAGCTACCCATATTGGCCAAGGCTTCTCATATTGACATGGTATCTCATTCAAACTGATATGTACAGGTTTTTTGGGCTGTCAAATTTAGTGTGAGTTGGCAGGATCTTAGACTTGATATTTGATCCTTTTTGGTGCTTGCAGGCCCATCATCAGCCTTGTGTATCCTCTGTAAGCTTCAGTATTCTATTTGAGGGAATTCGACTTTCCTATGTTGGCATTTATCCAAAACTTGAATCTTTGATCTTGGTTAAGATTCTGGGACTTATAGTAGGTGAGTTAATCTGCAGGTATGCTTCAATCAGGGCAATCGAGACTAAGTCACCTGTAGATGATAGGCAATGGCTCACCTACTGGGTTTTGTACTCTATGATCACTCTCTTTGAGCTGACATTTTATAAAGCCCTGGAATGGTAAATGACGATCCTTCCAATGTGCCATGAACTGTCATATCGATCACAAGTTGAAATTTTAAATGATCCTGAGAAATTCACCGGGCATCTTTTGTCATTATATAAAATATTTTGAATCAACGGAATGGTCCTGTTTATTATTTGGTAGGATCCCTGTCTGGCCTTACGCAAAGCTGATTCTGACTTGCTGGTTAGTGATCCCATACTTCAAAGGTGCAGCCTATGTGTACGATCATTTTCTGAGGCCCATCTTCATCAACCCTCAGAATATCAACATCTGGTATGTCCCGAGGAAAACCGACATTTTCAATGAGCCAACTGACATCCTAACTGCTGCAGAGAAATACATTCAAGAGCATGGAACCCAGGAGTTCGAGAATCTCATCCACAGGGTAAGCACAGAGTCAGCAATGAATTTTCTACATTGCTCTCAACCATATCGGCAGTATGTTAGAAAATCCTCTTCAAATTGGTGTACAATTCAGATCTCTTGATATTTTCTGCAGACTGATAAGTCGAGATGGAGCGGTGGCTCATCTACAATTTATGATGAGGATCATCACTACTGACTTCTGGAGGAAATTTCCAGACTCGTGGAGTGCAATCTTTGTTTCTTGTACATCTCCAGTGTGACTCGAGCTCAGTTTAGATCTTTGTTATGCGTTTTGGGCTGTGGGTTTGTTTGATATACAGTGCTACAGTGCTTGGTACGTGCAGCAGGGGTCTCTGTATTAGTGCAATAATGGTATTATAGTTCTGGTTAAGATGAATAACACTATGTTTCAGATAAATCCACTGAGTTTCGTATCCGCAAAAATGAAGATCGTTGTTTTTAATATTCTTTTTCCTTGAAAGGCATACCATACATGGTATTTTCCCTTTTTTTTTGATAATTTTATATTCTCATTTCTTCCACAATATCATGTACATGCTTGCAAAAGTTGGACTCCGGACTTTCTACTCTAAGCTTCCACGTGTTATAGATGCAAGAGGTTCAATAAAGAGCTATAAACATGTTGCCGCTCTCTACTACGAAGGGATTAAGGGGTGCTACCCTACTCCTAATAATCAATAGTATGCGCTGGATCACTTGTGGAGGGGTGATTGTCGATGCTTAAAGATTCTCATGGTTGCATTATGTCCAAATGACGTACCTGTAAGTAGTCCAAAAAAGTTTATAGATGGCGATTTCCAATCTTCTCCCTCTCCAGGAAATTGCCCGCTATAGTTCGTCCTCCCAATTACTTGGAGGATGACATAAGTGTAGGTGATCCAAAAGTGTCCCCAAATGTCCTTAGTTATCCTAGAACTGAAGAATAGATGGTCTCTTGATTCTACTTGTTCTTCACGGAACTACATAGAAGAAGACAAAGTGAAGCCCAAGATGAGGTCCTTCGTTCATAGGGAGCCTGTCAAGGATGGCTTGCCATGAAATGAAAGATGTGCGTGGAATGCTAATTGGGAACCATGTTGATTTGTGCCATTGAACTGCTGGTCTTCGTCTTCGTAAGCTTTCCCAAATTTTTGACTTAACAAAATTCTTGTGACTCTCCCAAAAAAGTATGTCCTGATTACTAAATTAAACTGCTTTACTGATGGTAGATATTATGTGAGATGCTCGAGGATCACCTGTGCGTGGCCATACCCAAGATCCATTTCGGATTACCTCGAACGCTTTAGCATTTGCATTGATAGTGGGAAAACATCTAAGTCCTTGGTGGCAGTAGGTAGATAAATCTTCGAGCGGCGACCAAAGTACCGTCACCTATCTTCCACCAAGTGTGGGATCTAGCCAGATCTCTTAGCTGTAACAGTTTTCTCCAGTTCCACCAGGAATTCTGTGGAACTTTGATCTTCATACTTGGTATTTTCAGTTTCTTTTATCCCATGGTATTTTTGCTCCATAATTTTGCACTCAGGAATATTGGACAGAGGAACAGTTATGCAGCAACACAATCAATGGAGCTGTCATTTATTTCAGACTAGAGATAACAAACATTCTATGCTCAAACAAAAGCTAAAGAAATGAAGTCCCATAAAATGAGAACTTTCGCCACATGCAAGGGCGACCATACAATGGCAAGTCCAGGTATTCTTCCCTATCTCTGGTGAATATCAAGCTTTATCATCCGAGTCATCCTCTCCAAGGTTCATAAATTGTTGCAAGTACACTTGGGCTTCCTCAAGGGCCGAATGCTTCGGGTCAGCAGCATAGAGTATCTTTTTCACTGCCACTGCCATCTGCAATAAATTGTTCACATCAGCCTTGGAGACAAACATAAACCAAAAGCTCATGCACAAATGAAATTTAGTGTTGATCTTAATTCAGAGGATTTACTCACAGGCAGCTCCTCCAACTCAGGAGTCTGGCAGAGGATTTCTATGTCCCTCAGTTTAGAAAAGTAGAAGTCTCGTTCTTTCTCCAAAAGGTCCACAGAGAGCTTGAGGTCAGTGACCTGGACAAGAAAAAGTTGGGATCATGCAGGCCATGGAAATGAACGTGAGGCAGTGTATATACTCTGATGCAGGTACCTACCTCCTTTGAGAGTGCCTGGAGTTTCGCTGAAGAATTCGCTCCATCAACTGCTCCTCCCATCTTCATTTGCTTTGTTCCTACCACGAAAAAGTATTGGAGAAAAGCTCAAGATATTGGAAAGTGAGAGAATATGGACAAACGGGGGAGCCGTGGAGCAAAGTTAAAGACATCAAAAGGAAGCCAACCAGAGACTTCATTCGGGTTAGTTGCATCAGCCGATCCATTGTTTGCTTGTAGTGATTTCAAGCTCTTTTGAGAGAGTTTGGCATGCCGTTCTCTTCCTCCCTTACTTCTTCGCTCGATTGGGTTGTAGTTTCTTCACGAAAAAGGGCGCCAGAATATTTAAAAAGTACTACAAAACAAGTAAGATAACATATTTGAATAATAAGCAGGCAGAAGAGAAGGTAGCCTTACTCGTTCATGATGCCGCCGTTCACGGAATCACAGTATCGCTTTAGCCACTGTAAGAACTCCAAATTGTCCAATGGTCGGCCTTTCACAAGTCTGTTGACTTCAATATGCTGCAAAAATAGGTAAATAGCCAGGTTTTTTAAGGAGTTGAATGAGCAACTTTTAGAACTCAAATGAAGCACAGAGGAGATGCACAGATGTTAAAGTACAGTACATCAAATTAGAACTAATTTACCTTTTCAATTTTCAACTTGTTGAACACATCCTGTAGGATTTTGTAGTTCTGGATCATGTCATACTCTGTCTTCGCATCAAAGTTAACCTACATGGACTGAAACGTGGTCAACGATCATGTTGAATGAAAAAGCTAAGCAAAGAAATAGGTGTGAAGTTAAGACCTTGTGCATGGGAACAGCTCCAGGATACGTCATGTCCATCATCTGACATTGCACAGCACCAGATGCTGCCTGTCCAAAAGGGTCATCGAATTTCCGTTACAGCAAGGACGTCATGCATGAAATAATAGGCAGAGGTTCACATGGAAAATGCCCTTCAAGACAGGATGCAAGAATCTAATTTCAAGTGAATTCATGAGAAATACTATTCAGGCATAAACCATCAAGATATAAGTGGAAAAAAATGAAAAATTTTAGAATGTTACATTGAGTATCCTGGCACTTATGAACATCCATTTCTGAGAGATCTTTCATATACATCCCACGAAAGTTTACACTATCCAACAACCTGTCTATCCGTTTTTCCCACATGCTCAAGAAATTTCAAAGGAAATTCACAGGCATCTTAATAATCCATGTCATATGATATTCAGCCACAACTGCATTTCAATCAACATTACTTGATCATGTTTCAAGTCAGAGACAAATAAGAGCCTCCTCATACCAATTTCATACCTTGCCGATGATTGAGAAGTTACAACTCTCAAGACACTTTCCATGATAGTTCTAGTGGTTGCTACCAACTGTGTTCCTGATCAGAAAACTTATTCTAGCCTTCTAAAATACAAGATACTTTCAATTTTGCTTAAAATTTATACTCAATGCCAAAAACAAGGCAACTTGATCTATCAATTCCACTGCATTCGCATTTCTCCACACCAAATTCAGCGGTTCAAATTATTGCTGAAGCATCATTACGACCAATAAATTGCTTAGCTTTCTTTCTCAGTGTCAGAGGCAATGATCAAGAGAAGGAACAGTGCTGAACCGATTAACCTTCGGCCACAGTACATGAAACAATCTCAAGACACCCCAGTTTGAATTTTCCTTTACTAAAGATTATCAATCACTCGCATGCAAAACTTAATGACTAGATATGCAGCATCCAAGCAGAAAGGAACACTGCAATGGAGCAACAGAGAAGGGCAAACCTCTTCAATACGAGAGAGTTTGAGCTGAAGTCTTTGGTTGATCCATGTCAAGATTTCACTTCTCCCCACAAAGTAGGCACTGTCCATCATTCCTATATTCGAAGCCATTTCTTCTCCCCCACTATATTTGCAATATACTCGAATAACAAAAACAGAAAACCCTGCTCCTCCCTCCTTCAGAGGTTATCTATCTATAGCTATCAAAAATCATCAATCAAGATCAAGAAAGCTCCAAGCAGCTTATCAATCAAGATCAACAAAGCTCTGAAAATGAAAACACACCCAGAATGAAAGATGAAAACTTTCGAGGAGACAGAGACAGAGGGGGAGTTACTGACATTAGAGGGGCTCTTGGGGAAGGTTTTGATTTCCTGGGCAATTAATACAGAGGGAAAACAGAAGAACAGGTACGGTTGGAGAGAGAGACGATTGGAGATCAATGAGAAATGGAAAGAATAGCTGTCCCCTGACAATGTGGGATTCCCCCGTGACGTGATTTTCATGAGCTCCAAATGGACGAAACAGGAAACAGAAAATGGCGGAAGACAAAAAAAATTCAAAAAAGAACATTTCTGGGAAGGTTTTATTTAGGGGTGTGCACCGTTTGCCTGGTAGATTTGGAACCGGTTGAAAGCTACCCATGATAAATTCTCATGAAAATAGGATATGTTTTTGGTAGAAAAATGAAGAATATATTAAAATAGGTTTCAATTTTGGTTCCATTAAAGGTGACACATGGAACAAGAACCTGAATCTGTACCTTGAACCGACAAATATATATTTATATTTTTACTGAATATAAAACATAAAATTATCATATTTTATCTTAATATTTTATTTTATCTATTTATTTCTATATTCAAATTCTTAATGTCTCTTAAAACTCATCATTTCTTTAGTTTTTGCCATCTAATAATCTTCATTTTTTTACGGTAAGAGTCTTGACGATTGCAAAATCTCTTTGCTATTGCATTCAATTGGATGTTTTTAATTTTTTTGGATATGTCAAGCAAGAAAACTATTAGATAATTATTCATTAATCGATTTAAAAAATTTTATTTTTATTCATTAATGAAAGATTAGGTTCCAAAATAGTACCCGAAACCGGTGGCATAATACATGTTTCGGTTGGGTTCGGTTTTTAAAATCAATAGGGTAAGATCCAGTTCCAAATTTTAGAAATTGGTTTTAAATACGATAGGGTCTGAATATCATAAAAATACAGGATACCCGGACATGATTAATCCTAGTTTCATTTCTTTTCTTTTAAGAGATTAATTGACATTCAAACTACCCAAAAGGGGAGGGCACATTTTTTAATACACAAAATACTCAGAAACATTGCACGGACGCATTTCATGTCAAGTTGGGAGATGGCGATCGTTGCGGGTTCACTATAAGGAGTAAGGGCTGCTTGGGCCGCTCTTGAAGTTATATTCAAGTGGTTAATAAGATGAGCAACAACCCACCCAATCAAAATTAATTTAAGTAAAAAACCGATCACGTTATTTCCCGGAGAACTCCCGAGAGCTTTTTTTAATGTGATATCAGAGCAGGTCGATCCTGAACTCATGCCACGTCAGGATCAAGCGTAGAACTCGTGGGTCGTTAAGCCCGAGATCTGAACAAAAATGTCCGGTCTGTAGCCAGTTCGAGAAAGAAGAAAAAGTACGACTTACCTCGTGATAGTTTGTCCACCTTACTGAAAACCAAAAGAGAAATGTCAGAGTTGAGATCAGTTATTGATGGTGAGTGTTGAGAGTTAAATCTCACATCGACTGGGTTGAAGAAAAAACTTGAATTTGTAAAAAAAAAATTCACTACCATCAATTAGTAACTTAAATTTTTGGATGGAAACGAACTCGGTCTCTTGTAAGCTCACATGAAAATTTAATAGGTCAAACTTCAATGACATGGGAGGCCCAAATTCGAACATGGCCGGGCCTGCTCGACAACCAAGCCCAAATTGAAGCCCATTAGATTGAGGCTCATCAGTTTTTCTTCTTTTTTTTTTAAAATCGTTTTGCCGTATAATAATCAGAAAAGCCTACTCTCAAATATTCACTGATTGACCAGCTTGGTTGACCCAATATTATACACACTGGACCTCTAAATAAATGATCTCAGGTTCGAATGTTAGGTTGGAATGGTTGACCGGAATTTTTCCAGAGAGTCTAACCTGACCGCATATTAGTCTCAATGTGCGTTTCGACTGGTCCGGTGATATTGTATGGTGCAAACAAAAAAAAATTCACTGATTGAAATACTCCAAACGAGTTCGAATGATCTTTGTTTACTGCCCATTTCTTGTGCTTGACTTGGACAAACGGCACACAAGAACCTTGGGTTGGGGCCTATGGAAAGCTAGTTTCTTCCGTGCTGAAACGAGCTTTCCAACTCGATAGATTAATTATGAATAGGTCCTGTCGTCAAGGATCTGCTCTCGTGTCTTCCACGACCTTGACTTGTTTCGGAGGTCGCATGCGTGAGTTGTCTCGGTTTACGTTCAAGGAAGAAACGGTTCCATCTTGATCAGCAGATTTGAGTTTTTTTTTTTTTTTTAAATGTAAAACAAGATGCCTCTGGCCGTTCACATTGGAACTTCAGTCTTCAGCATCGGACGGTTTCCTAGATTGCTGTTTGCTTGTGCTTACATTTCTTTTTTTTTTTTGAATTTGTCTTAATCATCCATTGGATCTTGGAAGGCAATCTCCGCCTTGACCTAGAGCTTCCGTGGGAGTTCAAGATTAAGATTTCGATCTGATTCCACCATAATCAAAAGCAAAATCCGAAAACCCTCCGTTCAAAATCAGAAATTTAGAGCAACCCATCTTCGATTTTTCCTTCGTCAAGTCTCAGCAATGGATTCCATCAATATCCTGAAGGGCTATGGCAAAGTCAACGCCATCGAACATCAGACTCCACTTCCTTCCGGGACTGGCCGGAGGTCATTCCTCCTCGCCGTCTCACTTTCCGCCATCTTCCTGCTGACGCTGACCGTCGGCTTGCTTCTCGGAGCGGTCATCCAAGAATCATCCGCCGAGTCGGCCGAGTCCGCCAGACTTGCGTCCAACTGGACCGAGTCGATCAGGGCAGTCTGCGGCGTTTCTCAGTACCCGGACTCCTGCTTCGCCAGCTTATCCTCCCTCAACAACTCGATCCGACCCGATCCGGAATCTATTTTCAAGCTCTCCCTCGGCGTCTCCGTCAAGGAGCTCTTGAATGCCTCCCTGTTCGTGAAGCAGCTCAGGGAGACCACCAATGATGTCCGTATTATTACTTTTCAGCTTGTCAATTATTTAACTCAATCTTCATCGGTTCCTTCTGTATGTATCTCACTGTTCTTCCTCTCAGGCGCATTCTAATGGTGCGTTGGGGGACTGCAAGGCCATGCTCGAGGACGCACTGAGTCGTATTAACGACTCTGCCTCCGCAATGGAAGCAGCCCCTGGAGAGAAGGTCCTGACGGAGGTGAAGATCAACAACATCCAGACATGGATCGGTGCTGCCATAACTGATCAGGAGACGTGCTTGGACGGATTGGAGGAGATGGGGGCAGCTGTCCTCGATGAGGTCAGAGCCAAGTTGCAGATGTCGAAGGAGTTGATGAGCAGCAGCCTGGCCATTGTAGCCCATATGAAGGATCTTCTGGAGAAATTTGAAATGGATATGCACTAGAGGCCAGTAAAGTTTAAAGTTTCAAACTTTTGTCAGGATCAAGACTCCTTGCTCTCTCCGCTAGCTTCATAATTTGTGGAGCATAGGTGTAAGATCATAAATAATGCTGCTGCTAGCATCATTGTTGTAGGATCTATGCTGTTTCTTGTTTGCTCGTGTAAATAGATTTTTTGAAATTGGGTGGTGAAATCATCAAAAGTGAATTCGAAACACTGAGCTTCTGCTAAATGTTTGATTTATCTTCTGTGTTATGGCCTCTTTGCAGTCATATTCGAGCCAGTCATTGCTATATTTTTCCTGTGGCCTCTTATTAGCTGGATGAGTTGGATGATATGCAGAGTAATTGCATACAAGAATTGCTCAAAATTAGTGGAGTCTGAAGTTTGTCTAGATCTCGACTTAAGTTGCTATTGCTTTCTTGTTTGATAGACTAGTGCAACAAGTAGACGATTAAGAGATAATTACTGCAGAATTAGCCTATAATTCTATATGTTGGGCAGTGCAAGGCTAAAATTTTTGGCATATAAGTGACAGATTGTGGATGGTTCCTCTCATCTCCTTTCTAAAATCTCTCTTGGAACCATGTCAGGGAGAGGGGAATGGAGATTTTCGGTCTCCATTTCCTTGAGTAGCGAACTCAGCCTTTTACTCAGACCATCAACTTCCTTGCATAGCCTCCTAACAAAAATGTGTGCTTGCTCCAAACTAGTTAATGCAAATTCCTGCAGGATACCGGCAAAACCATGCCGGGTTAGAGTTGGACATATTTGTCCATCTTCACCAAGGTCTAAGCGTTCTGATATTATTTGCTGAAACTGAGAAAATTGTGAAAAGGAAGCTATGGATGAGTAGTAAACAAGATGAAAAAAGGAGAGCATTCAAAAAGCCAAAGTAAGTGGACTTCATCATCACTTTCCTTGAGCTTGATATCCACTGGACATGATATGACTTTGCTGTGTAGCATGCCGCTCTGTTCTCAAACTAACTTCCATTCAAACTAACTTCCATTCTCCACGAGATTTACAGAGCAGTACAGACACATAGCTTCTCTTGTTTACTGAATTCAGCGAGGCCCATTGTCTCACGAGTTGCTTACTCTGCTCGAGCTGCCCTTTAATAAATTTAGCATATATACGCAGCCTTGGCACTTCGTTATGAGATCGTGCCTGAAGTTTCAATTACGAAGCCTGTGTTGCTGCAAGTTTTGATTTTGCTGACCATGTCATGGGAGGACATTAAGAATTTCCTAAATCTTTTGCCATGGATCTGGTTTTTGCCAGCATGTCATTATACAAACACTGTTGTCTTCGCTCTTTGGCTCAGTGCATAATTGCTAGACCAGAAGATTGAAAAACATGCCAGTAGAAAGATCCCTTCTTTATTTCTCTCATTCTACCATACTCGGCTCTGCTGCACTGGAAACGACATCGCTTATATCTGATAATCACATATATCGAACTTCTCTTTCTTGAGAAATCGAAGGCACGTCATCACAATAACGTTATAACGTGGCGATGGCCCGGTTTGGTAAAATCATATATGAACTGTTTTCCTTTCAAGGAACTCGTAGTATCTTCTCTCTCGCTCCCTAAAAGCCCTCATCGCAAGGCTCAGCCAGCCTGCTTTCTTGCTAGGCCATCGACTAAGTCTTCTTCTAGGATGGTTGGCTCATAATAGTTGGATCCTACTCCGGTGAGACGATTTATGTGCTCTGGCAGCCTAGTTCCTGTAATATTGTGCACCAGAGACCGACGGGGACAGCGATCCAATGCGAGGTAAAGTTACATTCCGATTTATCGGGTTAGCTTTTAATCACCCTGAGGTCGAGATATCACACATAACAATAAGATTAAGAAGCAGCAAACGAGCCCTGAGAGCGATATGCAATGATCCTTCCATACTTCACTTCTTCATACCAAATATGGTGATACATGACGTATTTCGATGACAGCACGATCTTGCTCAACATCTCCCATGATTATATCTATCGGTTTACAAGGCTAAAAGCGGATGCAGCAGGTGGGTCGAACTACCGATCCAGGGGCCAGACGGCCCTTAAGCACAGCTGCACGGGCTTTGATTTTCTTCTGGGTTGGAGATGTACGCTGTAGAATCCATATAGGTTCTGGTTGTGGTCCCTGCACTTTACGATTTGACCACTCCAGTCTCACTATAATGTTTATAGCCACATTAGTCCTTGTACTTTTACTTACTGTTCACTTTAGTCCTCTAATTAGCCACATAGTGTCTCTTTACATAAGCATCATGTCGGGGGCGAGATTCGCATGACGGCTGATTTAAATTCAATCCGATCTCTTTTTTTTTTTTTTTTCATGTTATCGATTTGACTAGCTTGTGAAATACCTCTTTTTAGGAAAAAAAAAGAAAAATAGTATAACATCTACTAATAAATTCTTAAGTGATCTTATCTCTTATCACGTGAGAAAATATCAATCAAAATATGACAAATGGACAAACTAATTAAAAGTAATTAATTGGTTATTTCTCACCATACATTGTGAGAAAAGCTCATCTAAGATTTTTTTGGCATTTACCTAATGGTTCATGGTCTTTATGATCATCGTACAAAAATACGTGTACTAAAGATCTCAGATTTTACGGTGAGTCGTGATGACCTATGATGGTTTCGTACCATTCCGGTGATCAGACTTTATAGATTCTTTTGAATCGAGACGAAACCGAAATCTCCTGTTCACATTTATAATTTGGGAGATTGGATATGAATGAGTAACTGCCCCACCTTTGATTAGATTGCCCCACTGGAAAATCTATAGGACTCGATAAGGTTAAAAAGAGTAAAACCACCAAGAAGCCATTGACACTTTCCAGTGGCAGCTGTGTTGCATGCAAGAGTTTGGGGTTTCTTCTTGACCCCTTCTTGGACGAATGCACAGTCTCACCCTAACCTCTTTTGTCTTTAAATTAATTATCAATAAATGAATCAAACAACATTTTGGGACGTATATAAATAAATTTAAAAAATAAATTCCTTTCCAAAAAAAAATTGCCACAACGATTAATTGATTCCAGGTGGTTCATTAAATCTTAATTCCCCTGTGTAAGATCTCTTATTCAAATCATATAAATGAAAAAAAAAAACTTTAATTAGTAAACTGTTCCAACTTGAACCGATATTAGTAAAGATGTATTTGACTTCCAAATAAATATGATTAGTTGAGGTCTTGCATGAAATGAGGAAACAAACCCTATCTCTTCGGGCTCATCTGTCATCTCTCCCAGTGAAACCCTAAAACGGTCTCTCTCTCTCTCTCTCTCTTTCTCTGTCCTCTGTGGATCCTCCACAGATGTTCGGTTCTTGGCAGCATGGCTGTTTTTGGTTCATGCAGATGTTTCCAAAATCTGTTTAATCAATCAGTTAAAGAAGCTCTCTTTTAAATTATACATTACTTTTCATTGATACTGAGGTGAAGATGATAAACATGAGGGGTCGTCGAATTGGATTACATTACCTCTGAAGCTCCATTATATACACACACACACACACAGTGTGTATAGATGATCAAGAGAATAATATCTTATCAAGATGGACGGAAAAATTTACTAACTTAGAATTTCGGGTACATTTTATTTCTTTGTTTTTTAAGCTAGAATCTCACGTAGAAATACACAGAAAACATCGTATGAATATAAGAAGATTATCACCGATTTCTGGTCTTATATAGAGGAAAAAGAGAAGTAGCTTTTCCATATTAAAAAGAGTAGATGAAATTCACTGAAGCATTGACTCTGTTGATCAATTTTCGACTTTATGCGTGGCCAGATTATAGGAAGAGACATGTCAGGTAATATGTTCGTGTTCGAGAAATATATGAAACACCGAACAAGAAAACCAACCATTTATGTATAGCCATGGGTTGCACCGCGTCAATATATAAAATGTAAAATACAGTAGAATAATAAACTCGTAATTGTGTCTTACTGTATAAACTCTTCAATCTATTGAGTGCGGCGCATGTTAAGATGGAATGCTGTTAATACTTCGAATATCAACTATGACAATGAGGTATCTTGGTATGATCTTAGGGTTTTTTACACCTTGACACAGGTAGAGTAAAAAAAAAAAATCTACTGTCAACAATTCAAAGATCACTAAACTAAGATATCAAGGATATATACTGTTAATTATTTCAAAAATCACTTTGTTTTTTTTTTTTCCGATTTTATTCTTAACATCCATCATCATATGATAATCATGATTCATTCTTGTGCCCTTAAATATACTTTTTCCTGCTAACGTACATGCATGACATCCATCCATGGAGGAAGAACAAAGGAGCCTTATGCTAATTTTCTGCTAGATTCAATTAAGAAGAAAGCGGCTGCTCAAATCCTACGGATGAAAATCAAATCTGGGAATAAAAGGCAGGTTTATGAAAGGGAGTTCACAAGTCTAAAATGAATAAGAAAAATAGAAGAGTAAAAAGCAAGAGAATCCTATAGATGAAAATCAAGTCTGGGAAGAGAGTTCTCGGTATGACAATAAAACCGGTTAGTGC
The DNA here is from genome assembly GCA_037672795.1 of Lagerstroemia speciosa. Lineage (NCBI taxonomy): Eukaryota > Viridiplantae > Streptophyta > Magnoliopsida > Myrtales > Lythraceae > Lagerstroemia > Lagerstroemia speciosa. Next base: position 11,004,801 of record CM075301.1, on the reverse strand, counting down.
CTCAAACCCTCTTTCCCGAATCTTCATATTATATTGACCAAATAAACTGGTGTTTTGACTTGAGTTCCTTGGACATCAATATTTCCTTTTCCAGCAGTAGCATCTGTCCATAATTGACGAGTCTTTGTGTTGTCTGCTTGAACTCATAGTAGGAGCAACCTGTCAGTGTCAAGTGTTTCCCAAGACAGACCCAGCTCTGAGATTCAAAATGTCTTAGCTGACTCTTGAAACAAAATATCTGTGGCGGGAAATACATATTTGCAGCCTCACCGGTCACCTGAAGACAATGTCATCGAGTTTGAAGCGTGAGAGAGCTTGGATTTACATTAGCGAAGCTTTTTGCATAAGACTTTACTGTAAACCGCGCCACGGTGCAAGACTAAAAACTCGATTTCATGGTTCTGTTAATCTTATTTTGCCTACATTCTGCATGCCACATATTGAAAATAAAAGAAATAATTTTTGAGTTAAACTAAGAACTCCCCTCGTCTGCCTCGAGCTATCCTTCAGTCAGCAATCGAACATATCGTTGAATAACCAATGATCTGCAAGAATTCCTGCACCATCTCTGTTTTTCATACTGTTTTTCATAATTGTACCGCTACACTTGAAAGCTGTTCAACAACCCATCACTGCACAGTTGTATACAAAACTCCCTGAAGGCCTGCTGTCGAGAAGGGTCCACCCAGAGAGGCCCTGGCTCGGGATCCAAGAATTTAGCTCGATGACCCCATGGCCGAGGTCCCTAGGTCCACCGATGACCATCAGCTGCTCGCCACATGCGCGAAAGGCAATCCCCCAACCGTTTATTGACATCGCCTGCTCCGGGAATCTTCCTACTGGAGCCCAGGAGTTGTTCTTCTTATTATACTTCCTGATTTCCTTAGTAGCATAGTCAGCACAATAAAGCTCGTTATTTACAACCCCTAGCAGGGGCGGCGCCTCTGCAGCAGGCCGCACAGCCGAACCTCCGTCTCCCACCACACGCCTTGGGTACATGTTGGGTATCTCCTGCCATGCCCTGGCCTCCAAATTGTATACCTCCCCACTACTGAGTGCATTCGTCTCCCCATCGATCCCTCCAATGACGTAAAATTTCCCGTCCATGAACACCCCTGAGCACATCTTCCTCGCCTTGTTCATGTCCGGTAGAGGGATCCACTCGCCTGCCTCTGAGTTATAGAGCTCTGCCACGCTTAGGACCTTTCCAGATGAGTCACAACCACCAGCAATGATCCCGATCTCTCTGAGACTCCCAGAGGCAAAGAGGCACCTGGGTGTGTTCATGGTCATGCCAGAAGACCACGAGTTCGTCAACAGGCTGTACTTGTAGATGACATGGGAAGTTATCTCCTTCCCGAATACAAGGAGGTCGGTTCCGACTGCCAATGACTCCTTGTCCGAGAACACGAAGCACTCATTCGTCACCATCCTGGGCAGTCTCATCCACCGCCTTTTGAAAGGATCATATGCTTCCCATTCTAGGAGGCTGACGGAGAAGTAGATCCAGTGCTCCATGATGCCGAACCTCCTCCTAAGCCTGTAGAGTTCTCCGCTACAAATGAGGGAGCGGAAGTTCCGGTTCACCGCTGCAATGGCCCCGTATTCAGACCTCGAGCAGTGAAGAAGGCAGCTGATCGAGTTGTCCCGTCCAATATGGGGGACAAGGGTGTCCAGGTCTTCCTCATTCTGGCTGTTGTTGTTGTCTCCGTTCTTCTTCAGTTTCTTAGCCCGCATTCTGCCAATTTCCTTCTCAGCATCCAACGGCAAGAAAAGCTTCTCTAGCTCGGGCAAGTGCTTGTTCTTGGAGTTCGAGAGCTGGATCACATGATGGGCATCGTAGTTTCACATATCTTCCTGCTCGAACGAGCTCGGCAATTCCCTGGAAACAAGCGAGATGGACATTGTAACTTTGGTTTATTCGAAAAATCCTTCTTTCTCATACAAAAACAAGCAATGCAAACCGTAGCGGACATCCAAATCAGTCTCAGAAGAATGCACAATATCTCCATGGGAAATCAATTTGATTCTGAGCATGCATACGTAACAAACATAATCAAAGGCAATCATAGAGAGCACAGGAACCGATTGCATTCCTGAATTCACAATAACACAAATGCAGAAAAATCAACGATCAAGGAGACTGATCATCAAAAATACAATCTCCGAATTCAAATTTTCAAAACCGTAAACGGCATTATGGGAAAACAACCAATATATCAAAGTTGATAACGGCACCAGTTCACTTCCAAAGCAATCCTCTTGACCGCCAATTCAAGAACACCAATTCAAAAGACACGGTGGCAGGGAGGGAAATCCAGAAAGAGGGAGGAAACAGAAACGAAACAGAAGACAGCTGAAGGAGGCGACGGTGGCAGAGGAGAGGGAAGCTCACAGGTGGAGTATAGAAAGGGGAAAGCGGGCAGAATTGAGTTGAGCAGCGCAGAGCTAAGAGTTGGCTGGGCTCTGTGCTGATCTTGTCAGTGGTCTCTCATCTTCTCTCATTCTCTCGCAGAAACGAAGAAGAAGAATAAATCGCAGCAGCCAAATTGATTTCCTCTATCTCCATTTTACTAATCTCTTTCTAACTATGAAAATTTAGTAGGGGTGAAACTCTTTTAAAATAAATTTTTTCAATTCATAAAATTCAAATTTAAGATATTACTTAAGTGAATAAATGTCATATTATGTTGACCAACTCAGTTTGGTAATTAAATTAAATGTTTATCTAAATTGTGTTGAAGTGAGCTGGAGCGGTGGGCACGGCCGCAGGTGATTGCATCTCTGGAGCGAAACATATTGAGAACTTGTAGCGGCTATAAGTGGCACGTGTCCAATCCCCAGCCTCCGCGCGCCCGCGCACCCTGGGTCCCTTGTTATGCGCTGTGCCCTGTCATGTCAGCCCATGAGGATATTGCGAGAGAAATGTCCAACTCCCTGGACCGAGACCGGTCCAGCGGCAATCTCGTCTATGTTGGGAATGAGAGGGGAACTGAACAGGTTCTGCTAGTCGGGTCCGTGATGACAGAGGTGCCTATCATGAGATTTTTCAAAAGTATTCATCTGAACTTAAAAAAGTCCTTAAATTTATATATATTTCACACGATTTTATTCAATTTTTTTATATAATTATTGTATTTCAGCCTCTGAATTCTTCGTTACAGAGTTTCCACCCTACTAAATGCATTTTCTGGGTGCTCGATTTTAAAAACAAGTCTTAAATGATCATATCTCATAAAAATATAGTAAAGAAAAATCGATCAAATTATTTTTATTAATATTAATTATAATAACTATTTAAATAATATATATTAATTTATTTAATTAATATTTCTTCACCTCAGTTGGGCGGTGGGATCACAGGAGAATTTTCTCCTCCGTTTTGTGGGCCAGGTCCAGGATCTAACTACCGTGTCCATCTTCATAACCCAGAAAGGAGACTTTCTCTGCTGCAATTTCGGGGTTCCCGCCTCACCACAGCTCTCAATCAATTTCATCCCGGCGAGGAGAGGAGAGTGCAGACTTGGCGGTGGGTGGCTTGCAACTTCCGGGGCACCGATCTTCTCCTGCAGCGTCATCAATTTCTCGCTCTCTTTTTTCTTTCCTGTAATGGCTGCTTGTGATATCTCGATTGCTTTCATGTGAATTCTGGAAATTTGGAGTAGTGGATCCGATATCATACGGCACTTAGAACTGTTACATTTCAGTGGGATCTGGATTTTGAATCCAAAATTGTTGGAAAAAAAGGTGTCTTTGCATAAAAAGGTGTAATTTGCATTTATCAATTCGGCCCTCGTCTTTGCAAAAACATGTGTGCGTGTGTGTGTCTGTATGGATGCGCCTGTTCTCCCATTGTAAGAAACACTTTTAATACTTCATGATTGGTATTAATCTTTCAATAGGTTATCGGCAATGGGTGAGCAGCGCCTCACAAAGCAGAGGAAATTATTGGCGATGGTCGAAGATGATGATAGATTTTCAAGCTTGCTAGAGCCTTTGATACACCACATGCTCTCCTTCTTGCCCCTCCGGGAAGTGATGAAGGCATCTCTTGTGTGCAAGTCATGGAATCGGGCATGCTGTTCTTTCCCGATCCTCGATTTCCACTCTGAGGAGTTTGTTGACAAGGACAGCCTGGAGATTAGGAAAAGGCTCGAGAGAATGACAAAGTTCGTGGATGCGACCATGACTAGGATGCAAGAGCAGCACTTCAAGATAGACAGATTCAAATTCCACTATGAATACTTTCCAGATGCCCCCAGTTGTTGGGTAAATCAGATGGAAAAGTGGATCGGCATCGCTCTTGATAACAATGTGGAAGAGATCAGCATTGTTAACGAATGTTGGGACTATTGTTGGTACTGCATTTCGGGAAGGTGTCTCTCTGCCCCGTCTGTTACTTCCCTGAAATTGTTGGGTGGGAATTTGGCTCTTCACTCCCCGAGCGATGCTTCGATGAACCTCAGGTCTCTGAGATCGCTCACTTTAGATTGTTTCTCCATTGATGATAGAACGTTTGAGAGGCTCATGAGCGAATGTCATTTGCTCGAGTTTCTCTCAGTTGCCAACTGCAACATAAAGAAAGTGAAGGTTTCTGGTCTTTGTAGTATTAAGAGGGTGCATCTTAAACTATGTGAATATACTAGTCTAGTCAAAATAGAAACCCCAAGTCTAGAAAGCCTACACTGTGAATGCTCTAAATTTGAGGGGAGCATTGTGATTTCTGTGATTCGTTGTCCAAATCTCAAGAGCTTAAATTTGGTGGGTGTAGGAAACACCGATGATTGGTTCCAGGAATTCCTATCCAAGTTCCCAGTGCTGGAAGACTTGACTCTCGATTCCTGCAACTCATTGAGAAGGATCAGTATCTTAAACTTCTTGATTAAGAGCGTAGTGATCAAGTGTTGCACCAAATTGATCGACATCAATCTTGAGAATCCAGAGTTGACGCAATTCTACCTCATTATATATGATGCAGCATTCCCTTCCATATGGATGAAGAATCCTCCCCGTTTCAATTGTACGGCCAGACTTTCATTTTTTTCCCTTCAGAAGGTGGAACCTGGTTGGGCTTGTAAATTGAGGGAATTCCTCTCTGGGCCTTGCAAATTCTTTAGGTCTCTATCTCTGTGCGTTTCGACTCCGGTATGCCATCAGTTACAAAATCTCTTGATTTTCCCTTTGGATGGCTGCCTTTGTTGAACTTAATTTGTTGCATTCTTGTTCTGATAGCATCTGCTTGTTGTTTGTTATGTCCTTCTGTAGGATTTCGTTCTTAATCTTGGTAATGCCATTCGAAACCAATGGTTAGGTGCAGTGGCATGCAATGAAGACCAGTATCTGGGAGCTTCTCCTTTTGATTTATCATCCGTGCCCGAAACTGTCAATTTGAACGACATAAATGGCTTTCTTTGGACTCCTCATCCGACTACTGTAACCGTAGTTGTAGGTTTGTCGGGAGACGATTTCCTACAGGTATGTTCATTTCCTTCCTCCATTTTTAGGATCTAACCTTGAAAATTTGCAAGCAAACTATATAACGTATGCTTTATTTGGATTGAATGCCAGATATTCTGCGAGAAGGTTGCTGAAAGACAAAGTTGTTCCGGGCACAATTGTCTTAATGATGTCGAACGTTCATCATGTTTAGATGAGAAGATCGAAATAGTCACGGGAAGCAATTACAAGGGACCTGTAGGGCAAAACAAACACACGATATGGATCAAGTGAGGGAATGTGAAATTGTTTATTTGTGTTTCGGATGACTCTGGTGTGATATTCGGTCTCAGGAGATCAACTAGATCATCCAACCTCTTTTGTCAGACTTAGCAGACTCGATGGCACGTCTTTCTTTTCCATTCTTTCCCCCTTAATGAGTCTTACATTTTAGTTGATAATTTTGCAATGTCTTTTGATGCTGAGAAAAACAATAAGCAAACTCCTTTTGGCAACTTCGGTTCTCATCGGTGTGGATGGAAGTCGATTTGGCTAACTTTGGAACATGCCCAGATCAGCCAATTGACAGTCTGAGATGAGGCTCCACTTCTGCACATGTATTTGATTTACAGGATTTGAAGCTGTCAAGGTCGACACCAAAGAACCAGGGGTTTGTAAAAAATTTTCTACATTCTTGCATTTGTTTAGAAGATAAAAGGTAATTACTCCTTGAGCAGATTATATTTCCCCTTGTGCCGGGAAATAAAGCATGGAAGATCTCCTTCCAGTTGCGCTTTTGAATCTTAGTACTCAAATCGAGTTAGTTGTAAGGTTTGAACTTGGGGTAACTCAGAAAAGTGTAAACACTATGAATTCACCTGTCTTGTTTTCGATGATCTGAGTGTATAATGGTGAAATTCTAATTCTGTGACACTGATGAACATGTAGCGGGTGATTAGCTCCTTGTCCAAATGTTTTGTGGGCTTAATCATAAACTTTTATTGCTGTAACAGTTGGCTCGAGAGAGGGATCGCATTTGTTCAGAGATATAGTCTTGCGTACATAGAATCCACCATGAGATCACCCTCTTGAGAGCCATTTCGATGTGCTCAAGATCAGTAAGGGTCGTACTTTGGGATTTGATTGGCGACTAGGTGGATGAAAGATGGACATCGAGTGCCGAATGCCCTCCTGAAAATTATCGATTTGATGGAGAAAACATTACTTTCTTGCACTGCCACGATCCATGGGCCAGCAGTGCAAAGGCACGGAATCTCCACTCTCGTCTAGTTTATTCATATACTAAGCAAGAGAAGGGCTGAAACCCAATGAGATCCTCCTCCAATGTTTCGATTCTATAGTAAAATTCCAAAATTGATCATTGTAAAGAAACCTCTGAATCATCATGCGAAGTTCGTAGTACTTGTACACCAGTCCAACTTCTCCCTCTGCTCTTTTCGATGTGTTCGCCTGCATGGAATTGGGACTCCAGGTTGAATGTCCCACGGCTCCATCTTTCAATGGCCCCTAAGCCTGAGGTAGAGGCTCACTTTGCATCCTAACGAGCGAAGTTTGGGAAACGAGCAAGCAATGGAAGGCATGAGAGACAATGGTTTTTGGTGCTTTTTCTCCATCTAGTTACATTGGCATGGCAACAGAAGTACAGAGACAGAGCAGATGATCTATTTCATTCTAACTCTTTGACTGAAGAAAAGTCAATTCTGAATACCAGAAATGACCTGAGTAACTGGCAGAGCCTTAATGAAGGAAGGGGTATGGCAAGCAGCTTAATTCTCATGAATTTAGGTATATCCCCAGATTAGAGCTAACGTCTCACCATAAAAATATAAAGGTACGTAAAACACGATTAATATCTATACAATTTTCACTAAAAGGCATTGTTTAGCATAAAGTTCCGGGACTAATGAATCAAATTAACACAGGACAAACTTCAACACCTCTAAGATGTACAACACTTGCAGACCAATTCAACTGATGCAACACAAATCCAAATACAAACCGCTCACTGCACTCTCGTAGTCCCGTCTTTACAACTATTAAAGCTTACACCATAGATATCTCATACCGAAATTTGTTGATAAAACGCAATCAGAACTCTCGCTAATTAGTACCTTTATACTTCCTGAAAATCACCTTCTCCACTCGGCCTTTGCTGTAAAATAAAATGAACTCCATGTGAGATCAATAGGGAGGAAATGAGGTTCAGTTTTTTGCCATAAGTTAACACAGTTCATGACTTTGCAAAATCATTTTATTCCAATCATGTTATGAGAATCGATAGCTCTAGCAGGTGATATGGTAAGAATAACATGAAATTTTGGGTAAGGGCAAAATTTTCCTACCAGGTGCCTCTCTCTTGTCAGCTTTATTGCTCCCCTTGCCACCTGATATGTTGCCCTTCTGAGTTCTTGGAGAAGGCGAGTGACCCTTACTATTCATTGAAGAAGGTAAAGAATGGCGCCTTGAGAGATTGCTCATCTCTGACCCATCCTGTCCAAATCTAGGAGAACTTTGCGTTCTCAGTTTTGCCTTGGCAGATTCAGTTGCTGCCATGTAACTGGGCAGAGTCAGGGTAGGAGTGCTTTGTAACCCATTCTCAGCATTCTCTTGTTTAAGAGAAGTTTTCCTGCTTATTTTGGCATTCCCATTGCTTGAGTCATCCTTTAGGTTCAAGCTCTTGTAAGTCCCGTTTGACAAAAGAGTGGTTTCAACATTCATACTATTCTCCACGGAAAGCTTTGTCTCATCTTCTGCAGATTTGTTGTCAAAGGATAAATCAACTGCTGCAGTTCTTTTAATGGGTTCTGGAGTATTTTCTGCAACAAGTAGATCAGGAAAGGTCAATACTGCCTCTTTTTCCTTGCTGTCACCAGAAGAACTCTTGCACCGTTCAAGAATTGCATCTCCTGAGTTAATCATAGATGGCTTCTCCAAGCTCTCACGAGGCTTCTCATCTTCAACCTCATAACAAACAGTGTTCTCTAAGACAGGATTATGAACCTTCCTCAGACTGCGTTTGACCTTCTCAATCTCATTCGGTGGACACTCCTGCAGTGGATCCACAGAGGTACTCAAGACCTTCTTGGGGCTTCGTTTGGGCCTCTCAAAATTAGAGGTTGATAGAGTTGTGAGACTATCATCTGTGTTTGTGGCAGCAGCTCTCTGAATGCCACGCTTTGACTTCCGCGTTTTAGCTTCCAAAGTCTGCCGATTTTTCTGAGTCTTCACTAACTCTTTGGGTTGGGGCCGTGGTCTCCAGAAAAAGGATGCTGACCATCGCCCCATCCACAGAGTATGTGAGTTTGGTTCGGTAGGATCATAGATAAGGTGCAGGGGCATCACATTTGGCAATGAAGCCAAAAGCTGAAGCAAAGCATGATATTACTTGCTAAATCTAATAGGAAACAAACATAATTCTCGAGAAAACCAAAAGGAGGGAGCTTACAATTTCAATCTTCAATGAGCAAAACATTTATATATTGCTAAAGATGTCAACATAATGTGCATTACCTTCTGAACAAAAACATCTGTAGAAAGTTTAGCCATATGTTTGGATAAACGAATTCCAACAGGATCCACAAGCTTTTTCTGTAATTTATATTATTGAGAAACTAATTAGTCATGTAAGAAAATACAGGCTGTCAATCATCACAGTTGACTGCACGACTATTAGTTAAATTTACCTGAGTTTTCTCAGTGATGACAATTTTACGTACTTCTAGTCCTAACTTGGACTGCCTGACCTTTCTTCCTCTGACAATTGCCTGTAACTTCACTATTCCCAGCATGGAGTATAAAGTAACCACGGCCTGTCTTCTAGCTAAATGCCCACGGATGAGCGCCTGCAATCTAATTATTCCCTTGAGTGCTCGGAATGCACGGCGAGCCTTCACATGACATACATATATTAGAGCAAGTAGGTCAGCTTATACTTCAGTCCCAGAACAAGAATTTCTCATCATAGCAGTCATTGATGAACTTCATTTACTCCAGAACAGAAGATTACCAAATAACCTCGAAAGACAGCTTGTGCCTTTGTTGCAGCCATCTCTTCCATGATTTTCTGTGAATCATAAGATTCCCCTTTGGTTGTACCAGTTTGAATAGCCATATCTCTATCATTCTCAGATGTTACCTCCCAATTTAGAGGTAAATTTGGAGCATCATTATTTTCCAACTCCTTTTCCCTTTCGTTACCACCATAACCTCCAATATTGGGCTGGCAAGCCACGAGAGAACCGAGGCTCAAATCAGTTTCTGGTGCCCTGGCAGGAACCAGAACCTCTCTCGCATTGGGAACTTTCTATAAATGCAATATCACAATCATCAGCATCTCATGATTTTGCAACATACAACTTGTAATTTTATCACCTGTCAGGTAGAGCATTTAAAGAGCCTACAATTCTACCAGATATTAATACACTATGCACCATTTTAAACTGTAACACCAAAAGGAAGTGACATACATATTTCTTCAGATATAAACACGTGTGATAGACTGGAAATCTAAAAATGAAAGATATGCATGATTGTAATCATTTACTAGAATGCGTGCATATCTCACCTCTGCCTTTTTAGAAACATTGTGTTTCGACGATTTCTTCCCAAACAGTGCTGTCTTGATCCATCTTCCCGGTGATTTTCCCATGGTAGGAAGCTGAAAACCTGCAAGCACAGAACCAGGACCTAACCTCTGCACAATTTGACAGCAACACTTCATGAGCAAAACATATACAAATCCCAAACTCTATATCAGCTATCCAACTTCTAGAAAGAGAATTATTCCAGGAAGGAGAATCATATGCTTCGGGCATTCCTATATCCAAGGAAGGCGTTGTTAGTGCCCTTCCTCTATGCAGAATTAATCATCCTAAGGCTCTAGCAGGGGAGGAGGAATAGATCAGTAAGATCCATTCAATAGAGAGATTAATTACAGCATTTTAACTACCCGATAAAGCAACAGCTGTAATACCACCTCCCGTTTTCAGAATTATTCTCAGAAAACAAATCTAACATCAAAATTCAGTTGCACATGCAAAAAGGGAAAAAAGGATCCATTTTGACTGCACATAAAGCTCACGAACTAAATTAAACTGAGCTTTCAATCATGCATTGATTCAGATGACATATGAGTCGGGTTATGATTAAATGGATCTCTGCGTAGGCACAAAGCGTCTCATTAGCTAAAATGCGTTCAAGAAGCTAGAGAAGCTCCAGATCTGAAGCTCACCTCACGAATGTGCTATCGCCGATCCTCTAAATCTAACATTCCTGAGCCGAACAGGAAGAAAACCAGCAGCTGATCTGCTGAAGCATCGGAAACAGCGTTACAACAAATAAATAGTATGAATTATGAATCTGCGACGAGATCGAAGAATGTCTTGTAGAAAAGAATCCAGGAACAGTGGGAAGAATGCACCTTTACTGTGCTTGCAAATCAAGGCAGACTGATCTGCTCGCTGCCAGGAGAGAGACAGAGAGAGCTAAAGCGCCATGAATTTTTCTTCTGAGCTTCAGCACAGTAGACAGACAGAGAGCAGAAATTCAGAAATATGAAAATAAATGGTATTATATGGAGAAGCGTTTCTCTACGGGCATGCCTATCATCTACTGAACTCCTGCGATATCGAGCGGTAGATAGATGATCAGCTTAATCACAGAAGAGGGTACACAATGAGCTCAAGCACAGAGGTTTACTCTGCATCGTTTGTCTTCTCTCTAAAGCCAAAGGACCCCCGAGCGCGGTTACTTCCTTCGGTACCAAGTGTCCAACTCATCATGTATAATTACCTTTTCGCCATCGGGGACTGGCTGTCGTCATACTCTCTCCGGGGCGCGTGGTCTTACACGAGCCGGGATAGGAGCATCTTGTAGCCCACGCGCGGGGGGTTTGGGAGTTGGAGTGGCGAAGCAAGAGATGTTGGCTAAGGGGCCGTCAACCGCCAGCTGTTATGGCCCTCTTACCTGCCGCTATCTTGTCGGTGCAATTATAGCTGGGCCCTGGGCTGAAGCCCAGTTGCAACGTAATGGGCCAGAGTAAGAGGCCCAATTATGAAATGAACCGGATCACCTAAGCCCACGGAAAAGCCCAAATGTGGATCCGTGGAAGCATCGAACATGCACATTTGAATTTTTTTTTTTAATATACCATCTTATATCATATGCTCTGTAAGCCCTGAATCATTCGAGCGATGTCATCCTATTAAAAGGTAAAACTTTTCTAATTAGAAATTTTTTATTTAAAAATTTGAACCTAAATCCTTATTTAAAGCAAAAAAACTGTCGATATTTTTTTAGGTTTAGATCACTGGTATTGAGAAGTTCGATGAGCCTTGACTAATCAATCAAGCTTGAGCCGGGAAGGCCATTAGGAGGTAAAACTCTTATAAGATGAATTTTCTCAATTTTCGTGAGATTTAAATTGAAGATCTTACTTAAGAAAAATAAATATCTTACCACATCAACCGGTATACTTTGTGGTATTTTAAGCCCATGTTTGATTTGACGAATAATAAAACCGCAAAAAAAAAAAAGCAGTTGTAACGGCTCCTTTAGTAAGCGTTTCGAAATTCAAAATTTCGAACTTTCCCACCGGGCCGTTGATGAAGAATCCAATCAGGGGCCCAACAAAGCCGCAGCATTTCAAAAAGACCATCAGTCAGCGGGGCCCACCATTTAGACGGAGGATGCTCGTAGTCTCGAGTACAGCTGATCCCGACCATGTACACGTGTCAAGTAGGCGGAGCGAGTAGGAAGCTTAACGTGCGAGTCCCAAATTTTCCCGCTCAGGGGATGTATGAAAATGACAAAATTTAGTTTGTTTATTTATTTAAGGAAAGAAAATGAGATAGATAATTAATTAGTTTTTAATTATTTTCCCCCCTTAGAGTATAAAAGGGACATCTCCATCTTCTTCTTCATCAGCACCGGAGATTAAAACCGCAGCATCCTCTGTTTCAGTTTCTCTCAGAGAGGTCGGTCGCTTCTGGTTCGCTGCTGCCATGGAAGAGTCCATCAAGGAGCAATCTTCGGCTTCCGGTAACCTCTTTGCTCTGAGTGTTTGTGTGTGTGAAACGCAGGTCTTCTGGCTGTGGACGAAATCATATTACTTTTGGTTGAGTCATTGACTCCGTGCAGGGAATGGGGGGAAGTCTAAGCTGCAAAGGTACGCGCTGCGATCGGCTGCCAAGCCGAAGGAGAAGGCTGAACCAGTGAATTCTGCTGCCTCGAGAAGGTTTTTCCTCACTCCACGATTCAAGCATTTCTGTAGTCATTTGATGACGTCAAGGAAATTGAAATTGCCTGCTTGAAGGATGTGTTAGTAGATCATTGTTTTAAGTATTGGTGAAAGAAAATCTCGGGTTGCTAGCATTGTGTCTCAATAGATGATTGGATTTGGTGTTACTGCTGGAAAAAATGAATACCCACTTGCCAAGGAGCGCCTTTTTTGTTACTCTATGCAATGCATTTCTCATCCAACTCTCTGGGTTTGATCACCAAAACTTTGTAGCAACTGATATATAAATGGGGATGTGTGTTTTCCAGGGCAAGACCGCCATCGGCTGTGAGCAAGAGTGTGGGAGTCCTTGATTTGTCGGGTAAGGACAAACCGGTAAAGCCACCCAGAAGGCTCTCCATTCCTGCAAAGTCAACTGCAAGCTCGAATTCTAAACTGATCAGCACCATTACCCCGATATCCGAGACACGAGCTCGAAGGTCTGCCAGCAGCCAAGCAAAAAGTGAAACACCGCTTTCTGATGTCTCGAGGTCATCAAGCCGGAGGAAGTTCAGTGTCCTGTCGTCTGCATCATACTGGCTGCAGCAGATTAAGCTCTCGGAGACTGCTGCTAAGCATTCAGTTTCGCTCGGTTTCTTCAAACTTGCCCTGGAGGCGGGATGTGAGGTACGAGTGCAGTTATTCAAATGGATTATACTCAAGTATGAAATTTTATGAGCCGACGAGGCAAAATTTCTCCACTTCGACTCCATTCCATGTTATGCAACGTTCATCAAACCTATGATTTGAATAGATTGATTATTCTAGCCAAAGGCAAAACATGATTAGTATGTCATCTTTTTGTTTATGAATGAGACGTCATACTGAGCTTCCATATTTTATCCAGCTTCAGAAAATGCGGGAGGAGCTCAAATCTTATGCACGGCGACACAATCTTACTGAGCTTAAAGAAACTGTGAAGGAGCTGTTCGATATATACAACATCACAGAGAGTGTGGAGCAGCTGCAGGTCTCAGAAACCTGTTCTCAGGTGCCAGAAGAGGGTACTCGCTCGTCTGATGATGATGTCCGCAGCTCTTCTTCCACAATTGGGGCAAGGAAAATAAAACCAAAGTCCCTTAACGGTGATGTAGCTCTAGCTTCCCGGACCACAGCAGAACCAGCTAAAGGGACTTTAAAAAAGAATACTATTACTAAGGTCAGGGAGCCTGCAAATAAGAATTCTGCTAGCTCAAGGAATGGCCCGGACAGTGGAGCCCGAAAAATGCAGAAGAAAACCCAAATCCCTATGAAGGAAGGCGCCAACATTGGGAAGGACACGATAAAGGGGCAGGGAAAGAAACCAGCTGCCAAAGAAGGTTGAATCTTATTAGATTACGATTACAGCCAGCGCAAGTTCTATTGATTCTGAAATACTGACTTCACTTTCATTTACAGGTCCAGAAGCAGCTCCACCTATGCAAGATGTAAGGGAGAACAAAGAGAATTTGGTGAGCACCTTCACCATCTTGCAATTTTCTCCACACTTAAAGATTAAGATCAACTCTCTCATTAATCTTTGTATCTTCCTGTAACTTGCGTTGAACTAATAACTTCTGATCATTCCAGGATACTCCACCGATAGCTGCTGTTTCAGATGAAGTGATGTAGGCACACATTCAGCAGCAAGATACTGGCTGGTCTGAGTTGTCTTCAGCTTTATATGGTTTGTCTTCAGTGTTTTTGAATGAGGGCTTCCTCTGAATAGATAAGGAGATAGTGTGTGAACGAAGTGTTTGCTTGCTGTGCATGGTAAAATAATCTATTTGCTGTTGCTATTCAACATACTGGGGTAATCTCGTATTGTAGTTGTACTCCAGTAATCAAAAGTTTGTTCATTGATCTATCGACTCTATATGTTAGCTTTCGAGACATTTAGTGGCTGGCAACCTTGCAAAACACGTGAATGTACATGCTGGGGCGCTCTCCTTGTACCTATGCAAAGAGATGCAATGCAATATTCCAGACCCGAATCACTGCTGATCAGGGAAGACAATAGGTTTATTAAGGGTTGGGAAATTAACATGCCACTCTCGCCCGAGGTTTGCCTGTGGAGCCTCCTCCTACAACAGCAGACCAAATCCAAAATGATCGAACAATCAAAATCAACTTTCGGGGAGCACCTGTAAAAGGTTCACAAGCACTCTGAACCCAAATTAACTTGTAACGGTAACTGCATAGATACAAGTTTTGCTGCAACATTATAGATAGGATTGTAGTGATTTTGCAATATATCTAAACAAAGGGGTTTCATCAGAGAAGTTCGGGGTAGAAGGGGTTTTACTAAGAACCAATGCAAAGCGTGAAGACTAGTGCAAACTGAATCGAAATTGCGTCATTAAACCTTAAACTTACTATGAAGCTCATATTCGATTAACCGACAAATAAAAAATCTAAAATCTACATGGTGAAATTTAGAACTTTCTTCTCATAACGTGCAGTTCATAGACTGGATATGGGAACCTAGAAGCCCACAATAACATCTTTACAACCGTCGTCACGTATCACCTAAAGCCCGTCCAGACGACATAACAACACACTCGCCTTGACTTAGTCTGACATTAAAAAATGCACCCCAACTACCAAAATGGCTTCTAGATTTCATCTCAATACGTATGGCCAGTTAGAGTTGCAGCTTTTGCAGGAAAATTGAGCTCTATAAGACTATACACATCCCTGTGATGATGATCACCCCCTCAGACTATGACTCAAGAGGGAGAAACCTCTAGTAGCATACATGATCTACCAGATGCTCAGCTGTTTTTGGATTTTTGAATTGTGAGAGGACCGGCCACCTTTATCCTTGTACGAGTTTCTTGAGGCAAGACCCTTCCGACTGCCATGGGCAACAGCTATTGCCCTCCGTCTCTGCTTGTTCAGGCGTTTCACCAACTCAGGATCGTTCCTGTCCTCCTCATCCTCTAACTGCAGCTCCAAAACAATCAGAAAAAAGGGTTCTCAGCTGCTTCTCAAATTTGGTAGGAGTTAAAATTAAGCATGCTAGTTTCACTTCTGACAACATAAAACCATACCTCATCAGACCCATCTTGAGCTTCAACTTCATGGGACCTATTTGCCTCAGCGCTTTCTCTGCTCTCTTCCTCAGCAAAGTCACCCTCATGAACCTGCTCAGGCTGCAGAGATAGGTATGTGTTTTAAAATAAGTATAACAATAATAGGCAGAGAACGATAGGTTCACAAAGTTGAGAACAGGTGCAAAAGGGGGTTGAATAAAGAGAAAGCGGGGACCGTGACATTGAACACGAGAGCCGATCCCTGACAAGCTTCAATATGTTTAGAAACCAATATACGATCCTCTACCAAATGTGAAATAAGAGTTTGTAAAGATTAGAAATGCACCTGTTCAGCTAAATGCAAAGCATCTACATCTCTAGCAATTGCTTTATCTGAATCTGACACACTTTCTTCATCATAAGAGACTGGATTCTCTGCAGAGCCTTCATCAATGAACTGCATGAAACCAAAGGCATTGAAGATAATTAAGCCAAAGAAAAAGAATGGCCATGTGTAAGTAACTGAAACAAATGAAATTAGCTCCAACACAGGCTTGACTATACCTTGTCCATGTCAACTTGATCCTTCCTAGTAAATCCACTAGCAGCAAGCTCCTTATCAAGGAAACCAGCTGCTTTATTTATTGATGAGAAGCAAGGTCGACTTCCATCTTCAGCATCTCCATCTACACTATCAGAGCGATCGGCTTGCTCTTCAAAGGAAAGGTTGAACCTGGATAATGATTGACCAAAAGGGTTATAAAGACCAGGGGAAAAAAATCAGACAGGAAAAAAAGCCCAGCAAAACGAAATGCAGCTAACCTTTTACGGAAAAACTTAAAGATGCATTCAACATCACGGTCAAAGTACCTGAAATTTGGATGAAAACCTTGCTTACTAAAAGTAGACCATGCAAAGATTAAGAAATTGGATTTTCAAAAGATATAATATCGCTTACATCTGTGCATTTCGATGGGACACTGAGACCATTTGAGGAAAATCAATCATGGTGACCTTCTCATCATCATCAATCTAGGAAAAGGAGTATGTGATCAGAAGGTTACTTAGCACTTCCTATTCAAGCAGAAGAAATCTAAGAGGCTAGAGAAAAAGGAGGAGAAGGAAAGGGAAAAAAAGGGATGGAGCCAGCGTGTGCAAGAGAAACTATCGTCCTAAAAAATCATCTCTGAACTATATGAGCAGAGGCAAAATTGAAGAAGAAGAAGAAAAGAGCCATACTATTATATGCATTTTGTGTTCTTTAAAATGCAGGCACTATGGAAATTCATCATGCTAATGGACATGGTAATGAATAAAACACCAGAATATTTAGAACTTGAACAGTACCATAATATTAAACTCATTGAAATCGCAATGAATAAGACCATGCTCAGCCAGGCGGATGACTAAACTGATGATTCTATCAAACACCATTTCTGGATTTTGCAACTCCTTCACCTGCACTCTGCATTTCATCAGAAAGCATGGATGCCGTGAGATTTTCCATCCAAACAAAATTTCCCCATTGGCCATAAGTCCAAGCTAGAGCAAAAAGTAAAGAGCCAGAGAGTAGAAGCAGGACGGAATGTGCTTTCACTTCCCCTCTAACACTCGACATTTGTTAATCTGAAATGTGAAAAATCCGAGAATAGCCGATTGTAATTGTTACGGAAACTTGGTAATGCATTTAGGCTATTGTCTCATGTGCTGTTCAACTTCCAAAAATTAATCCAAACATGAGTAATACGAGATAGAAACTTGGACATTATCACTACAGTTGTTAAAATCTACGTGAATAAAGGGGAAAAAAAAAACTAAGTTGAAGAAAGGAAACACTTACAGAGGATAGCCCTGCACAAGCGACATGACCACACAATGCCTGTTGCAGTCTACTGCATTAGGAACAGGAAAACCGTGCTCTTCCAAAGCCTGGTCAAGTGATGTACCAAGTAACTCCAAAGAAAACAATAGAACCCACAACATATAACAGAAACAAAAACAAAAGTGGTTAAATGAACCTTCATAAAAGCGAACTCTTTAAGTGCAGCAAGTCTCGAAAGATAGAGCCAATTGTAGCTTCTGCGATGCTTCAAGTAATCACGCTTGGATTTAACAGCCCTGAAAGAAACTCTCCCTAGTCTATGCAACTTCATTGCTAGAACTGTACCATCCTCAGTGGCAACTTCAAAGATATCTAAAAATAACTTTTGCATTATTATCCTAATCCCATAAAACAGCATAATACAGTAACATTATCCATATGATTTGAAAAGAAAATTACCAGACTCCTTTCCAACACCAATTTGACGTCCCACAGAAGCAAAAACTCCACGATTAACCATTGTCTTGATGGCAAGGAAATCATACCCAAGGTATGTAAGCCGAAACCCATCATCTATATTCCCAAGGAAAAAGGAAAAATCAGACAGATTTAAAATTTTATTTTGATTATCAAAAAAAATTTATTTTGCGGAAGTAGCTCTGAAATGTACAATGAACTACTCACACTTAGAAGAGTCGTGGTGTACCAATTTGTGTTTAAGCAAGTTCTTTAAGACCTTGTACGTGCCTCCATGCCTAATGAACCAAGGAACCAAAAAGATCAAAGCAAGCCTCTGCATAAAATGTAGAAATCAAAAGACAGAAATACAAATGGGCATACTTGAGCGAAGCGATACGGTCCACAAGCTCGGAAGGGACAATCTCATGCTGAAAACATCAGGGAGTACATGTTAGGGCACGACAATAAATCGTCCATCCAAGCAACAGTTGCTTAGGAGGAGCACAGAGAGAGGGATAAGAGATCACATTTCGCATTCCCATCTCCACAGCTGTGAGAACCCTAAAGTCTTCCTTCGAGAGGTACCTCAATACATCAACATCGAGCTTCATCTCTCCCTCCTGTAAGAGGAATAGACCGAACTATTCTGCAGCAGAATTTGATTCAAGCACCACAGAAGGACCGAAGAAGAATAATTAGCCTGCAGATAAGGAAATTTCCAAATTCAGATGACAGGCTGATATATGAATATCAGTTACAGTAGATAATAAGAAAAACCAGCCAAAATACAAGAGATCCCAGGTTTCTCTCAAGCTTCAGAATTTCCAATCCACAGCAACATAAACTAATGGAGCGAGAGGGGAAGTGGGAAAAAGAGAGACCTGCTGAGGAAAACCAGGGGCGATGCAGTAGCGTAGCTGAGCTTGAAATCGTATAACTCGTAAGGATCAGCAGTAAAAGGCTGAGCAGGAGCGGCGGAGAAGTGCTATGACGAGGAAGAGGAGGAGGCCGCCGATCGAAAAGGGGAGTGTGGCAGGGCTGAGAGCTGTTCAGGGTGTTAGGGTTAGCCGGAGATCTTTCTTTTTTTTTTTTTTTAATTTTTTTAAATTAATGGGATAATGGGCCGGGCCACATTTTGCAAGTTTTAGAATGGGCCGAGGCCCACGTTTCTCTGAGTTATCTGCAGAGCATTGAAGTTCTCTCCTCGCCCTTCTCCGCCGCCGACAAGTCCTCTGCTGCTCGTCTGCCGCCGCCGCCGCAGCAGCTGCTGTGCCAACTGCCTCACACGGTTTCGCCTGAGAAAGGCGAGAGCGGTTTTCTAGTGTAATTGGTTTGCATTTGCTGACTGATCCAACCGTGGAAACGAATGCTCCATGTGGGGACTTCTGGACAAGGTTAGTTAGCTCAAAGTTTCGTTTTTTCCCGGAAAAATTAAAACTTTGCATTCTTATCTGTTTTCTGATTTGTTGGCCTCTGCTAGTGAAGATTCTTTAACGATGACTTTGCTCGAAAGCATAACAAAGGCTTCGGCGGATCAAGGGCCCGATGACTTAGCTTCTGAGTTCCCGGTCGTACTGAACCCCGATTTCAGTATTCTCAAGGCCAAAACTGAAAGCCCTAATGCTGCGTCGCTTGCTAATCCCATCACGTGCTGGCAGCTATCGAAGGCCGACTCGACAATCATCGAACTGGTTAAAGGGTTCTCGAAGAATCTCAAGAGAAAACTCAAGAACACGAACAAATTCAACCGGAAGGAGTTCCTTGAGCTCTTGAGTTTATTCTTTGAGAAAGTTAGAGAGGCAGTTGATATCTCGATCAGGGTCGATAGAAATGATCCTGCATATACACGCGTTATGATGGAGAATCTTGGATTTCTGATGGGCAAAGATCTGACGGGATTGGTTCTTGAGGCCTGTTTAAATTTCGAGCTGTGGGATCTGGTGTCATCTCTGATTGTTGTTTTTGGCATAGTTGATCGTTCATTTTACCCGAACTTGGTCTTGAATCTTGTTGCCAAGAGGAGGTCTGATTTGATTGTTCTATGTGTTAAACATGCACCGGATCTGAAGTCAATGGAACTGTGCTGCATTTTGAAGTACTTCTTGTGCCCACCAAGAGATGCTTTGGCAACCATGGTCAGTGTGAAGCAAGAATGGGAGGACCAGGGAACGCTATCTGTTAGGAATGTGAAAGACACAAAACTTAGTGGAGAGAAGTTGCAATCCGCAATGGCTGCTGCAGTTTTGCTTATGATTGCAATTGACAACTTCTCGGATGCCGAGGTCTGTTTGCATTATCTGCTCACATCTCCGAACATCGATGAAGCAATTCTTTCATTTGCTATCAGCAAACTGAATGGTGAAGAGTTGATGAGCTTGATTCAGTACTTGGGGAAGTGGTTGAGGAAGTATGAGAGGTTTCCTCAGGCGATTCCATGCTCAAGAGTTGCTTCATTGTTTGGGTTGGCCGCCTGCAACTGGGTTCCTAAGCTTGAAGATGTCATAAGATGCATTGGGCTGTTGTTAGATGAAAATTTCTCATCTTTGGTTTTGCACTCAGGATTCCACGAAGAGCTGGGGGCAGTGGAGAGAGTGGTTAGTTCTCTCACTGCTGAGGCAAGGCTGTGCACTTCCATTGCTAATGTAGTTGAGACTCTCTTGAATGAAGATAAGACTGCAGTAGTCTAGATTTTGACTAATATTGAGGGATCAGTAGATGTGGATTAATTCTTACCAGTTATTGGAAGAGATGATGAAATTTTATGATTTTACAATTTTGCTGAGTGTTTATGCAATGTAACTTGCTTCAAATGATACTCTTTTTCTTCTTCATCATGAGAACTTACCTATTCAGTGGGTAATGGAATTGCCATACAAAAATTTTACATTGCATCAAAGCCTTGATGACTTTGTTCCCTGGGGGCCTTCAAATTTGTGCTCATGGCAGTATATTGTTAGTCTATTTTCTCTCTTTCTGGTGGCCATGAAAAATCTTCAATCTATCACCAGTGTAGTGGAGGTAGCGGTAAGAGGGTTCAGATAGAGGATGAAGAAGAAACATATAAAAAAAGGGAAAGCATAACAAAGAAAAATAGAAATGGCCTATTTATGTGTTGGGCGCTAAAACTTATCCGAAAAATTTGTTCCAAATTGTCTGCCCCTACTCCCTTATAGAATGCCTTTTTCTAGTAATGATGTGAAACATCCGTTTGATGGTACTCAGGATCCATCTGGATCTTGGATGTTGGTATGCCCTGGGAATGACTAAAAATGCTGCTAGTTTATATAAGCTCATTCCCCTCCGACACCTAGGATGTCTAGCTCTTTGTTGTTCTCTCCTGTCAGATCCTTAGAAATGCTGCCTTCTTATCCTTTTTGCCCATGAAAATATCACTGTTCGATCTTATCTTCGTTATAAAAAACTTCCAAATGCTCGTAGCTGATTTATTAATGAGATATGTTCTGCTGTTTTGTACTATGTACATCTGATTCTTTGTAATTCATCATTTTTGCATCCCGGTGTCCTCCAGATGTCCTTTTGCATGATTTAAGGATTACAGAGCTGTGAGAAAAGTTTTTTTTCTGTGCATATGTGGGCAACCCTTCAACCCTTCCATTGCAGCAACTACATTAATAGGGGCCAAAAGTAATTGATGCTTCCCCCATATTTAAGCCGCCACATCAAGCTACTTACCCTGATCATTTTGTTGTGATCCTCAGAGGACTTCCAGGTAACTTGGCTATTTAATGATTTATTTTGCCTTCCAATTATAGTTGAATGAATGGTTTGTTCTTGGATGCATTTGTTTGAACTTGTTGAAGTTGAGTTAATCAAGTAGCTGAGAGAGAACTACTTAGGTAGAATGTTACGTGATCTCGAGGTTGAAAATGGTGGTGCTGCTCCATGCATTTGCTCTATGGATGATACTCAATGACTGAAGTAGAGATATTATATCTTCTTTATCTTCACCTTCTCTATGTATGTAGTGCAAGATTTTCAGTAAGCTCTTAGTTTTAATGTACCCTACTCTAGTGCAGGTGGAGAAGGTTGATGCTTCAAAATCTTCAGGGACAGCCATGGGCAAGAGACCTGTAATGAAGAAAGTGCTGAAATATTGCTAAGAACCGGAAATGGAGGTAAATGAAGCCACTTATATACCCTGGACTTTTCTGGCATCATTACAGCAGGTAATGTGTAGAAGTATTTTTTTGCATATAATCTACCCTATTTTGTATTTTTGCACTGACCTTTGACTTATCTTAGATTTGTCATCCGTTATGAACTCAGTTATTCACATCTGTGTAGTCTGCCTCGCCAGGTGAAAGGATGTTTGCCCTCCATTCCTCGAGAATCTGGGTCGAGAACTATGGCTCACTGCGAACCGAAATGGTGTCCTATACCATCGCATCCTTCTCCCCAATCATGGCAACTTGGTCAGGCGATTAGTGGATTAAAGCCTTTTGGGTAGATATCATCCAATCTAAGGAAATTTTGAACAAAAAACACTGCCGCTCCGAGAAATGGCACATGCACTGAAATCTTCAATAGTATTTCATTTGATTTTCATCAGTTTTTGCATCTCATTAGGCCTCTATTCATCACTTTCTAGACTCATGGACACACTATACCGTACCCTATAGATGAGAAAAAGAAAGGAGCATATGTTTTATTCTGTTCTGGGAATAACTTTCTATGCATACATACATACATGTATCTGTGTGTCCGTGGGTACATATCTTGAGAGGATCTGATTCTTTCTCCTCTATTTTTGCAGCACAATTCAAAAAGGGCCACTACCTTAGACAACGAGAGTCGGGACGAGGAAGCCTCTCGGGGATGTGTTCCTTCCAAAATGGTTTTGACATCAGCAACTCGGCCCCCACTGGAAGCGATTTCATTTACTGACCGATTAAGTCGACTTAATCTCCAAATCTGAACGCGGTTGTTCAGAATGTGGCTTTCATACGGTTCGAAGAAAAGATTTGAGCGTGTAGTCGAACCATCTCCAGCGTTGACCCATTTGGGCTTAGATTTCTTGTAGTAAGTAACCAATCACTATCCATGTAATAATTAACTAATGTTGTCTCAGAAGATGTAATCTCCCCGTTTCATGGGGAATCACACCAATCGATCCGACAACATGTGTACCATACCCACATATGCAAAACAAGGAATGAAATCAAATGTCTCGTAACCTAATCAGTCAGTCAAGACCCGATGAATAGGCCTACGGTGGAGTTCAAATTAGGAACGAGTTTCTTGGAATCGTGGTAGAGAATTCTACTTGGGTAAGAGGAATAAAGGTTAAGTGATATTCCCTTGCTTTCTTGCTTCCTAATAAATATATTCGATTTGGTGTTTAGCTCAAGGAGTATGTTGGACACTCCCACAGAGACCACCCATCGTGCAATATCAAAGAGTGAAATAAGGGAAACTTTTTGAGTAATGGAGTTGTTTATTATGGCACTGTTGTCAATTTGGATTAACTCAATCCAAGTCCAATTCTTACCTAAGTGGCTCACTGTAACTTCTTATTCCATTTTTTAATCGGTAAAAAGACGACAACAATAATTACAATCCAATCACCTCTATTGCATAATGTTCGGATATAGTAACTTTTTAACTCACCTTTTTACTAATGGTGGATAAGGAAAAGGGAAACTTTGAGGATTCAATTTCAAGGACGGACAAGGGGTGAGAGAGAGAGACAGACAGACAGACAGACAGACAGATATGCATAGAGAAGTCGGGGAATAGAAAGGTCCCAAGAAGAAGAAAGAAAAGGGGAAGGAGATGCTTTGTAAGTTGGGGAGCTTTATTCAAAATGTGGATGCTTTTTTTTTTTTTTGGGACAAAGAAAGAAGTGAGTCCCACCCATATGAGGATTTTTTTTTTCACTTTTTTAAACAAATATTTCAAGAGATAAGTGTAATTCACTGACAATACAAAAAGAGATATAACAAGTTTTTTCGATGAGAATCAAAGCTCATATTCCTAAATCGGGGGTTGTATCGCTGTATTTGAACCTTTTCTGTGAAAATGCGGTTTACCTCAGAGGGGAAAGAACTGAAGAACACTAATGGTGCTGTGATCACTGGTGGAATCACATGCCCTTCCTGCAGTTGGCATCTGCATTGCTGTTGTCATGTTCCTCCACCCGACCCAAGTGTATCTATCTATCGACACATCTCCCCTCCCCAGTGTTGTCCCTTCTGCAGAATCCAGTGAAAATATCTTACTACTGGATCGATCGTCTGAGGCAGGTACCCTGTCCGGGAATATATTGCCGGAACTTTGGGGATATTTGAGTTGAAACTACAGTCATTCTTTCTGGGATTCAATATGTCCGGGAGTCGAGAGTCCCAGTTGGCTTCATGATTGTTAGGCACCATCGAAGACGCTCGTACACCAGATTTACGATGAACCGATGTGTCTTTAGGAAAGATATGTGGTTTAAGCGTGCTGCAGATGATGCAACTGGGAATCTTGGAAAGCTCGGTGTGTGCTGATACTGCCATACAAGCAACCCTCTAAAGCGGGAGGTTGAAAAGAAAGTAATAATTAATAAGAACAAGAGGGAGACAAGCGAAGCAACGTTGGCTGATTGACTAAGGTGGTTTGATATCTCTTCCACTTATGTAAAACTTCGAGTTCCGGGTCCGATACACCAAGGGCAAAAAAGAAAGAAAGAAAGACGTGGACTAATAAGTTTTGGATTCGATTCTTGATAGGAGGAGTCGAATGGGAATTAGACGTGGACTAATCAAGAGTGATGGACAGTGAATTAAACAAAGCGGCATCCAAGCAAGGGATTGCTCTAACCCAAGATTTTCCTTTTCTTGTACAGGACCACCAACGTCTTCCCTTACCTCGGCATTTGGCAAATTGACCGGACCATTTGACCGAGACACCGGTCTAGCAGTCACCGTGAGATCGAGAGTAGATCGGACGATTTTCCGACAAAAGGAACGAGCTTGAAATAGAGAAAAACATAGATTGAAATATGAACAGTGTCAATCTAAAAAGAGAGCTTGGGAAAGGGTGGAGAGAAGCCGAAAGCTGGGCAGAATGAAAGCTTCGAGAGGGAGAATGGAATCTGTCATTTGCCCGATCCAGCAGCAAGCCTCCACAGTCCCTTCCCCATTAAAAAAAGAAAACCGTTATATGACTGTATATCTCTTAATTAAAAAAAGGGCAAAATAAATAAATAAATTTCTTCTACAATATTAACTGACAATCTTATTAAAAGGATAGTAATTTTTTTTGGTGATAAAGGAGAAATCATGGGAGGATAGAAAATAAAAAGAAATAAGGAGGTACAACTCTCACAGAAAAGATCGAACATAAAATCTCTTGATTGTAAGTTAAGATTTTGGTCGCCAAACTAAATAAATTTATATTTAAAAAATTTATAATAAAAAAAGTTTTAAATAATAAAAGTGATAAATTTAATTTAATTCATTATTTATATATATGTATATATTTTTTGGTGTATAAAAATAAATAAAAATTGTTCAGGATGATTTGTAACTGATAAACGGCAGCAAGCAAACGCGTATCACTCTCACCATCTTCTTGTGCACAGAACACGAAGCGTACAAAATTCACAGAGCTAGAGATGAGCTGAAGCCCGAATGACACAGCAGATCTCTCTCTCTCTCTCTCTCTCTCTCTCTCTCTCTCTCTGATTCCACCAGTTTCAAACCACCTTCAAGCAAACAAATCATTTCCTCTCTCCCGCTATTGGCGTCCATTATCTTCTTGTTGACCCACATGAACAAATGACAAGATGACAGCGTCGTCGACTACTCGGCTGCAGCAGGAGCAGCAGCCGCTGCCGCAGCAGGAGCAGCAGCCGCCCACGATCGTCAGGATGCTGGTAGTGGAAGTTATCGAGGCCAGGGATCTCCTCCCCAAGGATGGCCAGGGCAGCTCCAGTCCTTATGTCATCGCCGAGTTCGACAGCCAGAAGAAGCGGACCTCCACCAAACGCAAGGACCTCAACCCCGTGTGGAAAGAGGCCCTCGAGTTCGTCGTCTCCGACCCGGAAAACATGGAGCTCGAGGAGCTCGAGGTCGAGGTCTACAACGACAAGAAGTTCAGTAGCGGCGGCGGGGGCGGCGCCCGCAAGAACCATTTCCTCGGCCGCATCAAGCTCTGCGGGAGCCAGTTCCCCAGGAGGGGCGACGAAGGCTTGGTTTACTACCAGCTCGAGAAGAAGAACGTGTTTAGCTGTATTAAGGGCGAGATCGGGCTGAGGATATACCATTTCGATGAGCTGGTCGAGGATCAACCACCTCAGCAGCAGGAGGAGCCCGTCCAACCAGCAGAGCAGCCTCAGCAGCCAACCGTCATGGTGGGGGAGGGAGGCAGGGACTTCAATGTCCCGGCAATGGGAGGCGTGGCCATGGACTGCGGGGAGCCGATCCACCTTCACCGCGAGGGGTCCCATTCGCCTCCGCTTGTAGTCATCGAGGAATCCCCTCCGGTGACGGCGCCACCCCAGGTGGTGCATTTGCATCCGGAGCCGCAGCCGGAGGTTATGCCGGCAGCCATGGGGGGTCCAGGTTCGTTTCCGGGTCCGATTCCGGCGTCGGAGCAGCGGTATCCTCCACCAGACATGAGGAAAATGCAGGTGACGGGACCAGTGGAGAGGACGAGGGTTCTGAGGAGGCCGAGCGGCGATTTCGCGCCAAAGGTGATCCCCAAACACCGGAAGTTCAGTAGCGAGGCGGAGAGGATTCATCCTTACGATCTCGTGGAGCCGATGCAGTACCTTTTCATCAGGATCGTGAAGGCGCGTGGGCTCTCCCCCAACGAGAGTCCCTACGTCAAGATACGGACCACCGGTCACTTCGTCCGGTCGAAACCGGCGGTGTACCGCCCCGGCGAGCCCCCTAACTCGCCGGAGTGGCATCAGGTGTTCGCCCTGGGACACAATAAGCTCGACTCAGCCAGCTCCACGCTCGAGATTTCCATCTGGGACTCTCCGTCCGAGAATTTCCTAGGCGGCGTCTGCTTCGACCTCTCCGATGTCCTGGTAAGGGACCCGCCCGACAGTCCACTAGCGCCGCAGTGGTACCGTCTAGAGGGTGGAGAGCAGTGCCGTATCTCCGGCGACATACAGCTCTCTGTCTGGATTGGGACCCAGGCTGACGACGCCTTCCCAGAAGCGTGGAGCTCCGACGCACCTTATGTGGCCCACACCCGTTCGAAGGTCTACCAGTCCCCGAAGCTCTGGTACCTCAGAGTCACCGTGATCGAAGCCCAGGACCTCCAAATCCCTCCAAACCTTCCCCCTCTTACGGCTCCGGAGATCTGCGTCAAGGCTCAGCTCGGATTCCAGTCTGTGAGGACGAGGCGAGGCTCCATTGGCAACCATGCTCCATCCTTCCAATGGAACGAAGATCTCATCTTCGTGGCAGGGGAGCCCCTGGAGGATTCGCTGATTGTCCTTGTAGAGGACAGGACGAGCCCGGAGACAGTGCTACTCGGGGTCATTGTGATTCCAGTGGGATCAATCGAACAGCGAAGCGACGAGCGCCACGTGCCAGGGAAGTGGTTCCCGCTGGAGGGCGGTGTCGGTGGCAGCAGCGGCCCTGGTGGCGCAGTTTACTGCGGGAGATTATACCTCCGTCTATGCCTTGAGGGGGGATATCATGTGCTCGATGAGGCTGCTCACGTGTGCAGCGATTTCCGGCCAACGGCGAAGCAGCTTTGGAAGCCCGCGGTCGGGATCCTTGAGCTGGGCATCTTGGGGGCTCGTGGGCTGCTTCCGATGAAGACAAAGGGGGCCGGGAAAGGGTCCACGGATGCATACTGTGTGGCTAAGTACGGAAAGAAATGGGTCCGAACCAGGACAGTAACTGACTGCTTTGACCCGCGCTGGAACGAGCAGTACACGTGGCAAGTCTACGATCCCTGCACGGTTCTCACAGTAGGCGTCTTCGACAATTGGCGGATGTTCGGCGACCTGCCGGAGGAGAACCCTGACTGCCGGATTGGGAAGATCCGTATCCGAGTATCCACATTGGAGAGCAACAAGGTGTACACGAACTCGTACCCTCTCCTGGTCCTGTTGAGATCCGGGCTGAAGAAGATGGGCGAGATCGAGCTCGCTGTTCGGTTTGCCTGCCCGTCCCTCCTGCCGGACACTTGCGGTGTCTACGGCCAGCCTCTGCTGCCACGTATGCACTACATCCGGCCGCTGGGGGTTGCGCAGCAGGAGGCATTGCGTGGAGCAGCCACCAAGATGGTGGCAGCCTGGCTTGTGAGGTCGGAGCCGCCGCTTGGGCCAGAGGTCGTTAGGTATATGCTCGATGCAGACTCACACGCATGGAGCATGAGGAGGAGCAAGGCCAACTGGTTCCGGATCGTGGCAGTCCTTGCCTGGGCCGTTGGCCTGGCAAAGTGGCTCGACAATATCCGGCGGTGGAGGAACCCCGTCACGACCATCCTTGTCCACGTCCTGTACCTTGTGCTCGTTTGGTACCCAGAGCTGATCGTACCTACTGGGTTCCTCTATGTTTTCCTGATCGGTGTATGGTATTATAGGTTCCGACCCAGGATTCCTGCTGGGATGGACACCCGGCTCTCCCAG
Source organism: Lagerstroemia speciosa (assembly GCA_037672795.1). Taxonomy (NCBI): domain Eukaryota; kingdom Viridiplantae; phylum Streptophyta; class Magnoliopsida; order Myrtales; family Lythraceae; genus Lagerstroemia; species Lagerstroemia speciosa. The sequence continues at coordinate 10,976,173 of CM075301.1, read as the reverse complement.
GCTGAGACGGTTGATCTAGATGAGCTCGACGAGGAGTTCGACACAATCCCAAGCTCAAATCCACCGGACATTGTCCGGGCCCGCTACGACCGGTTGAGGATGCTGGCAGCTCGTGTCCAGACAGTGCTGGGGGATTTCGCCACACAAGGGGAGAGGGTCCAAGCTCTAGTGAGCTGGAGGGACCCAAGAGCGACCAAACTGTTCATCGGAGTGTGCCTAATGATCATGATGATACTCTACGCCATGCCGCCGAAGATGGTGGCAGTGGCGCTCGGGTTTTACTACCTCCGTCACCCGATGTTCCGTGACCCGATGCCTCCGATGAGCCTGAACTTTTTCCGGCGACTTCCCAGTTTATCTGACCGGCTAATGTAGGCAAAAGTTAGGAAGATTATTAATCAATTCAGGCTTTATTTTTGGTGCTGGTGGTCTGGTGGGGAACGGCTGGAGCCTGCGGACAACGGGAGACACTGTTTTGCGTGTTGAAAAAGGTCGTCCTGTAAAACACAGAAAATAACATCAAAAGAAGTGAAGAAAAGTGGGAGGAGGGAAAGCGGTAAATTGTCGTAATCGTAATTCTTTGTATTCTCAACTCACGGTGTTGTGAATTCAGATTGAATAGCAAAGCAAAGCAGGCTATTCTCAGACAGTTCTCAAAAGTTCCCAGGCCGCCTCTGTCGGTTTTGATGGATCTGTTTCTGTTCTTTACTCTGCCTGAAAATGGGACTCTGTCAAGGATCAGTAGAACTATAAATCGAGCAACATAATGAATCAAGAACTAGTACAGACGAGAGCTGAACGATCGAAGTTATACTTTATCTGCACCCTTGATAAGTTCATCCCTTGCCATCTTTAATATCAGATCCGATCCTAAACTTTCGATCTACGTTCCCTGTTCGCGCAGAAAAACAACCACAACAAGAGACGGAAGGAAACCAATTCACCACTTGGCATTACCGTATATGCTATAATAGTAGTTACAGATTCTAGCATCACCACCCAACACACAAGACAAGAGAAAACGACTTTGAAAGTGTACTATCCAAACTTACACAAAACCGAACATGTCATAGACAGTTTGTCAAGTAGTAGAAACACAATCTTAATTGGCCACAGAAGCCTGGAGAAGACCCTCACGGATTTGTGTTGCCACATCGCGAATGGAGCCGGGCCCGTGCGGGATGAACACGGCTGAGGACTTGGAGGCAGCACCGATCTCTTTCATGGTATCGAAATACTGAGTCACGAGGACCATGTCCATGACATCCTTCGCAGTCGTCCCGGGCACGTTCTCCGAGAATCCAAGGACACTGTCCCTCAGGCCGTCCACAATCGCCTGACGCTGCCGAGCGATACCGAGCCCTGCGAGATACTTGGACTCTGCCTCACCTTCGGCCTTCTTGATTTGGATAATCTTCTCAGCTTCGGCCTTCTCATTAGCTGCCACTCTGAGTCTTGCAGCTGAGAAAACTCAAAATCCAGATCAAGCATTATTTTCTGCAATAACAACTTGCAAGCATAGTCTATTTACATAATATGAGAATACTTACCGGCATTGATTTCATTCATAGCACGCTTCACACGTTCGTCAGGCTCAATATCAACAATCAGAGTCTGCACAATCTCATAGCCATACGCAGACATAGCCTACAAACATCGTTGAAAACTTTCTCATCAGAATCATGTTGGAGCAGACAAAGATCATGACCTACTACTGTCCTTTACACAGTTACCTTCTCGAGCTCATCTTCCACTGCTCTGGCAATCTCGTTCTTCTGCTCAAAAGCATCGTCCAAATTGAGCCTCGGAACGCTAGCTCTGATCACTATTAGTTACACGAATAAGAGAAAGCTTCCATCAATCAGTTGCGAATGAATTACCACGTGGAAAATAAAAAGAGAATAAAACTATAGACAGTACCGTCAAAGACATAAGCCTGGATCTGACCCTTGGTGTTACTGAGCTTGTAAAATGCATCGCTTGCCTTCTCTGCAAGGGCACGGTATTGGATAGATGCGACAACATTCACGAAAACATTGTCCTATACAGATTAGTGAACCCACAAAACCAATTAATCACCATGAAGAAAGAACAAAGTTCATATAACATATCAGAGCATTGAAGAAACTTGCAACACAGTAATCATCCATCTTGTGAAATCAGGGAGTCGGAGAACCTTGGTCTTGGTTTCGCATTTCACATCCAACTGCTGCACCCGGAGACTGAGATGTCCTGCTAACTGACTCCCAAGGAACCAAGGCAGGCAGTGACAGCCAGGCTGGAGCACTTCCTCGTACTTCCCAAATCTCTCCTTGACAGCCACAGTCGATTGGTCGACTTGGATGCAGCACAGCGCCCCTCCCATGTTAGTCTGACTCTGCAAACAAAACACAGAAGGGATTTGAGGATAGATCAAAACCACTCTTGCCTCTCCTAACTAGTACCCGAGGTAATAGAGGAACTCGGGAATTAGGAAACCAGGTACAAAGCGAATATAGACAGAAATGACGGACATAGCCAGCTCGAAGATACAGCCTGCAGATGATTGGGAAAGATTGGGTAGGCGGAGACTTGTATACCTTGCAAATTGGCACATCCACATTTCTTTAAGAAAACCGCATTAAATCATTGATATTGCTGATTGCTACGTTGGGAGATATACTCCACAAACAAGGTGTGAATGCAACAGTGAATAGACCAAAAAAAAAGTCTACAGCCGACCAATAAGCTTCTTTGACAATGAATAGATATGGACATCCAGAATGAGTACAAGAGCTGCGAGAAGTTGGAGCAAACTCCAAGAATGTTCACAAGTATTAAAAAAACATCTTTCACTGACAATGAAATGTTTTGACCCCGAAAAAGATGGTCGTTGTTTGGATAAGAAGCCATCTTGGCCCTAAGAAGTCAAGATCCACACCTCACATCAGGGTTTTGCTCAAGAAATGAGAGAAGCTCAGCAGATCACACCACATATGAATTTCCAAACAAGAAAGTTGAATGCCCCCCCAGACTTGCCCGAAAGAAGAGACTTGCAGTTTTCGATATAATTGACGATTTTCGGTTCTGGGTTTCCACCTTCTCATTCTAATTCGCAAATTTGGCAGATGGACTTTACGAAAATCTCTTCATTTCTCATCATCATGGTTGGCAAATCACTGGCCCTAAAAATCGCAATTGTTCTTCCAGGATTACCGATTTCAAGAGACTAACTCAAATTCAACAGACTGCAAGAATTAGTGAAGAGTTGGATCTTCTGAGGAAGACCACTTTACCGTTTCCTGGGACCGGAGTCTGACGACGGAGTGGTCGGCTTCAAGAGAAGAATCTGTGAACTGCAGAGATTCCGGCTGTGGAAGTGAGAGAGATGCTGCGGGGCAGAGCAATTTAAAGAAATCAAAACGGGATTTTATAGATATTTTCTTGGGAATTTATTACTCGAAAAGAAAATAAAAGATATCTGATATCTTGCAAAATAATTAATACAGATTTTTTTAATAATTATAATTAATGCGGATTATTAACTTCTCCAGTAATAAAGAAGGCACTTAAACTTAAAAAATATTAAAAAAATGAAAAAAAAAGGAACAAGTTCGATCATAATAATCGAAATCGGGACCTCTTGATATCAAGTTGAGTGTGATATCACGTTATCGAATTTAATTTTTCAAAGTTATTACTTTTAGCACAATATGAAACATGTCACAGAACAAAAATTATTTTTTAAAATTATTAATACTTAAAATTTCGTTTTTAAAATGATAAAGTAAAGTTCCTCAATATATGATAAATTCCTTCCAAAATGATAATAATTAGAAAAAAATTGCTATCCTCTGCATTCTTAAAACATCATACTCCTTGTAACCAACACGCTCGATAGGGAAAATATGTGAACGGTAGTTACAAGGACCACGTCTCATAATTCGGTAAGATGAAATAACAATAATAACAATAAATAAAGAAATGGATGTCAAATCGAACCATTTAAGATTTCTTCCTTAGTGGCTGGTTCCGATCATTCGCACTCCCATGCCCTTGTCAGGTTCGACTACTCCTTTAGATCATGCCTTTAGCGATAAAGCATGCGGTCCCCATTGATCCAAAGGTGATGCTGGTGAAGTGTTGTTGCCTTTCAGGGTTAGCCCACGCACCTTTAATGGTGGTGAGGAGGCCACCGTCTCTCAGTCTGACCAATCTGTTCTAAGATGGAAGAGTCCAATAAAGTAGCTCTTAAAACCAAACCTCGGCGAAAATGGCATCAAATTAGTTCGCAGTTTCGATTTCTTCTTGGTGGTAGAATCATCTTCTGGGATGATCTGTTCATTTTCCATTAGTTGTTGACGAAGTTCTTGCGAGGGCAGCGCCGGTTTTCCTTCCTTGGCTCATCTTAGATGAATGTGCAGATGCATGTACCGTAAAAGCAATTTGGTGGCATTAGTTACTGATCTCCCGCCGCTTCACAGCCAGTCTGCACAAACTTCTGTATGTACTACAATCAAGCACGGTTAAGAGTCCAGGTTTGCGCTGATGTCGGGCACAGTGCTTAATCGACTTGTCCTAGCTAGAGCAGCTCCGGATGTAAACAATGGACCAGATGGATAAACTGAACCGAGGGATTGCTAGTACTGGAACCTAGATAAGGTCAACAGTGTTCTAGCATTGTTCTAGCAACAAGAAACTTCCAAGGATGCTAACAAAGGATATAGTGATCCATGGTAGATTGAATCGACCGACAGCGAGTGATTTCAAGGTTACTTTTTGTTCGTTTGTTTCCGTTATTCAGTATACAGTTGGGATGATCTTCTGTTGGTTCTCAGTCGATCACGGTAAAGCAAAGATTGTGCAAAAGGGAAGGGATTTTCGGGCTTACATGCTTGAAGTGCAAGACGGGCTTGGATTCTCCTCTGGTGATGGAGACTGTGAAGTGCCCAGGTGGATTTTGTTGGAGCAAAAGATAAGGTATATCTTCTATATTCCTTCACGAACTTTTTTCATTGCTGCTCGATCGAAATGTCACGAGTCAGGGAAGGATCTGAATCAGGATGGGATAGAGACTCTTTTCTGCATTCTCGCCCGGTGGAGGAATAGAATTCCCGGTCCCCACATCACTTCAATCCCAAGCTAGAATCGGGTCGTGCGACTTGATTCTACTCTTAGATCATCTGTGCATAGAAACGATCGCAAACCGAACTAGTAGCTCGGCACTGATGACCAGATAAGTTCACACGAGCCATCAGATAAAACCCCAGAAGGACTCTTGGAGAACCTCTGCAATACAGCGACACCAGTCCGGGTTGAAGTTTCCCGAGCACGCTGGTTCAACATCGGAATCTAAGTTCTCTATGCTGCAAAAAATGCCCGATATTTCACTTGATGCTCGTTCCTGGTGTGCGATTCACGCACTATCAGTACAAAGAGAATAGGAGGATGCAAGATTTCGAGCCAGATAGATTTTATTCCCCTGCTGGGCTCCTGCAGACACAGCCACCACTGTCACTTTCCACACTACAAACTGTATGGTTCCTGGTGTCCCCAATGTTTCCAATTCAATGTCCCCGGAAGCTCTACACTGTCTGCAACACTTACACTAGTTTCAGACCGATCTTTCATTTTCATTACCGGAATATCCGAACTGGTGGACGGGAGACTTGTAAGTCAGATGCCCGCGGAGTCCATAGCAATACCTTTCAAACAAGAACCACACAGTATGCCGTAACGCAATGAACCGAATACGGTTTCCTCCTTCCATTATCTAATTTACGAACAACGAAAACCCTTCGGCTCTGCAACCGGACTGTTCCCTAATGACTTGCTGTCTGGGTTGTCTCAGCCGACCGTCGCACTGAATCTTTAAACAATGTTAAAATGCTACACCGTTGAATTTAAGGTTATGGACTGGCTCTCCCCGTCCCGAGTTATCCACTGCCATGAGGTTCTGGGTCTGGTTCAAGAGGGGTGGGCTCCATGCACGGTCTCCCATTGAAGAAGATGAAGATCATCCTTGTAAAATTAAGCACCGTCTCTAATTTTCTGCCACTCGATAGTAGAGGGTTTTTCCTTCACTGATAAGTCACACTCACAAGTCCAAATCGTCCGGTTGGCTGAGTTAGTGCAATTACGTTCAATCTCGACCACCATCACCCTCATACATTGAAGAAGCTCTTCAGATCTTAAATGAGTTAACTTAACCGTATGGTCTCTATTAACTGAATCGTTCCGAAAATTCTTTTTCCATCACTAAAAGAACGACTTTTAACACTAAATTTTACCCTTACTGAATGACTCAGTCGTCCAAGTATCCCACAAAAGGTCATCCCTGTCTGAAATTTGACACGGGTAACTTAATAAACAGTTATCCCTCTAGCAAGCGATGGAACCGGCAAATAAATCTCACATCATCAGTGCGACACTTGCTCATACTTTCTCCTTCCAGTGGTGAGGTTCACGCCCCTGTCACGAGTCTACGAATAAATCGAATTTTTGTGAAGTCAACCAACCAACTTAATGAATAAAAACAAAAACCCTAAAAGAGGGGGTCCATGACCGACTTTATGAACTTGCTGTGGCGAGCTAGAGGAAGCATTCCAAAAGTTGATTAGGATTGAGACCATTCAAGGGACGACCACGAACAACACATATCGCACTATGCCCCCCTCGTGGTCCAGACTCGAAGTAGTATTACAACGAGCTGAAGAGTGGGGCTCAAGACTAATTCGATCGACCCGGCCGGGGCCATGGTCACCTTGACTCCGATCCTAGCACCTGTTACATAAACAATGGGAATGTGTGTTGAACTTCGGAATATCAGATACAGCGTACTGAAAGTTCTTACTAAATGTTTTTTTCCCCCGAATCTCTGACTAAATACATTTACTTGAAGACCAAATAACGGAAAAAAAACATGTTACGTAGTGTAGTTGTCGTTGTATTGATCGTATTTCAATTCTCATCAATGAAATTTATTGTTTTTTTCCCTCCATCTAACACTTTTTTTTATTGAAATAAAATAAAATGAACTTAAAAAACAAAAACAGTGAAGAGATCGTATGGTGGATCCGGAGGATGGAGAGAGACATGGTGGGCCGGGAGTCACGTTGACGTGGCCCATTTAGGGGGCCCAATTCGAAGGAACCAGTGCCGACTGAACTCAAAGCAATAAAAATTGAGAAATTCAATTGTCTGTATTTACCATTCACGTCCGTCTATACAACCAAGGTGTTGTGCCTAATCCATATATCACGCGACAATACTGATATAATATCACGAGTTAATATGATTTAATTATTTTTAAAATTTTTTAAATAAAATCTCAAAAGAAAAAAAAATTACTCTAAAAATGATTTGACTTGATTTATTCGTGTCACCGCGCAAGTATTGTAACGTGGTGACACCCTTACATACAAGACTTTCTCCTATAAGATGTTGTGCACAGTGACGGATTTAGAGAAGTCGATGAAATCTGTTCATATTTTGGGTGTATTACTCTTGTTCGTTCCATGAACCACTCGTTAATTCTCCATTGAGTTTTGCCCCCGACCGAATTTCTGGATCCGTCCCCGGCTGTCCCGATAGCTTAAGTCTTTTGGTGGAAACGAGTTCAGTATCTTATAAGACTCATCATCAATAATATAACATGCGAGCACCAAACTAAACAGCAACATCTGACACAAACTTGGATAAATCTCCGACAGTCCCTTCATGACGTGAGTCTGCGAATCTGATAGTTTCCTCCCAGCCCAAGTCGCCGACTTCACCAACAGTTCGGTCACAGCACAATTCAATTGAGCACATCTAACTGTAGCCTTTGTATAAATTTTATATGCATGTAAATGCTATTTATCCTCTGTTGGTCTTGTGAACCTTGTTTCGTGCAAAGGATAATCAACCATCGCTCTCGTGGGGGCTTGTGATACTCTTAACCCACTCGATGTCCCACTTTCGATGCCTTGTCGAGGTCGAGGTGTCGAATCGTGCTGATTTGAATGTAGCGGTACGAGCCGGTAACTTCACACGCCAAAATCTCAAAGTTTTACTGCCTCGTTAGCAAAGACTGTCTCGTTTACAATCAAGTTCGGAACATTATGAATAAATCGTGAATGACAATGGACAGATCAGGAACAATGACGAGGGCAAAGTATTTATCAAAAGTGTATCGTTTGAATCCGAGCATGCTTAGTACCAGTTTCTTTAATCTATACTGAAAATTTGATAATATTATAATAATAAAATTAATATTTATACTAATTATTTAATTTATCTGATAATTTTACAATTGAATAGGACGAAAGTTACCCGTACTAGGAACCAGCTCTCTGTTTATTTATTAAAAAAAAAAGAGAGAAAAACATTTTGCACTCAAGAGGGCAGAAGTCAGGAAGTAAATATTTTGTATGTAATATATAATAAGTTTTTTGTATAAATCTCTATTAAATTTTAATATTTTTATAATTTTTGAGAGTTAATTATATACATATTAAAATTTAAATAATAATTTATAAAATGATTTCGTTATGTATTATACAGCTGAATATTTAGATGAGAAATGAGTGACTGACATGGTCAAATGAATGGGTTGAGGTGAGTCATCTGTCACCTCCTGATTTTCCAATTTCTTCCATTCTTTTTTCTGAATATAATAATAACAGGGATTAAAATAAATTATAAAAATGGTTATTTTTTTGGAGGGGTAAAATAGGAGTTTGCCACCGGGTTAACCTCAGAAAGCGACTGATTGGACAGGATTCTCCTTTTTTTTCCATCTTAAAAAAAACATTTTTCTCTGTCTTTCTCCTCTGCCTCGTTGTCATGTCATCCGCATCTGCCTCCCCACCATTCCTCCAATATTACCAAATCACCCTTCCATCCCTCCACTCTCAAACAATATTAAGGTAATTTAGTTCAAGTATTGTTGGATAGTAAGGAAAGTTGAGATTATATAAAAATTTAAATTATGAAAAAAAAATTTTAAAAAATGAATTAAAATTTGATATTATGGTGTTTAGAATAATATAAAGTTGACTGTAAAGTTTAGTGAGAAATAAAAAACAGTTATAAAGGTAGTTACAAAGTTGATGTAATCTGATAATATTATGTGTTTTAAATATAAAATCTTTAAAAATTACACTGTAAAATTTTAATACATGTAATTTTACATTACAGTCAATTTCACAATTAAACGTTGTAATTTATGGTGTAAAGTGCAATGTGATCTAAAATTATACCACACTTTACATCTAACCAAATACAACCTCAAAATTTACTACTATAAAATTTCCATCCAAATCCTTGTTCATGCGAATATTAGTTATTCTCAAGTAATTTTCATGTAAAATTTCATTAATTATTTTTTGTAAAAATTCCACCAGAAAACAAAAGAAAATTGTGGTAGTTTAATCTGAACCATTAATTTTATTACTAAAAAAAATTTTAAAACCATTAATTTCGGGTAAATGATGCGGGGATTTGATTGAATAAATAAAATAATAGATAAAGAGGTTGGAGATGGAAGAACAGGGGCATGATGGAGAAATCGAAAGAAATGGAACAGTCGTCTCCACTCCCATGAAAGCAAGAAAAAGATGAGAGCTTTCAGCTTCCATGGCCTCCTCTAACCTTTATAAGCCCATCATCTTCTTCCTTGAAAGGAACTCCTCCTCCTCCTTCTCTTCCTGACAGGAACAGAACCGACGAGTCTCTTTCTTTTTCAATCTCTTCCCCTTCTGCCTTTCTCTGTCAGCACAGACCCGACTCCATATTGGATTTTGCCCTGCAAACTCAGCCTTCTGAGTGATGGGCGTGAGCTGCCGGTGCTCCCACACTTCCCACATCACCGAGATCATCATAACCAGCTTCTTCCGCCACAAATAAGCTCCCAGGCCGCTCTCTTCTTTAATTCACTCCAGGAGTTCTTGAAATCATAGCAGGGCAGACCGGAGCTTCAAGTGGGGGTGAAAAAAACAGCTATATCTATGGCGGCAGTTGATTGATTTGAACCCCATAGTTTTCGAATTCTTCCATGGCGGATGATGCCCGAGTATTCGCCGGTGCCGGCTGTTCAGCCCTTGCGTCTCTGCTTCAAAATCAACGGCATCTTCCCTCTTCCTCCTCTGATGCCTTTTTCCTTTCCGGGGCCTCTCCTCCTTTTCTGGGTATTCGAGCAAAGACTCCTGATTTAACCACTAGTTCATGCCTGAGCTGTTTTATTTACTGTCCCGTACTGATTAAGATTTTGACTCGATGAATATGTTTCCTGGATTGATATGTGAGACCATGTTGGTGAAGTTCTGATGTTTCTCGCCAACCTGAGGCTGGCCGAGTGTTACTCCACTAGGTTCAGATCGATTCACAGGATAAGATGGTTGACGGAAATTTTTAAGGGGTCCCAGTCCAACCGCTGAGTAGTACCGATGTGCGTTTCAGCTGATCGGGATATTGCATGGTGTGAACTAAAAAATAAAAAGAAGTTGTTTTGATGTTTCTCGTGCTTTTCAGTTTAGAGTTTCTTCCTCTTTCATGATATTGACTAAATTTCCGATGAGCCGCAATTTTCAACTTGATCCTTGGATTTGAAAATCTCTGAGCTTAGATAGAATAGCTTCATAGGATCATTGGCTTCCTAGTTGGAACGATCAATGCATGTCTAAAATAGTTAGGTGCTCGAAATCTCTGAATATACGCATGGATTCATGGGAACTGTTTTTTGTGTTATCTCAGGTACCAGAGCCATGGTGAGCTTCGAAGACATCCATGGAAGAAACAGGCTGACAAGCTCGTTCTTCCACCCCTTTGATCCAGACGAGAATGGAGAAGACGATGTGGACGAGCTCTTCCAGCAGCCTGAGAAGAAGAGAAGATTGACCGCCACCCAGGTCCAGTCCCTCGAGAAGAGCTTCGAGGTGGAGAACAAGCTCGAGCCCGAGCGGAAAGTCCAGCTCGCAAAGGACCTCGGCCTGCAGCCTCGGCAGGTCGCGATATGGTTCCAGAACCGCCGAGCTCGGTGGAAGACGAAGCAGCTGGAGAAGGACTACGATGCTCTCCAGGCGAACTATAACGCTCTCAAGGCTGAGTTTGAGAACCTTCTCAAGGAGAGGGATGGACTGAAATCCGAGGTACCTTAGCTCTTTGAACTTGGTTACGACGGACAAGACCCGTGGTATTGCGTTGACGGGGCTGATATCAGTGCTGATTAGGTTGCGGTTAAATAGAAAAAACTGGAACATTACACGGCGGTGTAGGGGTGGCTGTCTATTCAACGGGAAAAGGAGTGTGCTGATCTATGCTATGGCAATTTCTGTTTACCAGGTTTCTCTGCTCAAGGACAAGTTGCTTAGCAAGGACAAGGAAGGAAGCGAAAATCCGAAGTTGCCTGATATGCCAACTGAAGAAGTGACCGAGCCAGTCCTCGCTCTGTCCTCCGAAGGTGAGGTGTCAGAAGTCCCGATCCCTACGAGCAAGCAGGAAGACATCTGCTCGGGGAAGAGCGACATGTTCGACTCAGACAGCCCACACTTCACCGATCAGTCATCGCTCTTGGAGCCTGCAGACTCTTCCTACGCATTCGAGCCCGAGCAATCGGATCTCTCCCAGGATGAGGAGGACATCCCGAACAGGAGCTTCCTGAACGTATTCCCGAAGCTGGAGGACACCGACTATGCCGACAACCTCCCGGCCGGCCCTTGCCACTTCAGGTTCCAAGCAGGGGACCAAGACCATGCCTTCTGGTCCTGGCCCTACTGAAAAGCTCTTAGCCTATGTTAAGTGTCCTGTCTTTCGGAACTTAGTCCACTGTTTCACAGTACTGCACTGCCTGCTATATAGATATATATCTATATATATATATATATAGAATAAGATCCGCATCAACTGCTCCACCATGACCCGGGAATCCACCTGTGGGCTTGTGTGTTTCTGCTGGAAGCTTGAAATGTTGGTGGGCTATGCTCTGTGTCACTCCTTTCTTGTTCTAATGTACCTAAATAAAACTTATCCTGGTTCCAAGAACAGCATTTCGAGGAATTAGCAGAATTATCGTGCTATCTCATGTCGGAAATCCTTTTTCACTTGCGATCAGCAGATGGGCATTCCTCGAGTTTGCGTTGGATCGAACCCTAATTATCTGTCATGGTGGAAGAAACTGTGGGAGGGAGTGGATTGCCCGGGGAACAGTTGACCTGGAACATTGATGAAGCTAGGTTGATGAATCTTATGGTGAAGGGAGCACAATGATTCCTTTAGCCAGTTAGACTCAATGTTTTCGAGTCAACTCGTGTTTATTGATGTTTTTTGTTGGGCCACCCTTTGTCTAAAACATGTTCGATTATCATGGTAAAATTCATGTTCCTCGATAATTAAAAAAAAAAAATTGATGATCCAGAGAAGGATGGAAATATGGTAAGAATTTACCAAAAAATCTTAAAATTTCCAAATAATTAGTGGTCATTGCACGATTAAAGAGAGAGTGGCACCATATTGGAAGGGCTCGAAGATCGGCAGCTCATTGGAGCGTTGTAGTTGCATATCGACCACATCGAAGTCATAGTCCTTGTCAATCGTGGTGGATTCGTGGACTAGATTTAGCGGACCGATATTTCTTTTTCGTATAACAGGGTTACCGACTGAGTTGGCATTTACTTGGGCATCTTTTGCACACGTGATCCACGTTCCTGTGGAGATTTAGTGTATGATTTACACGCTAATAGAAAATTAAACAATGCCCATCAAGAATAAAAGTGTTGGATTAAAGATAGTGGTGATACATTGTTCCCATCACATAAGCAAGAAAAATTCCTCGACATTGTCGACATAAATTAGTCATAGATCGAGTCAGTGCGATATGATACCACCATAGAATACAGTGGCTCAAAACTCATTCGCATGCGATTTAATGAGGTAGAAATTTCAAGTTCGAGTACCGCTCTGAGTAATATTACTAGAAGAGAATCTCGGGACCTTAACGGACATCGCCTGCTTCTTGTACTATACCGAGAGAAACTCCTGTATGTAATTGTATATCGCATACCAGTATAAAAGTTGTGTTATAAATCAATAGGATTTAGTTTTTTAATTTGTCTTTAGGGTTTTAATTAAAAAAATCTTAAAATAGATTAATCTTATTGGTCTGTGACACTGCATTATTAGCACTGCCACGTGATATACACATTGCACACAATACTCTCTCCTGTACTAGTCTTTTGGCTGTGCTACGTTGACAAGACCGGTATCGGTACGAGTTGTTCAGTTCGACTGATATGTTTGCGGTTGGACACGAAAACTCGAATATTATATAGTGGGGAGTGATTGAGTTGCTACTACTCATGCCCCTTTTATACTGAGAAAAAAAAGGGGGAATTAGTGCGATCTGATCTCTTCTAATATGAATCCATCTCACCTCTAGCATTTGCCAAACGAAAAGAATGATGAACGGAGGGACTAACAAATTCAAACTTACTGGTTAATATGTAGATTAAAAAATATTAAAAAATTAACCGAAGGTGCCACGCCGGCCAAGTAAGCATGGAACCATCAACCACTGGGATGGAGCCAAGTATCCAGGTTCTAGAACCTCAGGTCCAATCTCTCTCAGAGATTTCCTACCGACCGCCTCTAAAACCCATCGGCGTGCCCTCGACCAGTCATCGCCACGTGTGCCGGCAGTCCCCATGTCTGGGCCCCACTGCCCTCGGCCGGTTCAGGCAAACAAGCCACTCTGCCTATGCTGCCCCTGATACGCTGCCATCGCTGCCATCGCTGCCGTGTAAATAAGATAGTATGATTTATAAATATTTCGAGTTCGATTCAATGAAAACTTGGATTCGGATAGATTTTAATGAGCTCAAGCTCTGGTTGGCTCGGATTCGTTCTTTAAACGAGCAAAGCTAAACTTAATAATATTTGTCTCGTAAAACTTACGAATTTAAATAAATATTTTATTTTATATAACAACAATGACTATTATTTAGCTTTAGAAGAATAAAAAAAATTAATGCTATTATCTCAAATTCTTATTTAAAATTATTGTTTCGTTCTTTCTTTTTCCTCGCTCTATGCAATCGACACAACGACCCTGTGTCCGAGTTGTATTTTCCTTTTCGGCTTGGCTCGTATAGGCTCGATGAGCATTCGTTTATTTTAACAAGCCGAGCCCAAGCTTAAAATATTGGGCTCGGCCGAGTTTGGGTCCGGACCCGAGCTCGAAAATCGCTGAACGAGTCGAGTTTGAATGTTATTAATTTGGGCTCGGTTCAGTTCGTTCACACCCCTAGCCACCACTCTAGCAGCAGCTAAACCATGGTCGATTACAGTTAATTAATTATTAATTATTCTATTCAACAAAAAAAAAAAGATTAATTAATTATTCATGGTGGAAAATGACATTTCCATTGTATTGCTGGGTCACCATAACTCTCCAATGTAACTGGGGCCCATTTAAGAAAATATACAATCATCATGCATTGCACTAATATAATTTTTTTTTAAAAAAAATGAGGTGAAGAGGGATTAGATTCGTTGGAGTATTAAAGTCATCTAAAATTTTGGATTCTTATTTCAATTTATTTTTCATCACTGTCTTCATTTAAAGATTTTGAATTCAATTATTTATCTGTAAAACTGTAATTACTCTTTCATCCCTTTACTTACGAGAAAGTATTTAGTGGAGCGGTCATAATATGTAAGCGAATTTGACATGGTATATTCCTTCGATCGGGACTTGACATGTAATGAATAATTATACGGTTATGATTATTAAATCATAAAAAATCTTTAAAAAATATAAAAAATCTCAAATAAATGGTGAGTCATAATTAAAATAATATATAAATGATAAAAATACTAAAAAAATCTAACAAATAGTAAATCTCAATTGGAAAAATATACAAATAGCAAATTCTAATTGGACGGATATACGTTAATATCACCTGCGTAATATGACCGCTTCACTAGTGACTTTCTCCCTACTTACAGCCTCCTTTATAATCAAGAAAAAGAATTAAGTGATGTTAAAAGGGAAACAAAGCATGCATGCCGTCATGCGAGCTTCGTATTGCTCTCCATCTCACATGAAGTCAATCGTCAACCTCCCTGGAAATCTTCTTTTTCTTCATATTATGATCTTCTCGAGCTTCTGGTCAAGTGTGCGGTTCAATCTAAAGTCTAAAATTCAAGCTTCATCCGTCAGAGGAACAGCTCTGCAAGTGGACTACCATTGAAGCACCAGCTCGGTAGTGGTTCTCTGACTCGGACTCGGAGTTCAGAGCCATGGCTCCTCTTTTCAAAGTATCATCCCACGGTGATCAGAGAGATACATGAGAAGCATACTCCGATTCCGAGTATTATACCCACAGGAGCACAAGTTAATCATGTTTTGTGCATTCACCAAAAGGAAAGCCAGCAGTTATCATCAACCACCAATACTACCTTAAAATGCAACATAGGCTCAAGATTATAGCTCATGGACCGATGCCTGCATGATCGCTACGAATGAAAATTGAGGGAGAACTGAAAACCATATCTAACCAGCCATGTCTCTTAGTTTTGATATCAAGTTAAAATGTTATTGTACATAAGATTGGACAAGAGCAAACAACTCCCCGATCACCTCACTGAACCAATACCGATCCACCATACTCTCTAAGGGCATCTTTGAATTTTAAGGCAAGTCTAAAAAATGGCCAAAACCTACTCTACACAGCACGACCATCAGAAACCATGAAAATGCTACTGCAGGTTAAGACGGAGGGTGCTATGACTATGGCCCCAAGAGAGAGAGAATCCGATCACGAGCACATCCCACAGGCTCATCCAGCAAAATTTATAAGATATTGCTATCATACAATACGATTCCCCCGAAGAAAGAGAAAAAGTAGAAAGAAAACCTAACCTTGCTTTCAAGCAGAGAGGTAAAAGCTCTAGAAGTCAATCTGTATCTGCATCTTTCACTACTGTGTTAGGGCCATCATCAAAGCCTGAGCCTGGAGCGAGCTCATTGAGGTCAAGAAAGCCTCTTTTCACACCCTCAGCTTCGACCTCCTCCGGGCTCGGGCTCTTAGACTTCTCAGGGGGGTGGTCACCGTCTTTCCCAGACATCTCGGTGTAACCCTGGACGCTTTGGTGATCAACTTTTATTTCTTGCTCTTCATTGTTGTTATCTTCCAAATCGTGACTTTCATTTGAATATCCTGGGCTCTCACTTGCCTCAGATTGCTCGTTGGATGTTTTCCAATTCTGAGGTTTTGTAGCCTCGTTATCAGATTCCGAGAGCTCGTATTGCCGGTAATTAATGCGATTCCTGGTGGTCCTTTTACTCCGTCTCAAACCAGAGTCTATATTTCTGACCGACCTTAGTTTAGTCTCCCTCCTTGTACGGCCAGGTAATTTCTTGAATTTTGGGGACTCATCACTATCATCACTCATGCCAAAGGAATCTTCCTCTTCTTCATCCTCTTCGTCCTCCTCTGCATTTTCTTCATCCATGTGGTATTCCTCGTCTCCTTCAGAGCTACTGGACAGCTTCCTCAGCTTACGATTCCTGAGATACTCCTCATCATATATCGCTTCTCCAACTATGTCATCGTCACTATCTGGGTCTACCTCCATGTCTGAAACTGCTTCCACAAAGTCTTTATCGGAATACCGTTGAGGCCTCCTCCTTTGTCTATTGCGAGAGCCATCATATCATAGTCAATGACCAAATCAGAGCAAGAATACTAAAGCAAAAGAACTGAAAGAATTAAACATACCTCCGATCGAGTTGTTCGGGATTTTGCTCCTCAGCATCGTCAAAATAAGG
Source organism: Lagerstroemia speciosa (assembly GCA_037672795.1). Classification (NCBI taxonomy): domain Eukaryota; kingdom Viridiplantae; phylum Streptophyta; class Magnoliopsida; order Myrtales; family Lythraceae; genus Lagerstroemia; species Lagerstroemia speciosa. The sequence continues at coordinate 10,959,387 of CM075301.1, read as the reverse complement.
CGAGTTAGGAGATACTGCACTGAAGTCTGCGAATTGAGGGGCATGCAAACCTTCATTCCATTCCCCATTCATAGAAGCTTCAGGTTTAATAAAACCGTCTCTTCTTGGAACAGGTTCAGGTGAAGATTGTTTCCTTCTAGTAGGAAAGAAATAGAAAGATGAGGATCGGCACATCATTACAAAGATCAAAAAAGAGATACATGAGTCTAGTATAAGCGGAAAACACTTACTTCGTTATCTTGATAGCCTCATTGATGGAGCGGTCATAGTCATCTGCACAGTCGACCAAATAGATATAATTTCGTCACATCAATTATCTAGCATCCATCATAATAAAAAATATGACAGAGAAGGCACATGCACTAAACAGGGACACCAGGAAGCACTAGGAGAAAACTGGAGAATCACAAAGCCGTAGATATAGCATGATTTAGAATGTAACTTCTTTGGTAGGATCAAGTGTCACTTATGGCAAATACCAAGAAGTTTCATTATCTCAGGTCTGGACATAACAAGCGAAGTTTTCTCTTACCAAAAGTATAGGTGACTGGTTTTCTATCACGAAGAGAACGCCCAGCAACAAGCCCATCTACAGTCACAAAATTATCAAGAAGAAGTGCTTCTCTGTGCTGCTTTTTCAACAGCCTCTCTTTCCTCTGTACCAAGAAAAACAGTTGAGCATAAGGGCAACATATCTTGCAAAACCTAAGGCAAAGATAGAGCAAAATGGTTTCTCTATAAAAGAAAGAAGCAGTTCAAAGATCAGGAACTGGTCGAATGCTCTTTTTCTCTCCAACTCCCAAACAATAGTAGCAGCAATTAAGAGTGAAAGTGAGTGCCCATGGGATAGTAGATGGATTATCTGATTTTAGAGAAGCTATGCCAAATTTTGATTTTTGGGGGTGCCAATGGATTAGGAGAAAGACGGATGGATTAGCACATAGATTATGTTAATGGGGTAAACACACAGATAGGCAGAGTTTGTACACTTTTGAAGGGTACCTGAACCTATCTTTGCATCAGATCTGACTTGGTGATGTTAATAGTACATTCATTTACCCAGAAAGGAAAAAGAGAAACAGTTTAAAGAATCTCTAAGACTATTTAATAACAAGCAATTCAAAGTCGCTAGCAGGCAAATGGCTGAGTACCTTGTGCACCTTCTCAATCTCCGGAAGCATGTCATTCTTTAACTTTTTACCTATTGTAACCTCTGTCCTATTGTTACTGGTCAATAGCTTCTCCTGAGTAATATTGAAAATAATATGACAGCAGAAACAAAGAATGGTGAGAAAAAATATAAATTTAAGATATCTAACTCTAAATTAACTTAAGGAACAGAGGGCCCCATGGCATTTCCCTCACCATCGATGGTTAACAATGCATACAAAGGCACATCCAACACTATCCAACTATAGAAAAGTCAGGACAGACAGGATGAAATTAGTGGAGTATCCAACACTAGCTATTTGGGCACAGTGCTGAAGCTAATAGTTTACTCCATGAACTGCATGTCAGCAGTTGTAATTTTCAGAACAGACCTTTACATGCACTATATCCCCCCAAAAGATCAAATATCGCTGCACATTGACCAATCATTCTCAAACTCAGTCTCTTCATTTTTTTCCAATATGACTTGCTTTCAATTAACAAATATCTACACTCAAATTAGTGGTCAGAAGTCTCCAAAATCCCAACATGCCATCCATTCTTTGGATCCCTGCAAGATCCGGTAACAGTGCACAACTAAATTAACCAGAAAATAGTTTTACCCACTTCTGGGGTTTAATTCAATGCAATCAAGATCAAGAACTCATTGTATTGTTGAACCAGGAATTTAACAATTTGAAGAAAAAGGCAACTTACTGAAACATCTTGAAATTCATCTAAGTTGGCGGCCAACGTTTCCCACTGGTAAGTTGCAATAGGAATAACCTGGGAACCCCTTGCCTTTGCCCTTTTGACGTCAACTTTCCTTATCTCCCGGTACAGTCGATGGCCAATAATTGGGTCATCTTCATACCTAAATCAAAGCAAGATATACATCGAATAGTAGTCTAGCAAAAGATAATTCAAAAAATAGAAATTTAAATTAAAAGGAATGGAGAACATACATCTACATGGATTATAGGACTCGTGTTAATGACAATTCCACATATTTCTTGAGCATTTACACAGATGTGACTGTAGAAAGAAGGCCTTTTTTAGAGGTTCCAATACTTACCAGTAATGCACTCCGTAAGGTGTATCACCTCCAATACGCTCCTTACGAAATGCAGAAAGTTGAACTCCATGTTTCATTGAGTTTTCAATGTAGTTTCGAATGTCTTCTTGCTGCAACATGGAGAGATGGTTTAAAGTGTAGGGAGAAAGGCTAAAACACAAAATGGCCACATAACTATTGGCTTAATGCATCAGGCATGGCTATAGAATTCATTACTATGGACTAATTCTCCATGTACATTTGAAATAATCAGCAATTGACCACAAAATGCAAAACTGTGGACTAATTCTCCACATACACTTGAGATCAAATGGGAATAGGGTAAAGGGGAAACTAAATGAACTACTAATGGGTAATGCCTGAATTCGAATTTAAGTGAAGTGACAAACCTCGACTCGAATATCACATAATGCTTTCAAGATCACCACACGAACACTGGGATCAAGAGATTTATATACTTCAATCTCCGCCCTAACAAATTATTTTGACAAGATAATCAGAAAAGAACCTTTTTTTAATATTAACGTGGACAGACACATGGATCTACATAAAAGAATTGGTTGAGCACTGACCCATGTGAAGCTACAATAGGCAGCTCCCCTTCCGCAACCTGCAAAGGCTAAAGTCAGCAATCCTGGCACAAAAGGAGCAAAGGGGTATCCACGCAGCCAGCTGAAAGAAATAAATCAAACAATTACCCAATGCCACCAGTCCCTCAACTTTCTGCATAAGACAGTAATCCAGGTATCACGTGTAAGTGCCATTCTTGTAACTGGAGGAATGGCCTACGAGAAAAATAATAGCAAGGAAAGTTCAGTGTAAAGAGTAACACCAACATCATCATAATCAAAGCTCAACCAAAAATGACATGTTGCGGTACTCGTCAGATATCTAATTCTCCAGTCCCCCGAGATCAAATACGCATCTTTACTATCAAAGCTGTAGCGGAGTTTTTCCGACAAAGAAGTTGATGGACAATAAGGTTAAGAACGCATAGCTGAAACGGGAGATGGGAATCTGCAACATAAATTAGGATGCTCAACATCTAACTTCCAGGCATCCAAGTGATGGCTTGATTTCTCTAGTTGCTAACTTTCTACCATTGCAAAGTGGAATAAATGACGATGCAGCATGGGTAACCCAAACAATCAGAGTTCATTGCAATTATCCCAAAGACCACTCTAATATAGCAATCCAAGCATATGGGAAGAAGTTTACCTCATCGTGAACTTGAAGAGTTTCACTTATAAAAGGGAGAGTATTAACCAAAAAGCAAATCCATACATTACATCATTCTCTTATTATTTGATCAGATATAGCTTTTCTATCTCAGGACAACCGGCTGCAAGAATGAGGAATCGTGTTCAATCCTAAGAAAACGTTTTAGTCCTTCAAAACCTAACACAGACCTTCAATAGAGGCATGTGAATTTCGCCCAATGTGTCATTTGGAGTAAGCAAAGCTGTCTCAAACTCCTCCGCTGAGAACTCCACCGAGATGTTCAATAATGGCCGAAAGACCTATGACATCAACAACTTGTTCATTCAATGGCAGTACACTAAAAAAGACGCGATCTTTCGCACCAAATGCCACCACTTGTTGAGGAGCTCACATACATGCAAGAAATTGAACACAGAAGCCAGCTCCCACATGCAACGGAGGTTCCATCGGGGCAACTGCGCGGGTGGAGGTGGCTCCACCAGCGTCGTCACAGCTCTGGTACCGGATTGCTGCGGCGGCAACTCCTCTTCCTGGTGCTCCTCCACCCGCCTCTCCTTCTTGGACGCGGCCTTAGGTCTCCTCTCAGCCGCCATCTGCTGATGCTGCTGCTGCAACCGAGCAGCCGCCCTGACCGTGCACGCCCGGGTCGGGCGGCCACTCCTCGAAACCGGGCCAGCACCATTCTGGGTTCCCCTGCTTCCGGCGTCTCCGTTGCCGTCGTTCATAGCGGCATCCTTACTAGGCGCTGGGTTTTCACTGGGAGGAGCGTTGCTGTTCGGAGATCGGTCGCCGGAGGGAGGGAGCGAATCTGAAGACATGGTGTGGGAGATCAAGGGTGTTAGGGTTTGAAAAACCGGCAGTCAGTCAGATTGCATTTAGCGGATCATCGTTTGAATCAAAGAAGAAATTGTATGGGCGGAAGAGGATTTGGGTTTTGATTCAAACAGAGGTCGAACAGCAGAGGCCTCAAACTTCCCACTATTCCATGAATAAAAGAATAATCTTTGCATAAAATTGGGAAATTAGGGATTTGGGCAAAGTCTGAAAATTAGGGTTTTCTGATTTTTCTTTTCCCTTTTTTCTTCAGAACTGGAATTGAAGACCAAGAGACGGCACAGAGAGGAGGAGAGAAGCTTTGGGGCCGGAGAGGGAAGGAGAGAACTCACAGAAAGAGAGAGAGAGTGATGCAGTTTGGTAAAGATTGGATTTTTTATTTTTCTTTTTCGCTGCTTTTCCTGAGCTGCAATTAAAGTAAATTTGAAAATTATCTGGGTCTTGTAAAAATTGAGCTTGACTTTACTTGATCTTCTATCATAAGGAAGCTAACAAAACCTCGATCGATCGGGTTCGTTACGCTTTAATCGATCCCTCGCTCCGATGCACTTCGAATATTATTTATGAGACGTTACCCTTCTGGGTTTCACGTATTATTTCTTTTTCAAAAATATATATATTTAACATTTTTTTTTCTATAGATTTACATTATCTGATGGAGTGATATATTATTTTATCAATTATAAAAAGAAAATATATTTACTTAAAATTGATCTCTGCCAATTCCCAGTATTCTCCAAAGCAAAATGGGGACGCCTATTCTCTACAAGAGAAGTAATTAAGGAATTGAAATTAAAGATAAAAATTGAAGTCAAACCTAGGTCAATGCTTAAGAGTTGCATGAATGAATTCAAAAACATTATCATTGTTATGGTTAGGAGGATTATTAGATTTCATAATAAATGCTCTGACTATTGATGCAAATGGGCCGGACCTAAGCAAGAAAAAGGGTCCAGTAATCCAATGGACCCAACTTTGACTCTTTTTCTTTTTTGGACTGCTCGTGAATTTAAAATGGATAGAAAGAATATCAAATAAAGGAATTGTGACAGCTCTTCTTAGGGAGATTTGATGCCGGATCTCTTGATCTTAGAGCGACAGCTGTTGCTGCATTTGAACCAAGGCAAAGGTGTGTGGATGGACGATCTTACGAGCTCGGTTTGTAAAATTAGAAATAAAAGCAACTCAGACATGTTCACAGCCTTGCTTGCCCCTTGGGAGTCACACAATGTTCGAAGTTCTACCAAACTGGGACTGGAAACCGAGTACGAGATAATTAAGGACACGTCTGGTAGCATGTAATTGAGATTCCGTTTATATATCAATTACATATAAAATTCAAATTACGTAATTTAATAACTATTTTCTGTGGAGTTGTAACTACATATATAATCAACAATTACGGATCAATCATGCATCATCTTTCTTGATGAAGCATGAGCCATTACTGGAACTCCTGGGCTGGAGATCCGATAGTGATAAACGACCAAATTTTCTTCCTAAGAGCCCGTAGAAGGTGCAAAAGACAGGATGCAGATGGAACCTGGAATAAATCCAGACAGGAACAGAGCAATTGGGATTTACCAAGACCCAACATAGAGCCCTTACTTATACCTGCTGTGTCTGGTTGAGCTTGCAAGTGTTAAAACTTACAATTAGCAGTAAAGGCGGACGACTCACCTATGAACAATCCTGTTCTCCAACCCAAAGCCCGACCAGACACGGTTATCTTGTTCTTATCAAGGAGAGGTAAGTACGAATTCTTCTGACACATAACAATTTGAAAGTGGAACAAGTTCAAATTTTTTCGGGCATGATCTTCCCCTGGAAGGAGCCAACACAACCTTCTCTGGCATCTCCAGTGGCTATGCCACGCAATAATGAGGCAGAGGACAACAACAGAATGGCAACTATCAAATCCCCAAACTCCTACCCAGAGATATATCCAGGGACCGTGTAAATCAGACCACTATATCCTCATAAGAAACAGGTTGATGCAGAGGATCAATAGTTTCTGTTAAGGCTGTCCCTAAATACAAACTATACAATACCAGACGGGCTCCAGCAATCATCCACTGCAGCCACCGGACCCGTGAGCTCCGATGCTCATTCATACCAGCTGACAGAGATTCATAATTCAAGATGCAGTGACTATTGTCAAAAAGTTTAAACAGCGGAAGAAAACAGAAATAGCAAGAAAAGGGGCTCTAAATGATGGGAAAAAATCTCTTGTATTATCCCCATCTACCATCAGAAAGCCGTAACTGCTAGAAAAGAATTGTACCACGAGCATAGGTTCCAGTTCGGACCATCTTGGCCTTTGTACACATTCTTCTCCTTTTCAAAACTGGGGATTCTGGGAATAAATACCCTTTGTGAAGGTCTTTCTGCCAAACCTAAGGAAATTGACACCTTGACCTATTACAGCTGTTACGCCACCTCTGTGAAACATACATGGAGCAGACTAGTTTTTGTGGTTGCCACTCCATTCCTTCGACCAAACATACCTGATCTTATTACAAGGATAGAAGAAAGAATTGTTTCACCAGTCCCAGCTGTTGATGATAAGGCATGTGAGATTTCTCTGTGCGCTAGATATCTCAACTCTTCAAGTTCCATTTGACTAAACATAAAAATTGCCCCTTCACTTCCCTCTCCTATCTCCCAACAGAGTCCCATAAGCTTCAATTCATTACCCCTGATTTCCGGAAAAAAACTTCACTTTACAATCCCCATGATTAATCATACTGAATCTCCTTTCAAATCATCTCTCGCCTGTCTGGACTGCAGGGCATGGGCTTTGTATGGGAGAATATCACCCTCTTAGCAGTGTATCAAATGTCGAGAACGATTGCTAGAGACCTATACTGAATGAGTCATTCTCGACCACCAGCAAAAAAAAAAAGAAGAGAGCTCAAAAAACTGATCTATCTCACAGCTTCAAAGAATAAGACCTGAGGTTGCAGATGCCCTTTTTCACATATAGCAAGAACATCCACCCAGCTACCGATTACCTGTTAAGTGAGGATGGATAATTGCAGAAGTTCAACTTGAACTGAAAACTTTACAAAATGCGCTGGGAACGGAGAGCAAGAATTTGCAATATAAGAGAAAGTAGCTTACTTTCACGTTTGTGTCATCGTACATGATCCACCGGCCATGTTCGTGACTATAGGCAAAGCAGTGATAATGCTGTCCATAGTAGCAAACCTGTACAGTCAAGGACAAGGAAAAACTGATGAAGGAATGGTGCAACAGAACATGAGAAGCTGGAAACAGGAAGAGACAGCCTGCTCCACAAGCCAGTGAAGATGCATGTTACACATGAATGCCCTCAGAATAATGTCTGGAAAATGCCAGTCCATCTCATTTTTATTTTGAATTGGTGTAGTAAAGAGTAAGTCCCATAACTGAAAATTTAAAGAGTTTATCAGACAAGGAAGCCAGGCAACAAGATTTTATGGTCTGACATGCAAGTAAACAGAGAGAAGAAAGAATGGAAAGAACACTTTTGAAGGTAGCGGATCTCATTACGTGAAATGGAGTGTTCTCACAGAATGTTCCTTTGTATTTAAATGCATTAGAGGGTCAACCCACCACGGAAACCAAGCTGTGAATATGCTTAGGGTCCAGACCACGGTAAAGGACACTCATATCTATCTCAGTGCTGAGAGCTGCTAAGGTTGCTGCAATGTCATCAGCACACTCTCGTGTTTTCTGCCAACCGAAAACTGCAACAGCATAAAGATTGTTACTCCATTACTCAGCATTCAACTGGAGCATAGGATGTGGAGAAAATGAAGCAGCCTCAGAATATCGTGCAGTTACCTGTGGTGAAAACATGCGGTGGATAAGAGAGGAAGTGGTGGATGTGGTTGAGCTTTCCACAGCCACCACTATCCGGATCACAAGCTAGCTGATGGTTCCTCTCAACAAGATCCAAAAGATCATCAAAGGAGCTTTCTGCAGACATCACCTATACGTTTGGAAAATTTTAAAGGGTGGAGGAGTTTAGGACCACTAGAAGACAATGCAACAAAACTTGTTAATTCGTGCATGCACATGAACTAAACATTTGGAAAAAGAATACCTTAGTCATCCGGAGGGCACTCGCATTGATATTATGAAAGAAGGATGTATACTTTAGATGTCTTGATTCCAACCCACAACTGTAACAATTCATTCTCTCGAAGATATCCATTCCAAAAAGGGAATGCACCAGGCAGGCTTTGCTGTCTTTACAATCCCAAGTACCTGCAGTGTTGCTTTCAACTGATTCATTATCAGAAACACTTGACGGTTGCATGAAGGACCGGTGGAGGCAGTCAAAGATCACCCCAAGTACTTCAGAAGCATCATTCATCTGACCCTGTTGATTACTATCATCTGTCATACACTCTTTAATGAAATTGAAGCTTGGAAATCATCCACACACATTAGGAGATGGCTGAAAAGTGAGAGATGAGTAAGAGCTAACCTTCTGGAAAAAATTACTTTCTGGGTATAGGTTACTTAGAGCTATCCTCAGAGAAGTGGGAGCAACTGCTTCTCTTCGGGAATCAGCAGTTGCAAAACTCAAGGCATGGAAAACTTCATACAATGCACAGACGACACAAGGATCTCCAACATGAACATGATCTGATGACGATCTCTTCAGGAACTCATCACGGAAACGTCTTAAATGCCATAAGGACTGCATTATGGGACATTGAAAAAGAAAAGGGAATAACCAATCCAAAGATTTGAAATACACTGGTGTCTAGCTTATGAATAAACAGTTATCTGCTCTATCATGCATACCTGTATGATCACATTTAGAAAACAATTGTACTCGCCAACTTCATTCTGCAACCCAGCACCAAGCACATCAAACCCATCTGCTGATGCAGATGTAGGCTCACTAGGTGTAGAACCAGCATCAGTTGCACCCACAGGTATCCTCTGTACTGAAGATGAAGGTATTGGCAATTTTTGATGTGCCTGAAATGTGTCTGGAACAAAAGTAGGAGCCTAAGCGTGGCCAGAGAAGCAGAAAGCTGGCAATATATGAAGTGGGTAAACAAGAAGGCCTATGCTGATAGAAACTACCAGTGTATAATTTGCTGCACAAGTCAGGGTGATCAGGAGCAACTGGAAAGTGCTATGACTAATATGCTTGTGAATTATGAGCAAAATGTATTTGTTATAGAGAACTTTGAAACACTATGAACTTTCTAGGGAGTAGGACCTCGAATAAACTGATTACCCTTTATGAGCAAGTCACCCCAATTACACATGGTCGGTCGATTATAAATATGAATGCCTATGGTCCACAAACTATGGAATTACACCCTTCTCTACCCCACAAGCACCATAGCTCTCATACAAGTTATCCAGCCCCAAGACATGAAAATGACCAAGCATCCACAACAAACATCTTGCTAACTCTACCAGTACAAAATTGCTTCTAAATGAACAAAGACTAAAAAATCTTAAAAACAATAAAGAGTGAGTATCTAGCTTTTTCAGACATGAACAAACTGGATAAATCTTCGAGGGAGGGTATCTAGTTTTCACGAAAATGGTCAAACTATAACCATCCTCTTCTGCTGGAAACAAGTTATGCACCTTTTGGTAGTTTTTTCAGTATTCTACTAACTTTTAATATTCCCAACTCCTCGGTTCCCATTCATGAAATTTTTCCACACAAGCTTCTTCGAGTTTCATTCCATGCATATACAACGTCACCAAATAGTCATCATATTTATTGAGAATAAAACCAAAAGTCAACCATTTTGAAGCTCAATTTTTTTCTCTATAGACAAAAGAAGGATATCATTTGGAGACACCAAGGAGTGAAAAATGGTTTAGAGACCAAAGATCATACTGAAGAAAGCACACTGGTACGGGCATATCAATCATAGACAGATTGCTATAGAAAAAATAACAAGTTATCATAATAGACCTGCTGTTAATAAGCAAATGGAAACTTTGCGCATAAAAGCACCAGAGAAGGGAAAAGCTAGTCAGATGTAACCTAAGTCATTTGCCACCCACTTAAAAATTAACCACTTCGTGCAGGTGTCAATTAAGACAGTCCATCTTCAACTCTAATTCAGGTAATAAAACTACAGATGGCAACACAGACTGAAAACAGCCAATCAATTCAAATTTATGATAAGGAATTTTTACCAAGGCTTTGCCGCACAGCTTTTTTGAGGTCAGCTTGAAACCTTTCCTCATCATCCTCTTCTGGATGCAATTCCCTCATTTTCTTTGTGTCATGGTCCCCCAAAAGATGATTGACTAATTTGAGAAAATGACAACAGGATCATGATGCAGCCAAAAATGTTAAGAAAGTACCATAAATATATGCATGCTAGGATTCTATGAAAAGGGAAGCTCTGTCTTTTAGGCAGAAATGAGCAGTCTGAGCTGCATTAACTTTGTGACCATCTCCCAGATAAGGAAATAGAGGTGGCACTGGCTAGCTTAGCAGCTCATAAATACTTACATTAGATGAACAATGAGAATATCTCAGACTGAGCATTATTTCAAGTCATAGATTGAATCACACAGAAAAAAGAATTAAGACGTGTAGTGGGAGGTAGGTTGGTTCAATTTCTGTTACACTAGAGCATTTCAATGAGACTGTTTTGTAGACTTGAGAGGTACTTTCAAACTGTTCGAATATTTCAACCATACGCTTCTTGTTGTATAAGATAACTGTTTCACCGCTTGAATTTATTAAAAAGAAGGTAAAAGCATAAACCCAAGCACTGCTAGAAGTAAACTTACCACCCTGTCGAGTATTATCATGAGACGAACCCTCAATAGTCCTGGCACCAGTATTTTCCTTTCCAGAAGGAAAAGAGGAACCTGATTTTTCTTCTATCGATTTGATGGAACTTCTCTGTCGCCTGCCTCTCCTTCCAGGCCGGCGATCAGAGTAAATGGTAGCATCTTGAGAAAGCCCGCTATCACACATGCCTGAAAAAGGAAAAATAATTAACTGATGATCTAGCTCATAAGAGGCCTTGATTTAAAGTGTTGTGAAACAATATACAACCTTTTTTCACTTCTGCATGATCGGTACTTCCAGTCTTCTGTGTATCGAAAATAGTGGGAGACCTACTCGGAAGAGGAGCAACTGGTGGAACATCCTGTAAATTGCCACCTCTCTGCACCCAAAGAAAAATGAACATTGCAAATTCAGAAACAGTCCCAATGAATCTGAAGAGACTTCCTGTTGAAGAAGTGACACAAGCAAAAGAAGTTCATAGCTTCAATCTTCTCCTAAGTGTGAAACTTTTTACGTCACAGAAAATGATAATTTGTTTTTTTTGGTAATTAAAAAAAATATTATCTTCATTCAGTAGAAGTAGAGCTGACAAGGACCATCTTGCCTGGCTAGATAGTTTTAACTGTTTTACTTCTTCATGATTATCAGTTGAAGGCTCGGTAATAACATCAGAAAATCCTTCAGTTGTCTTTCCCAGTTGTGTTTGAGTAAGTTTCTTCCGTTGCTCGCAAAGCTGTCTCTCTTTAGCTTCATTCTCAATTCGTCTTTGATACTCCAAAGTTTCTTCAAGCTTCCTTTCCTCAGCTTCAAGCTCCAACCTCCTTATCTCCTCTTCTTGTTCCTTCCATTCATCGGCATGCATAGCAGTAAGTACTTCAGAATCTGGACAGTCACCATCAGACAACACTTCAAAGGAACTGCAGCATGCAAAAGTTAGAAGTGTTTAGAAGCACATCATGTTACCAACTATAAGGTGTATCTTGAAACCACGGTGACACCCACAAGGAAAACTTACTCAGGTTCATTTGTCTCAGGTGAATGGGACTGCTGTTCACTAATTCCACCAGCCTGGGTTAGAAGACAAACATTAGAATCACTTTGCTGCAAGTGATAGATCTTATGAATCACCGAACTTGACCCAAAACAAGTTTAAAAAGAACTGAAACCTTAGAGTCCTTTGTTTTCTTTTGCTCTTTGTGCCTCTTCTTGTCCTTTGCCTTGTCATTTCCATGCTTTGAACTATCATTTCTGCTTCTGACCCCTTTGCTAGAATCATGTGCCAGTTCCTCGAGAAATGCTTCCCTTGCAGCATCCGACTTTTCGATGGCATCTTTCTCAGCCAGATCCTCTAAGTGTGTCTATGAAAAAGGAAATCAAAATATGATAAATAGTCTTTCTCAATGTTGAAGGGCTAAGAGATCAACAAGCTCAATACCAACCCTCATGTATGACTTGATTAGAGGCAGTAGTATCCACCTATAGTCAAGTGCAGTGACCATGTCAATCTTACATTCCAATTGCTGCAAGGTCGTGATAGTTCTCATCATCTGAGCATCAATTTTGCAGATCTGCAGTACGAAAGAAAAATCCAGAACATAATTAAATCCTCCCACCACAATAATCAAACTTGAGACAAAATACGAACCTCCACTGAAGATTCATCTTTCTGCTTCTGCATTGTAGCATCTATGCAACCATTCATTTGATGCACATATTCATGTGCTCTCACATCAAGATTTTCGCCAGATTCCAGGTCAAGTAAGTGAGAAGACGGACTGCTGTAGGCATCTTCATCTCCAAATTGATTGGCATTGAAGGCTCCCGCCTCTCCTAAGACATTTTTTTCGGCCTCCGACTGATACCTGCTGCTCCTGAAAGCATCATCATGCCAATCTCCTTCAGGGTCTTCCTTTCGTTTCCTTGGGACAGCTGCATAGTTTATTTTGCTTATCTCATCACTGTTCTCCTTTCTCTTACTTTCTTCAACACATAGTTCCTCCAAGACATGCGATGCTTCTGCATAACCAGCAAGCTCAGACTTTCTGTCACACAGACTCTGAAGACTGAAAAGTTCTTTCTCAAGCATTTGTAAAGTCTCTGAATGCTGTTGCACTTTCTCATCTCTCCTGCGCACCCAAGACTCCAACTGTCCACTTCCAGAGGATGGACCCGAATATATCCATGCCAAAAAATCATCAGTATCAGACCCAGTCCTGCTTGAATTACGTCCAACTACACCATATGCAGTTGACCCATTCATGAGAGTGGGAGGGCATTCAGTTGGCAGCAAGGTTTCATCCAGAATGATGCAGGATGCATCCTTATTAAGAATGATTTTATCATTAATTTCCCTACCTCGGTCGGCGAGATCCCTGTCATCCACAGGACTGGTATTTTTCTCAGGAAATCTACCCAGACCACAGGAACTAGACACTTCCTGCAAGAACTTCAGGATTTTTTTAAGATGGCTTGCCCCAAGAAAGCATATGCAAATTGGTGTACGGTTTACTCCCTGGCTCAGAAGCTGTGAACAAGAGCTAAGACCCTGTAGCTCCTCCATTGTAAGCTGCAGAACCTTACTAAGATGACTCTCAGAAAGACATTTGTGTCCAATGAGTGCCTCAAATAATGTATGAATTTTGTCCAAAAGCTTTGCACGCTCAGGATCATCACATAAAGGCCACTTATCAGGGGGGGAGTCTGCCAGAGTTGCATGATTCTCATTTCGCCAGCTACAATCCGAGCTGGTGTTTCTGTCAAAGTCATTGATCTCTACAGCAGAAAGGCCAGTGCTGAAACTATCCCCAACATCGCCATCCTTGGGAGAGGAATCCCAAGTATTTCTAATGGAGCCCTCAAAGTCCCCCTTTTTTTGCCCCAAGGAAAAAACTCCAGCTGGATCAGAATCCCGACATTTCTGCTGATTCCCAAGCATTTCTAGCACAGCTGAAACATCTACTGGTTTCCAGCTACAGTTATGGATCATTTCAACCCACTCATCATTTACACCCTGTGGCAAAATAGACTCAATCTTTGGCAAGATGTTGCCTAAATGCCCCTGCATGACATGATGTAGGTGAGATTCAGTGTCTGAAAATTTCTCTCCACACCTGCTACAAACCCAGAAACTCCAAGTTTTATTAGCCTCTGCATGCTGCACAGCCTCAGAAATCACCTCACTTGCAAAAACCTCCTTCAAAAAGACAAAACGCGCATTGATATCAGAAACCCTAATGCTTAGCCACTGTTTCTTCTGCTCATTGCTCAGTGAACTCCAATAAGACCGTACAACCAAGTCTTTCCTCTCCGCAGGGGACAAAATCTTCTTCCCATGCTTCCGTCTGTCACTTGATGCTCTTGTCCCACTGCCTGATAAATCTAACCCCTTATCACCACCGTTATTTGGTGATTCAGCCTCCTCAGACTTCTGTTGCTGCAAGAGCCTTGCTGCCGCAACCCTAACTTCAATCTCCTTCCTACGCTCCTCTGGTGTTTTAGTCGCCTTCCTGATCTCGTTGGATCTCCTGGCTTGAACTAACCTAAGCTCCATTGGATCCTCCATGGCTCGCCTAATTGGAATCAGCCGAAACTTCTCATCCCCACCAAAATTCTTCATCCAAGTTGAAATCGAAGCAAAATTACACTTCTGAATTAAACTCCTGAGCTCACCTTGTATGTGACTGATCCTCGCCTCCATAGACATAAGCTTCTGCTGGCTCTCTTCCTGCAAGCTCTCCCTAGCAGGATCAATAGGATCTCTCGATGGCCAGAGCACGCTCGCATTCCATCACCACTTCCTCAAACTCCTTGGCTTCATTTGCCGCATCAAAGAGCAAATTTGCATAAAAGTGCGCAAACTCAACCGAGTTAGGGGACAGCTCCACAGCTCGCCGAGCAGATTCCATAGCATTTTTCAAGTGCCGCTGCTTAGCACTGGCATCATCAATGATCGAGGCAACCTTGATGCACACTGTGCCCTGGACACGGTAAATAAGAGCAGCGTGAGGAGAGTTCTCGTATCGAGAGCATGACTCCTTCATCAACCTCAAGGCCTTGGTGTGGTTCCCCCGCCGGAGGGCTATCAGGGCTCGCTCGCACTCCAGCTTAGCGGAGGAGAACGAGGAACCGCCAGACTCGGACAATGCATCGGCCTGGGCCGCGATTGGAGCAGAGCTTGGTTCAGCCTCGGCTTGGACGGGGCCATCGGCGGTGGGAGAGGCCGCCGGCGACGGAGATTGCTTGGACCGAGGAGCAGAGTTCCGCTTCTTATGCCCCATCAATCGCGCGGTCAACACACGTAGACATGTAAATACAGAAGAGACTCCAAATCCGCCGCCGCGAATTCGAGGAGGAGGATGATCGGCGACGGAATCTCACCGGACACAGTCTCTTCGTGTTTGAGGGAGCGGAGAATTGAAGTAGAAGTTGTCAGCGACTGAGAGCGGAGAGGGACACACTTTGTTCCACCTACTACTGCTGCTGGGAGAGGCTTTGGGCGATCGGGGTTCGAGACTCGGATCGGATCGGAGCGGGGTATTAGGCTCAAATTCACCTATATATATCCTCCTCCTAAAATACCGTCATTTCACCAAGAAAATCTTTAAACGTGGTGTCGTGAAAAAATTTAATATAATTATTATTATGCCTTTTTTTTTTTACAAAACAGGGGTAATGTTCAGGAAATTATTTAAAAAAAAAAAAAAAAGGTCAAGAAGTTAACGTCGCCCCGAATGATTGTGCTGACTGACTAGGATGACCCGGCCCGATAATCTTAATGGACCGGGCCGGCCCGAATTGCCAACCTGCTTGACAAGAACCCCACCACTAGCAGGCGGAGCTAGGCGGGGCCAAGTTCAAGCAGATCTCCGAGGCCTACGACGTCCCAGCCACCCCACAGAAGCGCCGTATCTACGACATCTACGGGCCTACGGGCACGAGGTCCTCACGTCCGGCCAGTTCCCGAAGCCCCTCAATGCCAGAGCCGGCGGAGGAGGAGGTGCAGAGCACTACAGGCAGCACCAGCAGCAGAATTACGGCGGCGGTGCTGGCAGTAGCCAGTACAATTGGGCTTCTTCCGGGTTCAATCACAGGGACGCAGAATATAATTAAGCCGCATTTTCCGGGTCCGGGGGCACTGCAGGTGGTGGTAGAGGAGTCGGAAGGGACAGGGACGGGTTTCATTGGTCTGCAAATAGGGGAGCTAGAGCCGGGGCCAGCGGCGGATCCGCAAAGCTTGTATAGGAGTGAAATTTTATAAGAAAGTAATGTGAAGAATTTAGGGATGGATTATGTACGTTCAATAAAAATATAATAAAATTAAATAAAATTTGTGTAGAATTTCGTGGAGTTTTTCGAGTTCAGGATCGCCCCCGTGCCCCCCTATCTAGTGGTATCACCAGGGAGATAAGAAAAGGAGCCTCCGATGGAGAACACGTTTCCTTGCAGCTTGGAATTGGAGGAGTTTTACAGGGGAGGCACCAGGAAGATGAAGATTTCAAGAACTGTTTTGTTCCATTTTTGGGAGAAAAGATTCACACTTTAGCTGCTAAACTAGCCATGAACTACTGGAGGTTCCAGTTCCGGTGACCGTTTTATTTTTATTCGACAGCCTTTTAATTTGTATGTTCGGCGCTCTCTTCATTCGACAATAACCTCATTGATTTGCCAATCTAAAAAGGGAAAAAACTGACATGATAAATCATATGTTGCTCTCTTCATTTTGAAAATTTCTTTCTTGCAGTAAGCAACTCAATGTGGAGCAAACATTCACCATTGACATCAAATCGGGCTGGAAGAAGGACTCAAAAATCAGTTTTCCTGACGAGGGAACCAGGAGCAACCTGGTGATATCAAGCTCAACGTAAAGTACCCATTAAGACTTGCTCCAGAGCAAAAGGCTGAGTTGAGAAGGGTTCTGGGTGGAGTTTCTTCATAAACTATCTCACTTTGGAGATAGTTGTGGACACCGTTGACTCTGCGAGATGTTCCTATGATGGGAGATGTAAATATGATATGCTTATATTGCGGAGGAATGTGAACGGTAGGGAGTTCTTATGGTGAAATTGGCATTGGTGTCACCAAGCTGCTAGTTTTCTCCTCTGACGTAGCGTCATCTTGTCATACTTGTGGCACGGAAAGTCGTACAGATTGGGTGGCATTATCTTCTTGTTGTCTTTACCTGTTATTCAATTAGTTGTGCCTTCCTGATGCTGGTCAAGAATTCACCGGCTTTCTTTCATAAATTAGGGGATATAGATTCCATTGTCTCAAGTGTTGTGTAGAGGTAGTTGCACATTCCCTTCATCTTATTTCCTTTATAAGGAACTTTTGCGTTGATTAGCACTGTATTCATTCTAGTTGACGCCACTTACCTTGCAATATTCGCATGTTTTGGCTTAAAATTCTGGAGAAATTTTGCATAATTTCTTTTGCTGCCACGCTGGTTTGTGGGTTTGCATCATGCCTTATAGCATTTGAAAGTCAAATTGTTTTTGCATTTAAGGTTATTCATCTAATCCAGTAAGTTAGCTCCTGTTTCTGTTTTATAGCTGACCCTCGAGCGTGCTGATGATTTGCAGTTGATGAATAGACTGCTCAGAACGTGGAAATCTCTGATGCTTCTACCGGCCCTTTCTGTTCATTCACATGTTACTTATATTCTGAGAGCTATCTACCAAAGTTACCTCTGGTGAGGTGAAGAATGTTCCCCTTTATTTATGTTTATGAAAAGGATAGTTAGGTTATATTCTGGCAAACAACAAAAGATGCCTTGTGTAAAACTGTACAAGGATTCTTATGCTCGATTCTAACTGCCTAGCGGGAGAATGTTTGGTCTTACATCGAGTCTATCATTGATGGATTCTCATATTAGCAATGTATGGTCGTCTCTGAGACCCTCATCTGTGCAAGTTAAAGAGTGCATTATGTGGTGTTTTTGTACCCGGAAAATGTTATTCCATTACTCTCCTTATGCCAATGCTTTATATAGTCAAGCTCTATAGTTAATAGTACAAGAACTTAAATCTATCCCGCAATGGTTTACCTGATCTAACTTCAGCATGTAGCCTTTTCAGGTAGCTCCATTTGAGTCTCTGGTTTAACATCTGATGTTCCTTTGTACTGATACCATTTAGCACACACTAGGAAGTACCCTAAGTTCACTGCACCTATTGCAGCAATGAGGTAATAGAAGTAATCTAGCCTGCCCTCGTTGAGATCCTCAGGGAGCCAGTTCCCGCTCTTACCCCCTGCGGTCTTCTTGTGGACGATCGTTATCAGGAGGCTACTCAAGTAACTTGCACCCCCCATCCCACAGTAGTACAGAGACCCTGCAATGCTCCTCATGTTCTCCGGGAACTGTTTGTAGTAGAACTCGGCCTGCCCTATGTTGGCGAATGCCTCGGTCAGCCCCGCTAGTACAAACTGCGGGACCAACCATAACGCAGACATGGAAGAAATACCTCCTCTTGGATTGACCCCGAGAGTCGGCCTTGTCAGAGCAATATGTCTCCGCCGGGATTCCATGATCCCGGAGATGAGCATCGTGAGTATTGCGAAGAAGAATCCTATCCCCATCCTCTGGAGAACTGTGATCCCTCCTTCCTTGCCAGTCAGCCTCCGGAGGAATGGTACGAGGATTCGATCATAGATAGGAATGAAGATTGTGAGGCTCAGCATCAAGAAGACAACATAGGATGCTGGTGGGATCTCAAAGCTCGTATTCCCCAGCCGGCGGTCTGATTGAGTCGCCTGTAAGATTGCGTAGGTGTTCTGCTGTACTATGGCAATATAGTAGATCATTGCCGATAACCATATAGGAATTACTCTGACCAGGCATTTCACGTCTTCAACTTGCTGTATGCTGCAGAGCCGCCACGGGTTGACTGGTGACCCATCTGGATTTGTCTGATCTTGCGGGGTCACGATTGCCGCTTTATCGAGGAATCTGACATGATAAAGGTAACTTGAGCTTTTCAGGAAAAAAAACTTGTTGTTTCAGTCATTCTTTATTTTTCTTCGTGGAATGAAGAACATATTAAATTGCACTACAGAAGTACATTATATCATGCAAGTCAACATGTTTGGTTCCTTATTTTATTAGATTTCTAAAACCTGAAAATTGAACTGTCACTAGAAATCATGTAGAACCAATTGGTATTACCTAAATTGATCTGTATGTGGAAGTTTGGAATTTATAGATTTATCAGGAACATAGCTATAAAGAGAGAGCCAAGGCTGTTCGGGTTCTCTGGCCTTCCTGACAGCAGCCACGATCACCTGTACAACGCTTGTCATGGGACTTCCCGTGGCTTTCACCCGGACGTAAATCCTCGAGCCCGAGAAGAAAATTATGCACGACATGAGCATCAGGATAGCCGGGATGAGTAACCCGATGGCCCAGCTCACGTTCGACTGGATGTAGACGATCAGCGTGAGGGAAACCATCTGCGCAAAAGTGAAGGTGAAGAAGTACCAGTTGAAGAAGCTGTTGACCCCTCTCTTTCCCGATTCAGTCTTGGGATTGAACTGGTCGGCACCGAATGCTAAATTGCAGGGCCTGATACCGGCTGCACCTACAATCAGCATCCCGAACCCTGTTATAAGGAATGCCATTTGCCCTCTCGTGGGTCCGACACAAGTGCTGTTGTTCCCGCAGGGAGGAGGGTGAAGGTTCTTGACTGCTGCTGTCAACTGTATTGCTTGCAGCCCCTTTTGCAGGAAATCATATAACAGGAGCAGACGATCTCAGGTCAGGATTCAAAATTTCTGGAGTAATCTGTTGCAGTATACCAAGATGTTTTCCACATTTTTCTTGGCTTACCATGTAGGATGCGATCATACAGAATGCGATTGTCTTGTAGCGCCCGAAGTAAGTGTCGCAGAAGAAGGCCCCAAGCAAGGTGGAGAAGTTTGTAGTGCCATTGAAGATGTTGATGATGTTTGCTGCTGTAATGCTCTTCATGTTGAACGCCTCTTTCAGGTAAATCAGCAGGTTTGCTAAGGTCCCGATGGCTCCGAGCTTCTCAAAAGTCTCGTTCCCTGGAAAGCACAGAGAAAGAGGAAGAGGAAGAAGATGATGAATCATCTCCCAGATGGAAAGAAACAGTTATCCAAAGACTTAACTTAGAAATCAGAATAAGTCGGGTTATCCAGTAGATCTTGGGGAAGACACGAGCATTGACTCACCGATGATGAAGGGCATGGCTTTCCATCCCCTGTAGTTTGTCTTAGGCTCGTCAGTTTCAGGAGCAGCCTCCTCCATGGCTCTACCACCATTGGTCTCTGCTCCTCTTGCTTCAGCAGCAGCTTTATCAGTCCCCATACTCTTCACCTCTTCCATGGCTTCTTTCTTCTCCATGTTATTGCTTCATCAAACTCTGACCGAGTCACTGCCCTTTTCTAGAGGCAGCTCTCAGTGGGAAAACTGATTGTGCGTGGAAGTGAACCCACTCGACAAGTCAACCTTAATTGAAAAGGACAAGGGCAGAATTTCCATGCCTCCCTGAACTTCTACCCCCGTTTCACACAGAAAATAATAAGCAGCATCACACCAGAGAAAATTGAGATAATACCATAGACAAAATCAATCACATGAAAGGCACAAAGTGTTCGGACAAACCGTGGTTCGTGGGACCCACCTATTTCATTAAACGTGACCGGTCTGGCTCATTGGACTTACTTAGCAGACTTATTGGCCTTAAACTATGCAATAATTTGCAGCATATATCGGACAGTCATGTGAGGGTCGATGGAGGTAGGGATGGATTCAATGATGCACGAGAGATGATTTTTCCCTTAACTAGGGAAAAAATTATAAAAAATTATATAAATTTTATTTATTTTTATTAAATTATCTTATTTCATACATTTAAGTTGGTTATCAGATGGTAGGGGGAGCTTGTCGTCACCCGTGACCTGTATTCCACCGCCCTGCAAGTGGGTCTCCATTGGAATCACTCAAGGACAAAACAGCTGCATAGAAATAAAAAAGAAAAAGAGCAGAGCAGACAGCAGGTAAACTAGAATATATCTTCACCAAGTGGGTTGGGCCGAGTGGTAAGCAGCTCGGTGCCGCTTAAGAAGGTCTCGAGTTCGAGACCTCACGTACGCAGACACCCCCTTGGGAGCCTCACCCGCCATTGCCAGGCGTGCGACCCGGGGCGACCAACGGATTAGTCAAGTATGGTTGGCTGAAAGATGTCATCTCACCGCTGGTGGGGCCTGCTTGGATACCGTGGCTGGCGACCAAAAAAAAAAAAAGAATATATTCCACTTCTCGTTTATCACCCGTTTCGTGACAAGATTTGAGCCGTTGTTGCGCTCGCAGGATCGAAAACATAAAAATACCGACGAAGCCTACGGCTGGCTTGTCGGGGACACGCTGGTTTCCAAGCTGGGATCGACAGTGTTCCGCCAGTTGAGTTGGGGTAAGCTCGAGTTTTGGCATCGGCATTGTTCTTATCATTAACTTGAGGGTTCGGTGTACATTTCAACAAACCTTTGGCCAAAGTGGTTGAGCTGTCGCTTTAAATTCTAGAATTTCAACTCTCTAAATTGGACCCATGCAACTACCAGTCAACCCCGAGCCCGACAGTCACTTCGATCTTCTCCCAGGTCACTCCTGTGATTCAAAGTCTTCTGTTCGCATTGTGAAAATTAACACGGTTTGGTCTCGGGTCGTAGTGGACATACATTACAGAGAGTATTAATCCCACTTCACTTCTTCCACTTAGAAGCAAATTTGGATCCTTCCTGGGGTTCTAATGGATTCTTTTCGTAAATGGTCCACAAGCAGAATGTGCACATTTAAGTAATGATGAATCATTAAGAAACTTTGTTTTCTGTGATCATTGAGTTCTCTGTATTAGATCCAACATCGATCATGTAAAAGAGAACAACAACTGGATATCACCGCCTATAAATTTAAACTTTTAGATAGAAACGGACCATGTTTCTTATAAATCTCATTGTCAATAATATAACACGTGGGCGTCTGACTACACAGTAATCATTGACGTAAACCCATACCGTAGGTGGTTCCCTTACTGATATAAGCCCACAACCCGGCAGCCCGACAGCCCCTCTAGGCCCAAGTCACCTATTTCGCTAATGGTCCACTAATCACAACTCAAAATTCAACACTCTGAAGGCCCCAGTAGCCAGCAGAAACATCAAATGCACTATCCAGAATTCGATCTCGTTTTACTATAGTGGACCTATAAGATAACACACAGGGTCCGTTTTCACCCTGGCTACGTCGATTACATTTCTCGAACTTCATTCATGTTTTTCAGATGTGGGGCTAGTGTGAACGGAGGGAAGCTCCCATCTTTTCTGCTGATATTTGGTGTCTAGTAGTTGGGCTGCTGCTGGGGATGTACAGAAAGGAGGCTTGAGAAAGATCCATGTTGAACTGGGGCCAAACAGCACGATGGACTGACCTGTCCATCTGAATCGCCAGGAGGATCCCGAAAGAAAGTGGCCTGTTGTCCATCTATATCCCGAAACTTTCAGATGTTCATGGATCAGACACATTCACCCATTTTGAACGATTACTGTACATTGAATTGCCAAAAAACAACCAACAGAACCCAACTCTTCTAAAAAGGCTTAAGATTTCGGAAAGCGACAGTGCATATCCGAAGAAATGGCAGAATTATAGCAGAAGAGATGCGACGGAGCCACTGAAAAGGGTCTGTAACTGGCTGAGATGCGGATCGGAGGTCAAAGCACTGGCAAGGCGGGCAATGTTTCCTCTCCTCCATTGCCTTTCTCTAGATTTAGATGATTCTCCCGATCCCAGTGGTTGAAAACTGCAGCTAAACCAGGCAACCTGATGATGGACTGGTAGGTGAATATTGAAGCGCTCTGTTCCGGCAAAAACAGTATAGTGAGAATCCAGCAGTGTCTGCCAATCTGCTTTAACATTAGACATTGATTTTGTAGCTGAAAATCAACTCTTTCTCGGCAAATGCAGCATCTTACCGTGCAGGCTGTCTTTATTCTTCCGACCGAACGAAGCAGTGAATCATTTGATGTAATATGTATATTCATTACTCATAGTATGATGTTTAGTCTGGTGTCCCAAGTCCGTTGCTTCATCCAGTACATTCACAGAGCCCCGGAATGACCTCGACAGCAACCGGGTATCTGCAGATCATTGTCTAAATTCTCGGCTTCGATCGAATGTGCCTGCATTAACGGTTACTGCCGTCGCAGAGCTTCCCCAGAATGCTGCACAAGCATCATCCATAGGTGTTGATTGGTGATGGAAATCACTTGGTGGCTTCGTGCAGGTACGATCTGCGGTATGCGATGCCCATCAAAGCTCGATAGGTTGCTAATGGCAGTCGCTGCCAGAGGCTTCCACGGAGGTCGCCTCGACGATTTCATCGATTCCAAGCGCATACGGTAACAGCTTCTCAGCCATTTAACTTCTTTTTCAACTGAGCACGAGCTTATGCCATCCGGTCCCGATGCACTCCGTTGCATCTGGTGTTGTTGAAAAGCAGGAACTTTATGTGGCGGAGTTGTCTCCAAGAAACCGCTGCATTTAAACTTTCAAGTGTTCTCTAGCAGACATCAGGTCTTGAATGCAATGTTCTCAAGACCTCAGAAACCATTAACAGTTATTTATATTTATTTTTAAATCAACAGCAATTATCTCAAACTCAACAACCACCCATATTTTGACACATGAATCACAATTAACGACTTAAATTAAGAAAATTAATAATTTATGCCAAAATGTTACTTTTTATCAAAATTATATGCCGCGAAATGAATTTTTTTTCCAGAATTTTTATCAAAATATTACATTTCACATTTTTTTTTAAAAAAATAAAACTATGGTACAATTTTTCCTTAAATTTTCCTCAACACCTCTTATTTTATGATTTCCCAGTTTGGCCCCCAGACAGCCCTCGGTCTAATCGAGTAAAGCTTAATTAGCAAAAAGAGGTGTGGCGGCCTTTTGAAGTCAAACCAGTATTTGATGAATCACATTTTTTCAAGCTTGTTGCTTAGTGCTATTTGACCATTGTAAATGCGGCAACCTTGAGTTAGTTATGGGACATTGATTTCAAAAGGACAAACTTGTGGTTATACCGAATCTGAAAAATCCACCGCAGATTCCTTAAAATTTTGACAACCTACACGGTCGAACTGTTAAAAAAATAGGGAAAAGACACTTTTGATCCTCAACCTTTTACGTTTTTGTCATTTTCGTCAGAAACCTTTATATTATTCACGTCATCAACCTTTTGAGTTTTCGCCACTTTGGTCCCTCCGTTGCTTCTTTCATAAAAAAAAGTATATTCCGTCCAAAAATCATTGATTAATGAAATACTAGTTACTAGCAAATGACTCATTTGAAAATTAGAACTCATTTTTTTAGAATGAATCACGATTTTATAATGATAATTACCATTAATCAATTTTGAATTAGGAACGTATAATTTTAAAAGAGATATGACCGTCAGTAAAATTTTATTAATACTTTTCATTTTTGTTTGTCTTTTTCCTTTTTTCTTTATTTTTTGAAAAATATTTTTTGTTAAAAATAATTTTTGAATGAAATATTTTTTTGGATGGAAAAAGTAATAGTATGATTAAAATGGTAAAAATTTAAAAAGTTGAGGATATGAATGATAAAAAATAAAAGTTTAAGACGAAAATAATAAAAGTGCGAAAGATTGAAAATTAAAAGTATTATTTATTTTATTTATAAAAAAACCCTACAATCCCCAGTTGGATATAAGTAATTTTATTTCAACTTCAGCAATAGTTACATTTAGTACATAGATATATCATTTTCCCTTTTTTCTAAAATAATAAAAAACTTATTTTCTCCAAACACATGAACACTCCATAAATACAAGAAAGTTTTCAGTGGAACTGTCATATTACATAAGAGATGCTGACACAATATATTTATCCAATCAGGACATGACATGCAATCAATAATTATATGATTATGATTATTAAATCTAAAAAATCTTTAAAAAAATATAAAAATCCTAAATAAATTATTATCTCTAATTAGAAAAATATGAAATGGTAAAAAATTTAAAAACCTAACAAATGGTAAATTTTAATTAGATGGTGAATCTTAATTGGGCGGATATATTATGTTAGTATCACTTATGTGGTATGACTATTCCATTGAAAACTTTCTCCATAAACACATGGATTCATAGCTATACTTATTTATTATACATACAAGTTTGTAAAGTTTAGTATCTTTTTTATTTTTCGTAATTGCCCTCCATCTCATTTATATATTAAAATTTATGATATGCATATGATTTTCAGATCAAGAGTAAATTAATAATTTTAGTTTTTTCTCAGCCCATGTACACTATCCTAACAATAAAAATATTTTATTAACTGTTCAAATTACTTCATATCTAGAATTTTAGCAGAAAAATCGGTTATATTTATTGAACGAATGATTTTAAAATATAAAATTAACACAGTATACTAATGACAGTTGGAAATATCGTACTGAACACTGTAAATTAACAAAATAAATTGCAAATAAATAATACGATTATATAAATTTCTCATAATATTTCACATTTATTTATTTATATTTTCTTCCGATGTATAGTGCATATACGTGCCAGTAAATTTATATCCAAATCACCTGTGTAGAGACATAGCAGGGCATCCTTCGACCAGTAAAGGAAGAAGTCTTTTGACAGACATCCAAGTAAAGGTAGGATAAGATGAATTTTTTATATTTTATTCCTAATTTAAAAGGAAAGCAAATAAAGCAAAATAATTTCCTATCATTGCCTTTTTCTTCTCTTTTTTTTCGGTAGAACCTTTTTCCTCTTTTAAATTTAAACAACTGTGAATTTTATTTTTTAATTAACCTCAGATTGGTCAAATAATTTCCTTAATAGACCTATATATGGATAGTTTCAGGATCAATTCTCACGTTAAAAATGTCGATGAGAACTTTCTCAAAAATTCGACCTGACCGTAAATAAGATCTTCCCCGGAATATTGCATGGTAAGAAAAAAGGAATTCTATGTTTTCCCCGACCGGACTGAAATCTCCATTAATACGGGAAAAAACGCCACTGGGCAACGGCTACCTCTTCTTCATCTTCTCTCTTCTGCACACTGATCCATGCTCAGATTTTCAAATTTTCTGCCCTCCCTGTCTGTACATGGAAAACAGGACAATTTTGAGTTTCCTTTTCAGTCTCTCTCTTCGTGCATTCGCTTTAATTATTAGCTTTCTCACTCTTAAATCCTCCATCATAGTCGCTTCTCCCAACTCCTCCACTCAAACCACTGTAATCATCCAACTTTGAAAATCCCTCTCTCTCTATCTCTCTCATTTTCTGTGTCTAAAAGGGGTGGGTGGTAGAGTGAGCTGAGCTCTGCACTCTCCAGCGTCCGCTCGGCCGAGACAACTCAGATCAGGCACTGCATTTTCACCATCCGTGATCAAGAAATGAAACCGGGTCTGCTGATTTGGGCTTCCTCAGCGGTTTTCACAGCTGCCCTCTTGAGCTCTGCTACTCTTGCTTTAACCCCAGATGGTACGAGTAGCTCCATTAATATGCCTCTGAGTCCTCCACGATTGTAGTTCTGTTTGGTTGAAGGGAAAGTGCAGGACAGAGGAGGGGTGGGAAATCGGCTCAAAGCTCGTCGCTTTTGCTAGTTTTGAGCTCAGAAAGTGAAAGTTCAAAGTGGAAGAGTGAACTTTTTGTTCTCTCTTAAGGAGGGAACCGTCGACCCGTGTTCGATATCTCTGACATTAATAGATATTCGACAACTGTTTCATTCTTTGCCTGTATACTTTGCTAATAATTTGGTATCCAGTGCTCAAATTTGTTGCTTTAGGTCTTCTGACATAACAATTCGTCTAGGTTTTTCTTCTGACAGATCCATTTCTTTCCGGGAGGGCAGTAAAGAATTTATCTTGTTTAACATTTTCGGACTAGCTGCTGTGGCTTCTTTCTTGATTCTTGTCCTTGTTTGGCCGCCGCCGCACTGTTAAAAGTCAAGTGTGTTGTATTGTCACGACACTTTCCTTCTCCCTTCGTTTTCTTATGTTCTGGTATTTGTTTTGTAGGAATTGCATTGTTGGAATTCAAGAGCAGTTTAAATGACACAAAGAATGCCCTCAGCAACTGGCAAGCTCTTGACGACTCTCCTTGCAATTGGACGGGCATTTCCTGTCACCCCAATGACCAGAGAGTCCAATCCATGTATAATTACTCGCACCATTCTTCTCTATTCACTGTCGTTTGACAATTTTTCAAGTCTGAGATCACGTTTTCCTCTATGGTTTCTCCAGAAATCTCCCATACATGCAACTAGGAGGGATCATATCTCCCAGCATAGGCGAACTCGGTAGATTGCAGAGGCTGTAAGCTCAATTCTCATCTGTTTACACTGCACTACATAGAACAGCAAAGTGAGAGTTAATGCGATTGGAGCAATTTATCTTCCTGTGTTGGTAATGCAGAGCACTTCACCAGAACAGTTTGCATGGGGTCATTCCTAACGAGATTACAAAGTGCACAGAGCTGAGAGCCCTGTGAGTATACTAATCTCTCAGAACTACATGATTTCTGTAAAGTCACTTTTTTCTTTTTTTTTTCCCTTTTTCCCGAATGCAATGGCTGATTCCTTAGGCATCCTACTATTATTTATGGACTTGGACGAATTTTTAGGTACTTGAGAGCCAATTACCTGCAAGGAGGCATTCCTTCTGCTATTGGAAACCTTTCTCACCTCACTGTCATGTGAGTTCTTTAATCTTGTAGACGATTTTCTTGTAGGACTGCATGATTATGATGCTGACGAGCCAATCATTCAACGAGTAACTCTTCGAGAAAGCAATTGATTCAAAATAAATATTTGGTGATTACCCTCTAATGCTACAGCTGTAATGCAGGGATTTATCGAGCAATTCACTAAAAGGTGCCATACCTTCATCAATTGGCCGCCTCACACGGCTTCGCCATCTGTAAGTTCGTTCTTCCTTGAGCTCAACCTTAATTTTCTTAAAAATTTAACCCTAAAAATACCTCAAAGTTAAAATGATTGCTTCCATTCGTTTATTCTTAATTTCAGGAACTTGTCGACGAACTTCTTTTCTGGTGAAATCCCTGATGTTGGAGTCCTGAGCACTTTCGGTCACAGCTCGTAAGTACGCAGAGCCTCTGTAGATAGAACCGCTCTTAACTTCAAAGATCTATTAATGTCTCATTTCTGATTTATTTCCAGGTTCATTGGAAATCTCGACCTTTGTGGCCAACAAGTGCAGAAGCCCTGCAGGACATCAATGGGATTCCCAGTTGTTCTACCCCATGCATCGAGTGATGAGGCAGCTGGTAAGTTTCAAATCCTATTCCATTATCACATTTTGAAGGCAAGTCAGCAACTTTTTCCCCTTTCTTTCTGATCCAATTCTCATTGATACTTTTGCAGTCCCAGCAAAACGATCCTCGCATTACATAAAGGGTGTGGTAATTGGGGCAATGTCTACAATGGGCCTTGTATTAGTTATTCTTTTGGCATTCTTATGGACTTGTTTGCTAGCAAAGAAGGAAAGAGCTGCTAAGAGATACACAGAAGTCAAGAAGCAAGTCGACTCTGAACCTAGTAATTCAACTCGCTTCTCCAAAATCGAATACCAGCTTGATTGTTCTACTTCTCCATCATTGAACTAAACCTTACACTATTTACAGGCACAAAGCTCATTACTTTTCATGGAGACATGCCTTACCCTTCATGCGAGATCATCGAGAAGCTAGAGTCACTTGATGATGAGGATGTTGTGGGATCTGGAGGATTTGGGACTGTATACAGGATGGTGATGAACGACTGTGGAACCTTTGCTGTTAAAAGGTTAGATAGAAGTCGTGACGGAACTGATCAGGTGTTTGAGAGAGAGTTGGAGATCTTGGGCAGCATCAAGCACATAAACTTGGTAAACTTACGAGGATACTGCAGGCTTCCTACAGCAAAGCTTCTTATATATGACTATTTAGCCATGGGGAGCTTAGATGACCTCTTGCAAAATGGTTAGTTTCCAGGCCCCCATACCATCAATTACTATATTCTTGTCATTCAACTAAAGTTAGTCTGGTTGGTTTTAGTAAATTTTCACAAGTTCCAATTCCCTTTTGTTTTTTTCCTCCTCAAAGATTGAAGATAAGGAAGTAAAGTAGGCTGAGCTTAGTAGGCTTTGTTTTTTTTTTAAAATGTTATCCTGTCTTCAATTGCCTCATCTAGTCATTCTGAACTTCTGCACTTGTGATTTTCATCTTAGCTCAAGGAAAGGATTCT
This sequence comes from Lagerstroemia speciosa, assembly GCA_037672795.1. NCBI lineage: Eukaryota > Viridiplantae > Streptophyta > Magnoliopsida > Myrtales > Lythraceae > Lagerstroemia > Lagerstroemia speciosa. Next base: position 10,930,009 of record CM075301.1, on the reverse strand, counting down.
GCTTTGAATTGGAGCACCCGACTAAAGATTGCTCTGGGTTCTGCTCGTGGGCTTGCATATCTGCACCATGACTGCAGTCCCAAGATTGTTCACCGGGATATAAAATCGAGCAACATTCTCTTGGATGAGAACTTTGAGCCCCATGTCTCCGACTTTGGTCTTGCAAAGCTTCTGGTCGATGAGGATGCCCATGTGACAACTGTAGTTGCCGGTACTTTTGGCTACTTGGCACCAGGTTCGTGTATAGTTATCTTGCCGTTTAGTTCATGCACAAATACATGATAATATCTCCATTCGAAGTAAGACTATATTTCCCCCTCAAAACTGTCTCTTTTTGAGTTTCGTTTGATTGTGGATTTCGTTTCTATGAGCAGAGTACCTGCAAAGTGGGATAGCAACAGAGAAGTCTGATGTCTACAGCTTCGGGGTCCTGTTACTAGAGCTAGTAACTGGAAAGAGACCGACCGATCCGTGTTTTGTGAGGAAGGGCTTAAATGTCGTTGGTTGGGTAAGACTTGATAATTTCTTGCTCAATTGTATAAGGGCATTCTGTGCATGGTTAAGTGGTTGCAAGGGCAACTACTTAGAATGGTAATCGAAGTAGCAAATTCTTGAGGTCAAATTGTCACTGCCTCTTGCAGATGAACACTTTGTTGAGAGAGAACCGTTTGGAGGACATGGTCGACGAGAGGTGCTCAGGTGCAGACCCAGAGACTGTTGAAGTAGTCCTCGATATAGCTGCCATGTGCACCAACGCAAACCCGGATGAAAGGCCTTCGATGAACCAGGTGCTGCAGCTGCTTGAGCAAGAAGTGATGTCCCCCTGCCCAAGTGACTTCTACGAGTCACATTCGGACTACCATTGAGGTGACCTGAAACACGGGTTCCCATTGTAAGGGATGGATCTTCCCACATTTTCCTCCCATTCTACTGGAATGTAAGCTAAGTGGTTGCATAATCACACTTATGATCGTTCGGAGCCCCGTCCCTTGGGGCAGGTATGTGAAATTTTGCATCCTGTTTCGGCATGGTTTTGCTATATTAGCAAAAATGCTCTCTTATCACAACTGTCCTTTTCCTGAAGTCAATGTATGTTCGACAGCGGGAATATGTAACCCTTGCTCAAGTCTACGTTGAGCTTCATGTTTCACCCTTACCCAACTGATGCAAGTAGAAGAAATGGACTCGGGGTTTGGTTTGTACATCATTTTGACTTTCTTTGCTGCAACCTAGGAGCATCTCAAAGAGTGGATGCATATGGTGAATGATGCCGGTAAAATCTCAAAACATATTCAACATGTAATATTTCAATGGTATTTTGGTAAAAAGTTTTGAAAGTACAACTTCTTTAAAAAAAAAAGAAAATTGGAGGAGTATGGTATTCGTGCTCCTTCCTCCTATTAAAGTCAACGGTCAAAGCAATGCAGCACTAGTTCTCCTCTCCCTTCTCATCACCATCTCCTTCGGCGCAAATTAGCACAGAGCAGGGCCCAGATCTCTCCTTGGTCACTGAAACCCTCGTCTCTTTCCCTCCCTACGTCTCTGATCCGCAGTTTCTTTCCTCTCATACGGAAGTCTGTTTCTCACAGCCTCTGCAGCTTCTAAGCTCGGGCATGGCCCAAAATGCCAAGCATCGACGCAGTTTAGCGACCCCAGAAGCCCAGTTCAATCCCACCCTCAAAAGCCACCGCCCCAGGCCGTCCATCGCCGCCAACTCCGGCTACCCCACGCCCAGGAGCGGCGAGCCCACCTTTCCCAATAAAGTCCATTACTTGCCCAGCAACTTCCACCGACTAAACACCGCCCACAAAGTCCCTACGCCCTCAAACCCCAATAATTTTCAGCAGGAGCCTCTCCCGACCTCCATAGACATCCACTTGCAAGCAAAAGCCTTGAGCTTGTCCGCCGACTTCGATTCCATCAAGCTGCCGAAGAAGCTCTCCCAGAGAACTGAGAAGCATAGGTGGAAAACAGAGGAGGAATCGTGCGAGAAGACGTCCAAGAAATTCGATGATTTGAAGGGCAAGGCGCGCGTAGAAGACGTGCTCGATGCCGTGAAGTTCGGTTCCTTAGCATTAGGTAGGGAGCCGAGGAGGCAGTTTAGTGACGGAACCGAGCCTGCGGCGAGGAGGAGCTCAGTTTCCTCTTCAATGGCCGACGGGATGAGGAGGAGGTCCTTCTTCGGGCGGCAGGTGGAGCTCAAGGACGTGTTTGCTGGCAGCGGGGTGAAGGTTGTGTCTGTCGACATGCCACCATTTATGCAGATTCATGCTGTGGATTGTGCAAGGAAGGCCAACGATAGCCTCGAGAAGTTCTCTTGCAAGTCGCTGGCATCGACTCTCAAGAAGGTAAAGGAATTCTCATACCGAAAGATCATCACTCTTGACAACTGTTCATGGCTTGGCAGTGATCGCAGTGTCTTAGTTATGCCGGAAACTTAATTCCATTCCCAGTCGTAATAGAAGGATTTGACAGCGTCTCACGCGATGGTTTGGTGAAGTTAGCATGTTTCTTTCCGTGGCAGTTCGTTTCTGATGCTTAGTTAGTTACTCACATTGCCCATTTGGTTCTACAATAGAACGAGGGTCATTTTGGCTCGGGGATATCGAAACTGATAAGTTTGAAATTTTCCAAGGGGTGAATGACTGACATTGTTCATAGACCTGTCGAGATATTGACTTGAGATTACCTCTACGTGATGTTTCAAGGAGTGAAAAGAGGGATAGAACAGCTGACCATTGGCCCTGAGGGATGGAAAAACTGACCCCCTAAGGGATGGAACGACTGACTTTGGTCGTGCCATCTCAAGATACTAACTCAGGTGTCTCCTCTCTGGTGAAATAGCTAGTTTGCCCTCAGAAGGATATTTTGTTCCTTATCAGAAACAAAATGAAATGAAGTCATTGTACTAAATGGTCTTGTTAAATGCATGATAAATGATGCTAAAGTGCATGTGGTATTGGATCTATTTCTATCCAACATTCCAAAGAGATGTTGCACTTAATCGATGTATACTATAAGAAATGGATGACGAGTTTCCATTTCTATGTTTGTTTCTTATGGTAAAAGTGTGATCCTTCTTCCCAATTCTGGCTGTTCTTCAAATCCTTAATCTATTGAGGGAGTTAATGGCACTTGGCAATTGTTGTCGGAGTTACTTTCAGGGTCTGAGCTTATAGAATGCAAAGTGAGTGCTGTCTGGTAGTGATGACGATGACGATGATGAACCTCTGGTTATTAATTAATTTTGCAGGAATTTGATGGAGTGTATGGACCAGCATGGCACTGTATTGTGGGGACGAGCTTCGGGTCATTTGTGACGCATTCGGTGGGAGGATTCATGTACTTCTCGATGGACCACAAGATGTATGTACTCTTGTTTAAGACTACTGTAGAAAGGGCAAGTTGACTGAGATGAATCCACAATATATATTTCATCCTTGGCAGTGTCGGTTGTGGTCCTGCCTTTTCACCACATATTGTTAGCAGAGCCTCAATGGCCTCTCCCTTTTCTGTAGTCCACCGGTGTTCATGTTTCACGGCCCCTCTTTTTATGCGGGTCTCATGTAGTTCAAGATCGAAATGTAAGTCGTAAAGCGTCGAGAAAGAGATGTAATTTCACACATTTGAATCAAATATGATGGCAGTGTAGTTGATGTGTCACTCGCGGATCATCTGTTTTTCATTGATTGAGGCAACTGTTGGGAGGCCATCAATTCAGGACTTTCCTCGGGTTTTGGCATCTTCTTGCTTTTCTATGCTTCCTCATTCTTCTCGAATACAGCTGCTGCAAACATTTACAGATCATTCAATCATAATCCGGCCTGCCCGTCCCACCTGCATGAAGTTTTGCGAGCCATGCAGAGCAAGAAAGAAAGGATCAAACAACTAAGTTTGCAATTGAAAAAGGATAGATTGTTCTGTTCCATTCCGTCCTCTCTCTTTGGTTGTTTTGTTTATGTTTGTGGGGGCAGCAGCAAGCACTTTGACGTTGCTGCGGGAACCACAACTTCACGGGTGGATAATGTCTTGTCTGAATTCACTTTTCCTTCCTCTTCTGCAGAGATGGTTCACCTATAATTGATGCCCGTAAATTTCAATAACATCGAATAAGATGTAATAATAGTTTCACGCAAAAACTATACAGAAGTTTCGGTAAGTGTTTTGCTCCCCTGTGGACATATTCCCCTCATTCCCGTGAAACTTTTACGACCATGGATAGGATTTCAACGTCGGAGTTTCGGGAAGGATTCAGGAAGACGGATTTGATCTTAAACGATACTTCTTTCTGGGTTCCACATGATCGAATTCAGTCAAAGAAATGCAGTGCTGTTGAAACCCCTTTTCTCTGGCACTGGCAAGTGAAGGTCCCCTCCCCCAGTAATCATTTTTCTCGTGTACCTCAGGCTTTCAGTTCATCAATAGGTTGTGGGACAACTCCTGCTCTGTTGGCTTATGTGCCTCATGATTAAATGGATCTTTTGTTTGGCAATAAACAGACATATCCGAGCCAAGAGACCGGACTCCGGTCGACCGCTTGTTGTGAACCGATCCGTATTTTCCCAAAGTGTCCGACTTTCGGCCAAATATCTGAAGCCTGAGGCTGGGGCAATCAAAGTTTAACTAGTTAGATGAACTTGCAGGATATTGAGGGGATCTGCATGGCTGCAAGTAGTCTCTCATTGAATATTTTATTCTTGTGTGCACTATACGATTTCAAAAACTCAATAAAACCTGACTGATTCGGGATTTTTCAATCATGAATTTCTTTTTTAATTTATAAGATTGGAACACGAGATCTTCTTTCAATAGCTCGGTGCTGAATTTTATGGGCCCTAAACAAATTATATTTATGCTGTTTGTAATTTTTTTCTACAGTCCATTCTACATGGGCCCGAACTTGGGGCCCATTTCATTCACATGAAGCTGATTGCACATCGTGGGCCTAAAAGCAAGACCCATTCCACTCTCTCTCAACTTAAATTTTTGAATTTCTCGTTACGTGATCACATCTCATCGGGTTCAAATGTAGGAACTTGTGATCATTAAATCCGAGTAGTGAAGAGAGATCTACCTTGTGGCTGGTACGGAGGAAAAATGATTCCCCTGTGAACTGTGATATTTATGTTTGTATTTGAAAAAAAAAAAGTGAGAAAATCTTTTGATACGAAGGAGCTTATAATTTCAACCACTAAAACACAACACAAATGACGTCAAAGTCTAGGCAATGTAACAGTGAGAGGTGCAATCTTTTTTACGCACGTGATGGAAATAAGTGAGGTGGGAAGCACTGGGAGTGACTTATGGGCAAAGTGGCCAAAACTCCCTTTCCATTTATGTAATTTTGGAGCACGTTTTCTTACCCACAAGGCCTCTAGGGCACTTGGGTGGATGACACATTGTCCCCAAGTGACGCATTTGAAATAACACCCTCCGTGGAGCAATGTGTGCAAAATATCTGAGTACCTGATGTGACTTGACTTATCCAGAATGAGGAATTGCATAAGATCCATGTAATCCAATAGGCGGCCCTCGATAAACTTCGCAAAAGTGCCGAAAGCAACACTCCGATATAGAGCAAATTATCGTTACTACTAACCCTATGGAGATTTAGAAACCATAGTCTCTCCAGATCATTAAAAAAAAAAAACTTACAAAGCTCTCGTAACAGCAAAAGCATAGGGCATTTACAGTGGTTATTGACTTCAGTATAGATATTGTAATCTCGAGTTTGTTTGAGGTGCTACTGGAACAGATAGGCTCATCTCCTCAACGGTCGAGATCTTGACAGGGGAACTCGAGGCGAAGGAGTCTTGGAGGTGGGGAAGGGTCGCTGTCGACAGGTCGAGGATCGAGGATAGGAGAGACTTCTAGGGTTTCCATGTTAGAGGAAGAATGGATAGTGGTAGTGGCACATGAAGAGGGGTAGACTGAGGAGCCAAATGCTAAACTAGGGAAGGTACAAGGGAGACTTTCTCGGGATTAATCACGCTTGCTCAAGTAGATGCCTGAATTTTGCTAAGGCAAGTTAGGCGCACCGTTTGGCTCGGAATTATGTGGGTTCTGTTTCATGCTTATTATGAAAACTTTGTCCAAAGGGTTGGTTTGGAAAAAAATCTTTTATGTAACAGATATATCACGTGACAGTGCTGACACGATATCACAAATCAAGAAAATTCGATTGTTCTTACAGTTTTATCAAAAGAATCTTAAAATAGTTGAATATTATTATTTTGACACTACACAGGTACTGTCATGTAATTTATCTGTCACCAACACTACTCTGTCTTTGCTTAGGTACATGGGTTCCTTGATTATTTCCATTTTCTGCCTCTCTCTTTTGTATCTTTCGTTGCCTCCAAAGATACTGTCGAGGTGGTTCAACATATTTCTTCTTCGAGTAAATCTCGGGTTCGAATCACCTCACTGAGAAATGTTTACGATCTGTAGAAACTAAAACTAGTCTCGGTCGCACTGAACATCTGAATGATAAGTAATGAAACCACCAAAAAAAAAAAGGGGTATCCATGACGTGTTTTCATGAGGCCCTTATAGCTATATCCATCCCCGAGCCATAATTCAAGTTCGATTAGCCCCGTAATCCGCAGTAGTCATGACGACTAACCTAGTAATGAGATCATACGGTCCTGAGAATGCAGAAGAATGGTCTTGATGATAAGCTAGAACTATTTTTCTTTTCTACGGCTGATACTGTGGCACGCGCATACTGTTTCCTAGGTGGCTCCGATGTTCTTTTCGGTCTCTAGTGCATCACCTTTTGTGTGTTATACATCGTGACATGGATTTGGAACACGTTTGTTATAGCGATGAAGGTGTTTCGGGACACGTGATCGTGTCAAACCTAACCTCTGGTAGGCTTGATCTATACCCAAAATCTCGACAAAGTATTTAAAGCTCACGCGAACAAAGTTCTTCACGATGCTTCTATAAAATAATTAATAACGAGAGGAAGGGGAATTCACTACTAATATTATCGTTCTTTATTGATAGCAATGAAGACTTCCTCTTGACCTTCATTTCATGGATCTCTTATTCCTTCTGGTGAGCATTGAATGAATTTATAGGTAAAAGATTATGTACAAGGAGAAGAAGACACTTACGGAATACTCGTGAATATATCAAATGAATTGAGTAACAAATACGAACGTTAACCCCGTCTAGCACCAACAAAAATTTGCATGTTTACAGAAGCTGGTATCTGCCAACCCAATTCAAAGAGCACACTTTTAACGGATATCTTGATGAAACTATATAAAAGAGATTCGAACACGAAATTTTTTATGTCTTGGGTAGAATGAACAGACACTGCTAACAATATGCAGTGGCTTGGTGGGTCTGTCCAGTTTGTTGGAATGGCTGCATCGGTTTGGCTGTGAAATCCAGACTCGAGTTAGGTGGGACTTGAGCCATCATCATGTTGTACTCGAAGGTGGTGACTTGTGCCTTGGCATCCGAGAGAGGGAAAATGGGGTAGGATGATGCCATTGTTCGGGAGATAGGTGACTTACTCGAGAAAAAACTGGATCGTAATTATCCAGGACATGTATATGGAAGGAAATTATTAAAGGGGTTGGTTGAAGAATTACGCACACCCTTTTCCCTCAGACGGTCATCGGGTGAGCTCTTGTCATTTGGAGTTCCATTTACTACTGCTGAGCAATTCTTTTGGGTCAGCAAATCTGGACTTTGTTTAAATTTTGTTTTACTGTGGGGGCTCAAGCCCCGAACTTCACCCGAAGAAAATGTGAACATGATAGTTAAGATGGGAAAACCTTTGGGTGGTTTTTTTCCGTATCGAATTTACACTTTCCATCATGGTGTCTTGGTCTTCACTCCTCTCCTCACTGATCAAAAGTTCCATTTTTCCCTCTCCAAATCACTACTTAAGCTCACCCTCCAGCGTCGCTGAGCTACCCACATGACTTGAACTCCTCTCTGTTTCCCCTTTCTATCTATCTCTCTCTCCCCCCCTGTGATTCTGTTCCACAGCTTGAAGAAGACAAACTGAAGACTCCATTAATAAATCCCAGCGCACTTGCCGGAGGGGGGAAAACCCAGAACCCATTTCCGATCCGAACCCCAGAAACCAACACGGGTGGGTCCTACTGCATGAGTCCGGGTCAGGTCAGATGGATCCCCCGCTGATCAATGAGTCCTCATTCTCCGTCGCGAACCCTTCCGCGTACAGCTTAGCTGAGATTTGGCCCTTCAGCGGGGAGCCTGGGAGCGGCGGGTTGGGGCTTCGGATTGGGGATTTTGGTGGGTTCGTGGAGACCCGAGATGGGTCCATGGAAGGATCGACAGTGACGGATCAGAGCGGCGCGAGGAAGAGGAAGGAGGGATCTTCGGAGATGTTATCCACGAGCAGTGGCAATGATTTGGTTGGTTTACCCCGTACATCTCACTTCCTTTTTATTCTAAGATATAAATATGCCGTCTTTCTTTCCTTGCCTTCTCCCAGCATTACTGAGAAAGTTCTCATGAATTAGCAGAGAAAAAATATTGAAGCTTTGAGGGAGGTCAGTGATTTAATTTGCTTTAGACCCCTTGCCACTTTCTTGGGTTTGATTCATTTTCTTCCTGCGAAAGTGACCTTTTTGTTTGAGTGGCTGAGAAAGAAAAGGCTAGAAGAGATTTTGTGAGTGGATTTAGAGGATGAATCTTCATGGGGCTCTCATGACTTTGTTGGTTTAGATCTTCTGGGACACCTTGGGATGGCTAAAGCCATGGTTTAGAACAACTTTGCGACTGCGGTATCAGTTATTTCAAATTCAACGTCTTGGGATTTTGACTGCTTTTAGCTTAGTTTTAGACTAGCCCTTGGATGTGATCTGATGTATACAGTGACCAGATATTGCTTTCTTAGTTACACACTAGTTACTGAAAGCTTCAATGGGGACAGAAAAATTCGAGTGGAAAACGTGCCAAAGTAGAAGGTTCCAGGGATGAGAATGGTGGTCCAATAGCTGAAGCTGAGTTAAGCTCTGCACCTGGAAGTAAGACAACTGAACAGAGTGTGAAACCTTCTGAGCCGCCAAAGCAAGATTACATACATGTGAGGGCACGGAGAGGCCAGGCCACTGACAGTCACAGCCTAGCAGAAAGAGTGAGCTTCTTCGACTCCGCTGAGTTTTGAATTTCCAGAAACTTTGTTTTTGTGTGCTAGTGCTAAAACTGATCCTTTTTCCCAGGCAAGGAGGGAGAAGATTAGTGAGAGAATGAAGATTCTCCAAGATTTAGTCCCTGGATGCAATAAGGTACTTGCATTTGTCCAACTAATTTTTACCAAGGCTTCCTGTAATCTTTCTAAATGCCAATTGACAACCTAATTTTTATCATTTCTGTGTCCGAATGTCAAGTTGATATGTATATGCACTATCTCCTTTGGTAAATTGTGATCATTCTTCTTTTCAGGTGATTGGGAAGGCCCTTGTACTTGATGAGATAATCAACTATATCCAGTCGTTGCAGCGTCAGGTTGAGGTAAATACCAATACTTCCCTCAGTCTTGTGCTGGATCTCCTCCATGCTCCCATTGTTTTCTTGCTGTCAGTACTCTGTATAGTGTGTACATCAGATCTGTGTTCTTAATCCTGAGCATTGCAGTTCTTATCCATGAAGCTTGAGGCAGTCAATTCAAGAATGACTTTGAACCCAACAATAGAGGCTTTCCCTTCTAAAGAAGTAAGTTCGAATAATATTGTACTGCAGTTTTCTGTTGCCAAGGACCAAGACCGTATGAAAAGTTGGATTTGTTCACTGTCACCACATAGTGATTGTTTGGACCTGCTTGAAGCCTTTTGAGCAGTCACTTTTGTTGCTTTTGACATAAGAAGGAAAGAACCGAACCTGAAAATCCTCGCCATTTTCGGAGACAACATATGGATGAAATCTTCATGAACTGTCAGATAGGCTCCCCTAATCTTCCCTAGACTGATGGCGTAATCTGTACTTATTCTCGTAATTGTTATCATTTGCTTGACTCTTAGTAACATGTTTCGGAGTGATTACTGAAACTACTTGCCGAATATCTGTCCACTTCAGTCCCTGGTTCATTTTGTCTCATTCATGTTGGTACTTTCCATGATGATATGATATCGAGATGTTAGATGGAATCTTTTGAAAAAAAAGGCAATGTAGGGTTGCTATTACTAACTTCTTTCTTCTGGTTTTATTATTTTTTAGCTTGGAGCAACCCCTTTCGACGCTACAGGAATGGTGTTTGCCTCCCAAGCAGCACGAGATTACATACAAGGGTCTCACCCTGAGTGGCTCCACATGCAGATCGGAGGCAGCTACGAGAGAACGGCTTGATCCTGGAGGATTAATTTAAGAGGATCGTGGATAATCGTTCTAGTAGGAAAAAAAGAACTTCCACTATTAGTACCTTAGTGTTGTACTAAAATCTAGTCCGATGTCTTGACGATCATTCTTGAACAGGCTATGCGATGTCCTGGTTGAACATCAATCTAATTTGCTGTCTATCTAACCAGAATATGTTGCCTCTCTGTTGTATTAGTACTTTGATGAAAATGGTTTAAGGTACAGGGAGCTCTCTTCAGTTGGGTATCAGAAAAAATATCAGTGCGCATCTGTATTATTTGCAGTACTTAACATTATTGCCTTATTATCTGATATGTAAATGAATGAAAGGATAACGCATAAACAAGGATAAATCGATTATGAACTTCAAGACCCGAAATTGGATTTGATCTGATTTACAAAATTCTTAAAGTCACTTGGAAGTTGGAAAGCTCGGGCTATTACTTCATTAGGAGCTACAAGGTTTGCAGTGAACTGGGTCGTGGGCAGGATCACAGGACAAGGCAAAGTTGCTCATCTCCCCCTCCACGACCACAACCGGCTTGGTGGCATGAGGATAGGAGTAGGGATGGTGAAGTTGACCTGTTGGTCGATGTCCTGAGAGTGTTTAACCCTGGATAAGAGGAGGTGTCATGTAGCAATGCTCAACCGGGAATCATCGCTTGTCTTGCCCTTTTTCCTAATGCACCAAAAAAAGTCACTGAAAGTTACGTCTGCATCAGGCTTGCAGGGGGAAGCCACTGATGGAGGCAGGGGAATTGAAGTCTGCTATACAGAAGCCCCAGAGTGGATCGGGATCAGATGCCTGGCAATGTATGGCGAGGAGAAGGGGCGTAATTGGGTTAAAGATGGAGAGGAAGTTTGAGCTTGTTGACATGGCCTGCTGGTAGAGAAACAGAAGATACTACCTGTTAGACAACGTTTTTGTTCAGAATATCAGTTAGCCCGTTGGAGAAACAGGGTTGCTATGAAAAAGACTGGAAAAGGAAAGCTCAGGTGGAAAGGGAGAGTTGAGGGAAGAAAGGTGATTGAAAAATTTTCCCAAGTTTTACAGTATACAAGGATGGACAATTTTGCAGACAAAGTGATCTTCGAGTCGGATGATCGATGTTCTTATCTCTCAAGCTCCGACATCTCCATAGATGTCAAAGCATCTCATCCCCAAATTCCAGCCACTTCTTCTCCAGTTTGGTGATTCTTGCTGGGATGATCCTCAAATCCATCACCTGCAGAAGTCAAACAAATCATCCAGCTGATCGTGTTCATTGACCTTTCTTTACCTTCAACTGAAACCAATTGAGCCTCACTTTCCTACTTTACTATCTCCTCCTGATAGTGATTTTTCAAATCTGTGTGTGCACAAGTATCAGATGGGCTGTCACATTCGGATCCTCCATTGAAGAAAGAAGATGATGGAGCCTCCAGATTCTCGTACTCCTCATCCACATCGATCTTACAGAGTATGTAATCATCCTCGTTCAAGCAGCCAAACTTGTTCCTGTAAGTCTCGAGTTCAGCCTCTAAGATCTTCACCTCCTCCTCACTCTTTTCAAGCAAATTGTTCATCTCTTGAAGAGCTTCCTGATCATACTCAGCCTGTTCCTCCATCATCCTCTGGTACTGCAAAGCCTCCATTTGAACCGCTGCTTTCTCAGCTTGTAGCCTCGTGATCATAGCCATGGCATTGTTAGCTGCGACCGCTGAAGCACTTCTCTCTTCATCGAGCTCCATATAAAGGGCCATGAGGGACTTGCAGTCCAATCTAACCTGCCTCTTCAATTGATTCACCATGGAAAAATTCTCTGCATCGTTGGAAGCGGCATTCATGTCTGTTGCGGACTCTTGGGAGGCCGACTCCATCTTCTCAACCGGGGACCTCCTCGAGGACCGGGTGGACCATCTCGGGCTTGTGTTTATAGACTCGCTCAGAGGGATCCCGAAGAACTTGTGGCGAGAGAACGTCGGAGTCCTCAATTCTTCATCAATCTCGCCTGCTTCTGTAATCTGAGGAGCTGGAGCAGCTTTACTTTCCTCCTTACCTGCCAAGTAATCAGTTGAAACTGAGAAAAGCGTACTCAGATTGGATGCATCTCTTCTCCATGTTCGCACAATCTTTCTGGTTATCCAAAACCAGGTAGATCATTCAGTGTCTGAAAAATTATATGCATACCTTGATTTTCTGGAAAGATTTCAGGGATGATGCTGTTGTCCTCTTGAATTTCCTTATCATCATCCGACAAGCTCTTGAGCACGGTGCATCTGATACGGGGCAGCATCAGATTTGAACCTTCCCCACTTCTTGGTACCACAGATGGTCCTCGAGGGGGTGGAGCCGGAGCCTGTGAGATTGGGCTTGCGCTCTTTCGTGGTTTCTGAGAACTCCTTCCTTTCAATGGCTCCCCACAGCAAGAACATCTCTGGCTGCTCGCCAGATCCTTTTCAAGATGCACAGACGAAGAAGAACCCTCGGACTTCTTTGAGTTGGGCATCAACAACTGTATGAGAGACTCGTCCTGGATGAAGAAACCAAGATCCTTATGGAGAATCCCGACGAGGGATTTGTAAGTCTCGCAATCAGATTCCTTTTCTGTGGCAAACGAGAGGAGGCAGCCCTCGCACATCTTCCGGATATCAGAGAGCTTCTTGTGGACATGGCAATAGGCAAGGGATGAGACCTCTTTCTTGTGGGACTCGCACACAGACTCGTTGTAGTAGCGGTCATGGCTCCTATGGACGAAGACGTGATCGATCCTCGTGCAGAGGAGGCACGGGACTTGCATTTCGAAGAACTTGGCAAGTTCATCAGCTGCAAAGGCGAGGAACCCGTCGACGAGTAAGATGACTATGATGATCAGCTCGAGGATGGCATAGATTACAAACAGGGGGAACTCTCCCAGCTCCTGTTCCACGAAGGACTTGAATGATCGTCTCGCCATGGAAATGATCTCTCAAGAACAAGAGGACTAGAGAGGTCAGGAGGGGGCGAGATCAAAGACCACCACCCGGGTCGGGAATCGGGCATGGCCTTTTCTCTCTATTTACGTTTTGGATTGTCCCAGGTGAGGAGGGAGGGAGGAACAGAGCTGTTGGCTGGAGAGATCAATCGAAGAGGTCTCAGAGAAGCTTAGCGGGTCAGCCTGATTTAGCCATAAATAGAGATGCCTTTAACTATATTAACGGTCCGTCATGCAACTGTAGTGGACAAGACGACGCCGTTTAAGAGAAGTATATGGGCCGGGCTCAGTTTTCATTATGACTTTTCTCCTGCAACGAATCCTCCCGACCAATCTCAAACCCTAAACTGCTACTCCCAAAGCGATTTCTTCCTCGAGAGAGCTTGATTCATCAGCAGAGGGTGCTGAGCTATGGCTTTGGCTGGCAAGGCGGTAGACTGGGCGTTCAAGGCGTTCACGGCTGGCCTCGGCGTCGCCACCGTCTATCTGACGGCGACATTCTCCGTCAACGTTTACCGAGGCCTTTCCTGGCACAATGCTCAATCGGTATACGCTCCCTCCCTCCATTGATCTCATTCTGTCCGACTCGCATGAAGAGATGCGTAAGCTCTGTTGTTTTTCCTTCTATGTTACATTACTCGCTTACTGAAAGCTCAGTGAAGCTGTGTGTTTGTTGGAGAAAATCAGTGAGGTGTGAATTGTATTCAGCGTGTTTAGGGTTCTTCTGACGAGTACAGTTCTTGGAGAATGCTCTGTTATTCTGTTCCAATTCATTGTGGTTTTGAATTCGCTTCACCAAATGTAGTCACTTGAACGTTGCCTTTTCTTCAAGAATGGTGTGTGTGCACGGTGTGCCCTTTAATAAAAGAATAGACATGAATTCATCACTACTTGAGACGTGCTTCAGTGGCAAAGCATATAATCGTTTTTCTTCTGTTGCAGAAAATTGAGAAGCAAGATTCCAGTGAGCAAGCCACATGAGCTGGATGTCTGTTTCTGCATATCCTGTGTGCCACATTTGATGTGGTTTGTCAGGTAGATTCTGGAATTTACCTGCTCATGCCATTAGATAGGAGATAGATACACTCAGGGCCCGACTGATTCAGCCCCATACCTTTCATTTGCAGAATTAGCGGTGTTTTCTTTTTCAGTAATCAAATTCTCTGCTGTCCTGCGAAGACAATAAAACTCTTCAGTCTTTTCTTGGAATGTGAAATCTACAGCTATATAGTTTGGTGATAATATCTCTGCGTGTGTGTCCGTCATAAATACTTGTAACTCATTCATAAGAATTGACCTAGGATAATATCTGCAAGTCCACCCTATCTGATGAATGAAATACCATCTTTCTTCAATTTGACAATTCAACTCGCAACACCCTCTCTTTTGCTGGGAGAATGGACCAGCAGCCCTGCATAGGGTTTGAATCTTTATTTGGAGGTAGGTTGAAAACCCAATCGCATAGAGTTTGTGGTGATCCATTTTCAAAATAAAGTGGGCAGGCGGTTGGTCTATCCTCCTGGATAAAGGTAGACTTTCGGGAGTTTAGTTGTCAAATTGTTGAAGATGTTATTACATCAATTCACTAGGGTGGTCCTGTTCTACCATCTTGGAGTTTCAGGCCAATTTTTTTCTGGTGAAAATTTTGCTACCATCTTAATAGCATTTGCTGAGCTTCTGTTGGAGTGAGATCGAGTTCATACAACTATTTATGATTATTTTCAGCCAATCCTTCAAGGTTGATTCTTTTTGGTTGATTGACTCCTCTTGTATATTCTGTATGGTTCGGTAACACCATCAAATGCACAGGAAATTCCAGTTGGGTGCCAATAGTGTCTGCTTTCCCGTTTAAAACTTTTGAATGGATTTCTTTCAGTGAGTGAGTTGTGCTGTGACTACTTTATCGGATGGATCTGACCAGATTGCCTAGGACTACTGTTGAGTGTTGAGTCGCGACGCACTGCTTGTTTTGCTGTCGAGGAGTCGCAAAGCTTAGTCATGACCCCTCACCTGTGTTTCCTCTATTTTCCAAGTTCTTTCCAACTTCGTTCTGTGGGGTCACAGACCATCTTTTCGGTCCAATTGGTCCTCCATTATGTACCTATACCAAGAAAAAGCTCAGAAGTGCCAATATTTTTGGGAGAAAAATCAGAAATAATTAATCATAACTTAATTTCACTCAATTAAGGAAAAATCAATCAATCGTGCGTTCCCGTGTACCAGAATGAAATCCGAAATTGACCAGTTTTCTTTTTTAATTTACTATGAGGAAATTACCCGATTTTCATTGAGGTCTATTCAAAATTTACCCTTCTACTGGTTTCGGGCCTATGTTATATCTATGTAGACTTCTATTTCAAGAATGACATTCATGGAGCAAGGAAATTGCAATTACAATCAAATTGGGCATCCTGAAAATTACTATCACATCCAATTGTGATTGGTAAAGTAGGGATTATATCAACTTGACTGACTGTTTCTCAATCAATAAATCAAGTGCCTAACTTGAAATATAAAAAGGAAGTTACACTGCTGTTTGATTTGATCTCCCAACGTCCGATTCAGTACATCCAACTGAGAAAGTAATATTCGGCCAAAAAGGAGAACTGATAAAGTAATGAGTGAGGGGTTTGGGGAGCTAATGGTGACTCGATGAGTTATTTGCAGAGAATCCGAGGAGGGGCCAATCGCGGTTACCAACTAATAGTGCACGTTGAAATTCTGATACTCGGACTATGGCCAGCTTAAACCCGTGCGGAAAACGGCATGGACAGAAGCGGCTGACGCAATCGTACGGCAGCGTTTAACCCACACCTTCATCAGCCCATTGAAACGACAGCGTTTCAGCTGTCTTGGCTGTTGCCTCACCTAGAGTCACCCCGTGATACCGAGCCGGCCACGTCACGGATCTATCCCAATGGTGGGTAGTCACGGAATTTAGCCGAGCATTGAGGGCATTTTCGTAACCTGGCAGCTATATATTTATTCATAGCCGCTCGTGCGATGGTTCCCCGATAAAAATCGAAGGGTGAGCGAAGCTAAAGCAGTTTCCGTTATCTTCCCTCTCTCTCTCTCTCTCTCTCTCTATCCGTACGAGGCCCTCAGAGACGAATCAGAAATTTCTCCAATTAGGGTTTTACGGAATCGGAGTTCGTGATCCCCCAAGATTCGCAGCAATGGTGTCCGGTTCAATCGCGAACGCCTCAATCCCGTGCGCCCCTAACGTTAAGGACTTAGGCAAGAAGAAGCGTGTATGCTCATGGCTCCCTCCTCCAGTTCCATCCATCTATCGACATTGATTGCCTTTTTCATTGTGTCTGCTTGTGTGTGTGTGAATATCTTGTTCTTTTTCGAGCTTTGGATTCTCACTAGGTTTTTGGATTTGATTTGCAGGCCAACAGGTCGGCCAAATTGAAGCAGTGCAAGCTTGACGTACGTCGCGAGCAGTGGCTTTCCCAAGGTACAGTTACCGTTTCTTGTTGAATCGACATTTTCTGGTCATTTGTTTAGAATTTTAGCTGATTTGGTTATTTCTTGCGGGATTGTTCAGTCAAGAAGAAGGAATGTGGGGAGGAATGGACCGGGGATGGCCTTCAATGGGATTCTAGTAATAGGACCTCGGAGAACGTGGTGACACGGAAAGCAATGGGGAACGGCAATGTTTTAATCCACCACGACAGTGATTCGGAGTTATCTCCCTTCAACAGTCCTATGAGCTTCAACAGCATTTTGGGAAGCAATGATTCTGGAACGAATTACAGCGGCGGCAGCAGCAGCAGCGCAGGTTGCTGTTCAGGGAATATCACGGAAGAAGATGACGAAGGAGGTGATGATGGTTGTTTGGATGATTGGGAGGCAATGGCTGATGCCCTGGCTGCCAATGATGAGAACGAGAAACCGCCCACTTGCCCACCCCCTGCCCAGGATCTTGCAGCCGGTGACATGCAGGGTACTGGTACAGGTGTGCAGAACCTGAGGTCGGGAATGAGGGTCAACCCTGCCCAGGTAAACACTAGGGCGTGGAGGCCTGATGATGCTTCTCGGCCTCAGAGTTTGCCCAATTTGACTAAGCATCACAGTTTCCCCAACCCTTCGGACCGGCTCTTTATCAATGGAGGGATCCCGTGGAGGGCTTGTAACAGAGTTTTCAGTGCTCCGACATCATGCCCTATATGCTGTGAGGATTTGGACCTGACAGACTCGAGTTTCTTGCCTTGTCTCTGTGGGTTTAGGCTGTGTCTATTCTGCCACAAGAGGATTCTAGAGGAGGATGGTCGCTGCCCAGGTTGTAGGAAGCCCTATGAACTCAATCCTGTCCATGGGGAGGCGAGCGCTCAAGGAGGCAACCTGACATTCCATTTGACTCGTTCTCACAGTTCGATGACAAGGCCGTAGGGGCTTCCCATGTTTGGTCTGTGTTGGGTTTATCTCCTTTTTGGCATGTGATCATTGTCTAGTTTTGGACTCTGATTTCGACTAGATAGTGCCGCATAGGAGATATGGATGAGCGCCTAAGTTGAGTGTCATCTCTCCTGAATTTTTCTCTTTCTCAGTATGACGCTCGTGCTGATGTAGAAGACTCATATTGGTTGTGGATAGAATAAGGTGGTACAGAAAAGCATTACATAAGAAGGTTCATTCTCGCTCTCTTATTTCCTCTTGTTAACTTTTCCTTGATCTTGCAGATCTTCGTTTATCCAGGCAAACATAGTATCGAGGACATGAAATTCAGCATGTCTTTCTTTTTTCCTTTTTCCTGTGAAGTAGCATATGATGTTTGATTAAAGATAATGGCCATGGTTTCCACAGATCAAATACTGATGAAATTGTGGTTCACACTTCCTGATTTCGTTTGCTAGAAAATAGACATTGAGGCTGAGGGAGGCTTTGTTTTGTATCCAATAACCTACAAGGGCTTATTTTTCTTTTGAGGCGAGGTTGATTGATTGAACAATGAGGTTAGCAAGAACAAGATCAGACCTCTGAGAGTTGCAGCTGAGCAAGCAATTTAATTATCAATTTGGGTACAATTGGATCATTTATCTAGTGGACTTGAGTTGCAGCTTGGTAACTGATTAGAAGGGATAAGGCTACACTGATCTTCCAGAGACGAAGTCTAGCCGTATTGCTATATCTATGTAAACAAAAATGTAAAATTGTCTTTTATCAACTGGTGTTTTGGGAATTTACTCTTTGATGTCGTTGTTTAGTTTGTTGCAGCTGCTGATAATCTATTATCACCTTTTTATTGGGAAACTGGACTCTGTCAGGAGAAGAAAGAATGTTTCATGAGTCAGACTCTCTTTGATGATGTTTATGCATGTTAAAGAAAAGCAAGGTGTGAGGCTCTTTCTTTTACTCTTCTCTCTCATTTGTAGGCTTGCACCCACATGCATCAACAAATGGCTAGTTGGTTGAGCTAAACATATCGCATGATCTATGTATGTTCATATGTTTGTGATTCTCATGTCCAAGAATTAGCTTACCATTCTGTTCTCTAAGTTGTTCCCCTTCCAAGATTCAAAGTGCTTGCAGACATGCAGTTAGGGATCAGGTTATGCAGCAGGTAGTTCAAATGTTTGATATGCATAGAGATGCTGATAGTAATCTTATAATTAAGAGGTCATCTGCAGTTTTGAATAATAAAATGTACATTATTGAAGGGCATATGGTTCATAAGATGGTAATTAATTCGTATTAGGCTTGTGGGTAGGGACAGTTTTAGGAATCGAGTCCAGGGGGCAGGACTCGGATGGGGCTGGGGGGGAGGGAATTTAAGATAACTCCTCTCCTTCTTAATGGGGGCTTGCAAAATTGCGCTGCAAGCTCTGTGAAATGATCAAGTCTGCTAGGTAAACTCTCCTGTATAACTTAGCCTTGATGATGCAAGTATTGTCTCTTCAGCAGACCAGTCATCTGCAATGTCTGACAGCCTTTTGGCTGTTAACTTGGGACATGTCTTCTGGATTCTGTTTATGTACAAGTGAATATGCTACAAATCATTGTGCTGATATCTGATCTACATCCAATTGTTCATCTGTACACCAAATTGACCTCCCCTTATTCCATGAAAGTTAGTCATTTGTCTTGACATTAAGCTGCTTGGTCGGACAACAAATTGTTCCGTGTACTATTTTGCTTTGTTGCCTGATAGATGCCATCTTCGAAGGGAAATTGCCTTGGACATGTATATTTCACCATGATTGCAAAATGTGGACGGAAAATTGTTTTAGGTGTCCTTGTAAGCCATCCTGCTCAATTTACTCTGGATATCTTGATTTGTATTTCCACTTTTGTCTTGTGTATTAGGATCTGCTCTGATTAGCCTGACATCTAGTGAATGAGCAGCAAAAGTATGTGGTTTAATGGTTTGTTTTGGTAACAGTGTGACCTTAGTGTACTAATCATTTTCTGGTTATCGCAATGGATCTGCGTAGTCGCAGCTTCTGGACTGCAGCCTTTTGTAGAGAAGGTAATTGTGGTATCTGATATTCTGTTTCCATTATCCTCCCAACTTTTGGTGCTTTTGTTGCTGGGAACAATATAGAGCCATGTTGAAATTCTCCCTTTGAGTATTATATTCCTTGTTCTGAATGCGAAGTGAAGTGGGATTGGATAGCAGGAAAAAGTTTTTAGTGGAGCGGCCGTACCACGTAAACGATACTTATGCAGTATATCTGTCTAATTGAAATTCATCATTTATCTATTTGTCCAGTTAAGTCTACTATTTTATTAGGTTTTTTAATTTTTTTTTACTATATATATTTTCTAATTATAGTTCACTATTTATTTAGAAATTTTTTAAAAATGCTTTTTATAATTTAATAATTATAACTGTATAAATATTGATTACATGTTATATTCTAATTAGACAAATATATCATATGAGTATCACTTACATGTTATAGTCATTCCATTAAAGATTATCTGTCTGATTAGAAGGGGAAGGATTACCACTAGTAGGCTTGACATCTTCACAGAACATGTCTTACAAAGTTAGCAGCGCACTTCGCAATTTTTTTTAAAAAAAAAAAGGAAGAAAAAGACAAAGCTGGACATGTCATGAAGAAGCAAAATTTTGGCCTCGGCTGACTTAAATGCATGTGGGATCGTTTTTCTGAGCTAGTAGAGTAAGCCGAAGATTCCGGTGAATGGGCGGGATGGACGTCGCTATGTTGTACACTGCTTATCCGCGTTGTAATGGAAAACCAAGCCTGTACGGTACAAACTCGATTTCATCTTCTCCTTATCACATCTATTTATTCAATTTATTCACTTCACAGCTTTGACTTTGAGGTTCCGAACAAAAAGAATTGATGGATGGAACAAAGATTACAAAGCACCATGTAACATACATGGAGTAAGCCCAATGAGCCCTTTATGGATTTAATCTAAATCAAGCTTCTGTCATGGGCCGAGCTCTCGGTCCACTACTGTCACGGGGGCTACGAAATCACAGCCGTCCCTTTCAGACACTTTGTCTTGGAAGTAGACGGACGGATCTTCGGAGCCCAGCAAGAAGGCGTGCTTCCTGCCGCATCCGCTGTTCGCTGCAGTCGGAGTTACGATCAGGATTTGCGGCTTCCAGTGGGTCCGCAATCTCCGCCCGTTATGCATTGTTCTAGTTCATTCATTATTCGATGACTTTGTCGATAATAATTCTCTTACCCTGTTTAGTTGTGGCAACGCTCGAGGTCAGGGTATAGTTGCCTGTGTGCTTTGGAATAGTTTTCATCTTCGATGAATTGGAACGTTAACTACATAAAATTGTTGAGATCCAATAGTTTGCCATGTTCTTAGCTTTTCCAATGCCACTGGAAATCAGGCTGACCAAGGAGAACAGGGCTGCAGGAGTCCTTGAGGACTTTGACGAGGGTGAGAAGTACTCCGAGCACGCGCTGACGAAGTTCGTCCGGAACAGGGCTGCTGAAATAATGCCATCCATCAACAGTTTCTTCACTAGACCAGAGACAGACTGATCTGCTTTTCACAGTGC
The DNA here is from genome assembly GCA_037672795.1 of Lagerstroemia speciosa. Lineage (NCBI taxonomy): Eukaryota > Viridiplantae > Streptophyta > Magnoliopsida > Myrtales > Lythraceae > Lagerstroemia > Lagerstroemia speciosa. Next base: position 10,908,715 of record CM075301.1, on the reverse strand, counting down.
AGGAGCAATATGGAGCTTGCAAAAATGCCGGACTTAAGTTTAAAACTTCACGAGATGCGGTCAGGAAAATAAACAAGGAGGCTGAACAGATGGAAATGGGAGAGGATCGAAGAACAAGCTGGGTATTCAAATAAGTTCAGGGAACGGGATCGATGGCCCGTGTTATTTTCGACAGTATGCCACGACGGTGATTTCTTAAGCGGGTGAGTAATTCACAATTAGATACCGGATGTCATTCACAGCTTCGAAGGTGATTGGTACCAGCCCCACGGATCGTTCGAGATGTACTCCGTGACCTGCTTCACACTCAAGTAGTTCTCAAGTCCCCTGCAGAGCAAGATTGAGGGAAAAAGGACAGACCCAATGAATATCCATTGGAATCGAAATCAGTAAATTCAGCTCGAGAAATGACGAATCCAGTACCATTCCCCGAGTTCCCGACCAAAGCCGCTGCGTTTCTTTCCTCCCCACGGAGCTTGCATTAATGTCGGTTGAGAGCAATTGACCCACACGATCCCAGCCTGAAAGGCCTGCAACAAGGAAGAAAACAAAAGGAGGTTTGATATACATCTACGGTCGACCGCATCTATAAAGCTTGCATGAGCGGAAGCATGAATCTTACCCGAGAAAATCGCTGGCATCTTTTCAAATCATTTGATATCACCGCCGCTCCTAAACCGTAGCTGCGGGAAACCAAGAGATGGTCAAAACTCAGATGCCAGGTGAAAGTAAGTGAAAGTGCCGGATAACGCATATGCAAAGTAAACAGTGAAGAGAGGTTGGCAGCACAGGCTTTTTTTCGTCATCTGTATCGACGAGAGATCAACTCACTGGGTGTCGTTTGCCAGCTCAATGGCTTCCTCTTCTGTGCTGAATGTTTTAACGCAGAGGACTGGCCCGAAGACTTCCTCTCTCCATATTTGCATGGCTGTGTTGACATTAGTTATGATGGTCGGTTCGACGAAGAATCCTTTCTTCAGGTGCTGCAGACCATTATAAATTAATGTCAGGCTGAAAAACCGAGAGATTGGGGGAAGGGGAAGTTGGAACTAGGAAAGGTAATATACCTCAGGACGATCTCCGCCACAAAAAATGGTAGCTCCTTCGTTCTTAGCTGTAGAGATGAACTTCAATACTTTCTCGTACTGAAACGAATAAATTACACAATCAGTTTCCATTGAAGAGAGAAACAACATTTGACACTAAGTGGGTCTTGGCCAAGGGCGAAAAGGATTTTCCTTCCAAAGGATTAGGAATCAGAGACGCGGACTGAAGATAATCTCATTCTCAAGTATGAAGAACATTGTCACTGACTGACAGCAAAAGGAGACCTGAACATGGACAAGATATTTGCTATACAGGAATGACCGAGCCAAATCGCTTGCAAGTCTAAGGCAAATATCATATGAAGACAAAAAGCGAGGTAAATATTCACTACCTGCCCGCTACTGACAACAGGACCCAGCCTGCAACCTTCTACCAGAGGATCGGATATCTTAATGTTCTTGCTCCACTTGACAAGCCTGTCAAGGAACTCAGATGCAATGCTTTCCTACAGAACAAATAGACATGGATGACTTTTATAAAAACCAATGACTGTCATTTTGTTGTTACTGTAAAGTCAAATGAAAACTGCAGTAATTGTCCGAACCAATTCAATGCAGAGAACTGCACTTACATGGATGATTAGACGGGAAGTTGCACTGCAAATTTGGCCACTATTGCAGAAGCAACCGAACATTGTCCATTCAGCAGCTGCGGGAAATCATAAGATCGAGTTACAGAAGAACCATGTATTAACTCTGCTCACGCATTATTCTTTCGGGTGACATGGCATCCCCAGTGAAAACATGAAATCCGGTGGGGGGTACTAACTTCTGTCGAGATCGACATCGGCAAACACGACTATCGGGCTTTTCCCGCCTAGTTCCAGGGAGACTGGCTGCAGGCAAGCATACGTAATCTGAGTTACATGGAAGGAAATTGCTGATATGGTTTTAATAAAAACATACCAAGAGGAGGCTCACCTTCACAGATTGAGCTGCAGCCGCCATTACCTTGCTCCCTGTAGCAGAACTTCCGGTAAAAGCAATCTGCTCAGAACGGATGCATCAGCTGCTGATGTCTTGTAGATATATTGTGCGTAGACATTGTAATATCGTAAATTTACATAACTCTGCAGCGTATAAATGAAATACATGGAGGGTAAAATGATTGACCTTGTCGACATGGGGATGTGCTGCAAGCGGAGCTCCAGCTTCTGGGCCTAGCCCTGTAAGAACATTGAGCACACCGGCTGGCAGACCCACCTCTCGACACGCGTCAGCAAGCTCCAAGCATGTTCTAAAGTTCAAAACACAATTTGCAAAAATTAAGTGAAAGACCATGACGAACAATATCATGTTATAATAATTCTGAACATACACGGATGCCAGCTCTGATGGCTTCAGCACAGCAGCACAGCCAGCAGCCAAAGCAGGAGCCACTTTCCAGGTAGCCATCAACAAAGGATAGTTCCTTCAGCGCAGTAAAAAAGTTAACAGTTAGATCAATGAGATCAATTTCTTCACATTCAAGAAAGGAAATCATCAGAAGAGAAACACTGACGGCTGACCCACCCACCAAAGAATCAAAATTGAGGCAAGAATTCACCTTGTTCACCTCTAGATTTTGAGATTAAAGAAATAAAAGGTTATCACACAAAAGATAGTGCAAGAGTGGAGGAGAACGAGGGAGATGGCTAGAAACAGTTGAAATAATAGATGTTAAAGTGGGCGGCTCCATTGATGAGGAAATATCCACTCTAGAAGTCCCTGGTTTGAAAAAGGAAAGCAGCGTTACCACGGTGTAATCAACCCAACCACTCCGATAGGTTCCTTGCGGACATAACTTTTGAAAGTGTCCATTGGAATGGAGACGGGGGCATTCTGCTTTGCATCCAGACCTTCAGCAAGTCCAGCATAGTACTCAAAGCAAGCAGCAACATCATCCTGGATAATATGACAAGTAATGTTACCGCAGTCAGCATTACTAAAACTGCTAGCAGAGTCGGTGCCGATGAAGTAGAAATCCTTCTGGGCCTACCATATCCCCCACCGCTTCATCAAGAGGCTTCCCACAGTCCAACGCCTCAAGTTTAGCCAGTTCAGACTTCCTCTCTTTTATCTGCACAAAATCAAAAGCAAAATGCAAAACTTGGAATCTCAAGTATTTTAGCAGCAGCATCGCAAATTTGTAGCGAGGAGAACAGCACATAGGGGATTGTGAAAACCTTGACAGCATTATTATACTGTTCTATGGTCTAAATGGAACGGAAAGCAATGAGAAAATCAATTATCCCGAACGTTAGAAACTTTGCCCGCCTATTGATACAGAGCAAAACTTAGTTCAGTTCATAAACCATAGCTTGAAGATATAAAAACAAAAACAAGAATCAGAATGTACGATTACAAGAGCCTAACCGAGCAATTAATGGTGTAAATTCATGTTTTGCTAGCCATAAACTGGAGACACGCTTACAAGCTAGCGAAACCAGCTAAGCGAGAATGAGGTAGTGAAACATGGCGGGTACCTTTGCAGCGATCGCCCGTAAATACTTGGCGCGCTCAGCACCGGGAGCTGATGCCCAATCCTTTCCACCGTTCCTGGCAATGGCTCTCCGAGCAGCATCCACAGCGAGTTCCACATCTTCGGCAGTTGCAGCCGGAATATCCCCTGATGCAGATTCAACAATACCCTAATCATTGGATTCGAAGTATAAACCTGACGGGCAAACTTGACACCATTTTACGTCTAATTTGACCCCGTGAAGAAAGTTATCGCCTTTAACAGCCGCGAGCGATCATCCCTAGCGGATACTCGGACAGGACGATCGCCCATGCAGTATCAGCAAGACACCCAAGAACGACTTCCCGAGCATGAGAGAAGCGAAAAACAGGGAGAGAGAGGATAGAGACGTCGAGAGAGAGACCGATGATCTCCTCGTTTGCTGGGTTGATGATGGGAATCCGCTTCTTCAGGACAGGTTCCCTCCACTCGCCGTCGATGAACAGCATACGACTCGGCACGGAGATCGCCATTTTCCTGCTGACTCGCTGCTCTTCGAAAAGTAAACGCGAATCTTGTTTTGTCTTCTGCGAGCAGAAGCTCTTTATAGCCGAAGCATATAGGTGGAGTCTTTGAGTCTCTCAGCTCAGCTTCGGCTCGTTCCCATTGCCAAAGTCCAGACTCTCCTTTTCCGATAAATTCTGAACGGCAAAAACATCAATACTCTGCAATGCACGTGCTCTCGACCTGTGACACGAAAGTCCTGAGTTCGATCTTATGAAACTTTTCATATTTTTTTCATATCCCGTTTCTTCTATCCATTCAAAATCTATGTACTTTGTTGTACACCCAAATGAAGAAATCAATGCTCTTGTTATAATTTGCCGACATGGTGAATTTACTTCACCTAATAACTTCCCTCTCTCGTGAAATCGGCTCTATATGGCATACTGTCTATGGAAAATTATCGTGGGAGCTTTCCTCATATTGATAAGATATTTTACTATTTTTGAATATTGAATTTTGTGATAAGCATACGATTTCTATTTTAGGAATTCTAGATTGATCATCCGAGCTAGCGGGTGCTTTAGATGTAAAGCAGCGCAGTTCTTCGGTCCGGCCACGGTCGTAACTAGTGCATCCCTGTCGAGGGAATCGCGAAGGAAAGCGATATTCGTGCCAGTGAGCCACTGGAGAGCGAGAGAAGGGGCGATCTAGCACGAACAGCTACGAGTTTGACAACGGCCGACGGGTGTAGAAGTCTAGTCATGGTGGAGAACCTGTGCGTCGGTCAACCATCTCGGCCATCGGATTGGCTCTGTATTGAAGTGACCCTCCTGCCTCCCGCTTGCAAGCAGAGATCGGATCGGAGTTGCGTTCATGCAAGAGCTATAACTGGTAGTGTGAACGCATTTTGCCCTCTGCATATATTCATTGATATTCATAAATTTAATAGTATTTAATTAATCCGGAGTTAATATAAGGTTACTTGTTGAAAAATAAAACTCTTACTATCATATTTTTTATTATTTGTAAAATTTGAAAATAAAATATTACGCTTTAAAAAATTTGTTTATATTTTGCTGACCTCCGAATGATCAAAAGCCTAACATTTGGTGTGAAAGATTGACGTGGCACAATGTCTTGCATGCACCCAGCCAGAAAAAAAGGAATAAATGAAAACAATTTTCCCCAAGAAAGGTTGAAAAAACAAAATTTTGTTTTCATGTAAAATTTTAAATGGCCATATATTTTAATAAGGTAATGAAAAAAATCAAATAAATTACTTTAAATAATAATTATAACTCTTATTCGCAACATAAAAAAACTGGAAGAGAGAGAGAGAGAGTCAGATTCAGAAGGCATGCCAGAGTTGAGACTTTGATGACGTTTGGAAAATCCTTCAGTCCCCATTGGAGGATTTGCCGTCTACTTATTTAATATTTTTTTAATCAGCAAAGTCCCTCTCTAGTTGGCGACTTTTCCGATTATACAAAATTGAGAAAAATTAGAAATAGCGAAATCAGTCCTTGTACTTATTATTTATTATGTTTCAGTCCATCTGTCTGGTTCAATTTGGCTGAATCAGGTCCCCGGATTTTGGAAGAACCAATTGATCTTGATCATACGCATGAGTGATCGAATCCAGATACCTTTTTTTAATATAAAAATAGTGGGTCTTATTCTATATAAGATAAATTCATAAATTTTAATTTTGGATAATTTCTTTGGAAATTAGAAATCAAATGTTACCCAAAATATGTATTATGTAACAGATTACAGGTATCCCATTGAAACCCATCTTTTTTCCTTTCCTTGTTACGATAATTTGGCGAATATATGGTTTGAGTGGAGAGGTTTTAGAACTGAGTAATCGAATTTAATATGCAAATAAAATTAATAAGTTTTACAATTAGGCAACAAAATTTATAATGTATTTTTATCATATTCATTTAATTTTTATTACTTTTCTATATAAAGTTACGAGATTTAATAAATATTAGTGATTTTTATATAAATTTTAATATATTTCATTGTTATTCGTCGTTCATCTCTAAATCCTATTAATATCTTGAATAAAATAAATTAATCGAGTGTGTATAATTATTAAATTAAATAAAAATTTATTGTATTAGAAATCTAATAATATTAAAAAACGAGAATTCAAGTCGTGTCATAGAGGGAAGCACTTAATACAAAAAAAAAAAAAAGACCATACCCTCCCAACTTTCGGTGCTTTTGGTGCTTTTGTTGCTGGGAACAATATAGAGCCGTGTTGAAGTTGAAATTCTCCTTCTGAGTAATTTATTCCTTGTTCTGAATGCGAAGCGAAGTGGGATTGCAGAGTAGGAAAAAGTCTTCAGTGGAGCGATCGTATCATGTAGATGATATTGCGTAAATGATACTGACTTCGTTATTTATCTATTCATTATCTTTTTTTTTTAATGTGTAACAGTTGATATTCAGGGAATCTAAGTATAGGCTGTCAAGAATTATTTAAAAAAAAAAAAAGGCGTTTAGGAGTCCACTCCACGTCGGATGATGGGGAGATCGTGCCGGCTCGACTCGGGGATAGTAGAGGCTCGTGGGAAGTCGATAGTTATTAGCGAGAGGGAACCTTAGTACGCCAAAGGGAGCGTGCTATAAAACTTGATAGACCAATTTGTTATTTTTTCTTAATTTTGGACCTCAAAATTAATTAATGAATCAACTGCTTCAGAGTTGAAATTAATGGTTGCCGGACAGAGGAGGAAAAATATGCAGTGACTTATGAGAGAGTATTTTTAATTTTTTTAAAAAAATGTAAAAAAAAATACAATTTAATATTATAATATCGCTATAATCTAAAATCTAAATATTTGATATTTAATTTTCACGGTGAAAAATTCACAGTCCCCGCTGGAAAATTTGCCGTCCAGAGAGGACGAGTCTTCCTTTCCTACTGAATATTTATTTATTTATTTATTTATGTATTCGATTGACATGTCTCTTTCAAGTTGGTGAATCGGTCGTTGAACCTGTGACTTATTACATTCCAATCCTCACATCTTCAATTTGGTTTGAACCGAGTCCCTCAATTTCGAAAGACAGTCTAATGTTGGTCAAAGACATTATTCCATGGCCACAAAGATAAGATATCAGCCTAAGAGAGAAGGAAAAAAAACACCCTAAAACACCCATGGAGGAGCTCGGGAAGACGCCTTCAAGGTCGTCGAGCCCTTGATTAACGGTTCTCCCGAATACCGAGTCCGAACCGGCGGTTAAATGCTTCCGCACGGATCTCTTTGGTAGGGACCGGAGCTACTAGGTAGAATGTTGTTGTATTCTAGATCGCGTGGAGGGGAGGGCTTTAAGTTCAACCATAAAATAGAGGCTGCCCATACCTATAACACTGTCCTCCATCGGTGAAATATATTAAAAAAAATCGAGAGAATGACGGCATGAGTCCTATATGTTTGTTATTTCTTGCGAGTGAGTCCTATATGTTTCAAAATGAAATATCAAGTCCTATTTCTTATCCGCCGTTATAACATCCAGTGCGCCGTCTAACCTGCCGTTACTTCGAAGCTGACGTGGTGGTAACACTGTTAGTTTTATCCCGAGTGTCAATTTTAGTGCTGGTGCGGACATTTTCTTAATCACATGTGTACAAAATGATTAAATAAATTATTTTTTATTGTCAAACCAGATACAATTACTCATTTGCCCTTCGATGTGTTGTGTAGAATTGGATCTGCATTTGCCTTGTTCCTCCGTCGAAGAATCGATCTTCTAGTGCTGTCTAAGCATATCTAGAAGAACCAGATACTCGTGACAGAGAGAGACGGGCAAATGAGTAATTATATCGGTTTGAGAATAAAAGATAATTTATTCAATCATTTTGTACACATGGGATTAAGAAAATGTCCGCATCAGCACTAAAACTGACACTCGGGATAAAACAACGGTGTTACTGCCATGTCGGCCTCGGAGTAACGGCAGGTCAGATGGCGGACTGGATGTTGTAACGGCGGATAAGAAATAGGACTTGATGTTTCATTTTGAAACATATAGGACTCACTCGCAAGAAACAACAAACATATAGGACTCCCGCTGTCATTTTCTCAAAAAAAAATCATTTCAATGATACTAAATTATGGAAGTGAGGATTCAGTTTCCAAATAATTGAGAAAGAAAGGAGGAAAAATGGGCATGAAAGGGAAATATGAGTGTGTACAAATTGGCTTCCCAAAGCCTGAGATCTATCCAAACTCCTTTTACTAAATTCTCATATGACCTGTGCCGACTGGGTGATTCTCAGAGTGTTGACAAATGAAATCGAGCTTAATCACTCGTGTTAGACGATGTGTAAACTCGTCGAAAGTTCGATCGAAGTATAAGAGTGGACAAGAACGGGATAGAAATAGAACGAACCGGGATCGGAAGCAAAGACGTATGTGCATCCATCCAGTAACTGTGGAACCACGGAGGGAACCCATTTAATGCAATTAAACAACGTCGCACTCGCCACCTAACCACGCTGACAACTTCCTCGGCCGACCACTTGGCCAGGTCGGCTTCGTGTTGGGTCCGTGGAGATTGATGTGGTAGACTCCGATAATTTATCGATAAACGAGAAGATACATATCAGATCTTAAAACGTATAAATTTATAATAAATGTATTTTAAACGTATCTATCGTAGAATATTCTAGCATAAGCCGTTCTTGTTTTTTGGATAATAATACGTTTTGTTTTAGATTTTATGGCGAAATATATAGGATATTATTATAAAGGACTTTGCCGCATCAGCGGGGAAATCAAGGTTGGCCGAAACTCATAACTCTCCTTTCCTTTAAGGTCAAATTTCTGGTTGGTGAGGCCGGTCAGTTTCATTTATGACTTTCCAATTCTTTTTTTTTTTTTTGGTCGCCAGCCACGGTATCCAAGCAGGCCCCACCAGCGGTGAGATGGCATCTTTCAGCCAACCATACTTGACTAATCCGTTGGTCGCCCCGGGTCGCACGCCTGGCAATGGCGGGTGAGGCTCCCAAGAGGGGTGTCTGCGTACGCGAGGTCTCGAACTCGAGACCTCCTTAAGCGGCACCGAGCTGCTTACCACTCGGCCCAACCCCTCTTGGTGACTTTCCAATTCTATTCTATTAGGAAAATAAAAAGGTCAGATGCCTTTTCTTTATCTTTTTTTTTTTTTTTTACAGGAGAATGAGTTGCTAATTCAAAGTGGACAGTTTCTTCTTTGAAATTCCGAACCCATACTTCGATTTGGCCCAATCAAGTGCCTCGAGCTTAGTTATATACTAATTTGGCCACTCCATGACTTCCACCGTGTTTGTTGACACGGAAGCTAATTTGTAAGTTGCTCGGCTATTCTTTGGCTCCGGGCGTAACGAACTACGATCGTAAAGATTGGAATTAAACCAAATTACACGTGTCCCTTGGATTCGGATTGAAATGTCCAGGAAAACGGTGACTGGGCCTTTGAGGCCCGAGACAATGGCTAGAAAATTGCAAGGCCCGTAGCGTGGGCTTTGGATCTTGTCCAATTAGTAGTCTCCATATGAGTGACGCCAGAGCCACGGGGAAGCTCGTGGAACCGCTCTCACAATTTTATCAATAACAATGGCACACTATTCTTTCTAGTCATGAATAATATATTTACAGCTTGAAGTGACAGCACCCTTATAACACCATCCGTTTATCCAAAAATGCTAGTTATTGGTACTCTTGGAATCATTGTACCTTATATATATACCCAAGATCTCATTTTTATACAAGCGATATAGGATTAGGAGGTGTCATACTCTCGGTTTAAAGGCCCAGCATCATCACCGGACTGTCAGGTTGGGTTCATATAACTCCCTGCTACTGGGGCCGAGGTCCAGACTACTCCCCAAGATTCCGGCTCGTAGTCAGCTTAGCAAACCACGTGCAATCCCCCGTGGTTATGAGTCCGAGTTAGCTCTGATACTATATTCAAAACCACGAGCCCGTTACCTAAAAGTACCAGTTATTGGTGCTCCTGGAGTGATTATATCTTACTCATCTACCTAAGATCTCACACTTCTTATCCAGAAAGCAATGTAAGATTATGCCTCTACACGAGATTCATTTCACTTTCCTATATTCCATTTGCCTCTACACTAATTGATCAAACCTGAAAAGGAATTGAAATGAAGGAATCATCTCCAGTCTCTCCATGAGGCATAACCGCTCTCTCCTCGATGACTGACTCCAGCATCATAGAAATTAATGGCAAAAGAGTTAAATAATCACAGATCAATCAATATCAGCTGACGAAACAAGTAGTACAGTGCTAATAACTGTAGAATAACCACACAATATCAGTCAATAAAATGCTATGAGGTGAGCACGGTCGCTGGTTTTGAGACTCTCCCACAACATAGGACGAACGACATCAGTGTTGGATGAATTGTGGGCGGTCTATATGGGTTTAGAATTGGCTTAACAGGTAGGTGCAAGCAATTGTTATTCTTGAAGTTGACTCAGAAGTTGTTACGATGCTGCTTAAGTCGCATCAGGAAGTCTTCGAGCACCACCGTGCATAGAACATTACTCCAAAGAGATTGGATGGTGATCGTATGGCATACTTATAGGAAAGGTAACATCTGTAGACTGCTACCAATTGGAATTCATCTTTTCAACTTCTGCCTTGTTGATCTTGATATCTTATTATTTGGAGAATCTGAAGAGATACCATGTGCCAATTATGTTCTAATTAATTTATGTTAACGCATTTGGACTTTGGCCCTCTGACTCACCCAAAAAAATGAATGGGTTGATCTGAGGCCCGAGACAATGATGAGAAAATTGCAAAGCCAATACTACGAGTTTCGGATATTGTTCGATAAGATTCCATATGTGTGACACCAAAGCGACGTTACTCTACACAGGGAGGTCGTGGAACCGCTCTCAAAGTTTTATCGATAGCAATGGCACACTATTCTTTCTAGTCATGAATAATATCTTTACAATTTTAAGTGACAGCACCTTGAAAAACAGTTTCAAGCAGCCATTGATCATTATGATCCATCCGATAGTTTCATCGTCTACAGCCCAATTTTTGCAAAAATTTGCCCCGCTACGTGTCTGGTTCGCGGAGACAGTCCCTAAGGATTGAGTATGACACATAATATCATGCCCAACAGCACCTAATACTACAGATCTTCTGGTATTTGAAACTCGGGATACTCCTTGAAGGGCAACCTCAAGTAGCTTGATCTGAAGGGGTCAAATGTTTCATTCTGAAGTTCCCATTTGTCCACAAGTTTGAAAATTGTGCTGATTTTTGAAGCTCCGAAGAATTTGTCGAGCATCTGTTAGATTGCCTTAAAAACTCGTACGAAGGTAGGTAGGTTGAGGACTTTTAATTCATTCCAATGGCAGCAGGGACAGGGATCGCCATCGTCATCATCAACACCACCACCTTCAAGAAAGGACTTCAATTTTTCTGATCTGTCTGCCCAGAGCAAAGACCCCAAATCATAAATTGGAATATGTGCACCACACCCAGCTCCATCAAATGGCCCTCTCCCCCAACTAGTCCTATGGTCCAGATAAGGATCATCTGTCGTTTGACGCCGACAGCAGATGGTCCAAATGAGGACCGCCCCCAAACTGTTCTAGGCACGGGATGGCATTTTCCATTGTATATCGTATCGGACCAGCTGCTCGATGGAGCTGCAGAGGATCCAGGTGGGGTCTCCTAGACTGTCTATGGGATCTCATCAAAGTACATTATGCTGAAACTCTCGCTCGTAGTTGTAGTGTATATATATTCTCAATGATTGCTTGGAGTGCAGACAAAGTTTTACAGCATGGAACATGATGATGAGACATTGAGTTGGTGCAAACATGCCAGCAGTTCAGACACCCACTTGCCCAAATTCTCTCCACTCCCTACAACACCCAACCTGATCCGTGACAACATTTGATCCAAAAAATTCATGGACGAAACACCCGAACTTTCCGATAAAACACGCTTTCGTTTGAAGCCGGCTCTTCACTTACTTGCTGGGGTGACAATTATCTGATCGACCTCGTTATTTGTTGGTGATATCGAGGTGTTCATATTCGGTCTACATGAACGATGGTGGCAACCATCCATGATGATAAATGTTTGGCATGAAAGATTCTGCAATCCATGAGTTGGGTTGTCTTTTTCCAAGTCAAAAAGTTAAAGAGTACGTTACATTAATTGGTAAGCACGTGTCTTGACTCAGCATCGATTAATTAGAATTGATTTAAATGAGAAGCAAATTCGATTGTGACTTATATATTCCCATTTTAATTAATATCACTAATGTAAACGGATGAATGATTGCAGAAATTATTCCGTGAGAGCTCTCAGCCGCACACTTTTCTCGTTCCGCTTCAATGAAGAAAGTGAGAGCACTGGATTAGTCAAATCCATCCATCTTCTCGACAATGTTTTTCTTTCTATGCCCGTAGCCATCATTTCAAATTTGACCCTGCCCTAGAGACCCACCCTCTATATGGCCATGTCCCACGTTCTTGATTGTGAATGCGATATCATAGGCTTAGACCTCGGCCAACCGAACCTGTCGCGGGGCTGATAAGTATGACTAGTCGCGAGTCTTGTAATAATCCGTGGCTGAGGTTAACATGTGTCCCTGTAATGTATTATTGAGATACAAATGCAGAGATTCTGTTGAAGTGTTGGTCTCTTCGTTGTTAAGGTAATTGAGGGTTTGGTTATTGAATACTCTCACCTTTGGATCTTTCTGGTCCCCAAGGCACTAACTTCTTGAAAATTGTTTTCTTGATCGGGATCGATCGATCTGGACGATATCATGTCGTGCAACACGAACCACGTGTTTTTGGATCAGCCAAAACTTCCAAGCCCATCTCGGATGGTCTACCTTGAATTGATGTTTCGACAAATTCATTTCAAAATGATTTGTTTTCCCTTTTCATTTCACATTCATTCTCAAGAGAATTTCTGATGATTCTCCTGAGTTTCTTGAGTTTATGCGAATTCATATTCCATCTTATCTTAATTGTCATCTTCAAGTCCCCGTGTACGTGCTTCGGTGCAAAGATTCACCGTATTATAGAATTTAACCTACCCCGAGATGGCTTCACCTCATCGGTATAATTTATCACTTAATAAGATCGGTCTAAATCGAACTAACTCGATCATCTCTAGCCTTTTATGACGAACATTTAATTAAAAAGCCGTGGATTTCGTTCCCTTCTTCAGCTGATTTCCCTATACAAAGCAGATTGCTATGCTACCCAGGTAAGCAAATAGAGTTCCCTTCTTTGCTAAGCTCGAACTTGCTCCGATCTAAGTCGGGTTCTCGCAGTCACCACTGGTAAACCCATAGCCATTCGATTAACACGGCCAGGAGAGAAGGTGATCAGCTTGCAGCCTCAGAGATGCTGTGCAATGAGGGCTGCCATGTTCTTGGCCTTGGTGTCCCAGAATTTGATGCTGACGCTGCTGCTGCTGCTGTCGCTTCTGACTTCTCTGCCTCTCATGCTTGCCCACTTGCTAAATAAGATAATGATTAATTGATTAATTAGCAAAATTGATCGATCGATTTATCAAATTATCGATAAATCTGAGATCAAGTACAGAACAGTGCAGAGGTGTTTATTAGCAGATTCTGCTGGGATGAAGACTTGTACAGCTCATCACAGCACGAGTGGTCCTAGATTGTCAGATCACTAGCCAGAGAATCTCAAATTTAACCGGGGTGAATTCGTCCGTCGTGAATTTATCGAGCAGCAGACCGTAAAAACTGTATGGACTGTACTGGGGAGACATTTAAAGTTCCATTCATCGAGTCGGATTATATTGATAGAGCTTGTAAAGAAATGCAGAAGGAAAAGAGAAACTTAGATGGGCACACATAAAAATTAAGGAAGAAACGAAAAGTTATAAGTTTGCTATATCAGAATTTGGTTCGGTCAAAATCCGTCCGTTAGAGCTCTGGATGCCAAATGTCCCTGGAATTATTTAAGAGAAAGAAAGTGCAAAGGAAGCGAAAGGAAAATTTACCAGATTGTCGAGTTTCAGGTCAGATCCCATCATCTTCTCCACGGATTCCTGCCGTCCTTTCTTCATCTTCGCATGTTTCTTCGCAGACAGCACCTTCGTGACCTCTTAACAATCCAAAAACAATAAAAGCATGTCAGCAGACAATAGTAAAATGAGTATCTGTGATCGAAGTGATGCATAGCACACAACTGACAATTTTTTTCCGGCACTCTTCGGAACCAACCTTGAGCTGTAATGAGCCTGTAGACCTGCCCCAGCACCAGGGTGTCCGTCGGCCGGAGGAGCTTGATGCGCGTGACCCTGACGCTGCTCCCCGGGATGGCTGCTGTGGCAGCGGAGGGACCGTTTACATCGGAGGAGGGGCAGACGGTGGTGGTGGAGATGAGGAGGGCGACGTAGTGGCCGGGGTTCGTCGTCATGACCTCGCCGGCGCAGACCGGCCAGTAGAGCTTGTCGGATTTCCCGGAGGGTGTTGGATCACCAGCGTTGCCGTGTCTATTGCCTGGCAATTCCCCATTCCCTTGTTTGGCTTGGCTGCTTCGGCTTCAATTCCTCCGATCTCTCCCTATTCCTTCTTTAGTCTGCGTACTGTGTGTTTGGTGGAATTGATATTATAATTAGTTGTTGTGACGGGACAGGAGGGAAGCTGCAGAAGGAAGGAAGGAATGGATGGGGAAAGGAAGGAGGATGGAGGGGGTGATCAGGATGGGTCTTCATAGCCACCACCCACCAACGTTTATTGTGGTAATGTGATACAATACATACATACACATCAGCAATATAATAAATCCATTTCCCTTTTGCAGGAAGCCAGTGAAGATTCTTTCTTTATATATATATATATATATATATATTAATTAGTTGGTCCTAATAGATATATCAGTGTTTACATGGACAAAGTTTTGTGTATAACGAGTACATTACGGAGTAGTGCTGATACTATATCGTGACCCAATCAAATCAAACTATTTTTATGATTGTTTTTTCCTTTTAGGATTTATCTTTTCTTTTAGATTTTATTAAAAGAATCCTAAAAATAATTGAATCATATTGGTTCGTGACACCGCGTTAGCACTACCACGTGGTGTACTCGTTACACACAAGACTCTCTCATTTACGAGACATCATGAACCGATAAGATTCATCCATAAATCCTAAAAATTAAAAAAAAAAATAAAACCTTAGAAATAACTGAATCTTATTGGTTTGTAACAATGTAAAAGTAGCGTTATATTACATATCTGTTACATACGAGACTTTCTTGGTCCTATGGGTGGTCCAGTAGGTAGACCCATCGGTTCTCAATCTTCCGAGCTGGTCCTGATGTCTCTGGGTGGGCTGTTGGTGATTTGGTTTTAGTCTTCTGGACTTTGATGACCAACCTGCAAAAGCAAGGTTTAGGCTCGAACTAGTTAAAAGTTCTTAAAGCTTTTGAACACCCGACCAGTTCTACCACAACAATTTCTAACCAATATACACATCAATGTGCAACCATTTCCAATTAATTAAACTTAATCACAGTTTATAATTACATAGATAGGCCCAGACCATCTCTTTATCATCATCATCATCTGAACTCTCTTATTGTATCGCACAACTTAATTATATCGCATATCGGTTTGTCCGGTGTACAGAGGAGGCACATAGGCCTAGAAAGGGTAGAAGGAAGAAATGATAAAAGGGGTGCGAGAACTCCCATGGATGAGATCGAACTCAAGACCTCTTGGTCACATGACAGTAGTAATACTAACTGTATTACGTCCTCTTTCTTATATCTCTTATTTGAATGACTTCCTCCATAGTCATGATTAAATTCCTCTCGTATTGCGACGTATGTTTCCTGATCATTTTTCACATATGCATTCTCGATCTATTAGATGATCCAAAATGATAGATCAATTCTAAATGAAGATTTAGCTAAAAAAAAAACATCAAATCTTTCCCTGACCGCTTCTCGAATATCCTCCTGATTCCTCGAGAGATCGACCGGTTTATGTCGAGTTGTTAACAATATCAGCTGTATGTGACACTGACACCATATGTATCAAGTGCAATTCGTACGAGATTCAATAATTTAAAAAATACACTGATGAAACTCATCCGTAACGTATTCCTTTCCATACATTAATCACTTTTTCTTTTGGCATTATTACCTCATATATGGGAAAATCCTGTATGTAACCGGTGCACCACGTAAGCAGCGTAACTTAGTATTACAAATTAATTAAATCAAACAATTTTTATGATTATTTTTTCCCTTTTAGGATTTTTTTTCCATTTAGATTTTATTTAAAAATCATAAAAATAATTTAATATTATTCGCTCATAATATCACGTCAGTATTGCCACGTGATAGTGTGCCTGTTAGTCACAAGACTCTCTCCTCCTATACACATGAATTACATGACCAAAGATTCATTTAGTTAGTGCGGTCCGATCTTCATATGATCGGGTTTGTCTTTCAACGTGCTATGATCGGGTTACGATTAACCCGGAAGAGGACTATGCGCCTGCAATTTACGAATGTGATGCCTCTTGAACTCAAAAAAATCCGTCAAATGTTATATAATTTTCGATTAATCATCTCTATTTTTATTGAACTATCTTATTTTATCTCTTAAACTCATCATTTTACTCTTTCGTTAAATTACGGCCATGCATGCACCATGCAAAGGCGCTTTGACCCATGAGATCACCTAATAAAAATTCCCGTAAAATTTTTGACATCGGTCGATCAGTAAAAAAGATTTGACTAAAGATTTGACTCTTTCAACTTCGAGTTTTGTATAAAAAGAAAATTCTTATTAGGATTGGCCGATCCAAACATATATCAGTCACAATCCATTACGTTTTTGGATGTCATATGATTTTCAAGTTAGAAAAATGTCACATAAAGCATAAAATCCTGTACATTCCGACCACGAAACAGTGAAAAAAAAATGTCGTCGTTATGAATTGTTTTCTACCTTTTTGATAGGCATGAAGAAATGTCTCTAATCGTCCATGCAATTTGTCGGCTGACTCATAAAAGTTAACGGAGGATCGTTCTCGCCATTCGACCGAATTTGTTCTCGTAGACTAGGAGTAGGAGGGCCTGATTTTCGAAGAAAATAATCGTTTTTTCCAAGAGGCCGTATAATAAATATCATATGATATTCCTAATTTATTTATTTCCATTTCAATTATTTCAAAACAATTATTTTACCAACTATTTTCTCCTCCACGATGATTTTTATTTTGAAATTGCATATGGATTTTTTTATAGCTACGATTATCTGAAGCTATTATTGACGAGATGTCATTTTGCAACTGTATTTTAATATGTCTTATCATTCGAAGAGCTTTGATATGTAAAAATAAGGGCAGTCCTGTTGGTTTTTTTAATTCGTACATAAAAATATTTTATAATTTTCAACTGTATTCGACGGTATTCACTATGCGTAGTACAGATCATTCGCTAGTACCATTTTATTTCTCTATTTTTCCTATATTTTTTAGGTCATATTCTCTTTTATGATCAAGAAATTAATTAATTAATGGAAGAAGCCAGTGGGCAGCATTTAGCCTCTTCTCCCTTTTCATGCAATAAAGTTAGTTAGGGCAAACATTTATATCATTTCTTCCTTTATTTATTTTTTCAATTTATTGAGCAGGAAATCTTCCCCACCAAACAGCACATAGACCGATTCTTCGGTGTCCTCGCAGATGTCTTTTCTTTGAAGAATTCAACTCATTCACACACACACACACACACACACACACATATATATATATATAAATGAAATCCCTCACATACCCATAAATAATTCACATTTTCTTGGAATTTCTATTAATCTTTTTTTTTTCAAATGAGGGTTTTGGAATGCTTTCAATATTCTCAATAGGGTTCGCGTAGAATCATGGCGATCGGTATGATACGACATCTCTTCCTCACAGTTAAAATCTAGAGAAAGTACGTGATTCAAATAATTTTACCACTTACTGAATCAATCTGATTCGAATATGAATAAGTAGGAATTCATTAGATTTTTCGACGTTAGAGGAAATCGCAGGCAAGGTCCTTGATTTTACGGAAATACCAGCAGAGCCCACCAAAAAACAATTGACGGGGACAGAACGAGAAGATTCAACTCTCAAATGTTTTTGGGAAGAAGGTGCACCTTCATGATGATGGTGGATGGAGTGATCCATCGATGAGTTTCCTTTTCACAGTCACATAGCTCATCCGTACAATCATTCTTTGCACACTGCAGGGTTTGTAAGTCTCAAGACTTTTTCGGTAGAAAAGTTTCAAGTGACTTAGTAAGTACAGATTAGTCCAGAACTGAAGAGATTCGTGATACGAACTCAAATGGTGACTTCATGAGTCCTGTGCACCGACAATGAGAAATGATCGACCGTAAAGGTAAGCCATCTCTTCTGCATTTGGATCTACTGACCACATGTTTTAAATTCAAACGGGTAAGACATCAACACACACACTAACCTATTCTGATGGCCTGAATTGGACAAAACTTGTTCAAACAAGAGATTTAAGGTGTGATGACGATGAACCGCGTCACATGTTGGATAAACCTCGATCAGTATGCATGGGATCCATGCACTTGACTCTCATACTAATCAGTACCCACATATTTTCTTAGTTTGATCTTTAAGCAGTTTGACATCCTCGACTGCAATTCTAAGTAGTCATGTAAGGGTCGGACTTGACATCGGACGACCGTCACATTATAA
The DNA here is from genome assembly GCA_037672795.1 of Lagerstroemia speciosa. Classification (NCBI taxonomy): domain Eukaryota; kingdom Viridiplantae; phylum Streptophyta; class Magnoliopsida; order Myrtales; family Lythraceae; genus Lagerstroemia; species Lagerstroemia speciosa. The sequence goes on along the minus strand of CM075301.1, from coordinate 10,889,890 downwards.
AACTGTAATATTACAAGACAATTACTACTTCGGTTATAGCTTCGAGACAAAAACAATAAAATATCCAACCTATCTCATTTTCTACAAAGAGAAGCTACTTACAGCCATCACGACCATTACAGCTCTTTGCATAAACAAGATTCCAAGGTAACAGGGCAGTGTTTGTGTCACAAGAACTAGGAAGCGATCGATCAAGAGTGGATCTCGATCAACAGCTTGATGGAACGGTTACTGAGAGACATAGCCTTGCAGGTTTAACTAACCGACGAGCTAGAGGAGCTCGATTCACACAGAGGGGAAGTACCTGTTGAGGTTGAAAGGCAGGGAATAGAACTCCTCGGTTCTGGGGTCACCCTCGAATGACTTGTACCTGTCCCACCAGTGCTTTCCTCGGTCTTTTCTGATACTGCTGTCCTTCTTGTGCAGCGTATTGTCGAGGAAGTATGCAATACAGCCCGCGACAAATGCTTCCGAGGAGAGAGGGACATTGATTATATCATTGAACTGGAGCAACAGACACCCAAAAAACAAGTTTTAGTAAGTGGAGGAACAGCACAGCCATAGCAGAGACCGAAAGCTCAAATCCTCCGCTTCAGCCTGTCTTTTGGCTATTCTTATGGCTTCAAATGATACTTCACTACGAAAGCCAACAACAAGTGTGAAAATTGATGCCTTTGGGTGCAAGTGTCCTACTCGTAGAATCAAACTAGTAAGATGTTTAGAGTGAGGGAATCATTCAGTGTGCATACCCATCTGGCTCCGGTGTGGACAGCCCCACGACTATTGACGGCCAGGTACTCGTTGAAGTACTGTGGGATCGACAAGCCCATGAAGACAGAGAAACCCAATATGAACAAAGTCCGGAAGGTGTTGAGGTTGCAGAACTGAAGAAAGCTCAGTCCAACAGCACCTGATATCAGAATGAGACATCCTTTTAAAATTAAAAAGCTTTCCAATACTTCTTAAGCAGAATGAAACTCTAGCAGACTCACCAACATATGCAAAGAAAAGGCAGTACAGAGCTGCAAAAATCGGAATAGGTATTGAAGCAAACACGGCTCCAAATTTTCCTGTTCATTCAAGAACATAGACAACTGTCATTCCAAAAAAGAACATAGACAACTGTAATGAGAAAATAACCAGAGGAAAAAACAAAGGAAAAATGTTTTTTATGTGTTCATTTTCTCCCAAGAAATAAAGGTTCCATAGCAAAATCTGACAAAAATTGAATGGCTCGTACCGAGAATAGAAAAAAAGATCATGAATCCAGCCGATATCTGCACAACCCTTCTACTACCAACACGAGTCAAGGCCAACAGACCAGCATTTTCTCTACAGGGAATCACAAAAATATCAATATGATTTCTTGAGCAGTGTTGAACTAAAGAGAAGTAAAATTTTCTTATCAGCTCTTCTATTTTGTATGAAGTGTCTTACACTGAGACGGATGACGCATTTACTGTTCCAAACAAGGCCGATATCAAAATCCCAACACCCTGAAGAAAAATCATACAAAGTGACCATCTTCAATAACACACAATGATTTTCAAAGACACTCATTGATTGACTCACAAGAACAGAACCGGAGATTTGCGATCAATGAGGCTTTTTAGCTTACCTGCCAACCAACTCCACGGCTGAGAACTGATGCAGGCATATGTGTTGCACTTGCATACCTTGCCACTGCCATAAATGCACCGGTGGACTACTCGCAGGCAGGAATTATTTAACAAGGAAAAAGGTACATTAACGAAAAGATATGAAAGATACGGAACTGAATATGTAGAGTTTATGATATAATTGAGAGACAGAACATAGATAAGTACAGAAATGTTATGATGATAAATTTTGGCTGCCAAGAGATATTAGCAGTTTCATGCTCATTGATAAAGATAAATTTTGTTTTAAGACGTGGAATAAAAGCTGAGCTAGCAGAACTTGTTTATTGAGCTTAAAGAAAATGCACAATAGTGAAAGGATTGCAAGCTTAATTTATGAGAAACAATTATGAACATATAAATAAGCAAGTAAAAAGAAGAAAATTGACTTGAGTACCTCAACAAGAGCAACAAAAGATGCCATCATCATAGCAAAAGCTTCACCAGCATCAAATGAAGGAGCTCCCCACTGGAAAGGGTATGGAACTCTTATCCTGCAAACCCGAATTCCACTGAGTTTGCACACCATGACTTGCTATCTTGGACTACCTATTTCTATTTCTTCTATACACAAGATAAATGACTATGCCCCAAAAGACAATACACCAACATCAAAAGGATAAAATATTGGAGACAAGTATCATATGCAGGAGAAGAAACAAGCTTAGAAACAAGCAGAAAAAGATACAAGCTTATCTTGGTTTCCTGTCTTTCTCCTGAGCAACCATGTAAAGAAACAAACCCTTCACGAGGTTTCTCATATTTTCCCAGACCAAGAACGCAAAAAAGTTTCAAGCACAAAACTCATTGAAAAAAATTTGGAAAAAAAATTGATGAAAAAGGAGTTACCAGTGTGGAATGGGAATTTTAAGAAATTACCATGGAGCAGCATCTATAAGTCCTGCACGGTCAGTCCTGCAACTTGCCTGCGTCCTCTGTGGCTTGCCATTATAGGCCCCTCCAACAGTGAGCAGGTGAGCATATATCCATACTATGGCGATAGCGAATATGACAGCAAATCGATCGAAAATACGCTTCTCAGTGTGAATCACTTGAGGCAGGTACTGCACAGAAAGAGCCATTTCACTTTTCAGAGGAATTATTCCACTAGGTTGCAACGCAAAAACTTGATAGTTGCATACCTGGGAAATAAAAACTAGTATGATAAGCTCAGGAAGTCCAATTTCCACACATTTTGCAACCTGCATATATTGAAGATAAAAGTCAAGAATTAACATCAAGAGTGTGGTCATGCAGAAATGAGTGAAAATATGCAAAGGTGCTATCATTACTCCGGGAAAACCCAGCTCATATAGCCCAAAGCCAACCAGGGCTACCAAGGGCACGGCAGAAAGAGGGCTCAAGAACCTGCACAACCAAGCATGACTCAGAGAATTACACAACTTATACCTAATATGACTAAAACAGATATTTAAACCAACCTGGCAACATTCCGCCAGAGACCACTGAACCCGAGGACAATCTGAAGAGTAGAGGCAACAATGAGAGAACCCTGAATTGCTCGCATTATCCTCTTGAATCTCTGAGGAAAATAAAGAATAGACCATGACATGAGTGTCGAAATAATACAAAGCTAATTTCATAAACTAGAAAGATCCAACACTCCTCTTCAAAGATGCTAATTTTCTGGCAAGGGTACCACTACAAGAACAAATGCAGGGACGAATCTCTCCTTTTTTTTTTTTCTTTTTTTTTCTTTTTTTTTTTTTAATTTTACTTGTTGAGAATAATGACACGCAACAAATGAACACACTAGATTCACACATACATCAACCGGATCCATAGTATTGTCATTGAATCGGCCGGCTACGATGATTGAAATAGTTGTCGGCACAAAAGTATAAGATGCTCCAATAACGGCAGGCAGTCGAGAACCAAACAGGGTTTGGTTCAATGTGTTTATACCGGCAACAAAGAGTAGTGTCTGTATCACTTTGGCCTTCTCCTCCTGTACAAATTTGGTGGCTTATGAGTGTGTAATTGAAGAAACCACTGAAAAAATGGCATTTCAACTTGTATCATAGCTCATTGACATACATTTCTGCCACCCATTTGTGGGACAAGAGCAGTTGGAATGATGACAGATGTGCCAAGCATTACGAGGAAGTGCTGGAAACCGAGCAGAATAGCCTCGGCTGTACAGTTACACACCAAAACCATTTAGGATATCAATTTCATTTCATTCAAACAAGTAGGGAATAGATCATAGAAGGAAATTTTATTAGAATACCACAACAAATTAAGAATTTTCTCCTTTTCTAGGAAAAAAATTTGGATTAAGGAGATATTGGCAATCGATCTTGGAATCACTAGCTTACTTCATATTGGAATCTCACGGAAAAAGTCTAGGATTCAAGGTACAAGGTTAAATCATTTTTGACTAAGCAAAGAGGTCAAGAATCTGCTCCCTGCTAAAGGCACCATATGAAAAGTGAAAGTGCATATTTATCTACCAAACAAAGGGAATGTTCATAAAGGAGCGACCTTCAGCAATTGAAAACAGGGAAAGCATATTCAAAGCAATAATGGTGCAATAAATAAACCAATCCTCTTCTGAATATGCTAAATAAGATCATGAGATACTTTCTATAGAAATATGACTGCAAAATGCATAAACCAGTGCACTGATGCACGATCCCGCCTGGCCTACTTCATTGCTGCAGCAAAGGGTTGCTATCAGAACACGGGTATTAGTAAATCCTGTTCCAATTCATTCCGATTCTTTTAAGTTTCAGACAGTGACGTCCAATAAACGCATGTAAGCTTTTTCCGGATAGGTGGGCAGTTGAAGATCGAGTTTCTGAAAAAGAAGCAAACATAGTTGAGAACAGAGAGGCTCACGCCATGGAGGGGGGCTCGTAATGCAGTAAGAGATGCCGGGAAGCTGTTCTTTTGGTGGATGGGGCTGTGGCTCAGTAGACTTTGCCGCCATCTTCTTCTCTTCCTACCCAGACACTCTTCTCAGCTCTGTTCACTAACAGAGCAATAAATGACAATCACTGAATCTGCAGGAAGACATGAAACCGGCAAGAATAGAAATCGCCCAGAGCACTACCCCAGAAGCTAAAACAGGAAGATAAACCGACCAGAAGCTTTCAGTAGTTGCAAAGGAGGCAAGTGATCAAAGATAGAAAAGCAGAAACCGGAGATGGGACTGCAGGATTTTTATGGAGCAGAAAGTGCTAAGAGAGCAAGGGAAAAGGTACCTTTTCTCGGCGAGCTTTGAGATGCAAAATCAGAGGAAAGGAAGGAAGAGAAGAAAGCATTAAAGTCGAGAGCTTTATTGCTGCACCCCACTCACTTACCTTAGAAATTTTCACACCGTAAAGGGAGAGGACGGCCTTGAAATCAGTGAAAACTCCAGTTTGCGGTTGCTGCAAGACGAAGGCATCCAGTGGAAAGAGACGGTGAAAGAAGGAAAAGAAAGATGAGGACGCAGGAAGAAGAGGAAATGTCACAAGCAAATGATGTCTCACTCGCAGAAGTCCCCGGTCTCTTCAGCCGCTGGGAGGACAAAACACAGCCTAACGAAACACGTATAATGTATAATAAGAGTGGTTGGTTTGAGAGATAAGCGTTGATGATGCTTTCCGGGAGTTGATTTAGATTCACAGATGAGCTCCACCTGTAACTTGCATGACTGTGATGACACAGCAAAACTTTCTCCCAGCCAATGGAGCTGGTCTACTCTACTACTCCAACAATTCAAAATTTCCATAAAGTGCTTTCTTAATATTAATATAGATGGCTTATAAAATGCACTAACGAAGCTGCATTTCTTCGTAGCATGGATTCAGAGGCCTTAAGTTCGATTCCGATCAATGTGACCCACTTTACCTCTCGACTAGGATCGGAAAGATTTGAGCAAATGGTGAAGTCCACAGATTTCGCTGGTGAGAGAAGCAAGGTTTGGTCGGCATCAGTCGAGTGATTTAACGCTCACACCCCAAACTCAAATAATTGAGCCTCCGCGCATTTTGGTTGCATCATCTTCTCGCAATCATTTTCTGCATTTATGCATGGATGTGACCACTAAAATGAAATTCTTTCATTTTTCCTCCAAAAATGGTGTAAATAACTAATTAATACAACCTCTACCCGACGAGAAATTCTTTAGTGGAGCGACGCTACCACGTGGTACAACCGTTCACTGAAGCGCTTCGTCGTCACGCACACGGCCATATCAACGACACTGATATACATGTCAGTACTTTAGTGAACGGTTGCATCATATGGGCACTACCCGATAGTAGCCCCGCACTACCAAAGAGTGTTTCCTAGTCAAGGGGAAGTTACCTGGATGAACCTTGACAAGTTTGACAATGACGATGGGCGGCAACTTTTTCTTTTTCTACAGTCATCCCTTGCTACGGCTCTTGTATTTTTTATTTCATTTTCTTTTTGATAGGCAGCTATAAATCCTCTTTTTTTTTTCTCGGAAGATAACAATAGTGACGAGTCAGTCACTACTGCTATATAATATTTGTATTTTAGTGTTCTAGTGCGATCAATATAATAATATAACTAAAAGACTAAGTATAGTCTATGGTTGTTGTATTTGCTTGTACATGATGTGGACCTGAGCAATTGGTCGAAAATTTTGGTGTTGATAGTTCAAGATTGAAATGGACGTAATATCTTTACATAAATTTTATAACATGGTTTATATATATATATATATATATATAAAATAAGCAATTTTATAACGGGGTCAAGTCAGCGAATATGAGACTGACTTGCAACCTAATAATATGTTAAAGCATTAAAGAATTTTGAAATAATAATATATTAAAGCATTAAAGAAGTTTGGAAAAAAAAAAAAAGACCCTGTCCAACAAGAAAGTCTTTGCATGTCATGGAGATTGGAGATATTTTATCCGCACTATTAGGTGATATTACAAAGTTATGAAAATCAGTTGTAACGGTAAATTAATGAGAAAAATTTTTAAAAAGTAAAATGTGAATTTATATTCTGAATAAAATACAAAAAATTCAACTTTTAAAAACTCTTTAAAAAAACTTGTATTTTATGGCATTTAACATCTTTTTTTCCCTTCTTATTGATTAATATCGGTCATTTTTAGCGCTTCTGAGGATTTTTAGTGTTTCCTTTACGTTCTTAGGATGTTTAAATTCATATTTTATCATCTATATTTTCTTTTATAAATATACAAATGTGATTAATTTTTAATGTACTAGACAATATTGATGTGATATACTCGACATATGCAAAACTTTATCCCTTCTGACAACCTAGAAGATCGTGGAACACTCTCTCCCGTACATCGTTGCAAGTAATAACATCTACCTGAAGTCAGAATAATATATATGACATTTGTACATGTGGAAAATCTTGACTAATTTATATTTGAATCGAGTAGGTTTCCAGAGGAATAAAACTCCCTCAATCATTGACATTACCTATTCACATTACTTAGGATACGAGATCATCACTTAAGAGGAAGAAACGTGTAACAGACTCGATCAGTTTAACCAAATTGTCAAAAATATTTATTTGTATAGTGGATGAAGAAAGCTATTAAACTGAGTTTGCAAGGGATACACGCATCTCCCTGGGGCAAATGCCCAAAAGACACGACAACTTCAATCTTTTGATCCAATTGACGGCTAATTGATTTGTCGATTGACAATAATCGTCAAAACAAGCGGAGAAAGTGAAGTGGATATTATTTTATATTTCGTCCTTCGTAATAGAGAAGAAGGGTCTCCGTGATATTGTCCTCTTCCTCTTTTGTCGTCAGTTCTCCATCAAAGATCGACCTTTCTGGAGACGAGACCCCTTCCTCGCCCTTCAAGACATGTCCGGATCGCATTGGTGGGAGCTCAAATGACTCACCACCACCTACACCTAACTATGTATTTTTATATATGAAATTTATTATTATGGAATTGAAAAACGAGGCCAACTTTTTGAAAGCATGAACCAGGAGTCTCATCCACGACAGGAAGACGCTCTTAAATTATCTTGTTTATCTAAGATATTAGACAACAATCTATTAGACAACAATCTGGGTACTAGCGGGGCAGATCAAAAACAAAAAACGCGGTTGCTTTCGATGCTTTAAAATGGGCCCAGCATATTAAATGACGCCGTAAATGGGCTTTGAGTACTCTTGAGCCCAATGACTTTTAAGGTCCATTTTTCCTCATATTGGGCCCCTTATGGACCTCCAACTTGGGCCCAACTGAGCAGGCCTAATGGGCCTGAGTGGGCCAGTGACTGGACCTGATTGGTGGACATTGAGCCTACTTCATTAAAAGTAAAAAGGCTGAGCCAAAGGCTCGATCCTAGTCGGCGAGATTCTTCATGCCCATTTATTCACCTTTTTCCCTCTATCCGTTTCTAAGCTCGAAGAAGAAAATGGCCGGGCCGGGCCGGGCCGCGCAAGAGATGCAATCATATTTTAGGAAACTATCACACTATATATGAACACAAACAACAGTTACCTATAAGCCCAAGAAGACAGTAAGCAGCAACAGAGCAAAAAGGACCATCAGCATCAGAAACACATTTTCACTCTGGACATTCACATACAGACAGAGAAAGCTATTTGCTGCTATCTACAAGTACACGTACATTACAGGGAAAGGGAAATGAGAATCAACGAACGGAAAATTGCGTGTAAGTGATGACGCAGACCTGATAGGCGATTCAAAGTAAATGGTTGCTCTACTGCTCTCCGGAAGCACTCTTCGAAAGACACATTTCATGGAAGTTATGATCCTCACTTCAGGCACACTAGCCTCCTCCCACAAATGACGTTTCTGCCATCATAAACATACATAGAGTGAGTATGAGCAAAGCAAAGTGGTGATTACAATCAACGGAAGCCAACTAAGGGCATTCACATGTTACTTATTCCTCATGACCATCTACATCTCTTTAGATTATGATCTACAGATTTTGACATGCTAGTGAATATAGGACTCCAGAACACACCCATGGAATGTAGAAGTTTCATTGCACACACTAGCAACCACGATTATAAAAGAAAAGCAATACTCACATGAGACATCGTCGACGCTTCTTTTTCTTCTTCCCGTCCCTTTGTTTCTGCGGTGGCTTTATTACCACCCTGATAGCAGAGTCAAACACCGCTTTAACGTTCTGCACTTGAAGCAGAGATATATCACCAACACAATCTTGCATTTGGAACTTCTTTCACAGGAATCTTCCTATTTAAAATTAGGAGACATGTGATCGTAGTAGTTTCTGATCTTTTTCACATTTTCTAAGCCAAGTAGGACCCAACGTTCTACTGTTTGTTTGCATGCTAGGATCTGTTTACTTTAGTTTTTCTTAAATTATATCAGAATATACCATAGGCCGTGAATAAAAATTATGATAAACGTGATCCATGTTAGAATCGACTGGGAATTTCTGCCAGCTCTATGCTTGCTTTACCACTTTACAAGTTTATCTGGGATCACAGACCTTGCTAACACTGAAGTAATAATAACATATAACAGAAAATAATCCAATGCCTATACAGACCTTCTGAGTCTTTGAGCTACACTCAATGTAATGTGCTGCACCAATCTGTTTCCGCAGCTCCTCACCCTGATATTATTAGACTAGATATTAGTATACATATTTCCAAATAAAGCACATTTCTTCTTAAAGATTCTGCAGATAATTGATATGCAGGGAGAAACAAAATGGAAACCTGGGAGGTGGTTACTGGTACCAATCCAGGATGATCAGCTAAATAGTGCTTGTCCTCGCGGAGATCTGCAAATAGTTAAACAAGGTGGAATAATTCAGAGTATAGCATAACTAATAACCAATTATGTAACATAATATCAACTATCATGGGAAGCCTCAATATCCCACAAGAGAGAATGTTCTCAATGAGAACAACACAACCGACTTGAGCCCATGTGTCCTTGGATAGCTTAACTTTCCTCGATAACACATACCAACTGAATACCACTTGAAAACCCTGTATTCTGGAAGAACATACAATATTACACCTATTCTACTAGAATCAACTATTGAAAAACTCTGACCTCAAAGTGCATCAAGCCCCAAAATAACAAGTAAAAATATCATCCAGAAAAATGTGCAGATACATCATGGTAAAAAGTCAGACACGAGATACATGCATATCCATACTAATTAAGAACACTTTCTGAGTTTCCTTAGAAAAGGCCCATTCAGTCTAAGTGCACATTCTCACATCATTTATCTACATAATCTAACATGACAGAAAATACTGCATTTGTGTACTTACGACCCAGAAGAAAATACTCTGTAGGACTCTAAGCTAACAAAATTATCAGTTAATGTGGGTATGAGCAAGAGATAATAGAAAGAACTTCAAGAGAAAACACCAAAATTGTTAGAAGCATTCTGCTAGTAATTAAATATCTACTGCAACAGAAATATGTTAACACTCACCCAGTTTGGTCCCCACCAGGACAATAGGGATTCCAGGAGCGTGATGCTGAAGTTCGGGAATCCACTGCCAAGGAAATTTCTCACCAGTTGAGGAGCATTATCCACAACCATTACAAGATTATTATTAGATCAAACACAATGGAAATTCATAAGCTTACCTTTTTCAGTACATTCTCATAACTAGCATGGCTAACCAAGGAGAAAGCCAAGACAAAGACATCTGCTCCCCTGTAGCTCAGGGGTCTCAATCTATTGTAATCTTCTTGCCCTAAATACATCAAAACATATATGAAACTACTCAACATAAGACTCAAAAACGAAAATTAATTATCCTTTACTCATACCCAACCACATCAGCAATTGATTTAATATATTAATCTGACACTAAATACCAAAATTTCCCGTACCTGCAGTGTCCCAGAGGCCCAAGTTAACAGTGGTGCCTTCAACTACCACATTTGCACTGAAGTTATCGAAAACGGTGGGTATATAGTCCTAATACACACGTGAAATAGAATTCAGAAAACAATGACAGAGAATTCTATTTGATTCCTTTTTTCCTTATCATTCTTTTTGATGAACAAGTAAGACGGAGACGAGAAAGATCATCCCAGCTGCTCAACATAAAAAATCCTAAATTTAGACAAAATTAAATATTTCACAAGAATCCCTCTTACACTGCCAGTTACATTACATAAATGGGCTCTTAATCCAATATATCTAACTGTTAACCGGAAGAAATGTTAAACCAGGGTAGTAACTGAAAACTTGGTGCAACAAGGTTCATATGTTTCGTAAGAAAACGATGCATTCATTCCATAGTAGGAACACTGTGCAACATGATGAAGACAGAAATTTAACATCGTCAAAGTAAATCAATATTGGAAGTCCACAGAGTGGACGCAAATGAAGAAAGGAAAGGCCGTAGAAGCGACCATCGACAATGCTCCAGAGCAACGAGAACGAAACAGGGAAAAAGAGACCTTAAAATTTAAATCAAGACCATAGCTAAATTACATTCTACTTGACATAAAGATCTAAAAAAGAATCGAAGACTACAATGCCATCTCACAGATGAACAAACATCAAACCAACTCCACATTGAATTGGGAACCTTATAATAAATTGAAACCGGAAATAAAATGGAAAGCGGCTAGAAAGAGAGCTGCAAAAGATAGGATTGATTAAACGAATGAATGAGAGACGGAGACAATGCGACCATGGGAGGGGCGGGAGGGCAAAGAGGGGAAAGGACATACAGTGGGGAACTTGTTGCTTGTGTAGCAGATGAGCATACAAGTCTTGCCAACGGCCCCGTCCCCCACCGTCACGCACTTAATGAACTTCGGCGCAGCTCCGCTCCCGACCCCCGCCCCGGCCATTGAATTTGAGGAGGAGAACGAGCTGCGGAGATTAGAACGAATCCGATTCCCTCAAAAGCTACCGCAAGGATAAACGAGATCGGCAGTTGGAAGGACGCGTTGACAGTGAATGCACCCTTGACTATTTTCGGGGGGGAGGAAAAGTGGCGGCCGATCACATAACGCTCCACGCCGTCGCCGCCGATCAGTGCCAGCGGTTTTTCACAGCTTTTCGATATGGAAAACGGAGATCGATCCGAAGCTTCGACACCTTTTCAAGATCCCAGAGAGAGAGAGAATTTGGACTGATAGTGACAGTGGAAGTGAAGACTGGGCGGAATTAGTTACTGTACTCGGGTCAAACCCGACCCGAAATCCGGCTAGCGCCTAACGGTGAGCATTGATGGTGTAATTGGTTTTCATGCACAATTACGTATAACTTTATAAATAATTATCAAATTTAATAAAAATTTTGACATTATTTTAAAATATAACAATATCACGTTGTAATATATAATGTAAGGAAAATTTTGTGTAACTTAAACTTTTTCTATAATAAAATTTTTTTCATAAACATAACAATTCTCTCACAAAAAGCTACTCAATAATCTCTCTTCTCTTCAATATCTATTTATTTATTTTATATAAACTGTAGTTTATAGGAAGTATTAAATCAATGCTATGATGGTAAATTAGGCAAAATTCGGACAAAATTTACGGTACCCCTTTATTTCCCTGGCTTCCGTCTCCTTCAATATCTATGAGTGTTGGATAAGAGGTCATAATTCCTTTTCTAGTAATCTTTGCTTTGCATAAAATGCTTTAATTTAAAGACTAAGAGCTGACTAACCCACAAACGGAATCTTGAACTTTTCATAGTAAAACAGTGAAATGGCGCGCAGTGGAAGACATCAATTCGCAGAACAGAAGAAGGAAAGTGATGTACATCTATGGTCCCAGCAACATGACATCCAAAGCAAACACGCACACATGTCCGGTGATCCGACCTAACATTTGTGTAATGTTGTTGTTGGCCTCGGCTCCCTTCTGCAGATCCCATATCGGCTTCAAATTGAGGGCCCGATCGACCAGCAACCGTCTGCACGGCGGTTCTCAGCCACATAAAGGTGAATGTATCATTCAGCTCATGTAGCAGTGCATCGGGACAGGTTTCAGAAAGAAATGACTCTAATGCGTCCGGTGAAATCGCTTGCCTCGATCAGCATCAGCACGTTCGGTGGCAGACAGATCGGTTAGAGTAGAATGTTGACTGCAATTCGAGACTGAGAAGTGAAGATGAAATGATTGCAGGGCTTAAAAGGACTGAGAAGACAAGAGTAAAGGTTAAGTTGCCACAGGATGAGGACTTGAGAAGAAAGAGTTTTGTGTGTGTATGAAGGAAAGATGGATTGTCCTTCACTGCTTGATCGAGCACCCCTACAATGTGTGTTGAAGGCCGACAGTAGAGTAGTGTCTGCCTAACTCAATTAGCCCTGTTCCATATGCTTGGAGCTTTCCCGATCCACCTCTAAGAATCACCTGGGATGGGCTTGTTAAGACCCGACCTTTGGTATGATCAGTTTGATCTGCTATGATGCACTGCAACTAAGATCCAATCTTTGGTAACAAAACTCTGCGACCAAGGCACGTGCGAATAAGAACCTCATCAGTTTTTACAGCAGATGTTAACCATGTCAAATTGCCATTCATCTGCGGCAAAAAGAAGGGTAATGAAGAAAAACTATGTGAACAAATGACGTTCTTCTATATGTGAGTAAGACTCTTGAAACTACCTAAATGCCAATGAAGCATTGGACCCTTTTGCCACATGAGTGTTCGCAACCTAGGAAACAAACCATATTCACAGCATTCCGATTCATCCCTCCCAGAGACGAGATAGAAGAAAGCAGTATCACTTCTTAAAGCCTTTCCGGGCAACCTTCATCTCCCACAGCATAAAAAGTTCCGGGGCCTCTTCCTCCATAAAGTGAAAAAGCTTTGGTGTTTCATGTTGTTCTATCGAAAGAAACAAGGATCTCTGACCTGTTTCGGGGCTTGGAACCCAAAGCTGATGCTAAGCTTCGGAGCAGAGTCATGACCTCAACTGTATCATCCAGATAATACCGAGCCCTACTCGGCTTTTGCCCCACCGTGCAGGCAAAGACCTCTGGAGTAGTAGTTGGAAATGAACTTGAAGCTATGTTCAATATGCTCTCGAACATATCTTCGTCGGACCTATCGTCCCCAATGCACAGCACAAACTCTGGCGACTTCCCATCATTTATCAGCATTTTCAGAATTTTCTCAGCAGCGAGTCCTTTACTTATGCCCTGAAGTAACCATTACAGATTTCATGAGTTGACCTATCTTTCTTTTCTCAGGAAACAGAAAATTGAATCCATTCTCTAAACAGGAGACTAATGAATTAAGAAGCACATAAAAGAGAGAGGAGGCAATACCTGTGGCTTCACTTCAACAATATGTTGACCCTTCTTGACAACAACAGGCTCGTTTGCAAGGACACTTTCAAGATGATCCAATAACTCCATGGCTTGGAAGGACCCGAAATCTGGGTCTGCATCCTGATGATGCCACACCAATGCACTCTCCTTGGCTTCCACATAGGACCCATCAGTTGTCTCGGTGTACAGTTCCATCACAGGCTCTGCAATTTTCTTCCAATAAAAATCTTCATCCAAGGGACCCTTCTCCCACTCAGACCCGCTATTCCACCTGTCACAGGAATTGAGAAAGTTCATCTGATAACTTGGATCCCATGGGTGTTTCATCGAAGTCAACTCATGGTTTTGGAATAGTTTATTTTACCTTACGAAGTATCCATGCTCGGCAGCAATGCCAAGCTTCAAACAATCCTGGAACCAGTCACTGAGAGAAAACCGGCCCCTGCCGCTAACTATAAACACAGTATTGTTTGGATCCCCACAAAGACTGTTCAGCACCGAGACAACTTCAGGGCTTGGGGTCTTGGTGATTGATGCCTGGGGCACCAAAGTCCCATCATAATCCAAGAATATCGCCCTCCTCTTCACTCGCTTATACGCCGAGGCAATAGACTCGATAGAGAGCTTCCTGAAGCTAGGGGAGAGAGAGAGGATTCTAAAGCCAAGACCAAATCCAATCCCCCAGCATCTTTTTGAATAATGGTCCTTGCATGCTCTCTCTAGATCCTGCAAGAAGCTGCGAGCCCAATAGGCAACATCGTGGGAACTGACATACCTATAGTGCTTCTCGTGCCTCACCTGCTTTTCAATCATAGGCATCGTAAGGGCACAGTTTAGGGCATCAGCCACCCCGTCAATGTCCCACGGATTGACCCGAATTGCCCCACTTAGTGACGGAGAACAGCCTATAAACTCAGAAACCACAAGCATGCTTGTCCTAGGAGAAGGCTCCGAGGAAATCTCGAGAACCTCATTTGTTTTTGACGTCCCCTGCCTGCAGACTATGTACTTGTATGGGATCAGGTTCATCCCATCCCGAACTGCATTAACAATGCAACATTCTGCTATAGTATAATAGGCTGCCTTCTCGTAGATTTCCATCGGACGGTCAATTAAAATCACGGGCTTGTAACCGGGAAAACCAAAAGTTCCATTTATCCTCTTAGTGGCAGTGTAAGTCTCCCTTCTCGCCTCCTCTACATCCTTTCCCGAGCTCCTCGCAGGGTTCACTATTTGGACTAAAACGACCTCCCCCCGCAGGTCAGGATGCTGCTGAAGGAGCTGCTCCATTGAGAGTATCTTCAGGCTGATGCCCTTGAATATGTCCATGTCATCAACACCTAGAATGATCTTTTTGCCTCTGAAATGCTCCTGAATCTCCTTGGCTTTTGTGCAGTAGGAAGAATGGTTCAGAGCCGATTCTAGCCTTCCCATGTGTATCCCCACAGGCAAGATCTTGATATATACAGTGCGCCCGAAATATTCGAGCCCGATGTAGCCCCGCTTTGATTCATAGTTCAAGCCCAGCAATCTACTGCAACAGGAGAGGAAGTGTCTAGCATAGTCAAAAGTGTGAAAACCGACCAAGTCCGTGTTCAAGAGTGCCTTCAAAATCTCATCTCTGATGGGAAGAGTTCGATAGATCTCTGACGACGGGAAAGGGCTGTGGAGAAAGAACCCGAGCTTGATCCTCTTGAACCGCCTCCTCAGGAAAGTTGGTGTCACCATAAGGTGATAGTCATGGATCCATACATAGTCATCCTCAGGATTGATAACCTCCATGACCTTATCGGCATATATCTTGTTTGCGGAGACATAGGCTTGCCAAAGTGATCGATCAAATCGGTTCCCATACTCGGGGAACATTGGAAGCATGTAATGGAAAAGGGGCCACAAGTACTGCTTACAGAACCCATGGTAGTACTTTTTGTGAAGATCAGGAGGAAGAAACGTGGGGACGCATCTGAAGTTCTCGAGCAATTCCTGAGCAACTTCTTCTTGCTCAGTGGCAGGAATATCAACCTTCAGGGAGCCCACATAGACGACATCAGAATCAGATGAGATCCCATCCTTCATCTGTAGTAGAAGCGAGTCCTCATCTAAGCTAAAATGCCACTTCCCTGATTCATAACCCTTACTAGCATTCAGAGGGAGGAAGTTCGCCACTATGATTTTCTTCTCTCGAGGTTCGGGTGCGGCAGAGTCCTGACTTCCAGCTATATTTCCATCCTCAGCCTCAGAGATTATTCTGGGAGCAGTTATAACTCGGGGAAGGCTTCGAGGGGTCTGAGGGAAATTTAACATGTCCCCAGAAGCCAAGTCCAGTAAACTTATGCAGGATCGAGACATCATCGTTCCTGACCTGCTTTCTCTGTGGTGATTTGAGGCCTTAATGATCTCCTATAGGTCTGAAAGTAAAATATTCATTATATTCACCAGAAAGGAGAAACTTTCAGATGCTTATGTCGAGGACAAAATCCTAGTGTCAAAAACATCCACAGACAAGAATATCAAAGCCAAAAACTAACTTGATCCAACAAGAGTCAGCGAAATGATGCTCATTTTCAGCACGGACGTCAGATGAATAAAATGAATATATCACAAAAAGCATGCGATTCCACCTTAGTTCTTAGACGAAACTTGAGAATCTGAGACTATCAGTTTGCTTTATCGAACAAGGACAACAGGATCTCCTCGATGAGTAAGAGGGGAATGGATTATTTCCACCGAGACGTGTGTATATAAATCTTCTGGTTGCAGTAAGAACTACAAACTTGGAACTTTTGGTTTCTTCAAAAGGGTATCATTACAAAGGGATCATATCCGAATTTTATCATTTCTCGTTTAATTAAGACCGGGCAGTTACTTAGCATTCAATTAATTTCTCAACCTGCCCAGTAACTGCAGATTTTAAATATAAATTCCGTATTAATGTTATAGATAAGAGCCACGATATCTGCTCCTCAAGTTTATCCCACTCATCTAAAACAATGTATCATCCCAAAAATATGTAGAGATCAAATGAAAATAAATAAAAAGCGTCAAATCCAGAAATTTATCAAAATGGATCGTGTTCAGGTTCAGCAGCATTTTTCAAAAATGAAGTCCGCACATTTTTCAAAAATCAAAAGCGATTTTCATCGAAGATTTATCTGAGGTGGAGTTACAGTCTGAAGAGCATCCTACCCGCTAAAGATTGTAACTTTTCAAGAAATTGGTATCCCAAGAGGAATGGCGCAGCATTAAAGTCACAATCTGTCCTAGAAAATATCAGAAAACCAAAAAAAAAAAAAAAGGAAGAAGGTGAAAGCAAGAAGAGAACTGATCAGAACTGAACCATGAATCAGAAAGAACACGAATTTTTCCATTTCCAAGCAGAAACAGTAGACAGACTTACAGTAGATGGCGAGCTGGAGCACGCCGACCTCTTATCCCCGCAATAATGAACAGACCCTTCAAGATTTTAACAGGGGGGGAAGGTGGGTTAGGTTCAAAAACAGGTGAGTTCAATGGGAAAACTTTGTCTCCCTGAAGGGGAGAAGAGAAGAAAGGTGAGTCGAAGGAAGAAGGAGAACAACTGCAGTCAAGTCCCGTCCAAGGTTTGGTATTGGGTTTGATCGGCTCTGTGAGGCTATCTATCTCTGTGCGTGTGCTGGTTTTTCTGTGGGGTTTGTTCGTTGAACAAAGGAAGCCTGTCAAGACTAAACGTGGAATGGAACACCGACGTCAAGAAAAGAATGAAGGTACGGTTTGGAATTTGGACAGAGAGATTTTGAGCAAATATTCAGTATATAATATATAATAAATTTATATATAAATTTTAAAAAATTTATTTTACATATATCAAAATCTGAATAATAATTTATATAATAAATTTATTATATATTACACATTGAATATCTACTTGAAAATTATATCAGCGAGCGAGATGGCGACTGTAGCTCTTGGTCATACGTTATAATCCTTGATTGGATTTTGCCTTTGAACTCCCCCTTCCCTTCAGCAATTACCCCATTGCCCCTCCCACAAATTCCTGCACTTTTTGAATTTTTTACCTTCACGCTCAGGACATAAATAGATAATGGCCAATGACTTTGGTACTGCACTATTTCCAATCTGAAATCAACAGATCCTTTTCCGATCCTTAATTTAGGAGAGCGAAATCGAATAAGTACGGCTAGCTGCGCACATGATTTTGTCAATGAATTGCTTAGATGTTAGGACCAAACCCTTTCTCTATTCAAGGGTTTCAATCCTGAGTGAGAGGCCTCTTTCTTTTTTTGTTAATTTCTTCTTTAAAAAAAGATCTTAGATGATCCCACCTCATAATCACATGATGGTAAAATACTAACGGAATTATTTTAATCAGCAATAATTATGACAGCTGTTCATGTGGTTAATATTAATTTACCGGTTTATCACAATTTAATTAATACTTTCTCGCACCAAGTGGTGAGGTGAGATCGCCTGAAAATTTCTCCTTTATCGGATGCACAGCAAAGAATTTAGAGCTTAAAGTAATGTAGTAATGATGTGGGTGATAAAATCTTGGAGCCAAAGTGATGCAAACAACAAGTCATTGACACGTAATATTTCTAGACTAGATGCCTCTGGAAATTCCTTGCCTTTGTGTAGATTGGTTCCCTTCATCATTTTGTCGTGTCGAAGTATAAATCCATGGAAGAAATGTTCCATTTTGGTATACTCCTTTTCTCCCAATCCATGCTTCCCCCCGCCCCCGCCCCCCCGCCGTCTGATCCTAGATAACAATGCGATCAATGTTTGAATAAAAGAAAATGAGTTTTTTAATAGTTATTTGTCTAAAAAATCACGAATTATTTAAGAATTTTCTAATCTATTATGAACTATTTTTTTAGCCCCTAGATCACAAACTATTCAAGAATTTTTTAATTTACCACGAACTATTTTTTGGCCTAAAAAATACGAATTATGCTCTTTTTTTAATCTACGTCATCGTTAATTTCATCCGTTAATTGATTACATGTAATGTTAATTTCACTGATTGTGCAAATAAAATATGACGTAATATTACAAGTGGTGTCCACCAGGTTATAAAAAAATATGAACTATTATTGAATTCTTTATTTTATCACAAGAATAGATGTGCAAACAAATCTTTCTTATTTTTATGACTAGATGGATACCCAGTGTAATGTCAATCAGTAAAATTTATGATGCACGTCAGCAATTAAAGGATGAAATTAATTACGTGGTAGATTGGAAAAAATGAGGATAGTTTGTGATTTTCTTGGTCAAAAAAATAGATCGTATTAAACTAAAAAATTCTTAAATAGTCCGTACTTTTTTTAATGTATATTATGTGATTGTGTTATTGAATATTGACGTATGCGTTTCATAGAATCGAGCTCTTTTACTGAAATCGATGGAAGGGACGTTCTTTTTTTTTTAATTATTATTTATGTCAGATCAATTTATTCTTATTTTTAAAATTAACGTGAAAATTTATTAATTACTCTTAAAATTAGTATATTTTACTATGTTAAACTCATACGATTCATCACTATCCATTCTATCGTTCTAATCATTACTGAAAGGTTGATGCCGTTATTCCGCCAAAAAAAAAATCATTACTTAAATGTAATTAATATTCACGTACTTGTACGCAGAAAGTAAATAAATTCTAACTCATCCCTTTGAACAGTATTAGTTTATTAAAAAAATGAAATTTTCTAAAGTGAATTTACTATTTAAAAATTTTGAATCTGAAATATTTATTTAGAGAAAAAGGACAATGATCTATATAAATAATTTTTTTTGGGTTGCTGATTTCTTTTTTTTTGTTGCCCACTCATTGTCCGATACCCGAAGGCCGGGGACCCCTCCCAAGAAAGTTTGCTACATTCACAGGGGTTCAAACCCGACATCTCTACTTAGACGATACAAACTCCTTCCACTTGCACCAACTTTCGTTGGTGGGTTGTTGATTTCTTTCTTAAGGTACATATCACATCACGAAAGAGAAGCCTCCCTCTAGCATAATTAAAAAGTCACCAAGGAGACAAAGATAAACCCAAATTAATGTAGTCAATTCGTGGTCTCAAAACCCTAATTTCCCTGTCCACTTCTTGTTCTTGGAATAATATTATTGTAAATTGACCCCGCCCCCGCACTGGAAAATTGACCCCTTCTCGGATGGATAAGGATGGAGACTTCGTCGGCCCCTAACTCAGTCACAGGCCGCAGGATCATTGGCACGCTGAATCACAGCCGTTGAAAAGCCCTGACAGATTAAATACTCATAGTGTAATATATATATATATATATATAATAATTTCGCTGCGTAAATCTCTCTCAAACCTCAAATTTTTACAATTTTTACGGTCAATTTTTCACGTGTGAAGATTACATTGTAATTTTGTATATTATACATTGTATATTATACATTAAATATTCGATCGGGCAAAACCACATCCAACAGCTCTCCCCCCTTCCTCTTCGTCTTCTTCTTTTGGCCCCTTCCAGCATTGACAATCGCTTTTTGTATTTTTTTTAACTTTTTTTATTAATTAATTCACTTTTCCTATTTTGTAAAAGTACGACCGTTGACACGATAACTTATAAAATGGGATAGGTATCGAGTCCGCATATTCTAGTCGTTCGACCGGGATAATAGTCTATTCAGCCATTTCTTTTTCCTTCATTTAACGAAGCGGTTGATTTGGAAAGGGTCAGAAAATGAGGACTTAATGAGGTTGGAAAAGATGTTTTATTTATACAATTCGTCATTACTGTAAATTTTACAAGTAAATTTGTAATTAGGAGAATACCTTTTAATATAATCATATGATATAATCAGCTATCCTAAATGTTCTAAGTACACCCATGACTCGCGAGGGGGTTAAAATTGTAACTTTACGATGAGCTGTAAACCAATCAGATTTACGAAAGACCGACAGTGCACGCGGCTTCTCGACCGCCGCCACGCCCTTTCCATTCTGTCCGCTCGGATAAGACGAATATTTATTGCGCCACCGCGGCTTCACCAAACTGCCACCGACATCCCTCTTATTTACCAATTTCTCCCTTCCCCCTGCCCCGAGCACTTCACTGGCAGACTTCCTAATTTTTTGTTACAAAAATGACTCGCATGCATTTCGCCCAAAAAAAAAAAAGAGACTTACGGAGACCCAGGGGTGTGCATGAATATCCAATGGGGTAGGTTCTGGATAAATTTTAATAGAAACATGATAGATTTCTAGTAAAAAAATGAGGAATAAGTTAAAATAGATTTCAATTCCGGTTTCATTAAACGTGTGCTCGGGTACCTGTGCACACCCTTATGTATATCCACAAAATGGTAAGAGGTAGAAAGCGGTAGTGTTCCACTTCAATTTCTCTAACGGGATTTAAATCAAAAATCTTATGGTATCTGTTTTTTATATTGACGGTGTCTGGCGATGTAGCAATCAACTAATCAATCGGATAGTATACTATACGGCCCGGTACCCTCCATTAAACTCTACATATCGACCTCCGGGAGAGTCGAACCCTCGGAGATTAAGACCTTATGGTATCAAGTTGAGAGAAGTGTTGACTTGACTACAACAAATCATATCTTTCAACAGAATCCTTAATTTATGTGTAGAGAAGTAACATCATCCAGCAAAAGGAATTAAAAAAAAGTGACATTGGGACCAAAATTGTAGCCTCCTGCGTGCATGTGGGCGATGGCAATGGTGTAAATAAGCTTAAGAGTGTGTCCCTTTGTTGTGGTGCAGGTGCCAATGTGGATAAAAGGAGATCTCATCGTAGGATCTTTTCAAAAATAAAGGAAAAAATTTTTTTTTTTGCCCCCACAAATCGTACGGAATTTTGGGTGTCAGAGTAGTGGGACCCACATCCAGATCATCATCACAGCTATCCTTTGGTTGGCTAGTGGAGCCATGTCGGATCGCATCTTCCAGTCCCATTTACAATGTGAAAACGGTTGCCAGATGTTCCACCTTTACATGACTTGCAGTGCAAAGACACCCATGAAATTATTTTAATAAATCAATTAAATAAGTTAATTAAACTTTTTTATCAATGCAAAAAATTATATTGATTGAGAAAAATACTGTTCCCACCCACGTATAACATTCTGTGATGGTTTCCATAAATAGTTATTTCTACCGATGTCCTTTGGCAATAATAATATTCTATACAATAATATTATTCTTATTCTACAATTAAAATATTTTAAATTTAATTAAAGCAGTATGTAAAAGAAAAGGGGGAAAGAGGGGGCCACGTTGGAGGACGCAGTATTAAGCGAGAAGGATGGGATGCGACCCGACTTTATCCATTTAGAAGGTGGGGCTGTCTGTCTGCTACCATGATGCGTGTGGAAGTCTTTATGGGCTGGGGCGCCGTATATATTTATTTATAAGGATAATTTTTTTTGAAAACTCATAAACATCCAACAATTTTATGGGTCGAAGTCAGTTCACGTGTAAAACACTACATTGGTGGTCTCACATAGGATTACCCGTTTAAAAGGAGAGATTTGAATATCTGATCTCGTGAAAGAGTCGTACGCACTTCCTGTGTTTTCGAATTAATCACCAACGGTTTTTATTTATTTATTTTTATAATATACATATATTTATTTCCTTTGGTCCAGTCCTTATCCTCTAAAAGTGCCCCGATTAAATAAAATACAAAAAAAAACGTGGACTCTGTGGGCCCGACCTTGCTTGAATTAACGTCACCGACTATTCAATTCTTCAGAGCTTTTCTCCGGTCTCTTCTTCCTCTTCCAAGTTCAAGACCCTTATCCATACCGACCATCCCACTACCGTATTATTATGCTTTGTCTGAACTCGATAAATAGGAATTCCATATCGATAAAAAAAAATATTTTCGTATCATCTCTAAAGGATGCAATTTTACCGATCGAGTAGAAGAGACGGTATAATATTGTTTTCATCGACATGTAGAGTAATTCTCTAACGAATTTATGAACGATACGATGAGTTGAGCTCGGTCCATTTCGGGAACTTGCCCCGTTTGACGGTTTCCCTGCCTATTCCTCGGCAGGTGACGTTTCAGTCCATGGTTTCCCAGTTCTTCTCAATGGGTATTAGGGTCCAATTGGCCGGGTGAGGGTGAGCCCGTAAATTTGGACTTTTTTCCATGTCGTAATCATGAAGTCTCAAGCATTAGGCCCATACGAATCGGTTGACAATTTTTGACTAGTCGGTCCAAGTCCAATTTTGAAGTCTCAAGCACGTCGGTAAGACATTTTCTCCCTCTCTTAAGAAGTGTCCTGGGTCAAGTTTGGTGGATCGAAAAAATTCATATTCATGGAGTTTTACTCTTGTAGTGGACTACCAAGATTCGAATCTAAATTAGTTAAAGTCTATTTGATTTTTGGTATCAGGTGTTATAAATTGAAAAAGAACAATCCACCGGGTGTGCGGTATTTACAGACTTTATAAGGATGCAAGTGAATTGACCTCATTGGTGATATTATTATGACCCGTCTAACATGGCATCACCTGTCTCGAGGTATGAGTGTGGGTTCGATTAAGGCAAGGGGAAAAGATTCGTAACTTAGACATCAAAGGGTCGATTCAAACCATGAAATCCATGCTCGACTTTCTTGCAGGTATTTGATGAGTCGAACTGCTCGCGGGCAGTCAAAAGACCAATCGCTTGCCCTCTTGGAAGGAGTCACTACCAACTCAAAGACCAACAACCATCCTGTAGACCAAACCAACATATGGAAACCTATCAAAATGCGAGTATAGATCATATAAGAGAATAATTATGAATTTATCATAATGTAAATTATCACTGTGTGGTAACCTAGACTTTTAAGTGAAAAATAGATCTAGGCTCTCATAAGATCCGTTAATAATAATATTTAACGTAAACTCAGACTTGTCTTTGATAGTACTCTCTCCACTGACACAGGCCACGACCCGTTTATGAAAATCTCCTATCACCGCTGACTTTGCTAATAATCTGCTTACAATAAAAAATTCTACAGTCACAATGCCATATCCTGACATATGAGGATAAGTTGAGCCCAAACTTGATCAACAATGCCAAGATGATCCATATCTGTGCACTACACAAAACGCGACACTGTCATCTAATCAGTACTATCACGGGCATGCGTCGCGTGGTCTACTCGTAGCAGAGGTACCTAATGAATAAGAACCGTGACATTATATTGGTCAAAATGTTGGGGCGACTCGATATGATTGTGATTGACAGCTTGTAGATTGGACTATTTAATTAGTAGAATCGGATTGGCAATGAAGGAGTGAATCCTACCAGAAAAAAGGCGTCATTAGCAGAGCCCCCTTAATCAACGCTTTAACCCGACCTGTTCAATTGAGAAAGTGAACAGCTTTGTAATGTGTTTCTTCAATACAGTGTGTGAAATGCAGGATTTCAGCTGTGGAAATTTTGAAAAATGTGTGAAGGGGGGGTTCTCCTTTTCTTTTTAATTTATGAAATATTATATTTCCACTTTTATTACCAGGAAAAAAAAGATGTTTACTTTTTTTTTTTTTTATCGTTCACCCTAAAGGTTAAGCCATCATTATTTATAATTAAGACGATTTGATAATTTTACTTTTAACCAATGTCACGGATTTGAATACGAGAACGGAAAAACCTATTATTTTGAGAATTTTATTTTTTAGTGAATCAATATACTCGAATGTGAATTAGTTTGATTAGACTATTGAGTTTCTGAATATTAGATCATATGTGTATTAAAAGAATAAAATCAATATTTCCTTTCTACATATATTTCACTTAAATTTTTTTTCTAATTTCTGTTAAATTATCATATCCATCTTCTATTAAATTTCATCCCCATAAACAAGTTTTCTAGATTCTTTCTTATGGAGGGTCTCTTGGATTGTAGATTGTATTAAAAACTAAACGTGAATCGCCGACTAAATGGATTTCTTTTTTTTTTTCCTCCATTTTTGTTTGAATAATTGATATGTTATCAGCTCGTGGGTGAACAAAAGCCAAAAGGAGGCATGGGCGAAGAATCCTTCGAGCAAAAGAATCCCCCTTGTCGGGAATGTTTCCTTTCTTGCTTCCCGACATATATATAATTTCCGATTACAGTTCTACGGTCTCAGAAAGGGTGGTGGGATGAATGACAAAATTTTATGCGATCATATCTTACTGCGTAACTTAAGAAACTATAATTTAAATTATGATAAATGAGTAAATTAGTATTAATCATCTAAACAGTTACTGTAATTAGTAATTGTATTTTCTTATCACATCAATAAAATGTATGATCATTTAAAATTTTTTCGAAATGGAAGAAACTAATTAGGAGTAAATGAATCATTCTAATAAGAATTAAAAACAAAATTTCTTTATCTTGGATCGATAACGATAGTTGTAATTGCACTAAACTTCCTTTCTTATAATTATATTTCGTTTATGTTTATGTTTTTGCATTTTTTTAAATAAAAAATGTCTCTATAGAGATCAAAATTAAATGAAACAAAAAGGGCAATTTTCACGGCCCATCTATCAAACATATAATATTAAAGAGAGTCAAACAAACACGCAAAATAAAACACAAAAGAAAGAAAGAGACAAAATCTCGATTCTCACAGCTTTAAAATTCCCATGGAATTCCAACATATCTCCAACAAAACAATGATGATGTCTAGGCTAATGGGGGAACCGATCACTGCCCGGATGCAGCGCAGAGTGCCACACACACCACTCCAATTGGTGAGCTAGCTGATCATATCGCCTGTCGCCGGCGGTCCGCCGCGCCGGAGCTGTGGCTCACGGAGGAGCAGCCAAGAGCCAACGGTGGTAATATTCGATTAATGGGAGTTGAGTCCCGGTGATAATTTTTAATCGTTCTTCGCAAATGATGGCAAGCAGAAGGCGGCCGAGTGCACCTGAAAAACAAGAGCCAAAAGAAGATATCTCAAATTCCTTATCTTCATCAAATTTGAATGGAATTTCCACGGATCTGATTAGAATCATAAGTCGATCCCCGCACTCGATTTTGCACCAAAAATCATGATCGAATTAGCTAGATCGATGAAAATTTTTACGATAATGCAACCGGTAGATAAGGATGTTAGTGACTCGAGTTTTCAACTGCATGCATCGTGATATTAGAAAGACTTAGTGTTTGACGTAAGACCCTAGAGACGTCACAACGACTACCACTAGACATAACGTCACGGCATATGCAGTCCTAATTTTTGGATTGTTCGATGCCGTATATTTTATGTGGAATGTCTTCTAAATCTGAAAAGCATTTTTAAATGCTATTTAGAAGATCGAATTGATTACTGTAAAACTGGGTTCATTACTGTTATTTATTTGTGTATGAGATAACCAATAGTTAATATCCGTCGGAAGGGTTGCTAGTTTATGACACCACATAGATATACGAGATGAATTTAGGCATATCTGGATTGAGTCTAACCTTTTACTTCATGTCAAAACGGGGTCGAACCAATGTAATCAAGTAAGATGCAATTAAATCCATTTAACCAAATTTGTTTTGAGTCTGTATATCAAACTAGTTAATCCATTTATCCTTTTCACATAGTAAAATGTGCATTTAGGTCTTACAGGTTAATGTATTGCGCTCACATCAACATATTACTAAATCGTTTGCATATGAATTTAACAATTCTGACTCGTGTAACAATTGGGTCGTGTACAAATTTATAAGCTTCTAATATGAATATGTCAAGATATAACACGTTAATTTAGACACGGTATGCTGCAACAAGAGAAATGTAGTCAGCACTACCTGAGAGTTGTAAAACTTCAAGGGTCCTCCAGCAGCGCCATGATTGGAAGCATCATCGATGGGATTAATGGGATGAGAGAAGTCCACTTTGTATGGCCCCTCCGTGGAGCATAGCATGAACCCAATTACTCCACTGTAAATATTTTCAGATAGAGAGTGAGAGAGAGAGAGAGAGCCACTATCTCGTTAGCTATATCAACAATGATGACTAATCACAAGGTAATTTTTCTAAGTTAAAAAGGACTTGCCGACAAATTTATTACATAACAACTAACTATTTTAAATAGAATTGAATACAAAATCTTTTAATCCCAAATCGGGTACGATAGCAGCAACTCGAAGTTATAATATTCATTTACGCATCTAAGGCATTGGTAAAAGAGAGTGGGAGTGTACCTTGGATACGATGGGACTAGGGTCCAGGCATAGTTGACGGAGCCACTGAATATACGCCGGCAGCTAGCGATTAGTACCCGGACGTCGAGGGACGGAAACCACAGGCTCTCGGCTTGAATACACATGACTCCTCCAGGCCGGAGAGCTTTGCTCACTAGCTCCAGGAACGGACCTTCGAAGATCTCATGCCCCTGCCCTAAATATAGATTTATCATATGTTTCATTAGAGAACGGGACAGATAGGAAAATCATCGTGCATGTACATGCTACGGTTACATCAACACAGCTTCTTCAGCTATCTAGCTGGTCGGCAATTCGAAATCGTGTCGTCGATTGACAAATCGATACATGAGGACACAAAAGACATATTATATGGGTAGGGTTTTATAGATGACGGAGTCCAAATTTCTTCTTAATTTTGTGAAATCGGATTTACCTAGCCGTGATCCCTCGACAAATCTCCTCCCTTTTCTTAAAAAAAAATCGATAATCTCTCACGTGTGTGTACAGATCTAGGGCAAAACAGGTGGAAAAGAGCAAAGGAGAAAAAGGGAGGATATATATAAAATATTATTTATATATGGAGAGAGAGAGAGAGAGAGAGACAGACTTATTGGGTCAAAGGCGTCAACGATGATAACATCGTAGGTTCCACTTTGTGCAGAAGTCAAGAATAGAGATCCTGTAACAGTTTAAAAATAAAGTTAGAAAGATTAGTAGCTAGGTGTGAACTAATGTTTCAGCAAAAGAGAAAGAAGGGCAATGTACGGCGTTGTCTGTCTAGCAAGCTAGCTTACCATCCACGATATGAAGATTCACCCGCCGGTCTTCGTATCCGATCGCGACATCAGGAAAGAACTCCTTATAAACCTAAAGAGAAGTAATATATCATAAGAATTGTAATAACATATCGAGCCTGTTTAAGTTTATGAAATTCGGATGATAGTCTTTGTATTGGTTCAGCTGCTTGGCTTCAATAAGTTACGGTTACTCACATCAATCAACATTGTATCTATTTCACATATGTCGATATGAAGGACTGAAGAGTGGCGAGAGATCTCCCTCAAGATACCTCCATCTCCTCCCCCAATAAGCAACACCTGTTATTAAGAAAATAATACACGCGCGCGCGTGTGCACACACTTTTGAGACCGATCGGGATTATATGTATTGAATTGATCGAAAAGCCAGATGGTCAAAGTGAAACGGACCTTCTGAGGGTTAGGAAGGGAGCAGAGGGGGAGGTGAGTGATCATTTCTTGATATGCACATTCATCCTTCTCAGTCAGCTGAAGCTCTCCATCCAGCACAAAGACCTTCCCATACGCTGATGACTGCAAAAACGCATCAATATTCCACATACTTTATACACATAGACATATACATACACGAGCCCTAGACAAAATGATCGATTGGAACTTATTTGCAATGATTTTATACTGTAAAACGGTATCGCATTGTGTATGTATAATTAGAAACCAAACCCAGTTGAGCATGAGTTTGCCATTGCCTGAAAGACCATCATATTCTGGTATTGAGACCTCCCTTGAAATAATATCCTTTCCACCTTTAGGAAATGGGCTTGTCCTGCAAGCGTATATCACCGTGTAGAGTAAGTTCGAAGCCATGATAATGTCTTGAACTCGTAGTATGTGCGTATATAATTTGACAGAGGATTAGTATCCGATTAACCGAATGTGGTCGATGATCTGTCATTATGTGGCCGTGATTAAAGCTAATTTCATTTAATTTCACGCATGCATGATTAACTCTGTGCGGTAAAGTGTAGTATCAACTAGAATCACCAAACTGCTTATAGATTGATTAAATCCATGGGCAGCCGAATGAGAACGAGGAAAAAAGTTCACATCTTTCACTGCAGAAGAGGAAAAAGCAATCAAGGATCTGATTTTGAAAGTAAGTACTAATTAAAGAGAATGAGGATAAAAAGCAACGGGGAGCCAGCCTTGTACTGTCGATTTCATGAAACACATGATACTTAACTTTACAATTTATAAAAGGAATAAAAATAAATAGCATACATGGTAGGCCTCGAACTGCAGAGTTTATAAAATCGATCTCCTATACGTTTCTTGTATCAATCAGTTTAAAATGATAAATATCACGATTGATACACGATCTTTCACAGATGTGGAGCACTCATCTGTACGTACATCTATAGCAATTAATGATTCATAGCTGCTAGGTCGTTATAATGAATATAGTCCCAATTGTATTATGTATCTTAAAATTTAGATAATGTGAATCCTATTTGTTACAAGTTTACGTATGTTCACGTTGGATATTGATATCGAGATACCATCTCAGAACTAAATCATGAACAACTTGATGGGAGAAAATGTACTGCTTTATAATGTTTAATGAATTAAATGAATATGTGGACATCATCAGGAACATGGTTTAGTAAACATTTGCCCATAAATTCATGATCTGAAAGAAGAACAGATTTAGATCTGCGGACTCTACCTGGCCATAAGGGGCTGTGCTCGGCAAACCACCCCGCGACGTGCGGATGGTTCTGATTGTAACTGGATTCCATGGCGTTTTCTCGGTCCCTACCTTCTGGCGGGCCCAATGCCCCAGCTGGAGCTCCATTTTCATGGCAGTTCTCGAAGAAGATAGTGTGTTTCTCTTCTTTCTCATGGATATTTACGTACAAATCCGCTGTAGACAACGCTGCTTCTTCCAAAACAACAGCTCTGCCCTCGTCCATTATTCAGTAGGTCTCGTGGCTTGCACTACTGCTAGGGTTTCTTCCTCTCTCTCTCTCTGCACACACACACACACACATATATATAGAAGATAAGATGTTAATGTTGTTATTTGTGGTTTGGAAAATGAAACAAACAGGAAAGAACATGTGGAGACCACAATGATTCACGGATATTGCTGAAAGGCGACGTTTGTGTACAAATACAAGCTTTTCACAAATGGCTAGACACAATCATTTGGAAACATTTTGCTCAGGTGGGGTTCCCTCTTCTACACATTTAAAATGCGAGATAGAGAATGTGTGCGCCTCGGAGGGTTGAGCCTTATGGAAGTTTCCAAAGAGATTTCAAGACACACCATCCATTACATAGAAATTTAACTGATACTAGCTCATCCAAGTTTGAATATCGATCTAAACTCTCATAGTTATGAATTTTTTTCGTTTACAAGATTCTTATTTGAAATTTTACCCTTTTTCAGTATAGAAATGAGTGTTGCTCAAGTTAGGATGTGTCTAAAACCCTTCTTTTTTTAAGATTTTCTTGAGTGACTCAAGTCCTAGAAAAACACACATAGAATACCACATATATTTATGGATATAGATCACGTATATGTTAGACCTCAAGTCTTTCTTACATATATAAATATAATTTTACTGATGTGGAAATGCAGGAAGCGTCACTTCATCACTGTGTTTGAATCAGTGAGTTACCTAACCAGAAGGGTAAGAAGAAGTATAGAGTCCAAACAACAAACAGAATCATGATCCCAACAAATTATCCATCTATCGAAAGTTTCTAGAGATAACAATGAGGGACCATATATCACGATAGTAAGCTATATATATATATATATTGTAAAATCTGTATGCATGAAGTCGTCGATCGTATTTTAATTTATTTGATCAAAGATAATGAGATGGGATTGTTGTCGTTGATAAAAACGAGTGTTAATTTGCAAAGAGATTCTTGCATGAGCTCAGCGAACTACGTCATCCATAAGTTCAGCTCACTTAAGAATTTCTTTACTTTGCATCGATTGGATGAGGAGTATCCTATGGGAATATCTAATTTACAGGATAGACTTTGCAATGAAATGAACAAAAAAAATACTAGATAAGTCTACCAATGCATGAAAAAAGTTCAATCAACTCCTTTTTCTTCTTCAAATTGCATGAAAATTTATGAGTTTAGAAGAGAACAGGAGAAATATAAAACTCAAGTGAAGGAGGGATTTAGTGACGAGAATCGAATCCGAGCATCTTAATCCCGGTTAAGAGTATAGCAATAGCACCAAACCGCAATTCTCTTCTCTTCGGTTCTTAGTTCAACAGACAATTGATGAGAGAGTAGGAAATTTTATATGCCGGCAAGCTTGCAATGAGCAGATATAAAGATATTGTCTACTTGCATAGAACTACCAAATCATAACCCATCATACAAAAAGTCCAAGTCCATCGATTTCTCTTGATCTGGTAGTTGTACACACGATAGATTTAAAGTGAGAAGCATTTCATTAAAGGAGATTTGGTTCGATGCATCCCTTAAAGGAGATTTGGTTCGATGCATCCCTTGATCACGGACAAAACGATTTTAAATTTAATTCTCATATATAAAATATCATATTTGCTTATATATATATATATATATATATAATTGCTACCTTATGGATCTATTTCGAATCTCCAGTGGACAATTTCTTCTAGTAAGCATCTAGATTTGTGATTACATTGGAAGCTTATGTACCTCCTCTGGAGCTGGGAAACTACGACTACTATACTTTGTAATAAAATCAACAGTTCAGTGAGTTATTACTGATAAATAAAAGATTGAGGGTCGAAATGTAATGTAAAGAAAATGTAGGGCGTCAACATCGTTTCCCGCTTTATTTTGATTTTCTCAACTTGTTTTCCCTCCCACCAACAGATTTCTGAAACTCTACCAAGTGTCGGAAACCTTCAGCAGAGCTTCCATGGCCGGCCGCCGCCTGCGAATTCCTCAACTCCTCTATCTTCATCCAGTTTCGCTCTCCAAGGTTTTCCTCATTAAAAAAACATTAGACCGTCACAGTGGTGGCTTCATCTCTGGAAGGAACCAAATCTTCCTCGGTCTCATACCGAGTCACTATCTTCATCGACCTGCTCTATTTCTTCATCTCATCATGGCAGCACCCGACTGACTAAAGATCCACATCGGATTCAGTATCTTCATCGCCCTCCTCTGGATTTGGATTCTGACCCGCATGGTCATCCGGTCAGAATCTGACGACGAGGACAATTTGCTAGCTCAGCGGGGAGAACAATTTCTCGATCTCAGTAATGATGTGCATCATGGGATCGATTGATCTTCTTCTCGCATTTGATTGGGAATATACCGGCGAGTCTTCGCTCTTAACTTTGATGTCACGTCTTGGAAGAACGGAGTTGAGTGTTTCATCCTTTAAGCTTGCAGGAGAAAACCGTTCACGTAGAGTAGAAATTTTGGTCCTCCTTAGGTTCAATGGGCCATCGTCTTTTTGGGCCTATGACCCATTATTCCTTTCTCGGGCCCGCTGGCAGGAAAAAAGAGGAATCAAGGCCCACTTTGATGTTCGGAACGAGGTAGGCATTCATCCGACGCGGTTCGGTTCGGTTCGGTTTCCCGTGTCATTTATCGACTGAAACCCGATAATGCCAGATCGGAATTCACCATTTTGATCTTCCATATTAGATCCAATTTGGAGCTGGACAGGTGGCTGGGATTGGGACTGATGCTTGTCATTAGTCTACACACTGGCCATACCTCTCTGGTTGCTCCCACGTCATTACTGCCTTGTTGGCAGAAAATCCTTTTCTGTGACAGAGGAATCGGCACGCTCAGATGACAGAGACCAGTTAGAACTTCACCTCTTGATGGAAACGTACATCTTAAATTTGAATTGATCGAGAGTTTGATAGAATTTGGTGATATTAAAAAAAAAAGGGGGAGAACAAATAAGTAGCTGCTTTTGTCTGATGTCGGGAAGAGGGCAAGCATACACCGTTTGTTTTTTGATAGAACACCATGAACGTGGACATATGCACAGACTATACTCACCACCGAAGATAGCTAGTTAGTGGCTACAATCTTACTTCCCATCTCAGGTTCGAGTCCCTCCATACGCTTGACACAGACCGGTCTATGAGAAAACTATGCTAGATCACTAGTGGTGCATGGTGCATGTTCACATTTTCTGTCGAAATATGTGTAGAATATTATTATATATGTAATGTCTTTGGCCAAGACTTGGCCAGGGACCCACAACCTAATCAAATTTTCTTTGGTGATGCGAGTGCCCATGACTTCGAAAGCAATTCCTAATAAACTAATTTTCCGCAGAAGTTATGGAAAATATCCAGCCCGTGTAACATGGCAATTGGTGGGCAAAATTTGAGGTATGGGTAACAGTGACACTATTATCTTAATGGTTTCTTTATCCTAGCCCACCCTTTCAATATTAGATAATTACAACAGAAATATTATATATTTATTATTTTTAGTAATTGAATCTTATAAGTTTGAAAATGACTAATTCAGTCCTATAACATCATTTGTGTTAATCTTAAGTCCGAATTGTTATTGTTTTACTGACGTAGACTGCATGCCGTCAATAGATCCGTTAACGGAACAATGATAATTCGAACTGAAAGTATAACAAAATTGATCGAATAGGGCTGAGTTAGTAATTTTCAAAATTGTAGGACTCAATTGTTAAGAATGATAAATATAGAGGACTTTCAGTATCATTTTTCCTTTTAAATATTACATATATGAGATTGCATAACAGGCAAATGGTGAGAATGGAAAATATGGGGAAACATTAAGAACAAAACAAGCTAATCAAAACTAGGAGAAAGTTGTGTGTGTGATCGAAATATCTGGTTATCACTATTTAGTAGTGTCATAAATTAATAGAAAAATTACTTATATCAGGAAATTTACGCGAAAAAATTAGTAAACAAAATATAAATTTAAAACTTTCAAAAAAATAAAAAACTTTAAGAGATTATTAAAAAAAAAACCCTAAAACTCCTAGTATCAATTATCAAGAAGAGAAAACAGTATCAAGCATTAATTTATTGGGCTTATCCCTTGTATATGATATAGATAGAGGTCATTTGACGCGATCCCGAGACTATCCATATGGACTACAGTATCGAGTAATAAAAATATCAGTAAATAAGCACGTCAAATCACACCCCGATATGATGCACATCAACATGAAAGGGCTTTGCAATTGCAAGTCAAAGTATGAGAGCTCCTATAACCCTAATTCTTCTTCCATACTTCATCCTTCATGGTATGTATCTCTCCCCGAACACAATCCCTACGCCTCTCTTGGATTTCTTCTCCTGTTCACTCACTTGAGGTTCAAAGGGTCGGTATGGACCGTCAAGCTCGGATCCGACTTTCTTGCAAGTTGCTCGTTTGGGCATGAACCGCGGCGGACTTGGAGACGAGGAACCCAGGCCAAATGGGTATGACATTCCTTCCCATATCAAAATCGACCAATCATGCTTGACCAATGGATTACAGGACACGTACTAATGATAGAAAGAACTGGCCTTGTCTACTTTTCCTTGTCTTTGCTGGTGGAGGCAGTCACTCTGGGTCGATGGTGATATCTCAGCTAACCACGCACCAAGAAGCAGGCAGACCCCACCAGAAGAATATCCATTCCACCCTTTTAGCAGTCACCAACACTTGCTTGCTCATCTATAGTCAAACATAATCATCTCAAATCTCAATTGCGATAGAATTAATCTTGCATGCTACAGGGATATCACGTTAGTACTACTTGGCAGTGATAAATTAATAAGAATTAGTCGCATCAGTAATTCAGGTAAGAGAATCAATGCAGTAAAATGTAAATTCGAACTTTACCTAAAAATTCTTAAAAAATTGCAAACTTTGTACAACTTTCTGCTACTATGTACAGGTGATTTATTAGTGAAATTATTACATATAAAAAATTCTAAAAAATCTAAACAACTTTAAAAAATCCTCAAAATTTTTTAAACAAATAACTCATATTTTATAATACTCTACATGCTTTTAGAATTTCTTAGTCTTTTAGGTTGTATTTAGGTTTTCCGAGATTTTTTTTGAAAAATTGAATTTGTATTTTATCATTTAAATTCTCTTTTATAAATTTACTGATATGACTATTTCTTATTGACTTGTAACATTACAGGAAGTACAGATGTGGTATTCCCGCTTGCACGTGATTATCAAAATTTACCCAATAGCCATATGCTTAGTCCATAATAGTTGGGACTATGGAGGAAGATACGGGCAATGTAATATAATCGATAAGTTGGCTGGCAGAGACCACCATATAAGATAAGGATCGGGCACTATCATTTCTTTCGGTATGATGCTGCACTTTTCCTTTGCATGGTGGATGCCCATCTTGGTGTAAAGTGCGAATCTCACGTATAATACTCATATAAATTGTAATATTTATACATAAAAAAAGATAAAATAAGATAATTCTGTAAGAATTTTTACAAAGTTTAACAAAATTTACATAAAATATGAAAAGATTTTTTCGATTCCAAAGTGAGTAATCCCTCCTCACAACCCTCTTGAATCCAATAACCCTGCTCACTTCACTAAGAGCCCCAGAAAGTTGGATCATGAAAATGACCATTTTCTTGGCATTTGTCTTCCTCTCTAGTCTCTGGCATATTCCCATATGCAAATCCGCGATGATCCATTGAAATATAAGCCCGAATGAGTTTTGGACTGTTCTGTTGCTGGGCAAGGCAACCTCCGAGTCCGGGCACAAGAAACGAAATTAGTCCTTATCAAGTTTCTGCAAATTGTAAATTGTTAAGAATGAACCCTTATCGGATAATAAATAGAAATGATTCAGATTTGTGAGAGAGCGAGTACAATCATTCTATCAACTTGAGTTTTGGGATGGACATGATCCAACCTCTTATAGATCGGGTGAAAATTTTATACAGTATCAGAGCCAATAATGTGAACTCACACCATGTCAGTTTCGGATGTGGAACTCGTGGCCTGTTAAATCTGAGGTTAGAAGAAAAATACTCGACTCGTGATCAGCTATCCCCTCTCACCCAAATACAGCTTGCGCTTTACATGGCCAAACCTCGTGTGGGTCGGATAAAATTTTCACATAAATTAAAAATGATCTATACAAGTGTGAGATGGAGAGGCTAAGCTGTCACCGATGAGCTTGTCGTGGTACTCCAATCAATAGTGGGGATCGTCAGTCTCTTGGCTGTTTGTCAAAATATCTAACTATAAGTTGAATTTTTTTATCCTTCTGATTTTATCCCTATATTCATCGCTTTGTATTTGCATGCAAGTGGAATGGGTCAAATTATTAAAGAAAAATGGCGGACCGTGATTTTAGCCTGCCCTCGGACTTGATAAGCTTTTTCTCCCTGAACACAGTATTCTTTTCTTTATTTCCTTTCCCTTTATCATCTTCCATACAAGCAGGAATAGAGTGAGAGAGAGGAAGGAAAAGCAAGAAAATTTTCACAGGGGTTGTTGTTAGCCATGGCGGCAGCAGCAGCAGCAGGAGCAGCTCGCAGAGTCTCCTCCATACTCACCCGTCCATCTCTGCTTCTCTCTCATGGTGATTGGTTGACTCCTCTACTCCGCTCTTCTTTGTTGCTGTTCTGCTCTTCTTCTTCTTCTTCTTCCCTCATCTACTCTCCTCTGGGTAAAGAAAATCACCCTTTTGTTGTCCTCTTTATTAGTAAGCGCAAGACAGAATCATCTGATGTCTTTAGTTTCGGGTTCAGCTGATATATGGAGTTCTGATGTAATCTCACCTGCCTGCATGTTTCTGGCCATGTGTCATTTCTTGTTCAGGCAGAAAGAGTATCTGACATATGCTTGACGAAAATCTAAGCAAGCCAAAAGTTGTCTCTTCTGTCCCCTTTTTTTTCCATTTTTTGTTGGTGAGTGTGGAAAGTTGCAGTATCATCATACTCCAAGGTGGGGGGAGCAGTGGAATCTATGGGTTGATTGTATATTCCTGAACAAGCAGACAGATACTTTGTCTGGTCTTGGAATCTTTTCATCTTCTATGGTTTTCTGAGGGGAATTCAGCTCTCTGTTTGGGAAACCATTCAGTTCTTCATCTTGATTACTCTAGTTTTGATCACTCTGATGCAAACTGGTCTAACGAATGCCCAACAAATTAAATATCTCATCTGTGTCTCGTGAATGTAATGTCAATAAGCCGGTCGATGATTTTCAGCCGCATGTCTTAATTCTTGATAACATGTGCAGCAAGAAATGCCACAGCCGCAGCCGGAATCGGCAGGTTCAGTACAGCCGATGCCAGCTTCAGTACAGCAGCAGCAGCAGTTGAGGAATTGATCGCTCCGCCCGTGCAGATAAGCTACACTCAGAACCTTATTGATGGAAAATTTGTTGATGCTGCATCAGGTTTTCATAAGAATCTTTATCGAACCAAGCTCGTGTCTATAATATTCCCTTTTAACTGTTCTCTAAGGCTAGAAACTTATTTTCTAGGGAAAACCTTTCCGACATACGACCCTCGTACTGCTGAGGTAATTGCCCATGTAGCCGAGGCCGATGTGGAGGACATAGATCGTGCAGTTTCTGCTGCTCGCAAGGCGTTTGATGAGGGCCCGTGGCCAAAGATGACTCCTTATGTGAGTTTGCTTCAACCTTCTTACAGATGATTGATTCTTGGATGCTGCCCCTTTAATTTCAACATTAATGTATATGTGTACTTGTCCTGGACAGGAAAGGTCATTGATACTGCTGCGGTTCGCTGATTTGGTGGAGAAACATAACGATGAGCTGGCGGCACTGGAGACATGGAATAACGGGAAGCCCTTTGAACAATCTGCGAAATCTGAGATTCCAATGCTGGCACGTCTCTTCCGATACTACGCTGGTAGGATCTGCGGACAGTTAAATCTAAGTGAAGCAAGATAAAACTTGAGGATTGAATTGAAGCTTGAACCCCATTTTAATTTTCCGTGCAATTTCTCAGGGTGGGCCGATAAGATCCACGGGCTGACAGTTCCAGCAGATGGAAACCACCATATTCAGACATTGCACGAGCCAATCGGGGTTGCAGGGCAGATCATCCCATGGAACTTTCCCCTCATCTTGTTTGCCTGGAAAGTGGGACCGGCACTGGCTTGCGGGAATACAATTGTCCTCAAGACTGCGGAACAAACACCTCTGACCGCTCTCTATGCTGCCAAACTCTTCCATGAGGTGGGGTTTCTTATTTTAGTTAGTCCCAGACTTGAAAGTTCCCTTCATCTGATATAATTTTTTCTGTGATAGGCTGGGCTTCCTCCAGGTGTTTTGAATGTTGTTTCAGGCTACGGACCCACAGCTGGTGCAGCTCTAGCAAGCCATATGGATGTGGACAAGGTAAACTTCCTTGGAAAAACAAAAACAGAGATTCTCTGGTGTCACTACTCTTCATATGTACTGGTGAAATGGACGTCTTCTTACCTCTTTGACTGTTGCAGCTTGCTTTCACGGGATCGACTGAAACCGGTAAGATCGTTCTTGAGCTGGCTGCGAGGAGCAACCTCAAACCGGTGACGTTGGAGCTCGGCGGGAAGTCGCCATTCATAGTCTTTGAGGATGCTGACATCGACAAGGCCGTGGAGCTTGCCCACTTTGCTCTCTTCTTCAATCAGGTAGAACCTCGAAAATGTAATCTGTTCCCGGATCTGCTCTGTTTTGTTAGATATGGTAGTACTTGAAGTCCTCGAACCCCTGCAGGGCCAATGTTGCTGTGCTGGATCCCGCACATTTGTACATGAGAAAGTTTACGATGAGTTTCTGGAGAAAGCGAAGGCTCGTGCTATGAGTCGTACTGTCGGGGATCCTTTCAAGAAGGGTATCGAGCAAGGCCCTCAGGTATACTTTCTTCCTCATCTTTTGTAATGACAAAGCCGGTTTAGACTTTCTTTTCTTCTAAAATCTTTGAAATTTTCATTTTGATTTTATTATGACTCAGATCGACTCGGAACAATTTGAGAAGGTCCTCAGGTACATTAGATCTGGTATTGAAGGCAATGCAACGCTCGAATGTGGAGGCGAGCGGTTCGGCTCCAAAGGCTACTTTATACAGCCGACAGTTTTCTCGAATGTTCAGGCACTGCTCCTTGATTCCCTTATTTCAATTCCGAGTTTTCTGCTCATGAAAATATCACGAACTTCATGTTCGATTGATCAGGACAATATGGAGATAGCAAAAGATGAGATCTTCGGGCCTGTCCAATCTATCCTGAAATTCAAGTAAGTGAAACCATGAGTTCTACCGAACTTTGTTTTCCGCAAAGATAAATCTAATGAAGCTGGGCTACCCTGTTCTGAAACAGCATAAAAGAAGGAAAGATAAGCAGAAACTGGAAGATTTTCGTGTTTTCGCTTCAAATTCATCCATTCATTCTCACGTGTTTAGTATGTATCTGTGATAGGGACATTGATGAGGTGATCAGGAGGGCAAACAAGACCCGGTACGGGCTAGCAGCCGGGGTCTTCACGAAGAACATCGATGTCGCCAACACGGTGTCCCGAGCTCTAAAGGCGGGGACAGTGTGGGTGAATTGCTTCGATGTGTTCGATGCGGCGATCCCATTCGGTGGGTTCAAGATGAGCGGTATCGGCCGGGAAAAGGGCATCTACAGCCTCAAAAACTACTTGCAGGTCAAAGCAGTGGTCACTCCACTCAGGAACCCAGCTTGGCTGTAAAGCAATATCCTTCCTGCAATACCTACCGACTTCTGTTTATGGTGATTCTCCGTGTGCAGTGAACACACTCGTATATCCTTTTTCTCCAACACGACGACAGTGAATAAAGGTGTACATTGTTCTGTTCTTTGTTTGAGTCCTTTAAATGCTTCTGACTGAGAAGGAATTTCGGGTTTATTTCGGTATATTCCGTTCGACTCCGGGCGACATTAGAACGGGGATCCTCATCGACGAGTACAGCTATGTCTTCTAGCTTATGTTTGAATAACTGCCGTTCCCAACACCCGGAGATAATTGCATCTTAAACAGCTTGAACCACTTAATATCTAAAAGTTTGATAAGTTCCGGATGTGAGTCTCGGTTCACAAACGAATAAAATTTATCTAATTATAAATTATCCTTATGCACAAGGTTCGATTCCATGCAGGCTTTTTGGTTGTAAATAAAACTTAGGCTTTTTGGTTGTAAATAAAACTTAGGGGACACAAATGTAAATGTATCAAAGTGGGGGGAAGAAAGTAATATTTTCCTCGAATTAGAGGACTTGCTTTGTGGGGAAGAAATCGTCCAACGACGACGTATTTGTGCCACTCCGCACCCCCCATAAAATCTTGCGCCACATTTAGAGAGCGGCAACCGTGTAGTTCCCGAGCTCTGTTCGACTGTGTAGTCGAGAAGATTCTGCCAGCCAGCCATCTCTGCGGGTATGTATTCTTGAACTGTTCATCTGTTTATGCTTTTCGATTGATGTCTCTTCTGTTGGTTCACGCACGCAATTTCTGGAGAGTGATTACTTCGTAGCGATGTCCCGCAGTTGTTCATTCTCTGGCTTCCTTCACAAGAAAAGTAGTTTGCGTCAGATTTCTTTCTATTTCTCTCATTAAGTCTTCGGGTTAGCCGAAAAGTCGCTTACTTTGTGGGATTGCGTGCAGGTTTTTACTGCGCTTTGATTGAAATGGCAACTGAACCGAAGGCAGCGACAGAGGAGGTGAAGATGGATCTGTTCGAGGACGATGACGAGTTCGAAGAGTTCGAGATCAATGAAGGTACGGCTTGCTTAATCTTTCATCCAGACGTCGGTCCCTTTGGAGCTGGTGTTTGATGAGAGCCGTCAATATTTGAGTTTCAGAGTAGATTGCAAATTTTTCAATTATTTGTCTTATCTATTCCTGGGCTGTTAATATATCACTTTCTCTTAATTGGTTACAAATGGACATTGAGCAACTGTCCCGAGTGTTAAGGATAGCGTTTCTTGAATTGAGATAGTAGGGGCTTGTTTTGAGGGGGTGCCTTATTGTAGATATGGCATGCGAATATTAGTTTAGATTTTTGAAACTGATGTCTTCATTCTATTGATGATTGAAAGTTGATTGTTGTGTAGTTTGAATGTTTTAGCTCCTTAACTCGGCTCTCGGGTTAAGATTGGGTATGGAGTTTCCTCCCTAGGTTTCCTTAACAATCCCGATCATGTTTATGGGGGTTGGTATTATCAGTCTTTTGGGGGGCTCATTTGCTCTAAAAACCCCATGTCAGTAATCTGGGTTTTCCGCAGTTTTAATAGCGATAGCAGATCTCTCAGTTGCTACTGTAGAATCATATTGCATCTCCTTGTTGGAGTGCTAATGCTACAGATTGGGATATTGCCTCCTAGTTTGTTTCTGTTTACTGAATTGGGTTTGGATTTTTCTTGTTGATTATATCAAGTATAGGTGTTTGTTTGCATCCTCTGCTTGTGTGTGGTTCTGTAATGTTGATACTGTTTTTCCTCCCCATTCTTTCTGAAACTTGGGCTGAAAGATATTTGTTAAGACAACACTTATAATTTGTAGCGTTTTCTATATGTGACTTCAACCTGCATGCTATTTTTAACCTGTTTTCCAGTCAATCCTGATTATAGTAGTTGAACTCTACTTTTCCTTTCAAGTTCTGAGAAACTGTATGGCAAGATAATTACCCATTTGGCCAGCATCCAAATAACCTAAATGTGTTTACAGAATGGGAAGACAAGGAAGAAGGACAAGAGATAACGCAGCAGTGGGAAGATGACTGGGATGATGATGATGTTAATGATGATTTCTCTCTGCAGCTGAGGAAGGAACTCGAGAGTAATGCTGGGAAGAACTAATGCCAATCTCGAGATACTGCTTCCCTATCAAAGAGTTGAATGTCGTGCAGGCTTGACATGTCATCTTTAGCTATCTTTCTGACACAGCCACAAACGCTTTAAGCTTTGTCAGCCTTTTGAGTTTGATGTATCTTCAAATTGCATATTCAGAACAGAGATTGTAGTTCTTTGTTTGTTTGAGCAGCAAATGAAACAATTGGAACTTTTTGGACTGAATTGTGCATGTTATTATACTTTATATTCCGGAAAAGGAGTCGAAAGATATGATTCCCTTTTCAAGTATTGTCTTCAATGGGGAACTTCAATCTTGAATTTTGAGGGACAATGGCATGCTGTCCATTGATACCTAATGGAAACAAAATATTACATTACAAATATAGAATGATTCTATCTATGTTTCCATTCATACCTATCGAAAAGCATGGTAGACAAGTTTTACTGTGTAAAAAATTCTTCAACGGAAGAAACATGGGAACAAAGGAATTTGACCGGAACATCTTCCATTTCATTCCGCTAAACAGCTAACAGCAGCACAGGTGGTGTCCGAACAATGAGCTTGATGCAGAAATAATGGAAGTTGCAGAAGGATAAGAAGAAGATTAATGCAGTCAATTCTTTTGCAGGAAGAAAAGAACATAGTAGAGGGATCCTTGAAAGTGCCAGATAGAATGTACAAAGAGGAATTGCCCACTATAACGAATCAGCTACGACAACAACAGGAACATTACCTTCCTCTAATGATCCCTTGCCAATTTCTGGAAAATTTATGGTTGTCCTACAGATCGGGCAAACTGGTGTCCTCAACAACCAGGAGTCTATACAGTTGGCATGAAAATAGTGCCCACAATCAGGTAGTGACCTGCACTTCTCACCGCCCTTGAAGCTCTCTAGACAAACAGCACAATCTGCATTTTTAATGGTAGTTCCCACTCTTCCTCCTTCGACTGTGTGATAAAAACAGGGCAGCTTGCTCAGGTCCTCAGAGGTCATTTTCAGAGTTGAGCATCTGATTCTTTGATCCAAACTTGAATTGAAAACGAAAGCCCCACTTTGGTTCTCCTCCCTGAAGAGCCTCCCAACTATGCAAATATGAATCACAACCAAAACCGCTATGCCCACTAATAGTAGCACAGCAGAGATGACAATTTCCGTTACCATCCTTCTTTCTCAGAGAAAACTAAGTGGATCTTTTTGCACGTGGTAACCCAGATATAAGATGGAACCAAATGAGTGAAAATGGAGATTCCAGAAATCAAATCTCTGATTGTGCTCGAGTACCGATTAACCTGTACAAGGCCAGCCAAAAGGGGGAAAACTTAAGTGACAAACCTTCAGAGGATGAGCAACACAGGAAATAATCAGGGGAATCCCATCTCTTTGAGCTTCAAGATTTGTTGACCTATGCTTGTTGTACTCATCGAGAGCACCAATCCAACGGCCAAAACCTCATGGTAAAAGCATAGCTGGAACCAAAATACTCGTTATCATCAAAACACATATCTCAGCAGGAGCCAGAGAAAGCTCGAGGTTCAATTGATCTACATGTACTATATAAGGGTAGAGCTGTTTGGTGGGCAAGCAGGAATAGATGGTGGCGTTGTCTCACAGGTGGGCTTTCTTTGTTCTGTCTCTCTGTTTCTTGTTATACTAATTGGAGATACCAGAGCTGACAAATGGTGCCAAGAAGGAAGAAGTAGAGGTAGAATAAGAGACGATTGCAGAATGATCCCTGGGATGACCATATTTATACATATACCATCAGCTACAGTTGACTGATG
The DNA here is from genome assembly GCA_037672795.1 of Lagerstroemia speciosa. NCBI lineage: Eukaryota > Viridiplantae > Streptophyta > Magnoliopsida > Myrtales > Lythraceae > Lagerstroemia > Lagerstroemia speciosa. The sequence continues at coordinate 10,846,383 of CM075301.1, read as the reverse complement.
GTTCAACCTTCCTAAGTTGATTGCTCTCAAGCAACTATGCGGCCTGGGAATCACCCAAATTGGTAAAACTTGTGGGGCTAAATGGAAGCTGCCCAATATAGAGATTTGGATAAACTAAATTTTATTGTAATAAAATACTGAGATGTCAGCATTGGATATAAGAAAAGCTAGGGGCTGAAGAGATTCTGATACCAGTTGTTTTCAACTTTTGACCTGGAATTTATGGTCTACTGAGAGTGCTTTCCAACCTTTTCGTCTTCCTTAGCTGGGAAAAAAAATGAAAAACCAGCCATATCCGGTTCACGGATCATATGACTCGGCACGGCACATCAAATTGTTGTTCAACGTCACCAATGTGCATAATAAGTCTGCATTCACGTATGGAGCTGTTTGACAGGTTTTTTATCCCAAGTTTATTGGAATCGCTTTGCATAATAAGCTCGGATGCCATCACTTTGCAAGTAGTTCAACCACAGAGATTTGGTTCAACGTAAAATCATAAAAAGATAATGATCATCCACTCAAAGACTAGATTTCAGTAGCTTTCATGAATCAGCTGCTTTCATCCTTAGTCAAAACAATACGGTGGTGATGGCAACGCTAACAGGTCCTACTCAGGGGGAGATCTATCTGAACAGGCTTATCAGGAAGCTTGTTTCCTCTTGACATTTCTTCAGAAAGAGTCAAAGAGACACCGAGGCATGATCTTCAGCATGCAACCGAGATAAAATCTTCTTTCATCAAATCAACATGGTTGCTGATCTCGGGAAACCGCGACAAATCTGAATTGAAGACATATAATCCAGTAGCTGCTAATGTGGCTTCTTTGCCTCTGCAATGAAAATGGGGTGTCATGAGACCTCTTAGTCAACAAATATACAAAGCCTGTGACATCCTGAAATCCGTCTTGACAATGCTTTACAGCTCAAAAATGTCACTTTCCATCAGCTTCAGCTTTCTCATAATTCTCACAATCTTCCCCTGGCAAGGACTTGATCCAGCATTTGAAATGATTCTGTCTTTTTGGACCATTCCAGTTCATGGTCCTACTTGAATGATCAGAGCATCACCCAGCCGCCGGATGACCACAGAGAATATTAAGGGACTGCAAATGCAAGCATTCAAATTGTTGGTTGTCAAATCCCCTACTCGCCAGCATTGTCTGGAGCATCATAACATGCTCTGTATTCTTTTCTTAAAAGGAAAATAGTTTCTCAAATTGCTAATTTAGAAGAGTGAACGTGTAATATATTTCAATCGTGTACAACAGCTGCAGAGTGAGGAGGTTCCGGTTAGTTGGATTCATCATCGTCATCACCATTATGGTCCTCCAACCTTGCTGGAGAAAGAGCCATGAGCGCTCTCTTTCTCTTGATCGATTCATTTGTTCTGCTACAAAAAACTGTTTCTTATTTCGAACTGGGTGCAGTGCTCTTCTATTTTCTTTGCAGTAAAGACTCGGAATCGGTTCAAGGCCGATCGAGATGCGTCATACATGCAGGGCCATGTCGAAGAGGTTATGGGTCGTCCAGGTGCAACTAGCAAGACAATTGCCTTCCGGGAGTTAGGATGCTCTCGGAGCTTGTAAGCTGCCATGGCTCCAGTCTTCTTTCCAGTAAGTGGGATATGTAGAACCATTAGGTATGTAGTAGCCCCATCCAACATGCTTAGACTCGTCAACTGGAAAATGCTTCCATACCGATAGAGCTCAATCGGTACATGAGCTCTACGATGGAAGAAGTACATGTAAATTCAGGTGTTTCTGAATTCTCGTATTATTCAAATTCCTTCACACGCTCTGTATCTCCATCGCAATCTCATGTTACAACGAATTTTACATAACGAACGGCAGTATGCAGTTGTTACATATTTCTTCTACTGTACTCAATTTCCTTGAGTAAACGCTTATTCTGCATTTTCATCAGCAGAGAAAAAATTATTGCAGGAGGGCCAGTGGGCAGCCCATCTACGTATGATCCACAAAATTTGGAGAGGATAAACATGGAAGCCCCGGTCAAAGCTTCCCCTAGAATTTGTATCTCTGTTGTCTTAGTTGAAAGATTAATGAGTTTCTACTTCCTACAATTCTCCAACAACAAGACCTTGTGAATTGTATCAGTAGTACACTTAAAAAAATGTTCGAAAGATCGTGGTCCATTGGTACCTAATCGTATTTTCAAGAATCAAAAATCGTTGTGCCTCGTCCAACACCTTTTTTTCAACTACACTAGGCCACTACGTCGACGGGGGCCGGTGTTGGTATCGATTGTTCAGTTTATTTAATATGTTCGCAGTTGAACACGGAAGTCAGAGCTTAATGCTGTCATCTTTTTTTTTTGTCATCAGAAAAAAAAATTGTATTTTCAAGAATTTGGCTGGTGACTTCCTTTTCTTTTTATTACATTCATTGGATATATGTTTCCGAAACCGTAGATGCCACATCACGTTCCGCTAGATTCGAAAATTTTTGCGGGGACTCGATAACGACGTTTGAAACAATCATAATCCGCGCGACATGCAATCATCCGATCAAGAATACTAAATTTAGACAGTTTACAAAAACCTCATCTTCTATTGTTTTTGCTATCAGTTCGCAGTGTATATAAATGGGCTTTGGTTTCCAGTCAGTTACTTGGAAGTTGAGGTTTATTCGGATCAGTTAAGGTAGTACAAAGAAACTTTCCATCGGCTTCATCATCCCTTCACTCGCAGAAAAACAAAGTAAATTCCATCAATTGAGATCGACTCCATTTGCTCGGCTGCCCTGGAGTTTAGTTGCTGCAGCTCCCTTCTGATCCTCTCTGACGACCTGCTTTGCTATTGATCTTTCAATCTCGATCCTCGGAGGCTTTGAAGATGGTTAACACTGAAACAGTCCGTACCATTGTTGGCATCATCGGTTAGATCCCACCAGTGCATTGCTCGATCACAATCAGTTTTCATCGACGAATTCCCCAGAGCATGGTTGCTGATCCTTCCCTTTAACCTGACTGTTTATTTGCAGGGAATGTCATATCTTTTGGCCTGTTCTTGTCACCAGCGTATGTAATAGTTTTTTCACTTTCCATCTCCTACAATCCTTATACTCCATCAAAAGACTTGGCGATTTTGTCGGGTTCTAAGTATCTGATGGAGGATTTGCAGGCCGACATTCATGAAGATATGGAAGAGCAAGTCAGTCGAGGCTTTCAAGCCGGATCCATACGTAGTGACGGTGCTGAACTGCATGATGTGGGTGTTCTACGGGCTGCCCTTTGTTCACCCCGACAGCACCCTCGTTGTCACCATTAACAGCATTGGTCTAGCCATGGAGCTCATCTACGTCTCCATTTTCCTAATCTACTCCAACTGGTCGACGCGTGTAAGTTATTCTTCAACATTCTGCTGTCTGCTGCTGACAGTGACAGTATCCAGAACTTCACCGTGGACAGTACAATCTGAATAACCTGCTTTAATGGATTCTCTCAACAGAAGAAGATCCTTATTGCCCTTCTGATTGAAGTGATTTTCATGGTTGTGGTCGTCTTGATAACAATGCTGGCCTTCCACACCACCAAGAAGCGAACCCTCTTCGTCGGAATCCTCTGCATCCTCTTCAACATCGGGATGTATGCCTCGCCACTGACAATCATGGTACGTACATGTTTGCCTTCCGAGGTCTTCATCATCATCGTCGTGGTCGTCATTGGGAACATCCAGGAATCGATAATTGTCTTTATTTTCCCTCGCACAGAAACGAGTCATCAAGACAAAGAGCGTCAAGTACATGCCGTTCTACCTCTCGCTCGCCAACTTTGCAAATGGCCTGATTTGGGCTGTCTACGCTCTCCTCAAATTCGATATCAATGTGCTGGTAAATTCTCGAAACCTACTCTCCCCTGTATTATCGGGTCCGGTTTCAGTCATAATCTTATGGTTCTTTCTTCTTTTCTTCTCCTCCGAGAAGCTGCCGAATGGACTGGGAGCTCTATCAGGACTGGTGCAGCTTATTCTCTATGGAACCTACTACAAGACCACAAACTGGGACGAGGAACCGGAGAAGCCTGCAGCTAATGTCGAACTCTCCAGCACCAGTCGTGCATAAACAAAGAGTTTCTCTGCAGATCAGGCTCCTCAGCATCATCCTCTGGCTACTTTTTCGATAAATTCCACAAGCTTTCGTGCTCGTGCTCAAGCTGTCCCGTGTCTGAGATCCATAAATCTGAAACATGTCTAGTCTGGTCGAAGTATGCTATGCTCGAATGTTGCAGCCATTCTCCTTACGTTCATACCAAAAGTCTATTATGTAAACAGAGGATTGCAAGATAAGATGCAGTGCAGGCCGGCTATCGCTATATAAAGCAGTCATAAAAATCTTCAAGCTCATTATTCAATAGAAAGCATTATTGACTATTGACAGTCTGTATGTAAAGCAAGTGATCCTACAGAATAACCGAAGAGGTCTCAACCCACAATTCAAAGCTACAGGTAAGTTGAGATAATACCCGAACAGGGAGAGGATCGGACTCAAACAAAATAGGATGTGCACGCAGTAAAAATGGGGGGTAAAAAAACGAACGGCAATGCAAAGCTTTACGCCGTACTATAAGGAGAAAGGCCGTCGACTACCTAAATTTCCAAGCAAACCTCCGAGCTCTTCTCGTCTTCACACTAGCATTAATAACGATGATACTTTTAAGGCTTAAGGGAACAGTGGAATTTTACGGTCCTCGGCGCTTTCGGAAGCAAAAACAGCCCTGAGACTGATCGACAGGGATCATACCGCCGCCCTTTGAAGTGTCAATAGCCTCCATCATGGAGACAACCTCGTCCATTTCAGGACGCTTATCAGGGTTCGCATCCCAGCACCGCTTCATCACATTGGCGAGTGAGCTCGGACAACATCTCGGTATCTCCGGTCTCAGGTTCTGCATCCAAGGAAATCACCCAGGAAGTTCAAAGAAGAGTGAGAGTGACGTGAGCATGGAATTTTTCCACCTATACCATCAGATATCTTCCATCAAATTCAAGTATTATTGTCACCAGAGGAATCTTACCTGCCGAACCACAGCTGAAGTCATTTCTGAGAAACTGAGGTCAGGATAAGGCATGTCGCAACAATAAATCTCCCACAGACAAATGCCGAAACTATAAACATCGCATTTTCTGTTATAAGGGTTCCCGTTAAGTACCTGCATGAACCCATTTAGGAGAAAATGACAGCATGAGTCATTCCAATAGATCTAGGTTTATGCAACGATTTCCCGATTCGGAAGAAGCAAAAAACCATAGAATGAATTCCGCACAGGAGTATCGAAGTTTCTGGCCTAATGCAACAAACAGTTACAGATTCAATTTTTTTCATATTGGGAACCTAAACCAGTTTATGAAAGGATGGATTCTTGGCCAAGAATGACAGGAGAAATAAACAACAGAATTACCTCGGGAGCCATATAACCAAGTGTTCCAGTCTCGCCAGTCATGTCATTAGGATTTGAAGCTTCAACACGAGCTACCCCGAAATCAGCAATCTTCACGGTTCGATTCTTGTCCAATAGCATGTTCTCTGTTTTCACATCTCTGTGGACGATCTTCTGAGAGTGAAGGTAGCTCAACCTACAAAAATAGGGTTCAGATTGGATAAGACAGCAAATATAGATTGAACTGAACGTGACTGCAAACAATAGCAAGTACCCTCGAGCGAGATCTTGTGCCAGCTGATGAACAACTTTGAAAGCAAGTTTCCTCCTCCTGTTCTTTATGAGGTAAGATTTCAAGGTACCGCCAGGAAGATATTCCACTACGACACAACATACATTCTTTGGCATATCAATCGGGCCATTATCAGTTTGTAGTAGCATATCCGACGATCCCATTGTTGCCCCAATAAACTGGAAAAACAAATCCATAATCAGATCTTATCTCGACCAAGTAGCTTTGACAAACTGCTGTCTGATGCATCAGCCATCTAAATTCGAGAATCTGAAAGCTAACCTTGGTAACATTAGGGTGATCAAGCTTGTGCCACACAGCAACTTCTTGCACGAAAGCAGACCTTAATGAAGCTAGTTCGGCTTCTGTCCTGTGACCTTCTTCACCCCAGTCAAGAAGTTTAACTGAAACAATAACAAAACTTCAGATATACACGGTGGAAACTTCAGCTAGTAGGTGTACATAGTTCAATGGAGACACAGCAGCAGCTCAACAACAGTGACCCTGAGTTCGGAAGATGCTGTCCATTGATGATATATCGATGACCAAGTTAAATTGAATCGGCTTCACAAGAACAAGCGGGGCGGAGAATATGAAATTTTATCCACTTCTGGTCACAAAGGCAACTCCTTTTTCTATTTCAAGGATTTCATTTATCTTTTACTATAGATGTAACAGCTTGCATAAAGATCACTGCACGTATCGTTGTAGCATTTTTTTTCCTACATCTTAATTCAGATCTTGCAAGTTTTGATTTTCCTAAGCCATACTGTTAATCGACTAGTTCAAAAGAGCATTGCTAATGGGATAAATCAGGTATCCCTGGATTCTACTCAGCGTCCGTTACTGAAAAATGGCACGAAATGGCAAACCCAAACATTACATACATTTCATTTGATTAGGCAAACTACTGGAACATGACCTAAAGGTTTGAACTTGTCATGTAGTTGATTCCCGGACATTGCAACAGAAGGAGATTGTCCGCCAAAGGAGGAACAGAAACGCAAATTTGAGCAAGACACTGAAAACAAGAAAACCCAAATAAAAAATGCACATTCCGTTCCAAAAGGCCAATTTATTTCCCCTAAAAGTACCAGACATGTATGCATTAACCTAAGACAGAATATAATCTGTACTTATGTGAATGATACAGCAGAATTAGGAATAAGATCCATTACCAAATCGACAGTAGAAAACACAAATGAAATGCAGCAAGACAAGAAATGGAGCAAATCCTGAACAAGATCGACAGTTGGGCAACTGACCGGCGACATCCTGACTGTCATAGATGCCACGGTGTACGGTCCCGAAGGTGCCGCGCGCAATGACGCTCTTGATGGTGAGCTTGGACGCGTCGATCTCCCACTCCTTCCTCTCCCTCCTCGGCGGGGTTAGGGCAAAGCCCTTCTTCGGGACCACGTCCACGGCGGCGGCGCCGGAGGAGGGGATGCTCCGGCTCTTCTCGAGGGTGACGACCCGGTTGAACCGCTCGAGCTGCTCGTCAATGCTCTTGAGGTCAATCTTGTCTGCTCTCACGTAGCCCGGGTCCCCACCACCGCCGCCGCCGTCCCCTGTTTCTTTCATCCTCACCCCCGCGACCTCGGCCAGTCGAATCGGATTCAGGTTGGGGCTGATCGAGCGGATGAGGAAGAGACCCTTTTCGATCGAGAGTCAGAAGGATCCAAGAACAGGACTACCATATCAAGCAAGGGGGCACATGATGACGGGGGAGGAGGAAGAGCGAGCAACACTGTTGCCTGGCCTTGCCTTGATCCTAAACTTGTTGCCTGCTCTGTTCTCTGCGGTGTCCTGTCCCGTTCCTCTTTCCAACTTGCCCTGATAATAGTCTTCGCATGCTTTTTGACTTTTCTCTGATCTGTAGTCTCCGCCTAACAGCTCTCCTCAGTTAAATCTCACTCCAACAACCAAAAAAAAAAAAAAAAATCAAGACCCTGTAGTTTTTCTTCAGAAAAATAAGATTTTGAAATTCCACTTTTTAACTGATCCATTAACTTGAATTTATATTATTAATAATTTATTTAATTTCTAAAATATTAATTACCAAGAAATATCTTACGTGATGTCACTTTTAAGATATTCCCCAGATGTAATAGAGTAAATGCCATCGAATTTAGGAGAGACTGAGTTTGGGCACTTTATATTTTTTAATAATATACGGATCTTGTCATGTATAAGATCAGTTCTTAAATCTTATAATTGAACTCTACCGTATTAAATCTTGAAATCGGGCTCTACTCAGAACCTATGCGATACCAGGGTATACCGTTACGATATTTTTCATAATTATTATTGTTTCATATAATTTTTTAACATAATTAAATATGTATGATTTTTAAATATATTTTTCATTTTTTAAGTACTATCTATTAATAATTAATTTTAAGTTATAATAATATTTCAGACGTGAAAATTCATCAAATATACATGATTATCATGTCAAATGAAGTTCATCAAATTTGAAATGTAATGGTTTAAAATTAACCACTAGATAAATTAACATATTCCGGTTCCGGTTCTGGTTCTGAATACCCTATACACTAGAACCGGAGCCGACCGGCTCCTCAATTCACCTACCATATTTTCACGGAAATCTACCTAATACGATAAGTTTTCTACCGGTTCGGGGTCCACTTTATATCCTAATCATAACTTCTTGGGGCAATATCGTGAATCTGCCGTGCCCCCCTCTTCCTCTCGATGCCGATTTTTCACAGGCTTTTGATGGGGAAGGAATCTCCTCCCCGACCGATGAGCCGACAAAATTGTGCTCATAAGAATTTGTTAAACTCAGGATCATACGTCGGGGAATTTTATATGTTGCCCTCTCTTAACATGGCCACGTGGCCACCACTATCGAGATGCTTCTATCATCATCTATATCTATATCTCTACGGTTTTATAAAAATACACGATAATCTTAATTTTTTTTTCCATTTCTCAAATTTTTCATTAATATATAAAGTTTAATTTTTGATAGCCGTTAGATTAAGAACAATAAAAAACGTGATGGTAAATTCAGTAACATATGTAATTCAAAGAAAGAACAAGGAAAAAAACACATGACTAACATGGCTTCGAATTTTAATCTTGCCGACAGAGTAAATCCATGACCGTGAAAGCTCTGATGTTTAGTAAATCAACGGTCTTGAAATTACTGAATTATTTATATATTAAAAAAATTGCAAAAATATGATTATCACATATTGCAATTGCGTCTTCTAATTTAAAAATATTTTTTCCAGTTTTTTTCTTGGAGCCAATCAAATTGTGCAAATTCAGAGCTTTGGCTTCTCAATTGAGGTGGACGAAAATGTCTTTTTCTGAGAGTTCAAGTCAGAGTGGAACTCAATGCCCCCCCGAAAATAACTGGCGGAGAAGCGTCCGATTATGCTAAAATAAGTTAGCCTTGCCATGTCACTTTCCCAAATTATACATCCAGAGAACACTGTGACACGTAAGTTGGTGAAATTGCTCTGTATGAATAGGTTAGAATTATCGGGCATTTATTTCACTTAAATAAGATTTCGTAAACGAGTCTTATAAATAGAAAATTCATACTGCTAAAAGAGTTACTTTTTGTTGGACCGATTTGGCTCGAATTTCAATTATTAATTTGTAAATTTTTTTAACCTATTATACTCATTTCTTTTATGATCATTATCCCATTGACCTGTTTTCATCGTTATCCCAGTTAACTTTTTTTTTTTTTTCCAGTCTGAACCACTGGTATTCAAAAGTCTTACGGATCATGATTAATCTAGTTCGAACCGGCGAGACTCACCAAGGGAATAAACTTACCCTCTTTCATAAGTGTAATATATCCAATTTCATTTTCATCAATTTATACACGAGGAATTTGAAAAATTCCCCCAAATCCAAATAAGGGGCTAAGACACCAGTTTTCTTTTATATATATATATATATATCACATAATATCTGAAAACTTAACGAGTTTTGGACAAATTCATATTCGAATTAGGTCAGCTGACCGAGATGCTAAAATGCCAAAGATAACTGACTCGTGGAGAAATTTAAGAAATTTGGTGGGCATACAGCATACTAAGTTCACGAGAAGCCCAGCAAATATGAGAAGAAATGTTTCAAGAGGGATAACTGGGCTGCCTAGCTGGACAATTTGGGTCCTCTAAGAGAAGAATTTGGGCCTTGAATGTTATTTTCCTAAAAAGGAAGGGCTTAAATGAAAAGACCATGGATTTCCTCTTTAGTTAAACACATGGGAAGGCGCACGTGAGGACCCAAAGGAAGGCCAAACATGCGCGTCTGAGGATGATGGGCGGCCGGCGGGCGCTGTACTCTCTCTGTCCTGTCCCGGCAGCATAGACAAAGCGTGCTCAATTAACTTAACTTGGATTGGATTGGATTGGATTGGATGCATGCAGAGTTAGTTACTTGTCTTAGGCCCACGTGGATAGTACGGTTTTGGTTAATCAACGATGTATCTCCATATACTGACGTTCACGTATATTTATACACAGGTCTTGAGCGTCGATATTATCCTGAATTAATTGAGAGTCGAAATATTACAAGCATGAGAGGGAGCCGAATCGGGGATGATAGTATATATGATCTTTTGATCTTCAAGTTAGATAACGATAAAGATTTAGGGAAAGGCTGACAGTCAACACAGATAATCGAAGCCAAACCAAGTTCAAAACCGACTGTCACATGCATGTACCAAACACGAAGGTATTGATTGTTGTTCGATGTTAAAAGGACGATTATGCCCTTACATATTTATTTTCTTACTAGATTCGATACACTACATAATTGTAATACAGTTCAGTTCATGACTGATATTTGTGCATAGCAACTTATCTGTTATAAATAGAGTTCTCTTCCTGTCGTAGTCGTACGATATATGCAATTATATTACTTATCATCATACCTACGTGTACCCGCTTGGTGAATTATTGGCAAGAGATCTACCAATGCTTGTGCGTTGGATTTTTAATCTGACTGATACGGTTAACAATATATTATTGATTGATTATCATGCTATTTTAATAGTGTGCAATAGAGGAGGCTATAGTCACTGGGCCACACATAATAAGTCCGACTCCTCTGATATCACATTGGTCACTATGAATCGGAGAGAAATCATACGATCTCTCAGGAGACACGTATAAACCCACAAGATCTAAACTCGAAATCAAATTTTATCAATGTCGTTATGAATTCAGGTACACTTTTACTTTATATTTATACACAGCCCTTTAATAATTTTAGCACGTATGTTCTTGAAATTATTTGAATTTAATCCAAATTTAAATCCTTCATTATGAGCATGAAAAGAGTTGGGCTTGGTGAATCCGATTATCCAGGGAAGTAGGTACAGAAATTTCCTCTGTCTAGTACGACTGGTCGTCGGTTTCTTTTGTGGTGGAGAAACAAGCACTTGTTTGAAGGCAATCAATCTCACGAGAGCTTGGGCGGCACTGACTCGGCAGCCGAAATATATATATATATATATATATATATATATCAAATCATACAGGGGTGAGCAGTACGTTCCGGAGATTCCCAAACCCAAGTGCTATAGCTTTTCAAACGCAGGAGAAGATTCGGGACAGTGCGACTAAATGAGGAAGTGAGGATGGAGATTACGCCGCCACGGGGGTTGCTCCAACTTATCTGGCATCTCCAAATATGATTAAATACATGTGGTCGAGCAGGAGCTGCTGGCGAATTGCCACATGATCACGATGGCATGCTTCTAGCAAGCCACAATCGTCAACGGACGTGACCCGAGAACTTCTGTTTTATCCGGGAGAACAGTCATTGCGCTGATTGGTTGGCTGGCGGGTCAAGCTCAATGTGTTTTGAGTTCGGATCGTACGTCTTTGATGAGTGGCTGAAATGGCTTACATACTCTTCTAGTCTCGCGCTGTGCCGAGGTGCCGAGGATTACATTCAGTCTTAATTTTTTACATGAAACGGTAATCCGATACGATACGGAGTTAGATAGGTTGAGTTGAACTTAAACAGATTGATCCATGTATAAACGGGTTAAACCGAACCCACATAACCCGACATAACACGGTTAAATTCATTTAATTACTCCCATTGGCTTCAGACAGTTGTGAATTTTGCGGAACAAACCCCGAAACCCAGGACCACTTGTTCTTCTCATGTGATTCCGCGGGGCTTATCTGGAAACACGCTCTTGGCAGGCTAGGAACCCATCGGAACAATGTGAACTGGACGTCCGAAGCCCATTGGCTGTTACAGCAGCATGGCAAGTCGCTTGATGCTGTGGCCTACTGACTTCTGTGGATGCAAAATATGCATACTATTTGGGTGGAAAGGACTCGACGAATTTTTTATCGGAATCAGCGCAGCAACACCGACCTCGCACGTCTTATAGTGGACACAGTGAAGACAAAAGTAGCATCGCTACCCCGTTTTGAATATAGAATCCAGAGTTCTCATGTAGCAGCGCTACTGGGCATTTGTACATGAACTGACTCGTTGTCAATCACTGTAAACTTTTTGTATAGTTAATGAAATTGCACCACCATTCCAAAAAAAAAATTCATTTAATTACATTTTACATATCAAATCCAATAACCAATTTAAACATATTAAATTAAAATATCAATTACGTTATACATATTTAGTTTAGTTGTACGAGTTAAACGTATCCTATCATATCAATCTTTTTTTAAACATATTGTACTCGTGTTTGAAGTTTTTAACCCGTTTGAATGGAAGCACCTTTAACACAAATCTGTTTAGATACGATATATTTAAACACAGCACGATATATATTACCAAACTTATCTCTCATCTTAGTTTGGTTTGATTTCCTTAATTTATTGCTATGAACTTAGGCCGCGTATTATATTAAAAAAAACGTAGTCTTTTCTTCTACACCTCCACAAGTACTAATCTAGCAAGAACCATAGGTCCCATAAAAATATACACTCGAACATGCATTTCTTATCTACTTCAGGTAATCACAACGTTCATCGCAGAGCTCATGAAATACGACGACACACGGTTCTGATCACACTGTCGATTCGGGTGAACAAGATCATCCGTAGCTAGCACGCCAGCTGTTGCAACCTCTGCCACACCCTCGTGGTCTCTATCCCGAGCCTCAGAATCTTCACCTGTACAAAGTTCAAATGATTCGGACCTCAATTAACCTGTGATAAGCATGACAGGTTTAGGACCAAAAATTCTACTCAGCGGGTCCCCAAGAGATTTCAACCGCGGAGGAAAAAAAAGGAGATAAAAAGGCTACTTATAAGTAGGATACCTAAGTGATAACATTTAATATTCTGATATGATTTAGGGTTTGAAATATTGACAAAGATTATTACCTGTGCATGAAGGGTGTGGAAGATCTTATCACCAATGGTGGCCAGGCTTGCGCTGACAACCTCGGCTCCTTCCTCGTGGAGGATGCTTATCACCTTGTACAGCATGAAGTTCTTACCGACTCCGGTTATCACGCTCACCTGGAGCCCGGAATTCCACTCCCTCAGCTCGACTATGGGCAGCTTTACTCCCGTGTTTGTAGATGGGTCAGTACCTCTTCCACTGCTGTTGTGGTTGCTGTTCGGACTGTTGGACGTTACCGTCAGCTCCTTCCTCTTCGTCAGCTCATCTATCCTGCCTTTCAGTTGCTTGATATAGCTAGCTGCCAGATCAAGCCGATCTTGCTGTGACAGCATGTCCTAAAAAGGATAGACAAAGCCAACTATATTAGTTATGCTACGTAAAAATGTAATATGTTCGAAAGTAGAAAAATAGAAAATAAATCTTGGAAAAAAAAACTAAAGAGGAATAATATCACCATTTTAAGCTTAGACTTTTAGTTAGGATATCTATTCAACATAAAATCTTACATAGTATTATGCGAGTTCATACCAGGTCCGAGTGTGAATTCACCGTTAGCAAGCCTTACTACGAAAGAGAAAGCAAGTCTCCTAACCAGTCTTCCCATCTCATCAAACATAGAAGAAAAATGCTCGATCTATGGTTAATTGTTAAAGGGATTTCAAGGACACGTGACAACGGGCATAGAGGAAGTGTAAGTCTAATTGGGAGGGGTTGGTGTAGAGAATATAAACTTGAAATGGTAGAAAGAAGATCGTACGGTGAACGTAAGTCACTCATAAGCCTGGTGTGGATCTTTTTTTCTTGTAAAAATGACAAGAAGATAGATTAAGGAGAAAAAAAAATGAGGAATTCTGATAATATAAATTCAAATTCTAGTTCAAATGATATCACTACACTCCACTACATCAACGGAATTATTTTCATCGGCTCGATCTTCTTCGCGGAAGATTTGGCTTCCTTGCGAATCGGGTTATGAACCTGTATATGTTACATGGATACATACCACGGAGGTTTTGCAGTAGTGGGAAGGTACGAGAGAGGCGAGCTTGAAGCATAGGCCTTTCATGTGCATCCTCCTGTTCTTCTCGATGGTTTTCCGGTCAAGCTTCGACGGCGACGACTCGCTGTTAATCCTCTTCATCCCGACTTCAGCCGATCATGTATATATCCGATACGAGTTTGCCCTAATCAATTGACTTCGGATGAGGTTTACTACTGTCTGTCGATGGATCCAGGAAGTGATGTGATGGTGAGGGTTTTGATCTTGCGACGACTGTGGAGATTTTGCTGTTCTCTGGAGTGATGGATGGAGGAGGAGGAGGAGGAGAGCGGCGGGAGAGGAAAGAGCTCTCTGTGCGAGTGGAAGAAGAAGAGTTCGAAGGAGCGTATTTATAGTAGCGTGGCTACGGTTCCCTTTCCGGACGCATCTGTGGCAGCAAAATAAAGCAAAGGGGAAGCGGAATCGGGGATCCACAGGGAAAACCCATTCATAATTAGATAGTTAATAATTTAATATAATATTTATAATTTATCAGATATATTTATAATTATTTTTTCCTAATAAGTTAGATATCCATTGAAAACCAATTATTTTTTATTACAATTTTTATATTTAAAACATGTAAACGGTCTTGAATTTTAACTAACTTTATAACCGTATTTGTATTTTTCCAAATAAAATTAATAAATATTTTCTGACTATCTTAATGTTTACTGTATTCCAACCTTGTCGCAACCGAACACCCATCTGTAACGTTAGATTAGTGTCATATTTTGATATTTGACCGCATTATTATTATTATTATTATTATTATTATTATTATTGACTGAATATTTAATTAAAATAATTTGACCGCTGAACATCATCGAGATGCCCGGGGGGAATGCCCTCTGGATCATAGGAAAGTATAAACAAATAATTTTTTTTTTGCAATACGTTGACTCATGTTTGATTGTTTTTCTTATACCGACCACTTATCTAGAAGTCAATAGACTCTTAATTGATTTGGATTTAGGGGGCATTTTGTTCGAGTGATATTAGATTATGAGAAAAATATTTATTTTACATGAAATGTAGGTTACAATATGAAATTGTTATACTTGATAAATATTTTAAATTGTTAAAAAAGTTATTTAAAATATAATATTATAATATTTAAATAATAACTTTACAAAACTGCCCTCCTTTCCTTGGAATCCGATTTTGCAGGATTCAAATATAAAACTGTGTTCAAGCGTTGACCCGATAAAGATTGAGAATCCTGAAAGAGCTAAATTGAGTCATATATTTCATCCAAATATTGTAAAAATGGGTGTAAAATGTAATTTTCCTATATATATATATATATTACGGGAGACAACTTTGCTGATATTGTCTTTGCCCCCCTACACTATCCAACGATGATATATGGTAGTGTAGATCTATGATTGAAAGATTAGTTGTAAAATCCCTCACCATGCCCAACCCGAGTCGATGAGTCTTGCGCGTAACTGAAACGTGCCAAATATTTCCCGTGCTAGGTGTGAGATCTTTCACAGAAAGAGTAATAAAAACAATATACAATAATAATATTAAATAATAAATAATAAATTGCATCTTTATTTTAGAAGATTAAACATTGAGAGTAAATAAGTATATTAATCTCAAGTTTTACTAAACAAATTTACTAAAATATATACAAATATTTCAATAATATTTATGATTAATGATTGGTGTCATTCACCTTTCGTAACCCTAACACTCGAACCGTGAAACTGAGAGAAGCCAAATTACATGTCGAGGGATATCATTATTTAATAAAATTAACCATTTAGAGCAAATTATAGTAAAGAACAAATCTTATTAGAGGTGAAAATTTTTCTAGCACCACTCCTCCACCACTTTTCAAAACTAGCACCACTTTATAACATTTTTTAAAACTAGCACCATTATATATATTTTTTTTACAAATTTTTTCATAATTCCCAAATTAACCCTCTCATTTTCAATCAAACTCTCTCTCTCTCCTCTCCCTCTTTTTTCTTCTGCTCGTGCACTGTTCTTCTTCTTCTTTCTTTCTTTCTCCAGCAGACCGGCGCCTGCAGCCCCGGCAGACGCTCCTCCTCATGCCCACCAACGACGGTGAGCAGCCGGCAACGAGCAGCGCCAGGCGACGGGCAGCACCGAGCAACGGGCGACTCGAAGACCCGGGGCGACGGGCGATGAGCAGCGCCGGGCGACGGCCGACTTGCAGCAATAGGCGACGGGCGACGGGGCGCCGGTGCTGCAGCTCGGCGTCGTCCTTGGGTGAGTTGGGTAGGGCTTCGCGCGTCGGACGCCGGGCTACGCTCGCCGGCGCCGGTCCCTCCCCGGGCATGAGAGCTGCTGAGCATAAGGGAAAGAAAGAATGGAGGGCAAATATGACTTTTAACATAAATCGGTGCTATTTTTTAAAATATCTATAAACTGGTGCTAGTTCTAAAAAATTGTAAGGAAATGGTCCTATTTTATCCCCTTAACACATCTCTTATTAAATAAAAATTTAAAAATATTAAGTATACATATAAAATGATTAGGCACATATTGAATTCGAAAAATTTTAAGTTTAAAAAGCGGCAGAACTATGCATTGGTAAGTTACAGGGATAGATTTAAGGGAACAACAGGAAAAATTATAAAATCTTATATAAAATCTACCGATTTTATGTATATTTTAGTTAAATTACCATGTTTCACCCCTCTAAACTCCCTTTTTTCCTTCAATCTTTCATCAGATTAGTCCCTTTTGATTAAGTTTGGTAGATCCATATTATGGTAAGCTATGAATTTTGGTTTCTTTAAATTTAGTTTGGCGCAGGACAATGATCATTTGATCCTCGACAATCCACGCATGATCATTCCTATAGAAATGTCGACAGCTTAGGACATAGGAGGAGGGGTCACTGCCTCTCCCCCTGGTATATGGGATATATCTATACATACATACGTACGTACCTATGTTTATGTAAAAGTTTGTGTGGTTAAGGCTAAATTAGAATGCAATGTCCGACTAGCTTGCTTCTTGTAGCGCCAGAGAGGTTGTACGTTATATGTATATATGTATGTATAGGTTGTTAATTAATTAATTAGTAGATAAGAACCATGCATGCATTGTCCTCTCTCCCTAGCTAACAGATAACATCGATCGATCCCTCCACTCTATGCCGCAGATTTGAGGTGTGGTCTCGGTCTCAAGGGATGGTCCCGTCGTATTGTCCATCCGTAGAGTGTGGCCTCCACCCAATCAAGTATATTGAACGTATGGTTTCGGTGGAGTTAACCAATCTATCTGATGATTTTCTTTTCCTGCTATAAAGAGTTCCCTTTATCTGAAAATGAGTTAGGAGAATAATAACATATATAAATTAATTAATTATAAAATCATCGCTTTTGACGATACTTCCTATTCTATTATGATCTTTAGGCATGGTAGAAATTGTCGCGTGTTTCTCTCTTTTTTTGGGACGAAATATCACGGTTCCATTAAACACTGACGTGGCGTGCTGACGTGTCATTTTTTTAAATTTACACACCGACAGAAATGGGGGAATTTCTATCCATAAATAAGGGAATTTGACCAGATGGGTAATATTTATTACTGTTACAGGACGAGATTAAATATGTACTCGTAAATATGCTCTATTACCGACTATGAAGAATTGGAATCTTATTCACTTTAACTTCCTAAAAATTTGTATCCATATTTATTATATAATAATAGAATTATTTTTATTATCTTTCCGATGCGGGATCTAATAGAAAATGCCGTAGTAGCACGACGTGTAAACTGACTAACAAAAAATTATAACGAAATTAAACTCTATAATATTTTGTAAAAAGAAGGGAAGGTATGTGTCGATTTTGTCTATCATTAAAAGTCATGATGAGGTAAAAAATTTCGTTCAATGTCTTAATTTTCAAACACGTTACCCTAATTCTAAAGATTTTATAAATGAGAATCGACAGCGAACTCGTAATATAAGAAAGCTTTAATTCTTATGAGTACGAAACAACCTTTTTCTTTTTGGTTTATTCAACGATTTGACTTGGAACAAACACAGCCAAGAAATTGGGACAGTGTTTGTCCGCGTAATCACCTTTTGATTAATGATTGCTGCAAAAAGAAGGCTCCTATTTGTTTGCTTTTACCGACATACTTGCAGTGTCTTGTTTTCGTTTTTGTTTTTGCGATAATTTACTAATAAGACAACCTAACTTAAATCTAAATTAGTAAAATAAATTAGGTATATTAATGTTAGGTGGTGAAGTGTTGGCAAGATCCGAAAAACCTATCCAACTCAACTTGAGAAGCCAGATTTTTTTCAGAATATTCGGACACCGATCCAAAAATTTTGTGGGAATCGAAACAGAGATCATTAATTGTAAATGCATTTAATAGTTTATATTATTATTAAATTTTAACTATGAAAAATGATGTATTTGTGTTTTAAACATGAATTTTCGTAATAATTATATCATACAACTTATTAATATATATAATGTGATATTTATTATGACAATTTTCATTATTATTTTGCAATTAAAATATTGTTATATTGAAAAATGGGGTTTAATATCGCACCCGTAATGATTCTTATTTATATGATTTTTTTAATTTAAAAATATCCACCAAAAAATTCAAAACATTTAGAATTTTTTTAAAAAATATCCTAAAATGTATAAGACACGTCGTGATTAAATATGAAATATTAGGATCAATCTATCGGATAATTATATCTCACATCGGATTATGAATTAGACAATGGCAATGCCTAAATGCCTAAATTTATATGCTCGAGTTCAACCTTTGGTTGTTCAAAATAGAATCTTGCACTAATCGCCTGAGAAGGAAGGTAGATGGCCGGTGGCCATCCCCATCCGGTAAATATTCGATGTGTGATATACAACGAGTTCGTCGTATAAATCTCTTTTAGATTTTGACGCCCGTAAAGTTGTTTACAGAGTCTTCGAGAGTCGAATTACACATGTCAAGATCTGAATGATGGTTTATATAACGAACCCGTTACAGGTTGAATACTTAATTACTCCACCATTAGCTTTGTCAAATTTTAGGGAAGAATAACTGGTCGTGCACTGTTTGGAATTTTTATCTAACAAATGACCTCCGAGTCTGAAGTTTGAAAAATACTTTGGCACCGTACGGTATGGTTGAGGTAAGAAACACGTGCTAGCTGTATCTATGGATATGGTTCGACGTGTTTCCTCGGTACGAAGAAGTGGCGTACATTTCATTGACGGTAGGGGCCATAGTAGTTTTCTCTGGGCATTTTTACCGGTAGGAAAATGCGGTAACGGGACTGACCTGTCACAGCTCGATGGACCGCCTACACCTTTCCTTTTCGTGCTTAAATGTCTTGACAATATTGTCCTAGTAGATCACATGTACAACGTTCATGGGACCGTTTGGTATTCCTAGTATATCTTAGATATCTAATTGACCATGTTTAATGAAGATGCAAAGCGAGCCGGTCCAATTCTTCATTTCTTTGATTTTCTTTTTCATTTAAAAGACTCGAAGTCATGCTCCTGCTTCACACGGGCCGGCCTTAACGTTATGGGCACGTGTCGGATTCTGCCAATAGGGACACTGTGTATTCCTCGGCTCAGCGTCGTAATTGCACCGACAAGATCTCTAAGGTTTCGTAGCACGAGCGTTGTCTTGCACGTTTCATCTCCACGTAGCTCCTTAGTACGACGAAACATCGTGCGCAAGAACCATTCGATTGTCAGAGCGATCGAGTGATCGATTGAATATTGTTATTATACAGTTGATGGGATGAGAATTTGCTTGAGTTTCACTCAAAGCTGCTGAGAGCATCGAGTGTTTTTTTTTTTGGCTGAATTTTTCTAACTGAGGTATCCGAGAGCCTTTTGGATCCGATCAACGGTTGTTGCGATACCTTCTCCTTCGGACACACACAATAGTAGACAAAACCACATGTGCCGGGTGAATCAGGATAAATCCTGACAGGTTTAAGATAACTGAAAAGTCTCCATTCTGCAGTGTGCACTTGCTGGTTTCAAACCCAGGAAATCAATTCCCGGCTCTCTATCACTGGAGCTGCGTGCTGGAAGGCGAGAGCATCGAGTGCTTTACTTCTCGTTCAAGTTGTGTCGAGAATTTTTGTTTTTTTGAACTTACACAACCTACCTGATATCTTACTTTCAAATGAATAATAACCGGTTTAAATTTGAGTCGGACTGGTTTATTAAAGAGTAAAACTCTCATAATTATGAAATTAGAATTCGAGTTTGGTGTTAAACCATGCTAACCCATGAGGGTTGTGATGGGAATTCTTGTGGATGAATCAAGTGAGTCAGAAAAAACTTTATCTAGCTTTAAAAAAAAAGTGAATCAGAAAAACCCGATATAATGAGCTTTCAAGGATATCTCTCCATTCCCTTACAGAGATGCCGACAGATACTGCATCCGAGACAAAAAGAAAAAGAAAGAAAGAAAGAAAGAAAGAAAGAAATGTTCTCTAAGATTTCCACTTTTAGCCTCCCAATCTATCGAGGACCACCAGTTCATGTGTTGATTTTTTGGTCTGGTTCGAGAGGACTGTCCTACACAATCCGATGGTGCACTTTACTGAGGTGTACTGTGTCCGCTTCTTGATCCAAATCTGCTTTGAGAAGATGAAAGGGATCGCCCTAACACATTTGAACTAATTAACGAACCATCCTAAAGTTGCTTGATCACATGGTTCAATGGGGAAGTCTGAAAGCGCATACGATGTTTTGATCGAGGATAACACCCAACTCCATGGCTATTCAAAGAGAAAAAAGGGGAAAAGATAAGGTAGGAGATCTAACCAAGATAACTTATTCATAAGAAGCGATGAACTGAGATGTCCAGAGTCGACCTCGTATAGAAAAGGGCAAAATGGGAACTCCGACAATAAATTAACCTTATGATTGGGGAAAAAAAAGGAAACAGTCCTTAGTCATCAGCGACGGTCCATGTCATGTCGTTCTCAAATATCCAGTGGCAGACCTCAATCTGCCCGGGCCCGTGTCCCAGCGCCACGAAAGCGCCGTGGTCCCGGCTCCATGCTGACGTGTCAAGGTGACACACGGCAATCCCCCGATTCATCGTTGCCCCGCTCGCCATATCCACGATATCTGCCTCGTAAACCCTAACCCTCGGCACCGAGTGGCAGTAATAGACCAGGTAAGGGTACATGCTCTGATGGCAGGATACTGACTCTGTCACGCGTCCACGGTCGATCCCTCTGACGGCGCCGATCATCACCTCCCGACCCGACCCGTTGACATTCTCCGTTGCCCGCAGCACAGTGCTGCGGCCCAGGACCGAGACTGCAAAGTCGATCATGTCCTCGGCGGAGCCCACGCACCGCTTGGTCTCTCCTCGGCTCGGCGCCCGCTCGCACTCCTCCAGGACATTCAAGATCACGTGCTCTGTCTCCGAGTTCTCCCCTGCCCGGAATATTTCTGTGATATCATCCAGTCGGGAGGATGAAAACGGTAATTTCGACGTGATCATTCGGGGTAGGAATGATCTCGCGGGCAACTTATCTCTTATATCAGGCATCACCATGACGTTCCCTTCCCTGAGATCCGACTCCCTAAAGAATCTACCCTCTTCGACCTGTATATTTACAGAACTGCCACCAGCACGTCGGACGTCCTGGATCGTATTGCTGTACCCGGCAAATGTTACGCCCTTGTCGATGTAGCCCTTGAACGAACGGTCCAGACTATAGGATTTGAATCCGATCGTCATCTGCCCCTTCGATCCTTTACCGTATTCATTGAACGAGTCGGTCCCAGACCTGAAAGATTTTCCATAGTTTCTGAAAGTCGTCTTCGCGGAGTTTGTGTTCCGAGCGTAGGACTGGAATGAATCGTCCCCGACGTTGGCTCCATTCCTATAGTTTGTGAAGCTGTCGGTCGCGGCGTTGCCCCCGGTGCTATAGATTTTGAAATTGTTTTGGGGATTATTGCCAGTTTCCCCGTAGTTTACGAACGAATCATTTCCATTTTTACCTGTAAAATAAGATTTTAGCAGTTTTTCGAACCAAACCAAGCCGAAACAACCTACCATAACAAACAGAAAGGGAATCATCAAGGAAAACCTGATTAATCTTGAGAAAGAAGGAAAACAAAAGGTAATGAAATGTCTAAATAGCATATGGGATCCGGCAATCATACCCAGCACGTCATAGCTGGTGAACGTTGATGCGACCGTGTTCGAGTCATCGCCATAGCTAGAAAACTGGCTCGGGACACCGTTCCCGTGCTTGCCATAGCTTGCAAACGCCTCGGTCCCCGAGTTGGTCTCGTTGTTGTAGCTCGAGAAAGAGAGCCTGTGCTTGTTCCCGACCGAGCCATAGGTGGTGAAGAGAAGGTTCGGGACATTGACTCGGGGTTGGTACGTCTTGAACTCACCAGACCCGCCACTGGCCCCGAGCCCATAATTCGCAAAGCTCCCGTTGGCCACATTCCCGTTGGGTGCGTAGCTGGCGAATCCCTCGCTGTGTCCGGTGGCGCCACTGCTGTACTTCTTGAACACTTCATTCGGGGTGTTAATGCCGGCAGAATAGTTCTTGAATGAATCAGAACCGCCGTGTCGGCCCGTGCCATAGCTCGAAAAGTGCTTCTCAGTGTAGGATGCGAAGTTGGCATCGAGTTGGTCAGTGGCAGAAGGGGGGGAGTCGGGTTTGGGATCGAAGGAGCAGAAGAGGTGCGCGAGGAAGCAGAAGGATCGTAGGTGGCCGGAGAGTGAGTTTGTGGCGGCAAGTTTGGCGAGGTAGGCCGAGTTGGCGGCATTGAGAGGGGAGGCTTTGGAGAGGAGGAATGGAGGCGGCGGGGTTCGAGTGGATATGTGGCTGTTCCAGTAGCGGATCAAGGCAGCCTTGGCAGTGAAAGGGTTGCTTCGGAGAGTTGGCTGCCGTGCATCTGCCGGGGACGTCTCCGCCACCGAAACCTACGTATTCATACGGTATATTAATTAGTGTACTCGAACACATATATAAACTAGGGTCGTAACACTTTGTATATGACAAGAGACTGAGAAAGACTTACATCAGTTGCAGTAGAGAGCAATGCGATGACAAGAAGAAGAGAAGCCATAGTGACCTGGCAGTGCATGGTGGGAGTGTGGGACGAGGCGACGGGCTCTGAAAGTTGTGAAACTATAAATAATGCAGACAATATCCTTTCGCTAGGGAAAAAAAAAGTTTAATACAGTTGGTACTGCTCTCGTCATGTGATTTAAAGGTCGTGATTCTATATCACCGGTGAGATTTCCCATGTCCTTTTTATTACCTATTTATTCTACCCTTTCTAAATTTATGTATCTCCTCTATATACTGGAAAAATATTGAAAAGAGAAATAGTTCTTATTAATAAAATTTATTGCTTTTTATTTATTCTATTTCTTATCGTCTGTTAGGTGTATGGATCTCTTATATACCAAAAATAGGCGGTGGCATTTATTTATTTTTTTTTTTGCTATGATCATTTTTCTTGATCTCCTTCACTTCCCTCGCCATGGCAATCATCAACGCTAGGGGGCAAGTGAGCTTTGCGGAATTGGGCAGACATGATGATGGCAGTTCATGCGTATACTGCAAAATTCGTTTTATTTCTTTCTGCATTATTATAATATTTATATGTAAGCTATCCATCATGAACAAACAATGAATCAGGACACGAAGCAGCCATGGACCTGAGTTCAAATCTCCAGGGACGCATTTCTCGTGGGCGGACGCTTTATAGTCCTCAAACCTGTCAAGTTTGCCCGTCTTACCCGGCACACGTGATTTGCGGAAGATTCGGTATTAAATATCCAATAACGTTGTGGGATTCCAGCTTCGCATTTCGTTATCCTTGTTACCCATTAGACCTACGCGACTCCTGAGCATATCGGTCAGTTACTGCCTCTTCATGATGTGCTGGAAATTTCCAGACCCCTAGAACGAGCTATCGTATTGAACACAACACGATCTCTCTGTCCAGATGATGACAATGCAGGCCACTTGACCAAAGGGGATACGAGAAGCTGCTAACACTATTTTGTTGCATCTGCACGATCTCAAACTCCCCGGATTCGTGAAAAAGAGGAAATGAAAGGACGTGGAAAAGTTTTGTTAACAATAATCGAACGGAAACCTTTACTTTTTTTAGTTGAAAATGAATGTCACTCCACTAAGACCTCTATTTCTCGGATGAATAATGTGTTGTGTCATTGAAAGTTTTCGTTTCGGCGAAGCTCTATTTACGGGATCATGACAAGCAGTCTCCATAGTACTATTGAGCTGCGAGATTACAGTGGTAGTAGCAAAGCGAGAGCAGCAGCAGCAGGAGGAGCAGGAGCAGGAGCCTCCGACTGTAGCACTTCGGCCCAATAGGCCCAAGTTGAGAGAGGCTTGGTGCCGCCAATCGCGGTCCAGATTTGCCGTCTCTTTCAGAGGAATGGCAAAACTGACCCGTCCTGTCCGGTCCACCTGGCCCGACCCGTGTGTGTCTGGATCTGTCAACGGTTACGCTGTATAATAAAATTCAATTATATTTTTTAAGTTAAATTTTATTTAATTTATGAATATTTTATTTTAATAAATTAAATAATAATCACTCTATTGAATTAAGATTATGTAAATCATAACATTTATTTGATAATATTATTATAAATATATAAATTTATAATATATTGTGCATTATATTTATGTAATTTTAAAATGTTGTTTAATTAATCGGACCGACAGGTGACCCGCCCCCACCAGCACGGGTCACGGGACCGGTCGACCCGTTCTAAGTGCGGGGCGGGCCTTGGGTTTCCCGCCCCGCCATGGCCCACTTGCATCTCTTTCATTTAATATTTCACTGTTCTGTCCCTTCTTCTGTTCTCTCTTCCCTCTACTCTCTCTCCGCTGCAGGGCTGAAGAATCTGTAAGCTGAAATGAGGGTTAGATCAGTGACGCCACTGTGAGGATTCTTCTCACCCCTTCTGGATGGCTATGCGGGGCGTTGATTTCAAGTGGTTTGTTTCTTAATGTTCGATTGAATTTCCTTAATTTGGAGCTGATATCATCGAGTTGGGCGTATATTGATTTCGGGTTTATTGGCTCTTTAATAGGTTCGATGGCTTCTTCTTGTCTATGCTAGCGACAAGTGTGTATCCTTTGCGCATTCTCCTCATGAAATTTCATCAAAATTTGTGCTTTATTGAGCTCAGTCGGTTTCTTGGTTTCTTGCACAGTTTATCTGCTCATTTGTCGATTACCGATAACTTACATAATTGTGTATAGAGCTACACTTTACTGTTCGTCTCTCGGTTTGGTGTACTGACTCACTTTAGCTCCGTTGACTGGTGAGCGTATTAGGGTGGAAATGGTGCCTTTAGCAGCCATACTGGCTTTCTAGATGAGCTGACTATATATTCTTGTGGTTAGATGGGCAACTTTGGGAGAAGCGTCTGACTTATTTTCTATAGCATTATGTTTCTCGCTCACCTTCTGATTTGATATGCTTCTTATTTTAAGCTTTTCTCGATTACTGATATGGATGGCAAGAGATTAGCTTCCTATGGACTTCTTCAACTGCATTTTTCTTTGCGAAATAAATATTGTTGTATATGCAATGTTATTCTGAACAACCTGCTGTTAGAATTATCGTTGCTATCAACTGGAAGAAATACCGTCTCTGTGAATATCCATTGCATATATGGATCATGGTGAGTTTCGAATTAGACATTAATTATTGTCCCTGTATTAATGGTCCTACTTGTATTGTAGTGTCTTGGGAAAAGAATATTTTCTTAGATATGCTTATCTCTGCTGGCAGGTTGATTATACCATAGTATTTGCTTTTCGGTCGTTGATGTTTGTCGATAATGGACTTGCTGCTGGAATGGGATTGTAAGTTATTCAGTCTCTTTTACTGTGCTGAGGATATCTCAAATGCTAGGTGTGCAAGTTTCACATTTTCTTGACTGACTGTACTGATTAAAGTTTTAGTAAGAAGAGAATGGAGCGTTAGGCTTTCTATTTTGTACAGGTATGTCGGATGAAGGCATGAAAATTAACCTCAAATATGTATTCTCTTCCTTTCAAGTGTTTACTTTGACGACTCATGAAGAGCATCCTGCTTGATTCATGAGCGTTAGAAGTTAAATTCATATACTTGTATATCGATATATACCAATGCTGCTGCCGCTGTGAGTTTATTCTTATGCTTATACTCGTAGGGATTTTGGGGTGCAGCAGAGATATGCTCGATTCTGTGGAAGAATAGTGGTCCTTTCAGTTTTGTGTCTACTTCTCTATCCATTTCTTTGGACTTGGACCATAATCGGTACCATGTGGTTCAGAAAGGCGAGAAGTTGTGTAAGTGGTTTTATTTTCTTTACTCTTTAAAGCCAACCTCCACTTAGATTAGCCTAAATGTCAAGTCCTCTACAATGCTTGCAGTTGCCAGCAGAAGGACAGAAATGGGGTTTCCTCATTTGGTTAATTCTCAGCTACTGTGGTCTCCTTTGCATCGCTTGCATGTCCATGACGAAGGTGCAGTGAGCTTTGTGGTCTTGTTCAACTTTTCCTGATTTTGATATCACTTATCTCTTCATGAATTGCCTTCCTGCACAATTGTCAGAAGTTTTGCCTTTGGATGAATTTTTATTGTGCCCTTGCCTTGTTTCTTGATTTTTCTAAATCCTATGTGCTGGCAGTGGTTGACACGAAGACAAGCCCACATGCTGCGTGCACAACAGGGAATCCCTATTTCAGAATATGGGGTAGGATAATGAGCCCTGCACACATATTTAATAAGTTTCTCTGCCAGTGTTAACATTTCTAGATTTCTGTCTCTTAACTTCTCACCTTTACAATTCCTACAGTTCTGTGGTTCTTCCTCTTACATATTGCCCTTTCCGCTTTCAGCTTTCACCCTCCCTTAATTTGGTCCCCATTTATCATCTTAATACCAGGACTTTCTCCTATTCACATTGCAGGTTTTAGTTGACATGATTTGGGTCCCAGACTGGGCATTTGAAGCTGCTGGTCAAGAGATGAGAGGCATGGGCCAAGATGCTGCCACTTATCATCCTGGTCTTTATCTCACTGTTACTCAGGTGAGAAGAATTTTTTTGGTTTTTCCCTAGGGAACGGAAGTGAGCTCTCATAAATGTGACTGTGGTCATGAACAAATGAACTTTAAATGTAAGTTTGCTTTTTTGAATTGAATGGTCAGTTGGCACCAGCTTATCTTGCTCGATGCCATTCGATGTTGTGGCACAGGTGTACAGTGCCACGACATCAAGCACGCAGGAGGCATTTTGCCTTTCAGTGCCATGGCACTGTGCAGCGGCACTCTTCTCTAGGTGCCTTTTTGCCTTATGGCTCCTGTTTTGACTAGACCTAGCCTCGCAATCATAAATACGCATCCAAAATATAACAATCTAAAAATTAATGAACCCTTGAAAACACATGGGAGCGTTTCAAGTAATTTACTTGGGAGAAATTCTTTCAAATCCTCCTAGATATACCTTAATACTCAAGAACTAAACATCAATTCAACGTCCAAAGCTTGTGGGTAGCTCCATACTCATGGAGTATCAATATGTGACAAACCTAGAGCAGAAAGGATCTGGACCTTCAAATTCAAACTGTTGACATGCTTCATTGACGATGTTGACCTGAGTCGTAGTTATCCTGACCGTCACAACCAGGGGGGAACAACTTCTTCCCATTGAATGCATAGCCTGGTAATTTTTAGCATATCAAACTCCAAATTTTTACAGTGCTTGTCCTGTTTTATACAGAGAGAAGCAGTGGAAGCCCTGATTCAAGAGCTGCCAAAGTTCAGACTTAAAGCTGTTCCCACTGATTGCAGTGAATGCCCCATCTGCTTGGAGGAGTTTCATGTCGGAAATGAGGTAAGATTCTCTTTTTCCCACTGAATGAGCATGCAACATATTTTCAATCTCAGAAATGTGATTCCCATGAATTATGTGTATCTTGAGGCTCTATCTAGACCATTTCGCACCACTATACTTAGTGTAGGCCTCGATATAACACCATAACACTAACCAACTTAATCCTTTTTAAGTTGTTGGTGGCAAAGTTGGAATCCATTGATCTGGAAATCACTGGACAGATGGTTCACGGGGTCAACCTTGTCAGGCTATGTATTGAATTGTGATACCATCACAATAATTTAGTTGCCCTTTGCACGTATTTGTCCAATAAAGTTGAATATTCAAGTACATTCTCTTGGCTCTGCACCAATTTTCCATATTCATGTACAAAGGTAGACATGGTCTTGATGGTCAGTTTCTTAGAAAACCACCCCATTTGATGGACCCTTGCTTGTCCAAAGCAGTTTTAAAGCCCACACCATTCCTGACCATACTAGTGGGACTGGAAAGCTCCCAGTCCATGGTCTTATTTGGTCAATCTGTTCAGTCCATTTTCTCAATTCTTTTTATCAAGCTTGATATATTTTGAATTCTGGTATTAGGTCCGCGGGCTACCCTGTGCACACAATTTCCACATGGAGTGCATTGATGAGTGGCTCCGGCTGAACGTCAAATGCCCTCGATGCCGTTGCTCAGTCTTCCCAAACCTCGACCTCAGTGCTTTGTCAAACCTTCCTCCTGAATCTGATCGCCCTGCCGCTGCGGTTGTGACAACCACCACATCTTATGTTGCAGCCCAGCCATCGAGCCAGAGCTATCTGTTGAGGTTGCAAGGACTGCTCTGCCCCATTAGGAGCGGGAACGTTGAGAGACCCACTGGGTCAGAACCTTCTCTGGAATCTGCCGAGAACGGAAGCATGCATTCAGGTCCGAGGAGCCCCGTGCGAGCGCCGCATGCCAGGTGAATTATTGTGAATTGTCGGCTGCATCTTCAATCACATACTTCCATCGTTGTATATCTAACCTCATACAGTGAGAAACTCTAGAATTTTTGTACACGCGATCATTCCGTTAGTTTCCTCCCTGATGTGTGCCTACGCACCATTGTCTTCTAGACAAGCTAACTGATGGACTCATAACACAGCAGTAGGGACAATGGCATGTTCATCGTCTACCCTCTTATTGACTGTATATGGTACGGTGTCATTGACAATGGCAATGCCCACGAATTGACTGAACAAACAAGTGATTGTAGTTGCATCACTTGGTAGATGGATCTCGGAATACTGGAGAGTCTCACACGAGATCGTATTCAAGTCTTCTGCGTAGTATTCGATTGCAGATGTTCATGCGCAGGGATGTTGTTGGAGACACATTTCATTTCAGGGGATAGAGACCGGCCCAGGAAAGATGGGTTTTTCATTGCTTATTTTGAAGGTAACATAAATAAACAAATGTTGGAACAGGAAAAAGTTTGTCGATCGCTGGCAAGAATCTATGCCATAAACGGAATCAACAGATCGTATTCAAAAGTCAACAGGTACACAGTCTGAATCTGATATCACCCGCGTTTCTAAAACTAACTAATTCAGACTTTATCTTGAATTGTGGAGAAGATGTCACATATGCGTACGTATCATATGACCTTTTTTTTTTTTAATTATTTGAATTTAGAGGAAATTTTTACCGGCCATTATTAATTCCTTCTATCTATGTGTCTACCTTTTTTCAGTGCACAGAAAGAAGAGATAAGTCTAAAAAGAGTAGAGGAAAGACATGATAAAGAGAGTATAGAAAGTCTCAAGATCTGTACGTCACAAGGCGAGAATAGTACCGACTGTAATAAGTTCTCTTTTTGTATGAAGATTTGACGTTGAATTTAAATTATGACGGAGATAAAAGACAAAATAAATAAAGCTAATATTGAAGATTTACTTTTTATTAAGGTTTGAATTTCGAATTTGATTAGTGAAAATAATTCATATAATTCACAATTTTGGAAAAAAAATATATCTTTTAATGAACTAATCCAAGTGGAGATTGCGTTAGTAATAATTAAGCCTTTTACCAACGAAGGTTGACGCAAGTGGAAGGGGCTCGTATCACTTAAGCAGAAATGTCGGATTCGAGCCCCTGTGAACGCAGCAGACCTTCTTGGGAGAGATCCTCGGGAAACCTCCCGACAATACCTCGAATCTGGATTAGTCGGCTAGCCTTCGAGTACCGGACACCGGATGGCCAACCAAAAAATAATTAAGCCTTTTGGATATTAGTCTATGGAAAAGGGGTAAAATAAGTATGGTGACATCTTAAATATAACAATATAACGTAGAAACACAGCAATCAGATTTTACGATTAAATAAGTATTTATTGCCAGAATAGTTTGTGACTATTATTATTTAGAATAATTTTAATGATAATTATTCATCTTATTCTTCTCCTCATTAATAAGCTGATTGATCTCTGAGCATTGCCATTGGACGAAAAGGAGACTAATCTTTTTTTTTTAAAGCGCATTTTTCTTTTGTTGCATTCAGTTTAAAAAATAATATTTTATGGTTTTGAAACATTCCACGTGTCGGCCGTTGGCAGCTACAGTTCAAGCTTTCGTCAATCAACCGTAACCGACAATCCTTCGCCCCGCCAATCGTATTTGTTTAAATTAAGAAAGAAAAATGACAAGGAGAAATCAAAATACCGCTGTTCATCTTTCTTGCAGAAACCCCAAATTGGTCGGCCGAGCCCAAACCCCAGATTGGCTGATCGGGCGGTTGAGCAGTTGTAAGTTCTATCTTCTCTCTCGCTCTCCCCAGGCTGCTGTTCATGCCAATTGCTCTGCTTCTGTCTTGTATTTCCTGACTTTTGATCGTGTCGCATGTGTATGGATGTTAGCGGATATTCGGGTGCTTCTATATCAGTCAATTTGGGGTTCTCTTCAGGACGAGAGGGAAAATTTTATGATTTTTGCTTGTTACCGGCAATGCATTAATTTTTTTTTTATAATGTTGAACATGATTGGGGTTGGCTAGATTTCGGAATTGGGATGAACTGGACCGTTGTGTTCAGTTTGGAATTTATAATTGTCATTGAGTGTGGAGTGACTGAATGTAACAAAATGGTGGAAGGATGTTTCGAATCTGCAATTGTTTGGGATCTGTACAGGAGCAGTTGGGTTGTTTAATCAAACAATTTGGAACGGAAGGATAAGTTACTAGTTACCAATGGGTAGCAACGACCGTTTATTTGCTTTGCTGCTTGACTCAAAAGAGTAAAGAGTTTAGTTGCCAGAAGGAGGGGAAAGATCTAGTGATGACCAGATCCTCCAAACCCTATGCAGAGGGTAGTTTCGTGATGTTTTTGGGACTGATGCTCTCAATAGTAACCTGGAAACCAGTGCTAACCCTTCCCTGCCTTTCTCTAATATCCAAATAAAGCCTAAGGGATCTCCCTTGGGAGGACTCACCATCATGCATGGTCTTTCATGATATGCATTGGTTATGGTGCTGATGGAATTTTTTCTCCCTGTATGTGAATTTAGATTGGATACATTCTTTGTTTTCTTTCTTATTAGGCTCGTGATCAGATACAATGACATGACTTCTGGAATTTTACTAGCTCTTTCTTTGTGTGAAGTGTTGTGTTCAATCACAATTTATCTGCCTTACTATATATCAACATGCTGGAATTGCAGTTTGAGTTGCGCATCATGGGCTCTATAAACGGATTTTCAAGCATGCGAGTAAAGCAGCCTCTCTTCTCTTTTGGTGTCATTTCGGATGTCCAGTATGCTGATATTCCTGATGGAAGGTCATTTCTTGGTGTCCCTAGATATTATAGGCACAGCATTCTCGTATTGCAGAGGGCGGTAAAACAGTGGAACGACCTCAACAAGCTTAACTTTGCAATCAACTTTGGCGACATTGTCGATGGGTTTTGCCCCAAGGACCAATCCTTAGATTCTGTGAAGAAGATGGCAAGTGAGTTTGAAAAATTTAATGGCCCTGTATATCACATGATTGGGAATCACTGCCTCTACAATCTTCCTCGGAACAACTGCTTCCCTTGCTGAAGATCCCGAGCATTGAAGGATGTGCTTACTATGATTTCTCACCCACACCAGAGTACAGATTCATTTTATTGGACGGATACGATATCAGTGCCATTGGATGGCCTCAAGATCACCCGAAGACCTTAAAAGCCAAGAAATTCCTTCAGGAGAAAAACCCAAACACAGATAAGAATAGCCCCAGTGGACTAATGGGGCTTGAGAGAAGATTTGTCATGTTCAATGGAGCAGTTGGGAAAGGGCAGCTAGATTGGTTAGACCGTATCCTTAAAGATGCAACAAGGTTGAACCAGAAAGTTGTGATCTGCTGCCACCTACCTTTAGATCCTGGGGCTTCCACTGAAGTGGGGCTTCTGTGGAATTATGATGAAGTGATGGAAGTCATACACCGGTACAACTGTGTGAAGGTTTGCCTTGGGGGTCATGATCACAACGGTGGTTACTCGGTTGATTCCCACGGGATACATCATCGAGTTTTTGAGGCTGCACTCGAGTGTCCTCCTGGGACTGATGCATTTGGGTACGTAGATGTATACCAAGATAGGCTCTCTCTTTTCGGATCAGGTAGATTGAAGAGTCATGAGCTGTACTTTTGAACATAGTATTGCTATGAGCTGTTTTTATTCAGCAATAGGCCAAATTCATTTAGACTGTAAATAGCAAAATCTTCAAAAACTTCATCCTATATCAGAGAACCCATTCTTTAGCTGGATTTTGGCATAGCCTAACATCAACGATGGCACTACAAGATGTACATTGCAAAGTTTTCTTCTGACGCGGGGATATCTTGATATAGGCTACTGTCATTAGGTGGCTCTCTGGTTTTAATCTATACATTGGTTATATATATGTTTCTTTGCTTTTGCTAGGCTGTTTTTCTTCTCAACATATGTTGCCAAGTTACCTCTGCCCTCGTTTTTAGCATAGATTTGTACTGTCTCGGCTCAAACACACTCTGGTGCTTCCTCATAGAAAGGATTCTAGTGGGGCTGCATCCTAAGTATATATGTGGTCGAGATTCTTTGCTCAGACCGAATCTGACCAACTCGAAATCATTGAATACCACGATCTTCTTAGGGTTCATCACATCCAAACCTTTGCCGCTGGTTTCTTTGGTGATTCCAGTTGGAACTCAAGTAGCTAGTATCAGCGAAGTGGACTAGCCAGGTTGACCTGTAACCTGTTACATTAAAGTCGGAGGAGCATTATTGGAAGGGCCTATCGTAAAGCGCATACAACATAAGGCAGTCATGGTTGAGGGGACAGAACTTGTTCGAAGTTTTATTCTTCCCTTCTTTACATCTGTGGAATCGGAGGAGGAGGAGGAGAGCTCCTCTTGGCCTGTCTCTTCTCAGCGATGAAGAACCCGGCAAGGGAAAGGACCGAGAAGTCGCTGAAGCAAACCGAAGCAATGTCAAGGGACATGTGCCGGCCCGTGATGGCATCGACCTCAAACCAGCTCGCGGTCTTCTCCTTGTTGGTGCTCTGCCCATAGGCCACCTGGTTGCTCTCTGCGTCTAAGGCATGGCATATGCCCGGATGAAGTAGGTGGCCCGGGGGACCTCCTTGGCAGTCCACTCGTAGGACCGGTTCGGCGCTTGAGGGCGAGTAGGGCATGGTTACGATGAGGACGGGGCAGGTCTTGTCCTTGTGGAGATCATCTTCGGTCTTCCTCCAGCCCCGGTCCTTCTGGCTTATCAGGGCGTAGCACAGCTTCACCTTCACGGTCTTGTAGGCCGAGTCCTTCCTTCCCGGCGTAGGACCCGTTAAACGTCCACTTCACCGCGATCTTGTCCTCACCCGCCTTCACCGCTGCAATACGTAATCCAATCGGTTATCCGACAAGAGAGGTCTCCACTTTAGAGAAGGATGTGTATACCTTGCCCTGCTGTCGGAGAGGCATCGACGATGAGAGTTCTGGTAAGAGAAGAGAAGAGGACGTTTCCATGGCAAGCTTGTGCTGCCATGCAAGCAACGAGGAGAGAAACAAGGGTGATTCCACGTGCCGCCACTGATGATCAGATGCAGTGTATGATCTGAGAGGAGAGACCGGGCAGAGACGTCTGAGATTCCAAGTGGAGAAGACGGTGAAGACTGGAGGAATCAGAACTTAACTGAGATGGCGAGCGAGGGCTCCCCGTGGGGTCCAATCCCTCAATTAATTAGCCATTTTGGCTTTTTCTCGCACAGAGGACAAGTCAACGATAGGATGACATGTTTTGCTGCACGGAAGCCCCCAGAGTTTGCGTGAGCTTCTTGCTTTTAATTACTAACTTTTTTTCTCCCTATTTTAATTAATTTAAATTCAAAAAAAATAATTCATTCACGTGTTATCTCATAATCAGAAGACGTGATTTAAAATATTATTTAAGATAAAAAGATATCAAGCAATTTTCAACTATTGCTTTAGTTAATCAGTACGACTGATGTCCCAATTAGTTAGCAGTTTAATCGCCAAATTGTTTTCCTAGTTAGTTTATTGTTTGACTTTGTTCTGATACATTACCATTCATGGAGTCCCAATGAGATTCATTCCCACTTGTGAATCCCTCAAATCCATTCATGTTGTGCGTGTGTGCGTGTGTGTGTGTTTTTTTTGGGGGGTTACTTAATGTCTAGGAAAGGACAAACGAACAAACTTGATTCTTGATATAAGAGTCATGACGAGTTAAAGATACAGATGTTTCAGAAAGGTTTTCAGATTCCTGATGAAACGTGCTAGTGGTCCTTAGCGTATTTTCATCAGTTGGTAATAGGCCTTTGAGTGAGTTCCTTGACTCCTGCAACATAAGAGAAAGTTAAATCGGATTTGATTTGACTCTCTGATACTTAAATCAGTAAGTACACAATGAATAATATAGAGATGTCGGGTACGGTTTTTCGAAAATGCCACCGGTCAAAAGCTTACCTCTTTTTATAAGCGAATGAGAGAAATAATCGAGTCTCTAGCCAATAAGAAGGTGACATGTGGCAATTAATTATAATGAGAAAGATTATTTTAAAAACAGCTTTTTATAAGTAAATGAGAGAAATAATCGAGAGTATCTAGCCAATAAGAAGGTGTCACGTGGCGATTAATCATAATGAGAAAGATTATTTTAAAAATAATTAATTAGAGGTGAAAAGACTATTTTATCCCAGTAATTAATTAGAGGTGAAAAGAGCACTCTGTCCTCTTTTTCTGTCTATTCTAAACTTGCGAAACTTCTTTATAATTAGGGGGAAAAAAAGATGCTGACGATAAACTGTTTGGCCGTTTACTTAGCCCTGGGACTTGTGAGAATGCCAAGGGGTTCGAGAAATTCTTCAGTGAAACGGTTATACCACGTCAGCTTACGTGGCATATCCGTCCAATAATAATTCACTATTTATGTATTATTTTTAATTAAAGTTCACTATTTTATTCATTTTTTTAATTTTTTTACTATATATATTATTTCTAATTAAAATTCATTATTTATTTAAGATTTTTATATTTTAAAAGAATTTTTAGGGTTTAATAATTATAATTGTACAATAATTAATTATATATCAAATTATAATTAGATAAATATACCACGATTGTTTAACTGAAGGCTTTTTCAGGGTTGATGTCCGCCCCCACATAAATTAAATCGGTTGACTCAGTAAACCAATAATTTCAGATTTCAGTCCCTGGAGAATTTAAGTCGGCCGGCTGGTGTTGAAACTTGTCGGGAATTTACAGGCCTAGTAGGTTTCGAAATTGTGGTGATTTCGAAGAGTGAATAAAAAAAAAAAAGGTGACCATGAAAAGAGTTTCTTTCGTATAGTAATATATGAAAATATAGATGAATTCTCTGAAGGACATACCCGTCGTAAGCTGACAATATACAGTAGATCAAGTTCAAAATTCGACTCTCCTAGAAGGCGGTATCTGGAGATTAATAGCGGTCCCAGGCGGTATAATGCAACGTGTTGTGGTTGAGAACGTACATTGTGCCAAAGATGTGTATGGGGGTTGTTTTTTTTCTTATTATTGGTGAATCACCTTGGATCCTTATATATACAGTGAAATTACATTAATTAACCATGAGTCAACACAAATCACGGGATATGCTGTTCTCAGGACGTGAGCGTTGTCAGTGTGCGGCCAACTACTCTACTACGGTAGCGCCGCTATCCTCTGCCTCAGGGCGTGGGCGTTGTCAGTGGTACAACCAACTGCCTTGCTACGGAAGCACCGCTAGGTGAGGGCGCTGCTAGGGTTGTCGAGCCTTATTCATGGGCCCGAAGGTGGATCGGCCCGGTAAGGGAGCGGGATCAAGGCCCACTCCCATCACAACGTCTGATAGATTAGTCAGTTGTTACGATACTAGACACTATTGATACCAAGAAAACGAATATAAAAATATACATAAAAGATTAAAAAAAATAATATAAAATATAGTGTACCAATTCGGTTTGATTTAAAATCGGTGTGGTGTCCCGTTAGATTTTTAGTTATTAAGTCCTATTGTACAAAAAAGACTGTACATGGTCCTGTACGGCACGGGATCAACACTCGTCAGGATAATTCCCTCCCCCAACCCCACAACAAAACTCTAATCGTAATTAATTCTTTTCATCTTCCTCATTAGTCTTTATCGTTCTATGCAATTGATACAATGATCATGCACCCAAACTACATTTATTTTCTCGGCTCGGCTCGTGTAGGGCCTTCGTTTACTATAACGAGCCAACCCTAAACTTAAAATATCAGGTTTGTCCGAACTCGCAAATTGCTAAATAAGCTATGCTATATATTCGGGCTCGGCCTTACTTGTTTACATCCCTGCCTCAGTATTTTAGTCTCAAAATAATCTTTTTTTTTTCCTTAAAATAAAGGGTGGAAAATCCTGAGGCTATCGGTGGGCCCATTTCCTAGTGGGTAGAAAGAATCCAAAAGCCCAAATATGTCTGAAATCTGGAAGATTGGGCCACAACTTATGGGCCATTGAATATTTAAAGAGAGGCCCATAAGTGTGTGGCTCGGCCCACTGGAGAGGAGGGCTTTTGTGGTGCCCACCTGTGGGAGCCCGGGAGAGAAGCATCTCTGCTTCCAGCAGCCTAAACCCTGCGACTCGATTCGGTTCTTGTTGTCGGAGCAGCCGCTAGGGTTTTCGAATCCCCTTGCCGGTGAAGAAGCAAACGTAGGTTCGTTAACGGGTAGTGAGGGGCTGTGCTTCACGCGGTGGAGCTGAATTATTTCTAAGCTTCTGTTCGAATCTAATGCAGACTTGATCGGTTCTAAGAATGCAATCTCTTCGTCGGAGTATTCGGATTCTGCAGAGAGTGGGCAGTTCCGGATGTTCCGCGGCGCCTGGTTCTCTGAGCTCCTTGGACTTCACCATAGCAAACTTTCATGGCTATTCAGCTTCGAAGGTTAGATTGTCTCGGTCTCTCTATCTAAGTTCGTTTATTGATCTCAGCTACATTTGTCGTGATCCCCAGCTCATTTTGTGTGCTACGTGAATCAGTTATCAGTTTTAGTTCAATGCATTGTAAATTCTGGATTCTCTTGGCTTGCTTCAGTCAGCTAATTACTGCGCCCTTCCTGAATTACTGCGATCTTTCAGGACTCTAATTCGTACCATCTGTAATTGCATATGATAATGAAGTTTCTCTTTGCCACTGCAAGTACGAATTTTAATGGCAAAGATAATTGTCCCTATATATTTAATGTGTGGCCGTTTCTGGGATTAGCATCGTAGAATTGTGTTTCTTCTTACTCTTGAGCACTCTGTTGCTTAGTTGAGGAAGTCTTCCTCCCATTGATATAGTTGTAATGACAAAAAATTGTCCATATCTTTTATACTTTCTTGGTAACATTGTATGCAGTAGCCTTGAATTTTGGGAATAATCTTGCGCTGTCTTTTTGTAGACAAATATTGGCTCTCTAGATGGTATGCGGATGATGTTTAATGAGGGCGTTCCTTCATTATCGTCGCTCAATCAACGACCAAGCTTGCTTCAAATGGCAGCTATGATGCCCCATTTTCTGTGTAGGGGCATTGCGACAGAGGGGCATTTGTTGAAACGCCTTTACCGTCTTCTGGGTTACCTGCTGATCCACCTGCTCGTATCAAGTTTAAGAGGCTTGACAAGACAGCCAAGCACATAATGCAGGTGCGCACCTGTTTGTTGGTATATGGTGTGGAAACATTAGAATTTTCATTAGGAGTGATAATATCTTGCTACTTCCTCCTTTATGCAGATTATAGATAAGGAGGCTGTGGAGGAAGTGAAGGAACAAAGAGAGATACCTGATATAAGGCCTGGTTATATAGTGCAGCTGAAAGTGGTTAGATGAGTTCCGTCTAGTATAAATTTTTGTTGTTTTTTGGCATGATTTGAAGATCTCTTGATACGTTAATTCACCTTGTGTGTGCATGAACGTGCATGCAGGAAGTACCTGAGAACAAGAGACGTGTTTCCATTTTGAAAGGAATTGTTATTGCACGACGCAATGCTGGTCTAAATACCACATTTAGATTGAGGAGGCTGGTTGCAGGTGTTGGAGTTGAATCTCTCTTCCCACTGTAAGCACTCAAGTATCTGGATACTCTGATATGGAAAAAAGCAAGTATTTGCAATACCGTTATTAGATAATATACCGACCCAGTATTATGCTTTTTAAGTTCAATGGGAGGTCACTTTCTATGGCCATTGAATCTAAACATGACTGTCATTTTAATTATTTGATGAAATATTGCATCCTGTATCTCGAATTTACTTTATTTTATGTACGTTAGTTCATGCATATTTTTATTGATTGTGTGGATTTACTGCTGTTCCTACATCTGCAAACAGCTTCTTTTGAGTAGCCAGCTTAAGATAATTGATAACTGTAGGTATTCCCCCAACATAAAGGAGATAAAGGTGTTGGACAAGAAGAAAGTGAGGAGGGCCAAGCTTTACTATCTTAGGGAGAAGATGAATCCACTCAAGAAGTAATAATAAGGTCTGAAGGCTAGAGGAAACAAAAAAATCTAGGCTCCTTTGAAAAACTGACACCGGTGTGTTCCCCCTTTATCACATATTTCAATTACAATTAATTTATCTGCTCCAATAATATTCATATTTGGTGAGAAGAATCCTCGGGAAATTCTTGAAGTGGTGGGGAAGAGGGGTTGGTTCCATGTTGAATTCTTGTTGAGTATCTGAATCTGGTAGCTTCTTTTCTTCTTCAATGGTGGAGTAGTGTTGCTTAGTTGCCTTTTCTTTTTCCCTTAATTGCAACGTGGATATTATAATATCCATAGAAGCTTTGGGTGGTGACTCATTTAATGGCACATGGAACTTGCACTATTTTGTAAAGGTCTGCTTGTTCTGGGCCATGCTGATAGCAGTTGTATGAATTTGAATGGATTACAGAACATGTGCAATTATGCTGTGTCTGCTTTTTTCCCACACTACACGGCGTTCCATTGGTCTGATTTAGATTGGGTGACACAGAAGTCATAAAGTTCTCCCCCACGGAGTAGTTTCTGGTGCAGATTCCAGGAGCCGTGGCCTAGCTCGACCAGTGCGAAAAGCTGCATAAATGGAACGAAGGACATTGTGGGAGGCGACAGGATGAGGATTGAGGATGGGCAAGAATCTTTGTCCAATGAGGGCAGTCCACTGCTTAATCCTTTGCTGAGTGGTAGGAGATGGTTGAGGTCAACACTCAGCCGTGTTTCTTTACTATTAGTTTGGATCTAGTTCAGTTGTTGGATGACTTGGACTCCTCAAAAAGTACCTCCCCACTTACAACTATTGAATAGCGATTTCGGCACTCGAGTCCTTGTTTTAATCCCAGAAAGAAAAGGTAGCATAGCAGTAGTGGGATAGATTCGATATGAGAAGAGGGTTGGTTCCGGAGGATTCGTTGCGTCCTCTATTCGGTATTCCATATCAAACATGTTCTAAAGAAACGCTCATGCCAGGTTGATATGCCGTACCAACATTTGTGGAGCATACAAACCAAAAAAAAAAAAAAAACAGAGAGAAGTTAATTTTTCCAAGTATAATGTGCATTCTGCTCATTTAAATGCATAATATTAAGATTCATATGTGATTTGATGAGGTTGAGATTGTGGGTCCAAGTCTCGCTTTGAGTAATATTATCAGGAAGAGACAGCTTGTGCCTTGGCGAACCCTCGCTTCTTAGACCGTAATGAATCTTTCATAATGTTATGTTAGCGGGGTCATTGTTAGTACTGATTATTTGGTTCGTTTGATTTGTGGTTTGGTGAGGTTGAGGTCGCAGGTTCGAGTCTTGTTCTGAGCAATATTACCAAAAAGAAACTCTTGAGTTCGTGTTTTGGCGGGCATCGACTTCTTATACTATATTAGATCTTTAGTTGGTGCTTGGTCAATAGCAGTACTTGCATTAGTACTGATTATTTAGTTCATATGGTATGTTCGCGGTTGAATACGAAAGACCGAGTATTACGTAACGATGGTGACTGGTTCGCCTCTACTGGTATAAAAGTTCCACGCAATAATTAATTGTAGAGTTGATTATATAATGTTCAGTTCAGGTCTGGGCTCCGCGAGGTGGACCGTCGCAAATCTCCTCTACGCTTAATGCCAAAAACTTACAATTCACGCACGCAACGCAGTTACAGTTACAGAGCTCTCCGGTCACCTCCTCCATTGGGAATGGTCAGAGAGCGAGCGAGCTCCCTGTTCCGAGAGCTCAAACCGATGAGATATCTATCATAAATTTCAGTAAGCTCCGTCGGTAAATTAAATAACTGAAAAGAGAGGGAGCATTTGGGCGAGTCAAAATCTGTATGCCCAGTCTCCTCACGTGTCCCCCTCTCTTACCTCACAAGCTTCCATCTTTCGCGGCCGCCTCTCGTTGAGCTCGAATTCGAAATCTGGGTTCCGTCTGGGTCGGACTTTTCGGGTTTCTGAGCTGAGAGTTTCCTGAATCTGCTGGTTTCTTGATACGAGAATGCCCCAGGATATACCGGCAGATCAAGAACCTGACGACTCTGATGCTGAGTTCGTTGAAATTGATCCTACCGGTCGGTACGGTCGGGTCAGTATTGATTTCGCCTCGGTTCTCTACTAACGTCAATGGTTAACTGTGATCTCATATCCCTGCTTTCTGAGCTCTCGACTCTTAATTTTGACCAAAGTGAAGGGTTCAGCTTTGTTGTACTGACGGTGGTTCTGCTCTTTTAATGCTGTCTGCAGTACAAAGAGGTTCTGGGAAAGGGAGCTTTCAAGAAAGTGTATCCTTGTCCGGTAGTTGTGATCTGGGAATCTCTCTTCTGCCCCAAGTGGTTTACTCTGGCTTGATTTTTACATGGAAGCATCTCAATTAAGTTAATTGCTTGTACTGTTTCTTCAAGCAACGAGAGTTTGATGTTTTTTCCTCTACTTTAGATGTATACAGCATGATGAATATAGTGCCTAGCCTATTTGTCGATGGACACTTTATGGACTGTCTGTTTGTCCTTAAAGTGTTGGAAACATAGATACCGAGCATTTGATGTGTTGGAAGGAATTGAGGTAGCCTGGAATCAGGCCAAGGTGGCAGACTTTTTGAGGAATTCTGAGGATTTCGAGCATCTCTACTTAGAGGTCAACTTGCTCAAGACTTTGAAGCACAAGAACATTATCAAGTTCTACAATTCATGGATTGACACCAAGCATAAGAATATCAACTTCATCACTGAGATTTTTACATCTGGAACATTGCGGCAGTAGGTTTCCGTCCTTTCATCTTCTATTGAACCATTGAACATGGGCTTTTTATGTGAGTCCCCATTGAATGTTTTATAGGTACCGGAAGAAGCATATACATGTCGATTTAAGAGCATTGAAGAAGTGGTCTCGTCAGATTTTGGAGGGTTTATTGTATCTTCACAGTCATAACCCCCCCATAATTCATCGGGATTTGAAGTGTGATAACATCTTTGTCAATGGAAACCAAGGTGAGGTGAAGATCGGTGATTTGGGATTGGCTGCCATTCTTTACCAGGCTGCCTCCGCCCACAGTGTCATTGGTGAAGACCATCTTGCCTTCCCTGTGAATTTGCCTTTCATGAAAATTTATTTGCCAAGGGAAGTTAATCTTTCCATTCTCCTTTAGGCACTCCTGAATTCATGGCACCGGAGCTTTATGAGGAGGAATACAATGAGCTTGTGGACATCTATGCATTTGGAATGTGCTTGTTAGAGTTGGTCACTTTCGAGTACCCATATGTGGAGTGTGCAAATGCTGCTCAAATATACAAAAAAGTGACCTCAGTAAGGCACCTGATATCTTATTTTGTTAGTTTATAGTTTTGGTATATTTGATGTTAACTGTATTTGATGCTGAGGCTGGGTTGCTTAAACATAGTGAACAATGCACTCATCTTTTTGCCAGTCAAATTAGATCGATTTCTCAGTAATTGTCAGTTATAAAGGTTGAGGCTGCCTAAGAGATGCTATTCACACCAATTTTTACAATCTGAAAGTTATCCAATGCAGCCTTCCTCTCTTGACCATCTTATCTGTCTCCCTGGTATGGGAGGTATTTCCCCCATCCTGACATTTCACATTGGTCTCCTGCTAAGCAGAAATTAGTTGCAGACTGCATCCATCTCAGACGCCTACCCTGAAAAATTTCTATGCCGAAGTGTGAAACATCCTTCTCTCTCTCTCTCTCTCTCTCTCTCCCTCTCTGTTTTTTCTTTATTATTTGCTAACAACTGTGTCCGACCATTGTCAAGATTCACATGAATGGGTGAAAATACTCACTAGTTTCTGCTCGTGGATTCTGCCAAACTAGTAGCTGCATATCATTTGCATTACTTCTGGTTTCCGGTAAATATGCCTTCTATATTTCCATGATGCTAAGGTTATCATACGTATGTTTTTTCTTCCCTGCCTCTTGATGCTTGGTAGGGAATAAAGCCTGCATCCCTGGAGAAAGTGTCAGATCCCAGAGTCAGGGCATTCATTGAAAAATGCATTGCAAATGTCTCTGATCGGTTGTCTGCCAAGGAGCTTCTAATGGATCCTTTCCTACAGCCAGATGAAGAAAGTGAGAGTATTGGTAAATCAATGCAACCCCAGACTCATAATATTGGTAAGACTGGAAGTTTCTAACGAGCTTCTTAGCTGTTGTTGTTCCATGACTGTACCAACTTATTCTCATGTCTGATACAGAAACTGGAGGCGAAACAAGTAGAGATGTAACCGTGCAGGGTCAGAGGAGGGATGCCAATACAATATTTCTCAAATTAAGAATAGCAGATTCCGAAGGTTGTTGCCTTCTTTTCTTGTTGCTTGGTTTTGGTCTATATCAGAATTGGAAATTCGCAGAATTTAGCTTTTTGCAAATTTTGATGCAGGAAATTTTCGAAATATCCATTTTCCATTTGATAGCGAAGTAGATACCTCGATTGCTGTTGCTAGTGAAATGGTAGAGGAGCTAGACTTGACGGATCAGGATGTTTCAGCTATTGCTGCTATGATTGACTCTGAGATTCGGTCTCATGTCCCAGCTTGGGCACCTGCGGAAGCTTGGTCTCCATCGGATGATTCTAGCATTCATTCTGGTGAAGCTGCAGCAAGTTCTGAGGTTTCCTCCAAAATTAAGGACAATGGGTACCTAGGAATGACCAAGCCTGCCCTTTCTGGTTGTTTAATGTTAGAAAGAACATCGTCGGGCCGAAAGTACTGGTTCAACTCAACGAAAGCAAGCGATGGCAATTCTCCATTGCTTCACGGTCCCTCGAGTTTATCTCATGATCCAGCTGTTGCTGAAGGTGGGCCTTTGGGAGAAAGCCCACAATCTCCTGCGAGCCACTGCAGTAATGGAGAAAACCCAACCGCTGAAGATGAAAAATTGGAGAGAGTTAGTATGGCCGGGGACCTAGGGTCTGATGGAGGAAGTCAGGAAAGTGAAGATGACCTACACTCTGGGACGGGGGAAATGGTAGACAATCCCAGCAGTTCAGCAAATGTTGGATCCAAAAATGTAAACAGAATAATCGAGAAACTCGAGCATCTTTTGCTGGAACAGGAGAGGGAACTAGAGGAGCTGAGGAGGAAACACAGCGAGGCCATATTGGAACTCCTGGAGGGGCTTTCTCAGG
This sequence comes from Lagerstroemia speciosa, assembly GCA_037672795.1. NCBI lineage: Eukaryota > Viridiplantae > Streptophyta > Magnoliopsida > Myrtales > Lythraceae > Lagerstroemia > Lagerstroemia speciosa. The sequence goes on along the minus strand of CM075301.1, from coordinate 10,802,233 downwards.
ATGCCCGTGAAGTAGTTCTTACTTTATGCAAGCTGAAGGCTCCTGATCACAGATTATGGAGCTCAATAAACTGATAAATGTTAAGGAGTTGAAGAATTGGAGCTTCTTGATTGAAGAGGGGCATACAAGTGAATCTTCCTTCTTGCGGGATCTCCTGGACTGTGCATTATCGATCTCGCGTAGATTATGGTATTCTTTTGCTTGTCTTGTATACATGTACATAAGGTTTTTGTTCAACAGGAATGTGATGAATATAATTCACACACGATCTATCAGTGTTTGTTTTCCGTTGTCACTTTAGTTTGTTGGTCAAGAATATTACATTGCAATGCAGCTTACAATGTAATCTTGAACTTTGTTCTACAGATTGTGATATTCATTTGCAAATATTTTTGGAACATAAGATTGAATGTGTGAAATATTTTAGAGTCTGAATGACAAATTTTTTTGCAGTCGAAACCATTCAATACATACTTTTCAAATACAGTAACACCAAGAAAGGAAATCAAAAATGTCATCACCAGGTGCGTCCACGCGTCAGTATCTGACGTGGGGTGCATGGATTTACTGTGCACCTGACTCACACGATAAACCTGCAGAGCAGAGCACAGAACCCATACATTGATTGAAAGGAAAGGCCGTCGTTTCTCCGCCATAGATAACACACGGCTAAGGCTCTCTCCTCCTCTTCCATTCCCATCTCTAAAACCCTCTTCCCCCGCACTCCGGCGGCGTCTTCGATGGCGATTACGGCCTCAGCTCCCTCGAAATTGGTGTGCCCGCCCTCCTCTTCCTCTACCACACCGACTCCGCCCTCCGCCGCAGTTTTCCGCGCCAAATTGACGCCGGCCCATGCACACCTCTCTTCCTCCTTCATCAATCCCATCACCGTCACCTCCACCAGGAGCAATTTCATCATCAGCACCTCGCGTGGCCGTGCGCTAACAGTGCGTGCTGCGCGTGGGAAGTTCGAGAGGAAGAAGCCGCATGTTAACATTGGTACTATAGGACACGTCGACCATGGGAAGACCACCCTCACGGCGGCCCTCACCATGGCCTTGGCCTCCATGGGGAACAGCGCCCCTAAAAAGTACGACGAAATCGACGCTGCTCCTGAGGAGCGCGCAAGAGGTACTTTCTCGTGTTCATTCGGTCAATCTTCCGCCAGTTGGTGCCATAGCTCAACTCTCTTTTCACTTTGCTTTTGATCATTCGCTTCAACTTCCAATCAAATTCATTCATGTGCCTTGAGCCTTGAATTGTAAGAAGATTGTACCAACTGTTACGATTGGTAAACTATTTCGTTAGGGTATAGGTTAGCAGCGCCGAGAAACTGTTCCGAGGAAATTAACCTTAAAGCATCTTGATGATTGAAATAGTATTAGAACTGTATTACTGTTTGAATAATATTAATAATACTTTCAGCTACATTTTTGTGCATAAAATTTGGACTCAAAGAAGACGAAACTGAAATTTGGTTCTTGAACAGGTATTACCATCAACACTGCCACTGTTGAGTATGAGACGGAGAATCGTCACTATGCCCACGTGGACTGTCCAGGCCATGCTGATTATGTGAAGAACATGATTACTGGAGCTGCCCAAATGGATGGGGCGATACTGGTTGTTTCTGGTGCAGATGGGCCCATGCCCCAAACTAAGGAGCACATACTGTTGGCGAAGCAAGTTGGTGTTCCCAACATGGTCGTTTTCCTCAACAAACAGGACCAAGTTGATGATGAGGAGCTCCTGCAGCTTGTAGAATTAGAGGTCAGGGAGTTGCTTTCTTCGTATGAATTTCCCGGTGATGATGTTCCCATCATTTCTGGTTCTGCCCTGTTAGCTTTGGAGGCTTTAATGGCCAATCCCAACATCAAACGCGGGGAAAACCAATGGGTGGACAAGATTTATGAACTCATGGATGCTGTTGATAGTTACATTCCAATCCCACAAAGACAAACTGACCTTCCATTCTTGCTTGCCATTGAAGATGTTTTCTCTATAACTGGTCGCGGTACCGTGGCCACAGGCCGTGTTGAGAGGGGTACAATTAAAACTGGAGATACTGTGGACATTGTGGGTTTGAAGGAAACTAGAAACACAACTGTTACTGGAGTGGAAATGTTTCAAAAGATTCTTGACGAGGCAATGGCTGGGGATAATGTGGGGCTATTGCTTAGAGGTATCCAAAAGGCCGATATTCAAAGAGGGATGGTTTTGGCAAAGCCTGGAACAATTACACCACACACTAAATTTGTTGCTGTTGTGTATGTCTTGAAGAAGGAAGAGGGAGGTAGGCACTCCCCGTTCTTTGCTGGGTATCGTCCTCAGTTTTACATGAGAACTACTGATGTCACTGGGAGAGTGGCATCGATCATGAATGATAAGGATGAGGAGTCTAAGATGGTCATGCCTGGTGATCGTGTGAAGATGGTGGTCGAGCTCATCATGCCTGTGGCTTGCGAGCAGGGCATGAGGTTTGCTATCCGGGAAGGAGGGAAGACCGTTGGAGCTGGTGTTATTCAATCCATAATTGAGTGATGTTATGAAGAGGTCTGGTCTTTGCCGCAAATGATCTTCAGTTTTTGAGTGGTTTCGACCTTTATATTTTCAACCTCGGACAACTAGTTTCTTTTGCTTTGGCAATCTGCTGATATTTCAGGTCAAATGCTGTGCATTTTTTTTCCTCTACTCATCTTATGCTTTGTCATGATCCATAGTGTAGCTGGACCAGGTTTCAAGTAATTTACTCAGCAATCATTTATCTTCTTTGGTTGTTCAGCTGCTTCTGTTGTTATCTGTCAATTTTTTTATGCATATTCTCATGCAATTGATCTTTTCCACTTGCTATTCACCCTGGCAATGGAGCTGAAGTAACTGTGGTGATTGTCAGTTTATGCTATTGCTATGTGCTTTCTTGTTTGTTATCATCATCTACCTGATTCCTCCCCTTCTCCTTTTTTTCTGGTAGCCATTGTTCTCCATTCACATTATGGTTAAGGGATTTTCTGAGTCTTGAATCCTTCGTGAGGAAAAAGGGGGAGAGTAATCTGAGTATGACACTGTAATGGAAAAGCTATTTCTTCATATCATTGTTGTTATAGTAGTATGCATGACCTCTACAGATCTTATCATGCTAAATCATTTTACATCCAGTGAAGGTTTTGTGGGCTGCCCATCGTGTATGATGACTTTTATTTTCCATTGCTATGGCGTTCCTGCTGCAAGAGGTCAATCACTAATCAAAAGAGTTTTATTCTGGTTATGAGTGTTGGATTGGGGAGGACCAGATACTTCAGTGTTTACCTGATGGGCAATGTATCTGCTTAACTTTTGTATATACTTTAACGTCTTTGGCAATACATGTAGTATTACACTGTCAATGTTATTAACAGATATCTCTCGTTCCTCTGCTTAGCTGCCATTCGTGGACAGGAATGTGTGCTTAAAAGAACTGCAAGCTGCAATAGAGAGACAAACGTAGTGTACGGGCTACGCAAGCTGCATCAGGCTGAACTCAAAACTGTCACAGAAGCTTCATTGGCAGCATAATGTGAGTCATTGAAGATTCCACTTCAGTGATGGCTTAAATATCAGCTACACAAAACGTAAAAAATTTTAGTGACGAAAGCAAAGCTATTGCTAGTTATTTGACTTCAGTGAAGAATTGGCGACACTAATAAATGAAACTTAGGTAACACTATAAGAAGTCACTTAATATTCCAGTTAATTATAGTCACAAAAGCTTGCAACTTATGGCGACAATAAAAACTGTGGCTATAGTAACATATTTCAGTGACGGCAGTAGTTGTCACTAAATAGAAGAGGTTATAGGAATTGCTGAAGGTTGCCACTAAAGATTGAAAATTCATTGACAACTGCTGTCACTAAGGATTAGCAACGGAGCATGAGCTGTGACAAGCACAAAACTTCAGTGACAATATTAAAGCTGTTACCAGTTATGTAACTTCAGTGGCCAATACTGCTGTCACTAATAATAAAACTTAGGTGACAGCACAGAAAACGGAAGCCTGTAAGTTTCAGTGACGAAGGGAAACTGTGAATAAAGTTCAACAATACTGCCACGAAGTCTGTCACTGAATTAGTACAAGTTATACTGACTGCGGAGATTTTCTCACTAAACAATGAAAGTTATAGTGACTGCAGAGAATTTGTCACTGAAAGTTCAGGATCCAATATACTTGTCACTAAAGATAGGTATCTAGCGACGGAGCTGTCACGAAACATATTAAACTTCAGTGGCGAAAATGAAGCTGTAACTAATTATCTATCTTCAGTGACGAAAGAATCTGTTACTAAATGAAATTTCAGTGACAGCAAAGTATCGTCACTTAAGATAACTGTGACTAAAGTTTCATTCCCAGTGGCGAAGGTTGTCTGTCACTAAAGATTTGAATTAATAGTGACTTATTTTGTGAAATTGTTAACTGAAACCAGAACTGACCTAAGGACGGTTAGACTCGACTCCATCCATGTATCATTAACCTGAACCAGCAATTTCTGAACCTGAACCACCAGTCCGTGGATGGTTGCCAGACCTCATTTTCTTTTCACCTTTATCTATATCTTACTCATATTTCTAGTCTGCACTCTCCTTTCTGATGAAAAAGAGATCCATGGCCTTAGAAGTAGAGAAGGTGATAATTAAAGAGCACGAGAGGTTTAGTGGGGAATCGAATACAAAACATCTTAATTACAAGTCAAAAATGATATCATTACAACAAAAGTTCTTTTTTTTTTTTCTGTACATCAAACAACTAGCAAATTGCCCGTACCGGAGTAGCTTCATTGAGAACAGCTGATGGTGGAAGGCAAGGTTCATCAAAGTGATACTGATGGGGACAACGTGGCCCGCTCCAACAAGAACTCGTCCATTTAAAAGGATGGGACGATAGTAATCAGCCAAAATTCATTCATTTCCTCAAAACTTTCCATTATGTTTTCTTTCATACAGCACAGGCATTTAAAATGTGTACCCAGAGAAATTATCCCTGATAAGGCTCTAATTTCCCCTTAGGATGGCCTTCTGTAAGACCCTTCTCTCCGTAGTCAGAACAGACGCATTCTCAGGAAGAGTAAGGAGGAAGAGCATGAACACGGAGGAGACGAAGCAGAAGTACAGCAACAGGAGCTTGAAATCATCAGGGCGGTGGCCCAGGCCTGGCACAGCCACTCAGGCAGCTCCCAAGCTACCAGCGAGTTCAATGCGCACCGTCTCAACTTCAGGGCACGACCCTCGAAGTTCAAGCTTGAAGCAATGAACAGGAACAAGTTAACACTGTCTAAGGGGAATAGACTCAATAGGAGCTCTGGCAGCGGCTACTGCGACTCCAGGCGATCCCTGCGGGACTCCTATGAGATTCTGGCTGCGTCCAAGAAGCTCGAGTCGGGGATGGTGTTGGATGACCCATTCTCAGGGGATCCTCCTCCGTGCCGGGTCATCAGGCAGTGGAGGGAGAGTAAGAACAGCCTCAGGAACCTGTTCAATCTCATGTCCTCTAGGAGATTTAACGAGTTAAGATTCACAATTCTGATATAATTTGCAGACCATTTTTTAATCCGAGCTCTTTGCCATCTTGATATATGACATCAGATTCATATGTTCCATAAGCTGCAGGTACAGTAGTACATCTTATCTGCATTTTGGTGGTGCAAACTAGTGACTGCACAATTCAATGGCTTGAGACTTGAAATGCTTCCATATATGAACAAAAATTACCCACGTCTATTTCAACTGGCAATTCTGAATTCCCTATGAGTTGTAAGCCTCGGTCTCGAGTCACAATTGGTCACTACTCAATCGGAAAACAAGTAATAACAGTATATTTCTTCAGCATCACTTGAGGAACGTCTGAAATTCCAATACATTGTCGATCAAGCATCATTGCAGTAGATAAAGAAAAAGGATAACTGGACCAACACAGCAACACGCATTTACTTATATAGGTTACATGGGAACATTTCCGCTGCCTGCATGGCACCAAATAGGCTATTTGAAGGTGGCCCACTTGCAGAGTTCGAACTTCTGGTGCCTCTGTCCGCTCTCTCCAGGAACCTCATCCTTCTCCTTGTCCTCGATCACTTCGACTTTCTCCTGGAACTTAGGGGAGTGCTTGCTGGTCTTGCTGTGGCTGTGGCTTTTGGGTGACTTGAGTTGCTTCACATCATTTGCGTTTTCAACATCCCCCTGATCAGAGCAGGCCACCTTAGATCTGTTGAAGGCCTTGTGAACATTTGGGTAGTGAGGAACATCCGGAAGAATGCTGGGAGTCCTGATCATCTTTGCGAGGTGCTCATGGTAGTCACTGGCAGAGGACATCTCCCGTCCTTGTTGCTGCTGCCTCGAAGTTTTCCCTTGATTTCCTGCAGCTACAAGAGACGAAACTTGAGCTTCAATTTATAGGCCAAATCGAAAGATTTACATGTGGCGGAAAGATGACTATAATGGCTTCATAATAACGCATCAAAAGGAAAGCTCGGGAACACAAGCACCTGACCCCTTTTTACTTGGATTTCGAAGAGATAAAGAAGGCATCTGATTCCCCTGCGTATGTTTTCATACATCAAGCAATTTCGTCCGTGCACTCATTCATCAGGAAGGCATATGATCAGGGGGTGGGGTGGGTGGGGTGGGGCGGCCTCAAAGTTGGAAAAAGGTAGAATTGATTCCTGGAGAAAAGGAAAACGAGCTAAGCATAATATAAAGGGAGTCGATCTTTCAGATATCTTGCCCCCGAATGGAATCTACCAGGGGCCAAAGTGGGGAGATTTTGATGGCAAATGATCAAACTCAGTCATGCCATCGGGAGCCGAGACATGATGTATTACCTGAACTGCTGAGTTTCGAGAAACCAATTCTGGCATTCCTTCAAAGGAAAACAATCGAAAAAAGGGGGAAAAGTTTATCAGCCTTTGGTATTTGAAGCCAAGCCACCGTTCGAGGGAAACTTGCTTGTTATGGATTAGAATTTTACATTCTGGTTTTGATGGAATGCCTGATAACTGGCTATGGCTTGGAATTCCAGGTTTGCTGGTCACAGCAAGACTGGAAAACTTGACCGACGTTGCGAAGTTATTCAGGAAAATGCTGGAATCAGGTGTCGAGTTCGATGAAGTGACGATGATCGTGCCTGACAATTTGTGCAAATTTAGCTAATTTGGAAATGGGAAAGTGGGTTGGAAAATATATTGAGGCAGATGGGCAGAAGAGAAACACAGCTTCAATCACTTGTCTAGTTGATACGTACGCAAAGGCGGAGAGATCGCTAAGGCCATCGGGGCGCTCATGGAGATGCCCTGCAGGACTGTGTTTCCTTTGACAGCATTAACTCAAGATCTTGCCAGTGACGGGCGGAATTTTATCTCAAGATGATGGCAGCAATTTGGTTGAGTCCCCCAAAACTCAGGCAGTTCAAAAAGGGACACCTGTATGCAGCTCGATGGAGCCATTCGTGAATTTTATCTGAAGATGATTCGCATACTTGCTGAAGAGGGGTATGTAGTGCGACAGAGGATATAATGAACTGCAGCCGGTTGTGAGCCCAATGTGGAAGATGGCAGGTTCAATGCAGAGGAAGATAAGGAAGTTTCATTACCTCACCACTGCAACTGCAAGCAGTTGGATATAGCCTTTGCTCTTCTCAGGACAAATCTATAAGGATTTCAAAGAACCTCGGTGTGTGCTCAGATTGCCACAATGCATCAAAGGTAACCTCCAATGTGTTTGACAAAGAGATTGTTATCAAGGGCCAGAATCGATTCCACCTCATTGGATGGATCCTGTTCCTATAATGATTTTTGGTGAATAGACACCAAAAAAGCTGATATAATAAACAGGTGAAAGAAAATAAACAAGGGGGGAGTGCATTCTCATTTCAAATAAATAACAACAATTCAACATTATTTGTTCTTATTACACAACACTGCTTCTGCAGCCAACAAGTTTTTTCTGTGTCTAAAATGGTCTCCTGACAGTTTCTTGAAAATCAGTCATCGAGAAGTCGGCATGATTGCAGACAAACTACTTCTGAAGGGGAAATTCAGAAAGTTTTAAGCCGGTTCTTAAGATCAGCAGAAGTTTCTTAAACGGTTCCAGGCACCATTTTGAAGACACAAATGAAACTTGAAGGGATAGCAATTATATATCCCAATATTTTATGACTAACAGAGACTGGATTAATTAGAGAGCTAATGTGATAGACTAACAAATTGCAGGAAATATGGACTTTGCATCGCCTTTGCAAGCAAAAGTTCCAAGGCACGTAATTCATCTCTTCTCTTCAGAAGATTCAACCAGTCCCTTCAACAGTGTACCAGAAGACTGAGAACTAACTTCTAATCCATTTATTACCTGCAAGTACCAAGAGTGGAGCATCATCAGATATGGAAACACTCCCTGAAGTTTCCATGAAGCGGGAAGGAACTTGGGAGCAGCTTTGGACAGCAAACATACCTTTGCTGCAGAGACCATAGATCCAGCAGAAAGGAGAGAGGCTCTATATACCCTAATCCTATCTATGATTTGGTGCTTAACAGCATTGGTCGAAGCAGGAAAAGAAGCCCTTCTCTTTGCTTTCTTTCCTTGCTTTAGGAGTTTCTCCCGTGGCATCGCATCTCGCCATCAGAGCGCTTGTGCCTGGGGATTCCGGTGCCAAGAGATTGTTATCAGAAGTGATGATTCGGGATGGAATGGCTGGTTCAGGAGGGGCTATAGTGTAAAGGTAATTAAGGAGCATTTGGATTATCTGGCTGAAATTAGGCCGGTCATTTGGGTCCTCCTTCCAACAGGAAGTGAGAATGATAGCTAATTCTTCTGGAAGATTGTCAGAACTGGGCCTCACATTCTGAAACAAAGAAGTAGAATCCACAACCCATAATCTCAGTCAAACACACAATCTATCAGATAAAGAATATCCGATCAGAGATGGAGAATGGAACTACCTTGAAGGCAGCTGCATAAGCTGCCTGAAGATTCGACATTCCTTCAAAAGGCAATTTATTGTGTAAGAGTTCCCACAAGACTATGGCGAAGCTGTAGGCATCGACTTTGTGGTTATAATGCTTTTTCTCTCCCTGCCTTAGTGTAACGGTACTGTACAACTGCCCAAAGTAGCCTTCAGATCAGAATAAGCCATGAATGAAACAGACAGAGTATTACTGTGTCTGATTTAATTACCTCTGGAGCCATCCAACGATAAGTTCCCGTTTCAGCAGTCATCATCTCTGTCAATGACTCCTCTCTTGCGAGGCCAAAATCTGCTAGTTTGACTATCTTCAGGTCTTCGGTCAAGAGCAAGTTTTCTGCAGCAAATGGAATTTTAAAAAAATGTTAAAAGAAGCTGATATATAATGCCAGAGGAATAGTGCAAGAGATCGAAGAAATGAAAGGATTAACTACCAGGCTTGAGATCACGGTGAATGATCCCATGAGAGTGAAGGCACTCCATAGCCCGAGCTATATCAAGCGCGAAACCAATTGCAACACGAGTTTCTAAGCACCCAGGCCGCATGTTCACCAAATATTTACGCAAAGTGCCTCCTGATAGAAGCTCCGTGACTATCACCATCACCGGCTCCTTGCAAGCACCGATGAACTGTCGAGGTACAAGCTTCGATAAAAGACTAGTTCCTTTTTTCCCCCTTGTGCCCCCCTTTTGTAATATTAGGAATACTGGAAAACAAAAGGAACGAATGATCTTCGAGATTAAACACTAACCTTGACTAAGTTCTTATGCTGGACTCGCGAGAGCATTGCAACCTCCCTTGCAAATCGTGCTTCTATCTTGGCGATTTGCTCAGGAGTTTCTCCCTTATGAACGATTTTAATTGCAACAGTCTGGTTTCTGTATCTGAGGGGGGGACGGAGAAAGGCAAAATCTAAGCAAATAAAAGTCCACTGTGATCACATCTGCTGAACAGCTCCACCACATAAACCAACAATTTACACGGACTAATTCAAAGATTCAACAAGGAGCAACTAACGTTTGCTACAATTCACCAATCAGGGGAAAGAAAATTTCAGAAAGTAAACGTTCAGGGATCTCTCGAAGCGAACTGTTAGGACTTGGAATGAGCTCAATTTGAAGCAAAGTTAAACCACACATATAATTCCAAGTTGCAAAACTAAATTGAAATGAAGAAACAGGAGCTAACTGAAACAGAGTTCAAAGCACAGAAATTAGAAGAGGACTCACTTTCCCTCATAGACCTTCGCATGAGCACCTTCCCCGAGTTTCGGTCCCACGAAGAGATGCTGTGGCTCAATCAACCACTTCGAATCCAAATGGAACTCAACATCTGAGTAGATCCTACACCCTGATTCCATATCTGCAGCAGCTTCAGAAATCAGAACTACAACATCTACGCCCAGCAGTCTCCTAGTCTAGCACAGCACGCCTAAAAGAGCTTCACCACTGAAACCACATGGCAACCAAGCGAAAGAGGGACCATGATGATGTACAGGGAACAGAGTGACAGGGCAGGATAAAGCTGCAACGATCAACAGAGGTCAGAGCAAGACATACATGCCCTGCAAGTGCACTGCTCGATCAACAGCAAGGTCAGTAATACGACGCTCCAGACATCAAAACGCGCACATCAGGCGTCCCATCTAAAGGAACATCCCCACTTGTTCCTGGAAACCCAATCGGCGCAATTTCAAGTAAAGATCAGAGCTTTCTGGTGCAATCTCGGAGACCCATAATGTAGATAAGACATCATAATCAAGTGAGGATAAGAGAGAGGGGCTTCGGCCTCTGGGTCTATTTCACTCTCTGATGGGTACAGAGCTGATGTCTTGATCTGCAGACAGAATCATTAAGAAGATTAAATTAAAGTCCGTGCGCAAAATAAAGAGTAGGACGGGGAGACAGGGGGGAGAGAAACCGTGTTAGGCGGTCAAGATACTTGTGAAAGCCATAAATTAATCATAGAGCACATGGAATCTGATCGTCAAACATGGGAGCTTTTAGCTATGGCGACAAAGTCCACTCTCAGATAAGCTCTGCCCGGAGTAGCCCCCCCAATCCTCTGCCTCTCTTTCGACTTCCAACATCAAATTAGATTTTTCTACATTTTTTGCTAAATAATTAGATATTCTTTCCTTTTTAAGGAACAAGCTTCTGAATTTTCTTTCTTTCTTAACTCAAATGATCAGACAAAATTTACTGCTCTCTCTCTCTCCCCCCGAAATTACTATCCGGAGGTCCTAGAGAGGCTCTCAAAGTCCACCGCGTCTCTCCAAATTTCGGTTGCTGGGCCAAGTTCATCGACGACAGTGGATAGCCTTAAAACTGCTGGGCAGTATACACCGGCATTGATGAGGTTGTCTTTTCCCTTGATTTTCACACCTGCTGTCTTTTGTTCCTGTCAGGTCAATCCAACTACTACATTTGTCTTCTTTAAGAGCTAGAACAGTCCCACAGAAAGAACAATCCTCATTGAGTCAGATTTGCCGACATCCATCCATCCTACAAGATCCAGCACCCCACATTGGAAAAAAGGTGGGAAAAAGTTAATGGCTTTTCTGAAATTGAGCATTTTTATAGCTTATATTTATTTATATTTTCGTCTGAGGTTTGATATTCACTTAAAGACACCATTTTTTTTTCTCGAATCCAAGTTCTGGCGCTGCTTGGTCCGGAGTACCATGAAAGTACGTCAGGCTATACGGCCATCATCTTCTCCCATCACCGACAGTCAAGTTCGCAATCCGAGAAAATATATAGATAAAGAAAAAAAAGTGCTGTAAGTAAAATAAAGAGAGAAATGGGACAAGGCACAATGGAGTAAATTTGCAGTGTGTGACATATAATGAAATTATTATGTAAATCTCTTCAAGATCTTAACAAGCAAAAAGTTTTTATATTTTTTTTAGAATCAATTTTACACTTACTAAAATTTTAATAATAATTTACATGGTAAATTTATTATCAAATGGATAACAAATATCTCCCACAGTTTACAGCATTCTCCTACTCTCTCTATCCAGTGGAACTGTATATTATTGTAGAGAAAGGATTCATCTGCTCTATATCACTTATTTATTCTCCTTTAAATTTATGAATCACTTTTACAATAAAAATTATTATTATTAAGAGGATCATTAATTGTCTTAGGAAAAAGAACAACCAGTTAATTATCCATGCTCTAGATAAGGACAATCATTAATGACAATGACGATGACTATCACTAAAGTACTCTTCTATTGCATCTTTGAAGGTGTCGGTTTGATTGGGGGTTAATGCAAAAAGTCGACGTGAAGCGGGCATGATGAATGCAATGAAATTTGTCCTTTCTTTAAAAATTTTTATCGAATTCTAAAACTGAAGGGTGATGATGCATGCTTTCTTCTTCTTCTTCTTCTTAGCCCTTTATGCAAGGCAGATGGACCAGCCCTTTATGCAAGGCGGAAGGTCGTCAAATTACAGAATTTGTCATCCACTGTTCATTATTCAGTAAAGAAATATCAGAATGGAGCAGAAGGCGGAAATGACTCTTCAATCCCTCAAAACTATCAACTGAGGCAAAACCTATCCTCTCCAATTTCCTGTAGAACTAACTCATTCCTATCCAAAACATAAACGAGTTGGACCTGCACTCTGTATCGATCCCGAGGTGGTATAGGCAGAACCAGAAGGGATTGTGCGATTCACTTCTCTTTTCACCATTTCTGTCCAAAGATGTGTTCACCATCAGGATATGCCGAGAAAGAGGATCCACAGGCAATAGATCAGAGTTGCTGATCAAGATAAGGGTCTCTAGGAGTTCTTGGAGATGTCAGATATCCCGTCACACTCTCGGAAACGCCCTTCAGCCAAGAAGTGCTCCTTGTCAACCAACCTGTCTCTGCCGGTTCCCGTGACTCGAGCATGCTCTTCCTCTCTTCCTCCACCAGTAAGTCGAGCCATCTCTTGGCCATGAAGACCTTCACGGCTTCCGCTCCTTCCTTCGCGACTTCCGGAGGTGGGACCGCCAGAGGATTCTGGTCCAGGTTGAGTCTTACCAAGTTGTCGAGTCGACCAAACGTGTCAGGAAGGGCATGGATCTGGTTGTTGCTGAGATCAAGCTCCCTGAGGCTAGTCAAATCCCCGAAGGTCTCTGGAAGTTCTGTCAGGTCACTGAAATTGCTGCTCAGATTGAGGGTCTCAAGGTTAGTCAGATATCCAATTGCAAGTGGAAGGCCCCGGAGTTCATTGAAGTGCGCATCCAGGTGCCGCAGAGATGACATCTCGCAGACAGAGGCTGGAAGTGACCGGATCTTGTTCAGTTGAATCGACAGCTTCTGTAGATAAGGCATATGATGGCCGATATTGGTTGGCAAGTACGTGAGGTTGTTGAAGCTGACATCCAACTCCACCAGTGATCTGAAAAATATTTCAAGCAACATGACCACAAATAAGGAAGAAGATACAAAAGGAGTGAGTGACATGATGAAATGGTAATCTTACCGGCAATCGCAGATGCTGTTCGGTAGGGAAGTGAGCTTGTTTCCTGACACATTGAGATATTTCAGTTTATGCAACAAACCTATGGAGTCAGGCAGCGATACCAAGACATTTGAGGATGCGTTAAGCTCCTCCAGATTTTCGAGCCCAGCTATCGAGTCAGGAAGAGCCTGTCTCCATGAACAGATGAAGCAGACATTAATCTCAATTCAATCGAATATTTAACTCTTCCACTTATTAGTTGTACATCATAGATTCAAGAACCAGCACAGAACACCCTGTAACCAAAACAATAGTGGTCACAACCCCAAGTTGCTTCCTGAGTGTTTACTTACAATAAGCTGCAAAGTGCCATCCGTGAAAAGAAGGAATCGCCACATTTGTTTGACACTAGCTTAAAAGGAGACAAACATATGATACCAGAAAGCAATATAAATGAAGACCACCTGGTGCACCGGTCAGTTTCATTCCATTACTCCATAACAAACACAGAGTAAGTAAGGGCAGCATATGATATTTGCGTATCCATTTGACTACTTGATGACTACCAAAGCTCATGCCATGAACTCCAGGATTCCTGCTTGGATCGTATCTTCTCGATCACGTAGAGATTATTTTAGAAACATTCTAATATTCCACAATCCTTCATACCATGTTGTATCAATTTCAATATCTAGATCAATATATGGAACATCGAATCCTAATAAGCAACATCATTTCCACTCAGTAACCAAAAGGATAGCATGGCACTGACTAACCTCAAGCTGGTTCTGGGAGAGATTAAGCACGACCAAGCCCTGAATCTTCCCGAACGCCTCGGGCAAGATCCTCAGCCTCCTCCCTGACAAATCCACCTGCTCCAGTGCCCCCAACCCCAGACCCTCCCGAAGAACCCCGACAACCTCTTCATTTACTTCCTCGGTCACGCCGTCCACCTCACTCTCCTTATCAAGGGTGGCGTCCTCGTACATCCTCACAAGCTTCTCCTCTGCCTCCTTCAGCATTTTCTCGTATGCATCGTGCAGCTCGTCAAGGGCAATAATGGCCTTGTAGTGGCTCTTCTCCTTCTCAGCTTCCTCCCTGCACTGCATCTCCTTCCCGGCAAGGTGGGAACGCCACTCGAGCCGGTCCACGTTCGAAGGCCGAGGCGAGAGCACGATCTCCTCCAGCTTCTTTGAGAGGTCAGAGTCTAGCTCGGCGAGCTTGGACCGGGCCTCATCGACGGCCTCGTGGTCGGGACGGTCGCCCAGCGTCTTGAGAACAGAACGGGTCTGGGCCACGTCAGTGACGGCATTGGCCATGGAGGAGAAGAGCTTTGGATGGGCGAGGTGGGGCATCTGGTCGACCATCTGCGGCGGCGGAGACGACGATGCGGAGGGATCAGAGGGCTGATCGATGTGGATTTGGACGGAGTCGAAGGGAAGGCCATCTCCGGCGCCGGCAGAGGGGGTGGGGGGAGTGTAGCGGGGCCCCATGGAGGGGAGGCGGGACATGACGTAGGAAAGGATGGGGTGGCTCTTCGGGTTCGGATCCATTGATTCAAACTCTGACGAAGTTCGAGAGAGGAACTTTGGTGGGGATAGAGGAATGGAGCAGGCCGAGAACACAAAGCACAGAGCTTCGTTGTCGATTCAGAGGGTTGGGTTGGGAAGATAACGAAAATGGCGGAAGGCGACGGAACTCCCATGGCCCGCTCAGATGGCGACTCCGCCGATGCTCTGCATTATCTTCCTGGAACTTAAGTCGAAATCCAGTCCTCGAACTATTTCGATTCATTCATTTCCATCCACGGTCTTCTCTGTATACATAACATGAGTATCTTATCTTAATATAAAACATATGCATGGCTAGAAATTATCGGCAATATGATATTAAGGTGTCCTGTACTCTTTTGCATCTCTTTTCTAAAGCGATATTACACATATTAATGGACTGGAGACATTTCGAATTCAAATTATAACTATTTTCTAGCATTTATTAAGTGTTTAATTATAAAAAGATCCGAAAATGGGAAGACAGATAATATATATATTTCCATTGCTGCAACGTCCTAATTCGTTGCACCTCCGAGTATGAAAGGGACCAGAGCTCATTTCCTTCTCCTCATTGTCACCTTTATTCGTTAACGTTCCAGTTCAAGAATCATTGCATCCCATTACCAACTCGAATAGATTCCTCTGCTGCGCAGGAATCTATAAAACAAGATAATGAGCTGGGATTCTCTACCGTTCATCTCGCTGCTGGCAAAATTCGACATTATCTAATGCTTACTGGCTGCTGCGCTTGATAAGCCTCCAAGTTGTCTGAGCGTAGCCTCTCAGGTGCGTACGAATAACAGAAATCTCAAAGGAAACCGGTGGAAACATAATCCAATGTCAATGCATCTGTCAAGAGGAAGCTTCGAAGTTCGACACCAAAAGAATCTCCCTCTCGACCAGCCCGAATATTTCCCTCACCCTGTGGGTGAATTTCTCGGTTATGTTGTGAGATATCCTCTGCTGGAACTTGGTGCTCTTGAGCCACATAATCCCCATGTACGCATCACACTTGCAGGAACTATGAGTCAGAACTGATTTAACAATCCGGTACCTTAGATGGACCAGAAAATGATACACCCGGATTACCGAAAGTAATGGAACGAACTTGATTAGGTGACCTCATAAAGTTTGTCCTAGAACGTACACGGAAATGGTCCCCAAAGGGCACGCTGTGGAGCACCATGACTTCATTCACGGTCCACCCATCTTCATTTGATGTCCTCTGCTGTGTGCAGGTCACTTCCTCTCCGAAGAGCGAGACATGGCGTTTGAATTT
Organism: Lagerstroemia speciosa; assembly: GCA_037672795.1. Taxonomy (NCBI): domain Eukaryota; kingdom Viridiplantae; phylum Streptophyta; class Magnoliopsida; order Myrtales; family Lythraceae; genus Lagerstroemia; species Lagerstroemia speciosa. The sequence goes on along the minus strand of CM075301.1, from coordinate 10,785,953 downwards.
GTCAGACACCGATCTCTCAAAGACACCAAGCTTCACTGTTTCCCAAGCAGTGGTGGCATAATTAAGGCAGCCAGATCTTTCCATTACTCTACTCCAGCATCCCTCCACTGAATACCTCAATAAGAGAACTTATCTGCACCATCGTCAATCCAACCGAAGACATTGCCGTGAATCTTCTAATTTTGTCTGCATTTTTCATGCAATCTTATTTTTGGGTGCTCAAAGATGCAGCATATTCAAGAAAATATGTCAGTTACACCAATAGGGAGCTCAGAACCATAGATTTTGGAAATTTTTGCAGCTTCACTGCTCAAAACACATTCCCCATCGTCTAAAGCAATAGCCTTTTCTTCATCTTGCTGTTCTTCAGAAATTTGTGCCTTCTGCTCAGGAGTCAGAATCCGAGTCCTCCACAAGGCCATAATTGTCCTGCCCAACATCAAATAATTTCAACTTGGTGATTCGACAAGGAGAAGTTACACCAGTTCAGAGCAATAATACCTGCTTGCCACGTTAAATGATATGAATGACTGGAAACAGAAGTGTAGCCTGCCTTCCTCATCCTGAGACTTTGCACTGTGCCTCGCATCCAAGCCCTGGCCCTTATGTAATACTATTACGAGCACTGGACTACCAACAGAAGACAAGGATGGCGGTAGAAATTGGATATCCTCAATATCCTCCCAGAGGAAGAAAAACCGGGTTTTATGACCAAAGAAATTGGCATAAAACCCAATAATTCTTGCAGATAGGAACAGCCTCCCCTACACGAGCCATAACGTATAAAACTCTAAGCAAGAACCTGAACTGACTTTCAGACAGAGTTATCTGGCAAGTGAAAAATAATTGCAGCAAGAACCTGTAATGGCAATTTTCTCTTCAGGGAACACGTGAAATCACAAATAAGAAACTCCTCTGGCGGCAATCTGAATATCTTTTGGAATGCTGCATTTCTGTGCGGAGATCTCAGATTCAACTGCAAGTAGCCCGAGAAAAGAGAATCAATAATTATTTTCCCTAAAGAAATAACATAAGCGAGCAATATTCACAGCATTACCTTCTTCCCAACTTCCTTTTCCATCTTTGTCAGGTAGTCTTTGATCGTCTCAACCCCATTATTGTTGTCCAGAAAGATCCTTAAATGCAACTTAGACTGAGAAGACTGAGCAAGCTTCCCCTCAAGAAAGACCCACATATCAGCCAGTTCAGTATCAGTATGCTTTAAGAAGTTTATCTCAGCATGCCCAAGAGATGTGGCCTGATCAAATGGGCCGTCAAAATCATAAACCTCCACATCTAACACCGACGGTGGCTCTTCCATAGCATCAAATTCTAGTATTTCTGCAGAAAATTACTTCAGCAGAATAATATTTATCAAAATCCAGCAGACACCTATAGAATAAAAAAGTCGCACCGTTCCACAGAGGGTCACGTGTTTGGAGCTTGACAGAACTTGTCATCGTCCTTCCATTGCAAGTTAAAACCACATATGGGTCAGAAAGACCTGATGAGGTTGAGTCTAGAGATGCTAAGTTCATTCCTTCTATCAAAGCTATAGTGAGGATCCACCCATCACCTTGGGCTTTCAATCCATGATCTCCTCCTGTCATTTTATTCCAGAATTAGTAAAAGTGAGTTTCAAACATATTGCATAAAACTATTTTATAAGTTACTTACTTGTAATTACCTTTCTGTAGCCTAGCTTTCACAAAGTGTGAGACCATGTAATAAACACGCTCTAACATCAAGACTAAAATTCCGCAAGTAATAAACTCTCCGAAACTGTCAGGCAAATCGAGACCAAAGAATTCCAAGCCTTGGTATTCACTGGGTCTCGACATTAGAATGTGAGAAATGACATACAAAACCAAAGCAATGGTGGAAATTGTAGTAAAATTCCAAAAGTATTTAAAGGTCAATTTCCAATCTGACTTGTGTCTGCTTTCCAATGATGCAAGCACGTGATATTTGTCCAATGAATCCGATGGGTCCATCACCTTGAAACTCTGCACCAGTAAGTCAGTAAATTGCTCGAAGCTCTCCTTTAGACCCTGACGAACTCCCCCTTCAATCATTCCTCTCATCATAGTTGATTGGTGAAATTTAACTCCCCACGAAACCAGAAGATGTGAGGATTCTTCTCCTGAATTAGCTTGGGCAGGTGCTGGCTTTATCTTGTAAAGCAGCTCGACAACAAATGTGTTCCCGTATGGAACTTCAGGGGTACGCACAGTTACCATAACAGCAAAATTTTTTCCATCTGCTTTCAGGTAGGTTTGCTCCTCTGTTGCTTTGACTGCCTTAACCAGCTTTGTTGCTGCTCTGGTGTAGGAAACAGCTTGTGTGAACTGTGATATTTCTCCTGATCTCCAAGTCCATGGGCCCTCCTCTACATCAGTAGTTCCCTGCAAATTCACCAGGTCTCTCTTAAATTGCGAATCAGGCCCAAAGAGAACTCTGTTCAAATCATAAGGTGGAACAGCAATTATCCTATCAAGAAGAATGCCCCCCTGCAGATTATCAGGCAAATCTTTCCCATCATCTTGCAATTTCATTGTCTCTATTGCTTCTTCAAAACTGTACTTGCAAGTTTTTTCCTCTGCAAAATCCTCACAATCTGATGTCACTGCAGAAACTTCCGAAGAATCCTCAGCTTCAAGAATTTCGCTGTTCTTGCTGAAAACCTTCTCCAATCGATCTGCAACGGCCCTCATTAGATGTTTTCCGTCACGTGTCTTGGGAACTGCAAGCCTGCCTTTGGAGAATGAATCTATTCCTTCACCTTCACCTGTGTGGACCATCGGAGATGAAGTTGGAAGGTTTTCGAAGGAAGAGTTGTAGCATTTTCCACGCAATGAAATCGTGATCAGAATTTTCCCTGCAAGCAATGGGGAGACGAAAGCTTTATACATCTAAACGGAGATTACCATCAATCTTCATGATACAGAAATGATCCGATATGCCCCTCGTGAAGATTCCTTACCACTTGCTTGATATGGAGGTATAAGCAGGATCGTGGCTTTTATATAAACATGACCCATAAAATGCAAAAGCTATTGTTTCAGCTTACTGAAAGTGAAAGATGATACTCATCAGACTACTCAACTTGTCACTACAGTTAGTGCAGTTAGTTTTCTTGTATAAACCACAGGCTCAAATCAAAAACTTCATCATAGCCGAGGCCATAGGTTATCACCACCACGAATGCAGATTTAACTGCCGAAAAGATTGAATGACAAGCATTTAGCATATATTCATATTAATCAGAATTGAATTGTTGCGGGCTTGTAGCTTCAGAAAAAGAATCTGTCCTTGCAGGTCAAAAAAGGGCCCCTTTACTGTGCTCATAAAATTCCTTCTAATCCAGTGGAACTACTTGTTAATATATAGCCTCTAGAGTGCAATCTCAAATTCGTCCCGAGTCAGCCCGGGAGATTCCATGACTAATCCCCTCCACCTCAATCCTGAATCCGTTGCTAATTGCTACAACATATGATTGCATTAAGCAAAGAATAATAATAAGATGACGATGACGATGACGATGATGAAAAAAAGGCACAGGAAGCAGAGGGAGAACAGAGTAACAAGTACCGCAATCTTCATTTAGATGTTTTCCCGCTTTGCGCCTCTCTAGGGGAATCCAAGTCGGATGCAGTGTCTGCTTATCCTCGCCAGCCACGGACCGCAACTGGACCTGGATTCGACCCACCAACGCTCCGGCGCTGCCGAATAGCCCATTTGTGTCGCTATCATGATGGAAAACAGAGATAACTACTTTCTCGTCGAGATCATGGACCCTGAACACGAACTCCTCGTTCCAGACGGGATTGTCAGTGCCCTTCACAGTCGAAGTCTTGTACTTGAACTTCCCCAGCTGAATCTTCACGTAGGAGTCCGTCACCGGCAGGTCCCTAGCCTCCAAGACGTACACAAAGAGCCTCATGGTGGGAGAATCCGGCAAGAAAATGGGTCTGCGAGAGCCGAGAGGTTAATGCAACGTGGAAATGAGAGGGAGATAACACGAGGGAGAGGAAAGGGAAGAAAACATAGGAAAAGAGAAGAGCGCAGGAGTCATATATATATATATATATATATATGTTGAGAGAGAGAGAAGGGGGATCCGAGTCGGCAGGTTTGCGGAATTCTAGGGCCATTGGCGGTTGCCTCACCTCAGCTACTGTCGTCAATGCCCATTTTCCTTTCTATATGACGACGGTGAAAGCCGAGCGGAGCCGACTCTCGTACCCTTTTGGATTGAAACCTCAGCTACCTGTTTGCTTCTCATCAGCAGGGATGATAGAGATGGAGATGGAGATGGAGAGGAGTCTGCAGAGGGAGGAAGACTCCGATACTCATTCGATCCATCAGATTCAGATTGTATGAAAAGAGAATCTCGGTGGTTTAGTGGCTAAGCAACGGAGGGAAACGCGTGTAGGCAAAGATTTGCATGCACGTTCAAAGGCGAATCAACATTAGCAAAAAGATTTGTCTCCAGGCAAGACTCCCCCCAGGCCCAACCGGCAGATCCGTAGGTTCAATATGTACAAAAGTAAATTGATCGTGATGGCAGATCACACCTTCTCCTTAATTAGTGTTTTAAATTCGAATTTTATAAAATAAAATAATTTATTTTGAAAGAATTTTAATTATATACTGAATTAGTTACATTAGAAAACCGGACCTATCTCTCCAAATTAGTCGGTCGTCCTATAGAAAAGCACACTGAGAGCTGCAAGTGACGTGGCGTACGGTGTACCCGACACGCGACTCTCACCGCAGATAGATAGATTATCTGAAAAGGCTAAGCCCATGGTCTTGCCGTACGAATCCGGCCCAATTAAAACCAGCATGTATGTGCTGGCCCAACCAAATGAGAGAAGCAAGGTCTCTGTCTTGAGCTGTCAATTGATTGCCTTTTTTCCTTTTTTTTATTTTAATTTACTATTACTACAGATTAATATGGAAGATAATCACCAGGTATAATGATTTTCTGAGGCAATTAAAGTGATTTGTTGAGCTCGTGTCTTCCACACCATGCCCTGCCTTGGATCGATCCATGAACCCCTACTTGGACCTTGAGGTTAGTACAGAAAACCGGTCGCTATCCGGTTTAAAATTTGATCCTGGGAAAATGTCGGGTTCGTACTCCAGTCGATGTTTGACTTCTTGTTTAAACTAATGATCGTGAATGTACCCTTTTTTTTTTTCCATGTCAGTGCTCCAGATGCGTATCTATGTTGTTCTTGTGATGACGGAGAATTCCACTGCCGACAGACATGGCAACGCCCACTAAGACTAAGGTGGGCGGTCTCGTCTTACCGTATCCCATTTCCCCGATCTTGCTAAGCAGTCAAACCCCACCCCACTTTCCTTCGCGTACTAAATTATGTCAAACTCAGTGGCTCATTGACTTCTGCTGCTTTTCCCCCTTTAATCCAACTGTAAGTGGGACACCTGTTAAATTTTTTTTTTTATTGTAACCGAATCGTTAGTGAAATCGGCGACTGAACAGTGAGAAGATCTCCAGGCTTGTAGGCTTATATTAGTAAAGAGACTATTGGAGACGGATTCGGATCCTGATTTACGTCAATGGTTGTCCTGATATAGTCAGACTCTTATATATTATGTTATTAATAATGAGTATTACAAGAGACCAGGTCCATTTCCATCTAAAAATCTATGTTATCATGTGGTGGTACCCAGTCATTTTATAAAAATATTGTAATTCCCTTATATGACCGATGTGCTAGAGAGAAACTCGGTTATTCTAAAGCAAAATAAAAGTTACTGATAAAAATAGAAGTAAGAGAATAATAAAAAAAAATTACAAAGAGACTCATTAATAAGAATTAGATTTAAATATTTTTAGTAAATAAAAGCGCATTAGACAGACAAAATGTCTGTTTCCTTGTTGTTACGGAGAGAAATGCATGAAAATACCGTACGGGGACAAAACATTCATAAAAAACTGTACCCGCTGAAATATTTATACTTATATCATCAAAAGATCGTAACTTCAATTTACAATCTTATTTTTGTACCGAGATCACATATTTTACATATATAAACTTAATTGACAGAAAAAAGAAAGTTGAATACTAAAACAGAAATTTTTTTAAACCTAAAATTGCATCTTCATTCTTAACATATATAAATAATTCATATTTGTTAATATGTCGCATCTCGAGGATACGATCTCTTTGTTATAAAAAAAAAAAAGATAACCAATATAAACTGTTTCACAAAATTAAATTCGCACGTTTAACCTGCGATCTCTCGATGATATATAAGGAAATAATTTACAAGCAATTGCTTACAAAAAAAAAAAAATCTTGACACAGTATTTTCGTAACATTCATCTTGTTATGGAAGCATGCAAGTGTGTAAGTGCCATGTGGATCGCATCGGCTTTCTGCTCGGATCGGATCGGATGGGAGATGGCGCGTAACCCATAAGCATGCTTTCTACACGTAACAATGAGTCAGTCCAATCCTTGTAACATGATGCTACCCCCATCTCCTTCACGTGCAAAATGATCTTCACTAAAAGAAAAAAGGAGTCCCGGCGCTCCCTTTCCCTGGACTCTTCAAGGAGGGGACGTTAAAACCGAACTATCTTTATCTGAAATCGAGTGGAGTGGTCACGATTGTCTTATCATATGTTATAGCGACCGGTCAGATAACAAACTTTTATATCATAAATCGATGACACCAGACCCGTGCCTGCTATACACTGATTTTTTTATTTCATGAAATAAAAAATGTGAATATGTAAATGATTAAATAAAATATTAATTATAATTGATATTCGGAATGCATTTTTTTTGATAAATTAAACATAAAATCAATTAATGAATTCCAGAAAATTCGAGCGATTTCACATATAGTAAAACTTATACAGGGACAATTGAGGAAAAAAATCTGGGTGGAATAAGAGAGAAAACGACGGTAAATAAATAATTGGTTATTAAGTATTAATCAAATTACAATCACATATTTATTTTTTATTTAATAAATATTAAAATTAAATTTTATAAGTTAATAAATAATTTAAATTTTCCTTCCAAACATTGCCTTATATTAATTTAGATAGATATCATTTAAAAAAAAAAAAGGCATTCGCTTTTGGATCAAGATCGGGTAATATGGACGTACTAGTGCATGTCAGTTTCGTGAGATAGGGACGTTGGATAGAGCAAGTGGACTTTTTCTTCTCCGTTATGGTGGGCCCCAACTTGTCAATAAATAGCGGGCTCTCATGTTTGGCTTTTTTCCACACATTATCCTCTATAATATAATTTTCTATTTTTCGAAATATAAAAAAGATATATAAAATTATTTATTATTATATTTGAGAAGAGGTAATTTTGGTCTTATTTATGAGATACCAAAACCATTCTTGATAAATAAACCAAAAAAATAATAAAATGGATGAAAGTGTAAAATCATTTTAAGAGTATAACTACTGGTGCCTTCTTTTCTTTTTCCTTAATTATAGATTTTATTTTTCATTCATGATAAATTATATTAAAAATTAAATGTGTTATCAAAATTGATGCAAAATTACAAAAAGTGCAATAGAAAATATGCAACTTAATAACCAACTCTATGTTTAACAATTCTGTGCGTAGCGTGGGCTTGCGTCTCATATAAGAGATAAGAGAAAGAAGAGATAAAAGGAGAAATTTACATTGGTAAAATCGAATCGAATCAAACTTCTAGATCATAAGACGTGAGCGATACCAACCATACCAAATTCCCTCTCCCATTTTTTATCCTTTAGGAACCAATTCGAGGTTCCTTCTTCCATCCATTATTGCTGTCAAATGTAATCGCCATTTTTGGAGTTTTTTGGTCAGTTTAACAAATAACTTTCTCCATGACTGCACCAACTTGAGGTTAGCTTAATGGTTCTTCTCTCGCTAGACTAGACTCATAAATGGGTGATTGTAAGATCGGGTCTCAAGTTGGATGGATCGACTGGAATTTTCCTAGGAATCCTAATCCGACCGCAAATTAGTTTCGAGGTACGTTTTTACTGACATTGGATATTATGTGGTGTAAATAAAAAATAAAAAAAAAGCGACCAACGATCACCCCCACTGCTTTAAAGCAAGAGCCGACGTGACCTTCAAATAAGCTTTTGTTGCTTTACTAGCTCGGTCGATGTTGGGGGACTCGTAATCGGATTGAATATTATCTGTACTCTGCAACAAGCTCATCTTCTTAATTAAAAATGAGACCCGAAGGCAGACCCATCGTATCGGATAGCATCAAACAATTAAGGGCAAAGCTAAATGACAACGCCCAATTAAACATTTCCTTTCAACTTTTTTTTTTTTAATCATGAGTTGGACGTATTTAATCAACTAGTGTTTTCCTATTGCCATTAATGGAGGTAGTTGTCGGGGATCCGAGTCAGCATCCTTTTCTCCTCCTCTCCTCCTTTTACTTTTTTTTTTTCCGATTACGACAGACAGGGAAGAGAGGTAACAAATTTGTACGGGTAGTCTCCTCGCCAACAAAAATCAAATCTATAATAAACTAATGTGGGTCGAGGCCTCAACGTGATGTCCTCGGCAGGAGAAAATTTTCGGTGAATCGGTTATATTATGTGATAATAATAATGTAGTGTATTAGTTCAATCAAAACTTGATATATAATTATCACATTGTAAAATATTTTTAAAATATAAAAAATTATAATAAATGATAAATTCTAATTGGACGAGTATATACAAACATTGGATTAACATACTATATCAGTATTGCACACATGGTATGACCGCTTCATTAAAAGAACTTCTCCCTCTGCAATCAATCTTTCTTTTTTTGGGTTATTTGCCTAAAAAATCATGAAATATTCATGAATTCTCTAATTTATCACGAACTATTCCAAAATTTTCTAACCTATCACGGACTATTTTTTGGTTCAGAAAATCATGAACTATGCTCCTTTTTCCTAATCTACCATATCGTTAATTTTGTCTGTTAATTACTGATATGCACAATTAATTTTACTGATTGTGTAAATGGAATCTGACGTAGCATCATACGTGGCGTCCATCGGGACATAAAAAATACGAATGGTTGTTAAGTTCTCTATTTTATCACCAAAATGGATATGCAAACAGATGTGCAGACTATTCTTGAATTTTCCATTTTATCATGAGGATGAATGTGCTAATAGATGTTTCCATTTTTTATGACCAGTGGATGTGAAGTGTGATACCACACCAGACCTTGTTCGCACAACCAGTAAAATTAACGGCGCACGTCAGCAATTAACAATCAATATTAACGGTGCGGTAAATTAGAAAAATGAAGCATAATTCGTGATTTTTTAGACTAAAAAAATAATTCGTGATAAATTAAAAAATTCTTAAAAAATTTATAATTTTTTAGACAATTCACCGTCTTTCTTTCTTCCTTTTTTGTTTTACTTTGAATAAATATATAAAATATGGAGGGAGAGAAGAGATATCTAGACAGTAGAAATATGGGGCGGTTAATAGACACAGACTGCAGATCGATTTACCGAGCAACCCAACGAAGCCGCCAGTCTACAGGCTATAATTAGAAAAATTCAATGTGAAAATAAAATAAATGACATATAAATATAATATTTAAATATTCTAAAAATACAACTAACTTTTTTCACCAAAAAAAAAAGACCCAGTAAAATGATAATGTGATCTTATCATGTAACATTGTATCTCTAGTCTTGATTGCTAATCGAAATAATTTAATTGATTGTTGGAGCAAAAACAATAAAAAATAAAAAGAAAATTGAAAAGGTGAAGGTGGAAGAAAAAACGAGCCATTTACTGTGAAGTTTCAGCTATGGTGTATCTTATACCAAATGGCTTTCCTCCTCCTGCTAGTCAATGCTGAGCTCAGCTCAGACTTATCGTCCCTGTCCATTATGAGCAATCATGACCTATAATCTTTTTATATATAAATCCAAAGCCGAATTAATCAATATTATTTTTAAATATTAAGTGGTGCGTAGTAGAAGAATTGTTATAGGATCTTTCGTAAACGGTGGGAATATGATAGAGTTTTTACGTATGACATCTCAATGAGAAAAAAATATAAAATTTTCATATTAAATTAAATAAATTCAAAGCTAAATTAGTTAAACGTATTTTTAAATATATTAAATAGTTTATATTAAAAGAATCCGCGTAGAATCTTTTCGAAATGATGGGGATAAAATGGAGTTTCTATGCATGTCATCTAAATAGAAAAAATATTAATTTCTTTTCACATTAATTCTTATGAGAAAAATTTTAGGGAAAATACAAAGCATGTTTTGAGGAAAAAAATGTAAATAAAAAAGAGGGATTAATTTTAATAGCACTATTTGGGGATAATATTTCAAAAGTAGCACCATATTATGAGTAGTGCTAAAAATAGCACCAATTTACCTCCCCTTTTAACCACTTTTTTTCAAATGGCAAAACTACCCCCCCAAAACCCTAATTTCTTCTTCTTCTTTCCTCCTTCCTCCTCCCTCCCTCCTTCCTTCTCCAGCACATTTCATTCGTAACTCCACCACTCTCTCTCTTCCTTCTCTCTTGCCCGACCACCGAGCCCGAACCCGAATTGCCGAGCCCGAGCCCCGGAGCACCGAGCCCGAGCTCGAGCCCGAGCCCGAGCCCTTGCCCTTGCCCCGAGCCCCCCGAGCTGCCGAGCCGGAGCCCCAGCCCCAGCCCAGAGCTCCCCGAGCTCCCAGACCCGAGTCCGAGCAGGAGCCCCTGCCCCGAGCCTGCCCCGAGCCCCCCGAGCCCGAGCCATTGAGCCCCGAGCCCCCCGAGCTCGAGCCCGAGCCCGAGCTCCTAGAGGCCGAGCCCCAGCCCCAACCCCAACCCGGAGCCCCTCCGAGCCCCCCGAGCCCCCTGAGCCCGAGCTCCCACAGGCCAAGCCTCGAGCCCAAGCCCGAGCCCCTGAGTCGAGCTGCTGCCCAAGGCCCCCGATCTACTGCCCAGGTCCTTCGGCCTTGATCCCGCTGTGCCCCCGTTCTCCGTTGCTCCCAAAGTCGCTCCCGGCCTCAATCCCGCCGCCCCCAGTCAAAGGTTGGTATGTTTGTAGATTGAATTTCATGGTTGATTCATACTTATGCTAGATTAGATTGTTCTGTGAGTAGAATGCGTGATTTAGGGTTTTATCGGGACCTATTTTTCTCTTTCCGGGACCTATTTTACTATTACAGGGACCTATTTTCTATGACCGGGACCTATTTGACTGAGAAGGAACATTGAGTTCATGAAATCTGACTAAGACATTAGTTACCGGGACCTATTTTTCTCTTTCCGGGACCTATTTTTCTATTACCGGGACCTATTTTCTCTTACCGGGACCTATTTGACTGAGAAGGAACATTGAGTTCATGAAATCTGACTAAGACATTAGTTATTGGGACCTATTTTTCTCTTGTCGGGACCTATTTTTCTATTATCGGGACCTATTTTCTCTTACCGGGACCTATTTGACTGAGAAGGAATATTGAGTCCGTGAACTCTGACTAAGTCATTAGTTACTGGGACATATTTTTCTCTTGTCGGGACCTATTTTTCTATAACCGGGACCTATTTGACTGAGAAGGAACATTGAGTTTGTCATGATATTTGACTAAGGCATTAGTTGCCGGGACCTATTTTAATCTTACCGGGACCTATTTTTATCTTTCCGGGACCTATTTTTATCTTTCCGGGACCTATTTTCTGATTTCGGGACCTATTTGACTATGCAAGACTTATTTATTATATGCATTGGAAGGTATTAGTTAATAGATTTACACTTTAGTTTTGGTTTATCAGGACTATTTATACTATATAGGGACCTATTTATAGTTTACAATGATCTTTTTATATTATGTCGGGACCTATTTAACTATGTCAGGACCTATTTATTCTTCATTCGGATTTATATTTATATTAATTGAGTATCTTAATTGAGACATATTTTACTTGTGCAGATGGAACGAAATTTAATAATTCCTCGTGCCGAATGGTTCTATCCGAAGTTGAATCGGCATAATCACATGGATGTATTGGAGATTATTGAGAATGCATTGAGCAGTCGAGTAGAAATGGTGGTGCAACTTGCGTGCCTACTTGAGGTTGATTGCTTCCATGGAAGGACGCATCACCTATTTCATTAATACCAATTTGTTGGACTCCTTCATTATCTCGTCGGTCAATAAATGTCACACATATCTGAGGTGGATATCTTTTCTCACTAAGCACGAACTCTAAATCTTCATCATTTTCCACATCCATTTGATATGGAATACCACCTCCTCCGATATTTGTGGAATGCAACTCCATCGTAGACCTACTACTATCATAAGGAATGATTGATTGCACCTTTCCATATAATTCATCATATGTGATGCTCATTGGGACAATTAATCCCTTTGACTTTATTTGACTCCCTATATATCGAGAACCTCCATCCGCCGTGCACTCCCATTTGCCATTGAACATAATTACCACCCGAACACGTTCCATAGTACCTATTCATTCATATAAAGCAAACATATATTAGTTACACTCTACAAAATGTAATATTATCATCTCTCTTCCAATTAGCCTCATTGTTCAAAAATAGAGTTAAATCTGACTAGGCCATTATTTATCGGGACCTATTTTTCTATTATCGGGACCTATTTTTCTATTTGTCGGGACCTATTTTTCTATGCCGGGACCTATTTAACTGAGAAGAAAACTTAATGAAATCTGACTAAGGCGTTATTTATCGGGACCTATTTTTCTATCACCGGGACCTATTTTTCCCTTGTCGGGACTTATTTACCTGAGGAGAAAAATCGAATTTTTAATGAAATCTAACTAAGGGAAGCTGTGATCAAAGGTGGCCTGGACTACCTGGAGTTACTGGGACAACAAGGTGGACGGACGGGAGCAGCAAAAGTAGCTCGGCTCGGCACCGGGGTGGGGGAGCTCGGCTCGGCACCGGGGTGGGGGAGCTCGGCTCGGCACCGAGGTGGCCGGCTGTGGGTGGCTGGGGCTGGCGGGGCAGCTGGGAGGCTGGGCAGCTGGCTTGGCCGTGGCCGAATGGGGTTGGGGCTGGCCGGGCTGGGCTAGGGTTGGTCGAGCGGGCTGGGCTGGGGCTGGTCGGGCTGGGCTGGGGCTGGCCTGGCTCGGGTGGGCGGGCGGCCGGGCGGCCGGGCGGCTGCTGGAAGGGAAGGGGGGAGAGAGAGAGGGAAAGAGAGAGGGAGGGAAAGTTTTTGGAGGGAAAGTGGTAGAAAGTGTAAAATTTAAGTGGAGGAAGAAGACAAATAGAGGGCAAAGTTGACAAATAACACAATTTAGTACTATTTTTATACTTTCTTATAACCTAGTGCTAGTCTTGCAAGTTGGGGGGAGAGTTGTGCTACTCTCCACCCTTTACACAATAAAAAAGGATGAAAATCTAAGAGAAAAATAAGAAAATCCGGGAGAGAGAAAAAAAAAAAAAAGGAAATAACAAATTTCAGCTTGGAGCGGAGCTGCCATATAAATAGGGGGAGACGCCTTCACCTTTCTCAAGCACACAACTCTGTCCTCCTCAGATCGTTTCTTTCCTCCGTTGCTCACATTTTGGATCCCCTCGTCGGCTCATGGAGTCTCCGTCTTAGCAAGGCGCCAAGTCCTCGATCTCCGTTCACGGCGATTCTACGGCTCTCTCTCCTTTCCTATCTTTGAGTTCTCCAGGATCTTGAGACGATCTCGGCGGTGGTGCTGGTGGTGCCGGTGGCGGACTGGGAGGGAGTTATAAGCAGAGAGAGTGAACGAGGGTTTGCTGTATGTCAGTAAACTGCGTTGACACACGCAACTGCTACGGTGGATTTAGTACGATCTCGAACCCCCTGCAATGGCCACAGCTTCGCAAAAGACGACGCCGTCCTCTGCCTGTTTCCCCCCGAGCAACGCCCCCTCCGCTATACCCAGGGAGGCCGTTCCTTCCGGGATCGCCATGTCAGGTGACTGGAGCGTAGCCGCAACTGACCGCCGCGAAGACAAGAAGTCCGCCGTGGCTTCCTTGATCCGCCCTGTCGATTCTGTTCCGGAACCTTCCCCAAATACTCATACGAAAGGTAATGAAACTGACGCGGGTCTTGACGTTACGGTCCGTCTCCTCTTTCTTCTCTTTCTTGGTCGATCACCTGATTAGCTATGAAGTGTCATATTCTTATGTTCTCGTCGGATTGGCCCTGATTCCGTAAACCATATTGTTATTAATGCGTAGTTGAAGTGGAGATAGATGTGGTTCAAATGACGCGTAAATACAACTGAAATAAAAGAAAAAGAAATGCTTCGAGTCATCGAATATTCAGAAAGTTAAGCTAATAAGGATCCGAGATGTTTTCTGCTTGCTTTACATCATTCTTGAATCCTTCCTCTTTTGCACTGCTGCATGGAACCTTATATGTCGGTGTCCTGAATTGTCACTCTACTGCTAAACCTAACTCCGTTGATTTTCTTTTTGTCTGAAAGCGTTCTGTGTTGTCGCCATCAGTTGAACAGTATACGCGTGTATGCAAAATCAAAGTTTTCTTTGTTCTGTCTTGATTGCTTCCCGAGCTATTCGCTCCAAAGGCGTTTACTTGGCAACTAGCAAGTCTCTGCATCTTATTGATTTTAAGCTTTGCTCATTACATGTGTGTGCTGAAGATTCTTTTATTTGGTTTGTTATCGATTTTCTTGCATTTTCCAGGAGTTCCAATCATGCTGAGAGCTCAAACAAGCCATCCCTTGGATCCCTTGTCGGCAGCTGAAATTTCAGTGGCAGTCGCAACTGTCAGGGCTGCAGGATCGACCCCTGAGGTCCTTTTATGAGCCATATCATGTTTTCGGTAGTAAAAGTTGTTTTTTTCTCTAAACCAATTTCAATAGTTGACTCTTGAGCTGTTTCCTTCTTTTAATTTCAGATCAGAGACAGCATGCGCTTTGTTGAAGTGGCACTTTTAGAACCAGATAAAAATGTTGTGGCATTGGCGGATGCCTATTTCTTTCCCCCTTTCCAGCCGTCATTACTTCCCCGAACCAAGGGTGGACCTGTAATTCCGAGCAAGCTCCCTCCAAGGCGTGCTAGGCTTGTTACCTACAACAAAAAGACTAATGAAACGAGTATATGGGTCGTACAGCTATCAGAAGTGCATGCTGTTACTAGAGGTGGGCATCACAGAGGAAAGGTGATCTCGTCAAAAGTTATTCCTGATGTTCAGCCGCCCATGGTAAGCTCAGATATCACTTGTAGCCTAAACTCTCAGGCTTCATGATGCCGTCTGATTATGCAGAGCTTTTTTGATTTACACATGTTTCATAAGAAGAGTTGATATTCTGCATGAATTTCATACCTTATGATCCTGTTCACTATCCTACTGAAATTTAGGATGCATCTGAATATGCCGAGTGTGAAGCTGTAGTTAAAGACTATCCTCCTTTTATAGAGGCAATGAAGAAGAGAGGAATTGTAGATATGGATCTTGTCATGGTTGATCCATGGTAAGTTTTAGGCCCTCCAAGGGTTCCCCTGTAGTATTATAAGAATTTTTAGAGCTCACTATGTTCTCTCTGTGATTCATTCTACATGTTCATTCTGTAGGTGTGTTGGTTATCACAGTGATGCTGATGCTCCTAGCCGAAGACTTGCTAAACCTCTCATTTTCTGTAGAACCGAGAGTGACTGTCCAATGGAAAATGGTTATGCTCGACCAGTTGAGGGCATCCATATTCTAGTTGATATGCAAAACATGGTTGTGATTGAGTTTGAGGACCGTAAACTTGTTCCTCTACCTCCAGCTGATCCACTGAGAAACTACACTCCTGGTGAAACACGGGGAGGTGTTGACAGAAGTGATGTGAAACCTCTACAAATAATTCAGCCTGAAGGCCCCAGTTTTCGTGTTAAAGGATACTATGTGGAATGGCAGAAGGTTGACCAGCCTTTTGGAATATAACAGTTGGATGTGGAAAGTTTGTACTTGCCCTTTTTTCTGTCTACTGATATTATGCTTTGATTGGTTTCTTGGCAGTGGAATTTCCGCATTGGGTTTACACCCAAGGAGGGCCTTGTCATACATTCTGTTGCTTATGTTGATGGCAGCCGTGGTAGACGACCTGTAGCTCATAGGTTGAGCTTTGTGGAGATGGTTGTGCCTTACGGGGATCCAAATGACCCACATTATAGGAAAAATGCTTTTGATGCAGGGGAAGATGGCCTTGGGAAAAATGCACAGTCCCTTAAGAAGGTCTATTGTTGTTTCTAAAAGTTGATTCTCATTATTCCTATGTTAATAAATCTTACCATGCCCTTAGGTTTCCTGACCTATGTCGTTCAATTTCACAGGGATGTGATTGTTTAGGCTATATCAAGTACTTTGATGCTCATTTTACAAATTTCACTGGAGGTGTCGAAACAATTGAAAATTGTGTTTGCTTGCATGAGGAAGATCATGGAATACTGTGGAAACATCAAGACTGGCGAACAGGCTTGGCTGAAGTTCGAAGGTCTAGACGGCTAACAGTGTCCTTTATATGCACTGTGGCCAATTATGAATATGGATTCTTTTGGCACTTCTATCAGGTGGGTTCAAACCTCTAAAAAGGGCACTATTTCAAGCATATTTCTTCATGGTTTGTTATTCCTCCAGATTTTTTATTATATATCTAGGACTTAGAATAATCAGAATTTTCTTGCAACTTGAAGATAGTTACTGTCATCCTGGTTCTATAAAATTAATTCCCTCAAGATTAGTTAATTTATTTAGTTAATCAGATAGCTGTACTTATACGGTCTTAATAACAGGAACTCAAGCTGTCCTGTTGCGATTTAAGTAGTTTCTCATCATTCTTTCATTCCAGACTTATCCATCTTTGCATATTTACTCATGTTAGTCTTTGGGGCGTGTGCTGAACAGCACTGGGGAGCTTACTTTTGGTAGATATAATGAAGTTAAAACTTGGGCTTGATATTGTCTGCAGGATGGAAAAATTGAAGCTGAAGTTAAGCTCACTGGAATTCTAAGTTTAGGAGCATTGCTTCCTGGAGAGGTTCGAAAATATGGTACCATGATTGCACCAGGTTTATATGCACCAGTCCACCAACATTTTTTTGTTGCTCGTATGGACATGGCTGTTGATTGCAAACCTGGGGAAGCATTCAATCAGGTGAATTGCTCAAGTTTCTACGTCGAAACCTCTGGGTACTACTCACGGCTCTTCACATTGGATTTTTATTGTTTAAGTTCTCAACATTTTTCCCTTCTAATCTTGATAGGTTGTTGAGGTGAATGCAAAGGTTGAGGAACCTGGGGAGAATAACATTCACAATAATGCATTCTATGCTGAAGAGACGCTGCTTAAATCGGAGCAGGAGGCAATGC
Organism: Lagerstroemia speciosa; assembly: GCA_037672795.1. NCBI lineage: Eukaryota > Viridiplantae > Streptophyta > Magnoliopsida > Myrtales > Lythraceae > Lagerstroemia > Lagerstroemia speciosa. The sequence goes on along the minus strand of CM075301.1, from coordinate 10,768,563 downwards.
GTGACTGCAATCCTTTGACTGCCCGCCACTGGATTGTACGGGATTTTTATCTCCTTTCAATTGTCAGTTCATCTTATATGCTGAATATGCTTAAAGCTGTAGGCTTTTCCGACATCCCAGTTTTCCAATCCAAGTTTTAGTTCCCTGTTAAGTTCATTTTGATTGATGCAGTTTACATGTACTACTAGAATTGTTGCATTTCCTGGACATTTGGATCAGGATGCAAATCTTAACCAGCATAGTGTCTGACCTTCCGTTGTCTCGTATTTCAGGTGAGGAACACTCGAACTGTTAATAGGAGTGGACAGTTAACTGGCTACAAGCTCATGCCGGGTTCGAACTGTCTTCCCTTGGCTGGCGCAGAGGCAAAGTTTCTGCGGAGAGCTGCTTTCTTGAAGCATAACCTCTGGGTGACACCGTACGCACGCGATGAGATATTCCCCGGGGGAGAGTTCCCGAATCAGAATCCTCGTGTTGGTGAAGGATTAGCCACATGGGTGAAGCAGAATAGACCTCTGGAAGAAACTAACGTTGTCCTCTGGTAAACTACATCTCTTCCCGACTTCCCTTTACTCGTAAACTTATGAAATGCCTTGATACTGATAAAAAATTTCAGGTACGTTTTTGGGCTCACTCATGTTCCCCGAATGGAAGACTGGCCGGTTATGCCTGTGGACCGCATCGGTTTCATGCTTATGGCACGTAACTTTATGTGCCTTTCACATTCTCTCGGTTCTGTTTACATAATTTTTGCTACATAAGACAGTTTCTCAGGCACGATGAGACTAAACTGGTTGCTTGCGTTGCAGCCTCACGGATTCTTCAACTGCTCGCCGGCTGTCGATGTCCCGCCTAATGCATGCGATATGGATTCCAAGGACAGCAGCAACGATGTCAAAGACAATGGGATCACTAAACCCTTCACTGCTGGTGGGATTCTGGCGAAGCTTTGAGAAGCTCTCTCTTCTACTCGAATTGGGATTCACTTTTCATTCCTCCTCAAATTCTCGAGATTCCATGGTTGTCTGTGTGATGAAACTTTAAATCCTGTGTGCACGGATGGATGTTCTAGACTAATAAATCTGCCAACCGGACTTCGCATCCCTCATGGATGGTTTGATCTCACGGTTGGTGAATCGTTACTAATGATCTCATGCGGGTACTATTGTTATCCATTGCTCTGGATTTTTCAACTTCATTTTCTCCTAAATCGTTATGATCAAAAGCATGGTAGAGTATACTCCACTATTTTAAAAAAATTCCTTCATTCCCCAGCTGCCCTGGCTTTTAGACATACACACGTGATTGTACTTTCCAGAGGGTATGTAGAATCATTTTAGTTAGAATTCATTCCGGTGCACCTGGTGCTGGCTCTACTTTACCGTTGCTGTTCGTTGACCCCAGGTGGAGAATTATTCTTCCACCCGATAAAAGGACAAAGATGCCCCCAATAATTTATTCAAATAAAATTAATTAAAGTTGGGGTAAACGGTAGAGGATGACAGGCCAACGTACCGGCCATGGAATTAAATTAATGGTACAATTAAATTTACGTCTAAAAACAATATGAAATATATAATATTATTATATAAACTCAAAATTAAAAAAAAAAAACACAAAATTCGAAGGCCCCCGCTCCTCTAATTCTATGACACTCCTCGATTCCATTATTCAACTCTCTCTCTCTCTCTCTCTCTCTCTCTCTCTCTCTGCTTTCTTTCCAGTGGCCAGCCAGTCAAGTCCAAGAAACGAAAGCAGCAGCAGATAGAGACTGCGGAAGAGTACAAGAAATGGCTGCTGCTGCTGCTGCTGCTCCGGCGACGCCCTTCGACGAGGAGAGGACCCTTCAGCAAGAGCTCTCCTCCCCGATCCTCCTAGCTGACCGGGTCATCAAGCTGGCCCAGGATGCCGAGTCCACTCGCCCTGAGTGCTCCGACCTCGCCAATCAGACCGACCGCCTCTCCCAGCTCCTCCGCTCCACCGTCCGCCTCGCCTCCTCCACCCAGTCCATCTACGAGCGCCCCATCCGCCGTATCGTCTCCGAGGTCTCCAAGAACCTCGAGAAAGCCCTAACCCTTGTCAAGAAGTGTAAGAAGCACGGCTCCGGCGTCCTCCGTCAGGTCTTCGCCATCGCCACCACCGCCGACTTCCGTAAGGTCCTCAGCTACTATCAATTTTGTGGCCTTCCTTCATTTGACGCCCCTAAAAATATACATTTTCTGCTAGATTCTGGGACATCATGGACACTTGTTTTTACGTCAATCAATTAGGCATTTTGGATTCTTTTTAGCTCGCATAAGCAAGGTTGATGTTTGGTGCTTCTCGTCTCTGTAATTATTGGATATTATATATGGTGGAAGTATGGAATTTGACAATTCCATTTCCGTTATATCAGGTCCAGGCCTTGCTGGAGTCCTCCATTGGGGACATGAGATGGCTGCTCTCAATTTTTGAGTCCGATGGTGCCAATCTTGCCCTCCCGCCAATTGCCAGCAATGATCCGATCCTCGCCTGGGTGTGGTCTTATATTGCCACGATTCAGATGGGACAGCTCAAGGACCGATTGGATGCAGCCAATGAGCTTGCTTCGCTTGCCCGTGACAATGAAAGGAATAAGAAGATGATTGTTGATGAGGGTGGAATTCAGCCCCTATTAAGATTGCTGAAAGAAGGGGGCTTGCCTGACGCCCAAATCGCAGCAGCAAATGCTTTGTTCAACCTTGGGACTGACCAAGAGAGGGTCAGAATCATCATCGGGGAGCTTGGGATTCCGACTATCGTTCAAGTTCTTGCTGATTCCCCCATGAGGGTTCAGATTTCTGTGGCTAATTTGGTGAGCAAGATGGCTGAGCTGGATGATGCAGCTCAGGAGGAGTTTGCACGGGAGAATGTGATTAAGCCACTGATCACATTGCTCTCAATGGACACCACCCTCGATGACCCGAAGATTCAGATGGGTAAAACTAGTATTCATTCGCTTGTTCAGATGAACAAGGAGTTAGGGGGAAAACCGAAGTCGCTGAACAATTACTCCAGTTTGAATTCCTCGTTCTCATCCCATTCTGATGGCAGCAGCAGGGGTGGACATCTCAGGAAGGAGAGAGAAACGGAGACCCCTGAAGTGAAGCTCAAGCTTAAGGTTAGTTGTGCGGGGGCTCTCTGGATGTTGTGTAGGGCAAGTTTGGTGAATAGCAGGAAGATCACTGAGACAAAGGGGTTGCTTTGTTTGGCAAAAATTATCGAGGCTGAGAAAGGGGACTTGCGGTTCAAGTGCTTAATGACCGTGATGGAGGTGGCAGCTGTGGCAGAATCAAATCCTGATCTTAGGCGATCAGCCTTCAAGACAAACAGTCCTGCTGCTAAGGCAGTCCTGGAACAGCTGTTAAGGATCCTTCAGGAAGAGAGCGATCCTGATTTACTAATTCCTGCTATAAGGTCAATTGGGTCTTTAGCTAGAACTTTCCCTACTAGAGAAACCCGCATTATCAAGCCATTAATTGTGCAGCTGGGACAGAGACAGGTGGATGTGGCAATCGAAGCTGCTATTGCCCTTGGTAAGTTTGTCTGTCCTGAGAATTTCAATCACCTGGAGCACTCGAAGGCCATTATTGAATTCAATGGGGTACCTCCCTTGATGGGTCTGTTGAAGTCTGGTGATCAAGCTCAGGTTCATGGGCTTATATTACTCTGCTATCTTGCGCTTAATGTTGGGAACAGTAGGGCCCTCGAGCAAGTACGGGCACTGAATGTTATCGAGACCTCAGCCCGCTCCGTCGTGTCTCAGCATCCCGAGCTAAGGGACATTTTTGCTAAAGCAATTCATCAACTCACTCTATTTCAAGCAGGAGGTCATCCACACAGACAGCCCCATGCTCTGTAATTGCAATTCTTGACATACTGCAGAGGGGAATGTAAACTGTGTCCGAAGGAGATCTTTTGATAGCATAAGAAGGCTGTTTTATTGTATTGATAAATCTCAACTATGCATGATAATTGGATAGAAGTAATTCAAAGTTGAATTTGTTGTCCTGCTGTTCAATGATTGTCCAATGCTTTTAGGTCCTGCGTGCGCTTTTAACATCATCCAGTTGCATGGCTTTTATTTGCTTTGACAACTTAAGCTCCTCAGTCTTGCTTGGGCAATTAGATTTTTGCTTATTGTTTATATTCATTTTTTTTTTAAGCCTGGACTCGATAGACTGAGCAGATAAAAAGATTAACTGAGTTCACGAAAAAGGAGATGTGATGGCGCTTTCCCAGTTTCATCTGTGAAATTGATCACATTTGAAATGAGATTATATGTTGCGCTGTTGAAGGTAAAGAGCTATTTTAACACTTAGCTAGATTTTGTTGGATTCATCATTCCAGTGCAAGCATGTAAAGCTATTATCAGCCAATTGTCTACATTGACTGCTTTTGCTCGGGTAAGGATTTGTATCTCAGTCACCTTTTCTGATTTCAGCAGTTCCTTCAGAAGCAGGAGATTTCTTGGTCAGTTTAGTGCTGCTTATTTTACAGTGTTTTTAGGTTTTTTAATTTTCTGTGGCTTTGCAGCGGATTTGGTCCGCCCACTGAACTCTTGCTCGTGCAGATTGAACCATTAAGCTTGAAATTCTACGTAGACTCTCTGAGACTCAAATGCTAGATTTCCAGTGAAAATTGTGATTGCTAGGTTCTTCATAGTGTTGGCAATTATTATATAGAGGTCGTGATAAACCGTGATTAATTAAGCATTGATTTTTCAGTCATTTGATGAATCATAGAGCTGTGAAATCTCTTCAAGTGATAAGGATTAGATGGTACAGACAATAGTTCCAGACTCAATCACGAAGATGGTAACCGGCAGAAGCATGATAAACTCTAGACACGATAATCCTTCTGGTGGATATGAACAGCTTATCTTCGGCAGCATGCCAGTGGCAACTTCTGATCGATGGAATAAGTTTCTTCTCGACACTCCAGAGGCTTCTGTTTTGGACTGTTGTCTTTATGGTTATAATGGTTGAGTTTATCTTGCTTTTGATAGCTTGGTTTCTCTTTAAAAGCTGAGTCTCACTGCAGTATCCTTTTCTGCAGGTTTGTCAATGAGTACATCCACAAGAGGGGCGATGTCTTCATAGGAACAAAGGTAGATGATCTTTGAAACCACTCAGTATCTGAATTTTCTGTTATTGTCAATTAATATGCAAGGATCTTGAGATCAAAATGGTTGCTATGGATCTACGGATTGGCTGGAGCATCACTGTTTTGTTTTTTCATTCCTTTTAATCTAACGTGAAATTATTTGAATCCTAATATGTTGTGTGAAATGTTACACGAAATGGATAAACTATGGACCGACCGCCATTGATACATAAGGATTATATCACTTCACCTTTAATTCTTTAAGGTCCGTTAATTTCGCAGAGATAGTGACGGATGAAGAATGGGGCTATCCTAACAAGTGGAGGACCCTTGGGAACAGACCCACCTTCCCCGCTTCGATGAAAGTCACATTGGCCGTAATCCCCGTGCAACAATATGCTTCTGAGATACCACCGATGATTGCGTAATCGGGCTTCCACTGCTGCGAGTAGAGCTTGTTTGAAATTGCCAATCGCGTGGTTGTGACGAAGACTGGTCACGAGCTCAGTCCACTACCCACATAAATTCCAAGAGACAGAGATTTGGTTCTATGTACAGCTAAAGAACATCGGTGGGTTTCCTTTTTTGGCTTCTACTTGTAATGACGTACACTGCACTATGATTCTTGTCAAACAATGCTTTACACGACAGTGTCTCTCACACAGCATCATCCATCAAAGCTGCAATGTCTGTACAAGCACTGACAAGAAATGACACTTATTTCTCAAGCCTCTGTGAAGATAAACTCCTTGGCCTGTGCATGTATCAAACATCAAAAACATGATTCGAACCTTACAGTCGGTCGAATGTGGCAAAACTCGCCCGAAGGCCCCTACTGTTGCTGCTGATGTTAGAGTTGTTGCTGGAACAACCCTTGGAAGCCGAAGAGAGAAGGAAGAGGGATTGTTTAGGTGAACGGAAAATTATGGAAAATATGACTGATTGTGAGGGATAAAAAGGTAATTTCAACATTCTATTTACCGAAATGACATTATTTTCAATATTTGAATATTAAAAATATGTATTTAGCACCGTAACATCTTACCAATATATGCTTTTTTTTTTTTTTAATATTGTTTAACAGTTGGAGTGAAGAGTAGATGTTTGAATTTAAATATCAACGAGAAAAATAAGAGAGGTGAGGCCTAGCTAGGTCCCCTGAAATATTAGGTATTGATATTTAACTAATAAATTCCCACTTTCTTAATCTTTTTTTTTTTTTTGGTCGCCAGTCACGGTATCCAAGCAGGCCCCACCAGCGGTGAGATGGCATCTTTCAGCCAACCATACTTGACTAATCCGTTGGTCGCCCCGGGTCGCACGCCTGGCAATGGCGGGTGAGGCTCCCAAGGGGGTGGCTGCGTACGTGAGGTCTCGAACTTGAGACCTCCTTAAGCGGCACCGAGCTGCTTACCACTCGACCCAACCCCGCTTGGTCCCACTTTCTTAATCCTTATAGTTATGGGAAACAAATAAAAAGAAAATAATTTTTTTTCCTTCCCTCTTCCCTCTTTCATCCAGCTCCAGCAGTCGCATGGAGAAGGAGGAAGATCTGATCTGAGCAAACGTTCGATTGATTGGGAAGCTTGTGATCGTCGATTGAGCTGCAAGAAAGCGTTGCTGTCCATTTGACATGGCCGGCGCCGTCTCGGCGCTGTTGCTCCTGGACATCAAAGGCCGGGTCTTGATTTGGCGCGATTACCGGGGCGATGTCTCCGCCGTCCAAGCCGAGCGCTTCTTTACCAAGCTCATCGAGAAAGAGGTGCTGTCTGTGGGTCCCTGTTTCCAAATTTGCTAAGCACTCTTTCGCCTATCAGTTCTCTGCCATTCTCTTTGCCCTTTTTTCTGTATTGATGGTTGATTTCCTGATATTTGGATTTGATTGGCGAGTGAAATTGTTTGATATTAATGAAGTCAACTCATGTTATGCTATCGAATTGTCAATACGGATTTTTTTCAATTGAAAGCGCGCCCGGCAAGCTAATGATCATGCTGTTTATTTATCGGAAGCTTGTAATTGAATGGTTGTTGTGATTGCGCCTTTGTCATCTTATCAGCGAATAATATTCACTGAGAGGAAGAAATGTGTTTTGGCAGCTTAAGATGCAGAACCATTTTATGTTTTTGCTTAATTGTTGCTTGGTTTGTTTCAGGGAGGTGATCCGCAGTCTCAAGATCCTGTTGTGTACGATAATGGCGTGAGTTACATGTTTATACAGCACAACAACGTTTACTTAATGACAGCGTCAAGGCAAAATTGTAACGCTGCAAGCCTCCTCCTCTTCCTGCACCGTGTAGTTGATGTATGAATGTGCATTGCAGCGCTTTTTCATCTGTGTTTCAGCCTTCGGCTGAAGAATGTCATTCATTTTACTTATTTATGAATTACTAATTTTTAAAATATTGACCTGTAGGTTTTTAAGCATTACTTCGAGGAGTTGGAAGAGGAATCCTTGAGGGATAACTTTGTTGTTGTGGTAACATCTTATGCATAATTTTGGAAGACTCGTGAATTGTGGCTAATTTGTTGTTATGTTCTTATCTGATGCACTTTGCTATCAGTACGAGCTTCTTGACGAAATGATGGACTTTGGTTTCCCCCAATACACTGAAGCAAAAATTCTTAGTGAATTTATCAAGACTGACGCTTATAGAATGGAAGTTGCACAACGACCTCCCATGGCTGTGACTAATGCAGTTTCTTGGCGTAGTGAGGGAATACGGTACAAGAAGAATGAAGTAGGTTCAATTTCACTTCCCTGAATCTTGAAATTATGCACCTGCAAATAGTGACACTGGAGGTGGATTGTTGTTGGTTAGGTCTTCTTGGATGTGGTGGAAAGCGTCAATATACTTGTTAACAGCAATGGGCAAATAATCCGCTCAGATGTTGTCGGGGCACTCAAGATGAGAACATATTTAAGGTATATAAAATTCTTTTGATATTTTAGACCAATGGCGTGTGGTTTTTTAGGGGTAAGTAAACCATTTCTTTGCACTGCAATCAAGCTCCATGCAGTCCTTGTGCACTGCGTCTTTCATCTTGGCATATTTGTGGTTGGGGTGTTTTACACTGGCTCTCTTTTTTTTTTAATCATTTCCTTTTGGCATGCCGTTGGTTTTAGTGATACTCTTGCTCAAAATGTTAGATACTCAACTTGATGAATCTGAAACTAAGAGAAAGTATGCGTCTTCAGTGGCATGCCAGAATGCAAGCTTGGACTAAATGATAGAGTACTACTTGAAGCCCAAGGTCGGACCACCAAAGGAAAAGCCATTGATCTGGATGATATCAAGTTTCATCAGTACGTGCCCAAATAATTTTTTTAATAACTTTTATGTTCTTGACAGATATGTATTCCCCTAATTGGATAGCTTTCTGATGTTTTGTAAGTGCTCTATACCATGCTGTCTGTTTGCAACCTTTTCCCCTGATTTTTTTCCCCATTTTCGAATTGTTACAGGTGTGTACGTTTGGCACGGTTTGAGAATGATCGGACAATATCCTTCATACCTCCCGATGGATCATTTGATCTAATGACTTACAGGCTCAGCACTCAGGTAATATTTCATTATTTATGGATCATGTATATGATTTCTTTTTTAAGTGTTTTTTGCTGTTGCTCTCCCCCCCCCCCACCCTCCATTTACCTATTCATTTTGGAAGTAAAAGGAAGAAACTTGTTGGTCTTTTTTAAAACCCATCCAAAGATAGAGTTATACCTTTTCACTTTTGTGTGCTCACATGAAATTTTAACTTAAAGTTCAGTAATGGAAGCATCAATGAAACATCCTGTATTGATTTGGATGATGATAGAATTTTTTATTCCTTTTTTCGTTCATGGCTGCTTTAGGTCAAACCTCTTATTTGGGTGGAAGCGCAAATAGAACGGCATTCTAGGAGTCGTATAGAATTTATGGTAAAAGCACGGAGCCAGTTTAAGGAGCGCAGGTAGAAACATTTGAAATTTGTATAAATCTATGTATTCAAATGCTACCCAGTGCAAAATATGCAACGACGACATCTATTAAGTTTTAAAGTTAATTAGAGGGATTTGAAATGTCTCCCCTTATATTGTGGTGCAGCACTGCAACAAATGTTGAAATTGAGCTACCAGTGCCATCAGATGCTACTAAGCCTAATGTGAGGACGTCAATGGGTTCTGCTTCATATGCTCCAGAAAATGATGCTCTTGTCTGGAAAATCAAATCTTTCCCTGGAAATAAGGTAGGTTTTATCATTAGCTTTGCGATGTATCATTTAACACACAATGACCATATTTCTCTATTGTCTTCAACCTCCAATCCTATGCAAAATGAAACTGTTCAGGAGTATATGCTGAGGGCCGAATTCAGACTCCCCAGTATCACTGCTGAAGAAGCTGCTCCTGAGAAAAAGGCTCCCATCCGGGTGAAATTTGAGATCCCGTACTTCACTGTGTCTGGTATTCAGGTATCGATTCCTAACTTAACTGTTGCTTAAGGCTGATGCCTGTGGATGCTCTATTCTCAATTGAGATGCAACTCTATGGAAGTCGAGTCATTGACTGTTTAAAAGAGGAAATTTTCCACGAATCATCTTATCATATAGGTAGGCATATTCAGCTGAAACAAAAATCTATAATATAGGCATTAGTAAGATTTTGCCTAATTTGCATCTATGCAGCTTTAAATCTCCATCAACTCACGGAGTATAAGATCAAACCGACAGTGACATTCTTGTTTTCTACAGGTTCGCTATCTCAAGATCATTGAGAAAAGTGGATACCAGGCTCTACCATGGGTGAGATATATAACAATGGCAGGAGAATACGAACTGAGGCTCATGTGACATGCTGCATACTATCATTGGAAACCTTCGGGGGACAGGCATGGTGCTTCCCCCGGCAAAATATTACAAGTCCGGTCTCTGTTTTTTGTAGAGCTGAGACAGCTGCTTGGATCTGTCATACTGTGTTAACCATTTCACAGATTTTTTAAATCTTCACAGGAATCATTATTTGGCGAGTAAAGTTGGCATGTTTGTCTCCTCTGTTTCAATGGCGGCCCATTGTAGTTCTGAATGAAAAATCAGGAGTACTTAAATTTGAGATCCGCAATTATATTGGTTCGATTATATAGCTCAGGAACACCGGCGAGCAACAGCCAACATGAACAAGGATGTGATTTCAACCCATCCAATCCCGGACCTAACTTGAATTAGTTAGAGCATGTTAAATTTTTAAAGATAATAACAATAATAATAATAATTATTGTGGGCATCGCTGAAGACTGACAGCTTGAACCAACTGTTGTGTCATCCATCTCATCCTCAGTCCGACCTGCCATGTGATCTACTAGCAACCGGACTTAGGTTGACTCCCTGCCTTGCGCTAAACCAACCTCCTGCCCTCGAGTACATCCTCTTCATCTCTTGTATCCCCTCCATAGAATTCTCGTTGTTTTAAGTATTGGAAACGTCGATCTGAGCTATTGCTCAAAACCTGGCTCTCCTAGGTAGTGGCTGAAACATGGAAGAACCATAGCCAGTCTAGTCTTACTCAGTGCATGAGCATCTCCAGGAGCTGTTTAGGAGCCTTGGAACTGTAGAGTTGACCCGTTGGACCCATCAGTATGTTTTTTATTTTATTTTATTATTATCAGTAGACCCATCAGATTAGCCCATAGATTAAAAAAGAGAGTCCAAGCCAAGCCAATAGATTAGCCTATTAGTCGAGAAAGCCCATTTAATCCGTACGCCTTATTTTACAAGTTCAGTTTACCAGTGTAAGATCATTTTTTTCGTGATAGTACCCTCGGGCTTGAACAACTAGTACCCTCCTAAGCCACAATCATGTTGGTCATGATTGACACCTTATCTCTCGGTCAAGAGCGCCACTCCACCACTTTGAATTGCAGCTGCAAGCATGGAGTGGGCTAGAAGGAAAAGTCTGACTTGAAGTCCGATTAGAATCCGGATAATCGATTGTTGGGTGATGGAAGTGTTCCCAGTTTTAAACAGCTGTGGAGGCAATTGATAGATGGTATCAGAATTGTTCACTTTTTTTCCCCGTTCTTTTAACTCTTTTGTGCCAAAAGTGCGTAGAGCAGAGCAGCTTTTGTCCGAAGAATGATTTCACTGTGCAAGCTCCCATAAAGTGTAAAGCTTTGTTTGCCCATCTTTTTCTTGAGTAATAGCAAGTCCCATAAAGTGTTGCTTTTGCTTTTTATGCAGAGGAAAATTCCTCTGGACTCCACTATCTTGGACTGCTGCTCCCATTACCGCGCTGTTGAGGTAATTCAAAGCTTTTTTTTTTTTTTCCTTCTAATACCCTTTTCCTGGTATATGAAGATGGTCATTTCAGAGTATTCTCCCCTTACAAGCTGAAACGGTACCTCATTCATCTTTTCTGAAACGTTGAGATGCAGATCTCCAGCCTCTTACATAGGGTTTCCGGACACAAACTTATAAAGAAAAGGAAATTTGTATTTTTGGTTGGAGCCAATGTGTTGGTTATCCGGTGGTGGATTGGCTGTTTGTGACATTTGACTTGGGCTCTTGTGGTCTTAAAGAGGAAGGGTTGGGTTTGGAGACTTCCAACAGCAGAAAAGGACACTACTACATTTGAAGAAATAAATCATCTAGGATTAGTATTTTAACTTGGGTCCCTTATATAAATCCATCCAATTGGCCTGGGAAGAATGCTAACTCTGCTGCATTCAATTGGGCTGGGGCTCTGACTCCAATATGTTAATCTTTGGCAGGCACCTTCCAGTAAAAACCGAGACATCAACTTCAAGTTTCCACATTGATTGGGAAACCTTCAACAGAACTCCGGCATAAGTTCGAATAAACACAAACTCATATCCAATTAAGGACTTGTTATCAGACAAAAAGAAATGGAAATTCAGATACTGAGAGATGGAGAAGATATAACAAATTTTCTCCCCTTGAGAGAACAGTGATGAAGGTTTGTTTGGGATGAAGCGAAATAACATTGTAGAGAAGGTTTGTCAGTATCTGGCAGATGAATTATAAAATTAATTGCTTCATCCATTGCTGCTCCCAACACGTAAATCCATAGCTTAGAGCTTGTCAGATAATAAATAATTGCACGAGCCTGTAATGCTTGTCTCAGTTGCTAATACCAAAGCCGTCTTTTTGTCACCATTTACTACTATTCAATTTTTGTTTTTCAAATCCAAGTTATCACAGGAAAAATCAGTCAAGAATCATAAAACATACAAAACAAACCAATATTATTAACAGCTCACAGTTCCAATGTAAATAGTCCCCACAATGTGGGAGAATTAACCAGTAACATGTTAGTGAATGAGCAAAGGTGAATAGTGGGTGAAGGAAAAAGAAAGAGGTAGAAAGAAAAATAATTGACTCTGTACCCTTTGCTATCGTAATTACTTTTAGGGAGTTTCTCTAAGATTATCCCGAGTCACCTTGATTCAATGAATAATTTAGTGAGATCTGCTCAGAAACTTGATCTTGGGTTCTACTGTTTAGGTCATGGTGATCCGAGACTCTGACTGGAGTTCCATCTTCAAGGGCATCTAACGTTTCTTCCAGGACCTCCATAGTAGAAGTAAGTCCCCCAAGCATTGTTCTGTCCCTTCTTTATGTTATAACAGCTTGGGTGATCTGCTAAGACATGAATATTCTTGAGTGGGAGCAGATTATTGTCCCAGTCCACAACCTGTAGGTTCCTGAAGTAGGAAGCTTTCCCGAAACCCTCTTCGGGGAAGTGGCCGCTGCCCATCTGGGTTGATGTGTGGGATCCGGATGGCCTCATGTTCACGATCTCTCCCCCGAACTGGACCATATCAGCATGGCCTTTCAGGTGACTGAAGAGGAAAGAGGGCCAGTACCCGATGAGCAGGCCTGGTCCAAACTCAAGCCACCAGTTTCCGTGCTTCGGATCCTAAATGAATAAATCATGTAGATAAAGTTTGCAACTTTGAGAATTATTATTTTAACAATGAATTTGACATCATTAGTGTGCCTTTGTCATATGATATTTGCAATGAAAAAGACAGGCTAGGGATAGGGGAGAAAAATTAAAAGGGAAGATGGAAAAGAACAGTGTTCTGCTTTATTAGATTCATCCTACTGATCAATTCATGTTTAGAGGCAGAAGAGGGAAATAACCATGAAACTTCTTGAACTGAAGACGGTGACCTATCTTATACTGTCTTCCCAATTCTTCACTCTCAACTGTATTAACTGTTGTAAACAACAATTCTGACCGGGTATAAGATTGATACATAGAAGAAATTCTAATGAGGGATTTTCCTGTTCTTAGTTCTCCAAGAAGATTTCGTGTTTGATTAGGCCTTACCTTCCACACCGTAACACCAATATTGAACTGTCTGCCATTGTAGGATGATCTCGGGGAGATTGCTGCGCCAATGGCTATCTTGTTGTTGGTCTGGACAAAGCCGGAGCAGAGCAAGTTGTAGCATCCCGTGGTTTGATATGCATCCGTCTGAATTTTCGCACCAATTGTCAGTTTCCATAAACAGAAGAAATCACTAGTGCTCAGCTATTTAGAAGGAAATGAAAGAATCGACTGGTAGTTGCTGTTTGGCACTTACTGTCCAGTAAGTGAAGAATCTTGGGTAGTTGTCCCCGTATAGTTCTGGACTTACCTAAGCATTAGAGAAAGAGAGACAGTTTAAATTTAAAGGAAAGAACAGCATGTAAGTTTCTGAAGAGAGGTTTTGGTGTAAAGAAGACCTGCCTGCCAACCCGCTTCAATTGTGTTAAGGTCATAGCCAAACGAGCCGGAGATGAGCCACACTTGCGATAAGCTGAATTCATACTGATCAGCGACATGAGGAGCCCACACATTAATGCTCGCCTTTGCTCCATAGTATTGTTCCCCGTTCACAAACACGACCGCATGCTGATATAAACACAAATGATCAGGGTTCTTGGTTGAGTTTTATCCAATAAGTCTTGCATTACTGATGTTTCTAATGAATGATGAATGACAATAAGTTGCAGAATGATTGTAAAGAGTTGTTTTCTTATAGCAAGAGTCCCAAAATAAAAAAACGAATGCACTTTTCCAAGTTAGTATTAGATGAGATTTTAGTTTAAATTTATGAACCAAGACTTACCTCATGGCCATTGCTCGTGGAGTCTCTCCTCACATTCCTTCTTGGCAGTTTCCTTCCAAATCTCTCAACTGAACTTGCTCTGAGTATGTCCTGTTCTGTGGTTCTTCTGATGGGAATGGTTCCTTCTGGGCATGACTCTCCACTGTCTCTCCATAGCTGAAACGTCTCTGTCTCTGTCTCTGTCGTCTTAGTCTCAGCGGACACATTTATCTTAGGCCTGGTCTCTGGTGGTTCCTGTCAAAAACATAAGATTAATAGCGAACAATGGCTCTGTTTGGTCAAAAAGTGATTCATCTTCATTTATGACGTGGAAGCAAAGCTGCATGTAGGGTCATTTTCATGAAAATTGAAAGCTCTCTTCCTGAAAATAATTGGGAAATGGAATCCCATTTCCTCGAAGCATCTGCAGTTCCACTGATTTCTAAGCCTATAGAGAGAGAGAGAGAGAGAGAGGAAGCTACCAGTGGCTTCTTTCTTTTGAGCAAAGGATGGTCAAAGGCTGGTTGAAGATGAGCTAACACACAGTCTATCAAATCACCATCAGGACTCTGCAAATAACAACACATCAGTTAATAGTTAGGGAAGAAAAAGAAAAGATTTAAGATCAAAAGGGCCATTGAACCGGGAAAGCAAACACGTTTAAGATCATTGCCCGAATAGTCTTGATAGCAGGCTTGTTGATCTTCTTCAGGTGAGCATTGACCCTCCTCAGCCTCCGCAGCTGTTGTGCCGGCCGGAAAGTCCTGTTGACGGGCAGGTGGCCGGCAGAAACCGCTGCAGCTGGGTCTGTCACCGAAGTGACGAAGATGACAGCGATAAGGAAGGGGAGGAGTGTCAGGCTCGGGCCGAAACATTTAGTTCTGGGGAGGGGTTTAGAGGAGGAGGAGGAGGAGGGAGAGGCCATGACATTCGAGGAAGTTAACGTTGTTGGATGCTGCGACGAGGCTGGCTGTGTTTGGAAGCATTGAGGGGGGAGTTGTCCTGTTGCAGCTGCAGTTGAGGGAGAGGTTGGTGGCTGCTTTGGTCTGTAGCTGTCGGCGTTGTTGTTCTGTAATGGAAGCAGAGAACGAAACTTCTTCTTCTTATTCATATCCGTACAAGGGAGGAGAAGAAGGAAGAGAGAGGGCAGATGGAAAGAGAGACAGAGAGACAGAGAGACAGAGAGACAGAGAGAAGCCCAAGTCATCACATACATATAAACAAACGAACCTCTCGCTCTGTGTGTATGTGAGATATGTTTTTCTTGGGGTTCTCTAGCAAATCAGAAACTTCGGGCGCGAGAGGATTAAAGTATTTAATAAAGAGGGGAGGAAGGAAGTGGTGGATTAAGCTTTTTTCCAAGAGCATGAAATTATGGGCTGTTCCACCTATCACAAATGCAGAAATTTTTAAATAATCTTACCTCATCATGTGACGTGAAAAAATATTAATTAGAATGTATCGAACGTGTAAATTGAAGTTAATTACCTGAGTAGTTGCTCTAATTATTATTAATTAGAGCAATCTACTTGATTTTTCCTCAACGTATTACTGTAAAGTATAACTATCTAAGATTCTTTTGAAAAGTAATATTACACGGTTCTACCTCACAGTGACGAATGTGATAATGAAGAACTAATCAGATTACTTTAATTACTGATAATTCAAGTAGCTGCTCGAGTGATTAACACTAATTTTCTTATTTGCCACATTTTAATCGGTGTTTCCTTAGAGTTGCTCCAGAATTTCTCTGCTGAAAGGGTTGGGTTGTATTCTATTTCTTCTGCTCCTGTCTCCAATAATTACACCCATTAACTCTTTAACAATAGGTAAACTTTACTTTATTTTCATGGTAAAGAATACATGTATTTATATTTATAAAGGATGAGAGAAATACAAAAAATAAAAGTGCACGGAGTTCCAATAACGAGAATTACATCCCATATCCATTAATTACAGATCAAGGGTGCTGACACTGTATCGAAATCTTTCACTCAAGATTTCATTTTTATTTACTGCGGGGTAGGGAAATAATGTTGATGGGGTCCAGAATACTGAGACACTGAGGCAAAAAGCAAGCAACTTTTTGTAAAGTGGATTAGATTCCATTTCCCACCACCACCACCACCACTACTGCCACCACCCAAAATCTAAATGCCACATCGCAGATGTTCATCCTCCATTCATCAGGCATTCTCAATTCCTCCCCCCCTTTATTTTCTTTTTTATCGGATTTCTTTATAATTGAAAATAAAAAGAAATTAGTCGGTTACATTACTCTTCTGGTCTCCCTGTTTCATTTGGTTCCTCGGAAACCTAGTGTTCGAGAAAGTGATACATAAGGAGACATAATATCATACAAGACGCAGATCCGTGCTACGCACGGAATTGTTTAATATGTAGTCGATTATTAAACTGTACCTTTATTATATATTATGTGATTTTGTGTTAATTTTTAATAGAATTTACCACGAATGAAAAATAAAATCTATAATTAGGGAAAAGAATTAGAAGTTAGTGGTGGTCATACTCTTAAAATGATCTTACACTTTCACTCATTTTATCAAATTTTTTTATTTACTTATGGAGAGTAATTTTAAAATCTCAAAAGTGAGACCAAAACTATCTACATTTTCCTATATAATAATAGATAGATCATGCGGTAAAAGAAAATTGAAATAAAATTAAGAGAGAGAGGGAGAAACAGTATATTGTCCAAAAAAATTTAATAGAGTGGGTCCCACAGCAGGCCCATAATCCTCCTTAGCCTGCCTGACGGTTAGTGGGCTTGACGAAGTGGTGGGCTTCCGTAGAGTTAGCCCCCCATTTTACCTCATTGGAATGGGCCCGAGGATGTTAAAGGCCCGACCGATCATCGCCACAGCCCAGAAAAGACACGGCGCCGGTGGTTCGTAGTCACACACACACAGAGTCTCGCCGGCGCCGCTCAGTTTTCCCGGAGGAACGAACAAGCAATTAGCTCGCTTCGTCATCTTCATCCCCACTGCCATTCCAAGAAGCCCTCTTGTCTTGACAGAGAGATTTTCGTTTTGTGTTGGCTTCTACATGATTCTGCCTAAATATCACGCCGCATTTTCCCATTTCTTACTGCGCACATGATTGCTGATGAAGAGTTAATTGATGGTTTAAAGGTGAGATTTTGCTCTGCAGAGACCGTCAAGATCGGAGACTTGAAAGAAGAAACGTTGCCACCTGGTTTCAAGGACTCTAATAATAGACCAGTGCAATTTTGATGGCTGACTGATGTCATTTTCATGGTGATTCGAGACCCGAAATCGTCTGAATCTGAATGTAGGTTGTGGCTGTACCAAATGCCGGACATAACGCACTAACGCAGCATTAAAGGCAAGAGATATTCCCCGAGAAACATAGAAGTTAAGAAGAAGAAGACAACGAAAGAGATGGAAGGCTGAAGAATTCGTTGGCAATTATTGACAACGCTCCATAGGCAACGGCCTGGGGGACAAAATTGTCCTTGCAGCTCTGCTGCTGGCTCACCGTACGTAGTTGGACGCTCTTGATTGAGCCAGCTGGTGCAAGACGTGTGTAAATTCTAGTTTCCCTGCAAATCACCGAGAGAGCACCAGAAAGAGAAAGGAAGCAAGAAATCAATCGACAGAGAGAGAGACGCGCGGGGAGATATGGAGGAGAAGCGTAGGATTGCGACCGCGCTGCTCAAACTCAACCTGCTGTGTCTCCTCGCCGTAGGCAGCGTGATCGAGTCTCCGCAGTACACAGTCGTGCGCGCCGAGTCCGGTTTCGAGGTCAGGCTCTACGAGAAGTCAACCTGGATGTCAGCTCCCGTCAGAGACCTCTCCTTCGAGAAGGCCACTTTGAACGGCTTCCAAAGGTTGGACCATCCGCCTAATCCCCAACAGCTGTTGTCTAAAAGGTCTCATCTTTCGAGGCGCAGTTTGGCAGTTGGGTTCTTCGAAGCTCTATCCTCTGATACCTGGTGGTTGGTTCATTTGGAGCTTGAAATTTTTTCCTCCCGTTCAACATCCCATAATTTCTGGCAAACGGAACGACAGTAATCTGGTAAATTTGTCGAAAAAGTTGAATTTTGGTTGCATTTTCAAACTTGTATGTGCTTGGCCTTTACGGTTCTGCTGTCGATTTATTGCCTCTTCACTTCCATAGCTACTCTCCTCTGTTCCTTAGCAGCTGTTGCTGTTAACTTCACAGGTTGTTCCAGTTCATCCAAGGCGCCAACTTGAACTACTCTCGGATTCCTATAACCGTTCCCGTTGTAACAAGCGTAGTTCCCGGAGCAGGACCACTTCACTCGTCGGCCTTCTCCGTCCTGTTCTACCTGCCGGCGAAGTTCCAAGAAACCCCGCCGATTCCCCTCCCTGTGCTTCACCTGAAGCCCTACGAGTGGGGCAGTCACTGCGTCGTGGTCAGGAAGTTCACAGGATTCGCCAAGGATGATAACATCGTGCACGAGGCGGAGCAGCTGGCCTTCAGCTTGAGCAGGTCTACATGGGAATGGGCAAACACCACCACAGCAAATAGCGGGTATGCCTATTCCATTGCTCAGTATAGCGCTCCATTCCAGCTGATTGGCCGGGTTAATGAAGTTTGGGCCGATGTTAATGCCTCGGCTTGCAATTCTAGTGGAATAGCTGCATACTGAGCTGCTAGTGGTAATCAATAGCACTCTATCCTCTGGACCTTTGAGACCTTCAAATCCTCTATCGTTATGTCCATACTAAATTAGAACATCAATAAACTCGGTGTAATGTCTGTATGCAGTCTGTGTTATGTGTTCACCCTTATAAAACTTGAAAGCTTGTGAATTTGGCGTTTTCACATGTCTTTTTTATGCATAATTCAAATTCACTGCCGTGCGATAAATAGGTAAGTTTGCCTGAAACTGGAATTGTCACTGAAATTGTATAAACTGCTGTCCACCCTTAGGGTAAAAGTAAGAGACTTGGATATTGTAGGTTCTCGAACGACTCCATCAACATCCTTTACCTTGTGCAGTAACTGAAGTCAAGCAGATGCAGTTGCTAAACACGATTATGCAGCAAAAGCGGAAGAAATGGCTAAAATAAATTCTCACATGTAAAGAAACTAGATTGAGTTTGATTGTGATGTCTGAAAAGTTAAAGAGTTGGTTATCGTTCTCTGTTTGACTGCCCCCCTGAGACAGAATCATTTAGTCCCAGAAAGTGGTGAACCAGTGATCTTAAAATAATCCATCACAACACAAAAACTTTTTCTTCTCCAGTTTGCAGTCGGCCCATTAAAGGCAAACTACGATTTTCAGAATTCATAAGGCTCAAACCACCTCAACCGTCTTCTTAGTTACACAATCCCCTTGGAAGAATATTTTCAAGAACTTCCCTCTGTGCCTTTTATTTTTATTTTCTGTCCCCCCAGTCAGCAGCGGTAAAGTGAAGAGATGCCCTTATCCTTTACTTCTAGTTTCCTCACAAGATATGCTTCTCTTAGACTCACTCTTTAAAGCTTTCATTGATTCCCCTTCTTCCCTTTTGTCCCCCCGTGCTCACTCAATCCAGCAAAGGTAATTCAAGGTCAGGCAATATTTTGAAATCAATCATCCCATAATAATTTGAACTTCTGGTGGAGTCTTTTTGTCTATCAAAGAAGCGGAACCAAATTCATCACCCTAAACTCTACCGTAATCATTTGAAATATGCTCGGTTCCAGTGTTTAACGGAATCAATGAACTTTCCTGTATTATGAACAGTGGTTTCAACAAGAATAGAAAAGTTGCTTGAGAGTTTTCTCTCGTGTTTTTCCCTTTCAAACAATCTAATCTACTACTCTTTACATCTCCATCATGTTTCCCATGAACAGACCCATCTGTGCCTTTCAAGACCTAGCTAACCTCGACAGCTTACTACCTTTCTGTGTATCTGTTCCGTTTTTTCCTTCTCTCTACGTCTGATGTCTCCAGAAAATTCAGACATCGAAACAGGAGTTCTAGTCTTCACGAGCCCTGGAGCCAAATTAATTTACCTGGGGCAATGATAAGACTGAGGGAACCACCTTGACAGCAAGAAGTGCTTTAGCTTTATCATCAGCGCAAACACCCCGTAGCAAGGAAAATGCATCAACGCCACGGCAATGTACCTTTATATCCGGAGGGGAAACATGAAACAAAAGATTTAGGCTTGTTAGCTAAGTACACTTGAGAAAAAGCTTTTCACGTATGAGGACGAAGGAGTTACGGTCACGTACCACAGAGGAGCAAGGGGAGATGACAAGTCCAGAAATGGATAGGGCCACCTATTTATCAGAAAGGAAATTACAGTTGTTAAGAGATATACGAACTGGTTAGTTTTGAGAGTAAGTAACAAATGTTTACCAAATCGAGACACGGGCATGGAGGATCCATTGGAAAATCACGTAAATGACGGTCCACATGAAGAAGTACCCGATCCGGAAAAGAGGAAACCGCTGAGAAGCGAAGCATGTTGGAAAGTGACATATTTGAGTTCTGGAGACTAAGAACTATCGGAGAAACAATAGAGAATGCTATAGAAAATGGAGGTTTGAAGCTCACCATGCAATTCAGAGCAGCATCTCCGATCAGTAACACCACATTGATCGTGTGCATGTTAATGTCCAACTGCAGTTTGTTAGAGATTTCAGATAAGAATGCACATCAGGTTAAAGACTTAAGACCTGTGAAATATAGGAAAATTTGAAGATACCCACGACATTCAGATTATAGTTTTTGATCGCCAGAAACGGGACAAATATGAACCAGAAGACACTGTCCGTGAGCACGACAGCTCCTGCATTCATCTGATAAATAGATAAGACTAATATCAATGGCCTAACAGTAATGTGGAATTGTGGAACATGCAGAAGTGGAGACTCCATATTGTGATTCTTATACCTGGAACATGATCTGAAACAGATATCCCCAGATGTCTGCCAGTTTACCGCCTCCATGAGAGGTCGATTTCTCGGTGAAAGTATTAGAGCTGTTCATGGATCCATTGGCAGGATAGGCTCCGAGCTCAGAATCTATTTCCATGTTCTCGATCTTATCTCCGAGCAGTCTACGGTGATACTCATGGCATCCATACAGCGACAGCAGTGATCCCAGCTAAATTAAGAAGTGAGAATTCGAAGGTAAGTTGGAACGCTTGTGCAGTAAAAACATGAAAACTGATTTCAATGAAGAGAGTCATCCAAAAGGGTACCCCGAAATAAATGGTGATTGAGGTGAAAGTCCACCTGCCCACCACCAAAAATCAGTGAGAAATGAACTCAAAGAAGAAATTTTTGCTGAGTTAGAAAAGAGAGGGAGGGAGAGAACTTACAGTGTGTAATAGTAAAACATGCTTCCTCCTTCGACAAACGATATAATGATCAGCATTGTCAAAAGCACGAAGAAGGCAACGACTCTATACGCGAGAAGCCAACCCGGGTGAACCCCTTCGAGGCATGGGCTCCACATCTCATCATCGTACAACAGTCCGGCCAGTTCTCTGTTGGTCGGTTCTTCTCTGGTCGTATGATTGTTTGATTCCCGAGTGCCTTCATACTTCCATATCAAGAACAAGGAGAATGCAGCAGAGATTAAGATCCAGAGAGCACACAGCAGCACCCTCCAATTAAACCAGTAACTGGCCGCTGTCGAGTCACCTTTCGTCACGGGCTTGTAGAAATCCTCCGTGGATCCCTTCAGAAAACTCATCTGTACTCCTCAAAACAGCTGATGCAATATAAATAAGAGCTAGGATGATACAAAGCGGAGGAAAACAGAAGGAAGAATGGATTTTTGTGAAGGATGTACAGAGCAGACTCAGCAATGCAGCTCTTTTAACCAATATATAAAGAAGATTTTGTAAGAAAAATGTGAGGAGCAGAGAAGATGGATGGCTAAGCTAGGACAGGCAACAAATGATTCTCAGAAAATGGAAAATCAGTTGATGACGTCTGACACACCGGTTTCATCAAAAGAAAGTGAAAATCTGAGGATTAAGCATGAGAATGAATCCATTCAGAGGGTGAGTTCGAGCTCAATATGAAAGTAATCTCACTACTCTCAAATTCAAAGTTTTCAAAGAATGAATATAAAGGACGCCATTAAAGTCTCCATTGGTATGGCTTCTCAGGTGAGAACTGGCAATGAAAATATGAATTTGAGGACATATCAAACCGAGGAGAGATTCTAAACTTTAGATGGGTTCTTCCCCAAAGCTCTAAAAACAACACAATTCTTGAAGGAAGGAGAGAAAATTTCAAATTTTTTGTGTTACATTTGGAAGCTGAAAAGCAGCAAGCAGCTGCTAAATTCTAAGCCAAGGAAAGTTTTGATACTTCCAAGGGAATTGAAAGACACGGTGTTGTGTGCTGAGATGTGTGGGAAGAGGAGAGATGCTTTGCTTCTTTGCTTTGGATAGAAAACTTAATAAAGAAGAGAGGGGAGAGAGAGAGAGACAGGGGACAAAAGGGCTGTGTGCTTTGAGCCCAAGCTTCTGTATACTATTTGATTGATTAACATTTCTCCAGTAATAGATCCTGTGATAGAGACCAAAGTTGAAAGAGAGAGAGAGAGACGGGTAGCAGGTTTGATAGCATAATAACCGAGACCAAAAGATTTTGAATTCAAATCATAACAGTGGAACATCCATTTATTTGTCTCTTCTTTGCATCATTTCCTCGAGTCCCAAGTTCCCTCCTGTCAAAATCTTATATGGCCATGCAAATATATAAAGGAAAGGGAAATTCTTTCCCGGGCATGCAAATGTTCTTGTTCAGTCAATGTTCCTTGGACTTGCAGCATTACCACCTTCGAGTCCTTCAAGATTTTGATATTCACAAATTGGGGTTGGGGAGGGAGACCCAGTTGGACAAATAGTAAATGTTGCTGTTGGTTTTCGTAAAGATTCTCTCTTGCTGCCCAAAGTACCTTTCACGGGGGTGTTTCCTGATGCGTATTCTAATACCGATAAAAGAATGTCTGACCCATAAAACCTTCCATCAGACAATTTGTTATATCCTACCCTACCCATAGTTGTTCGATCTAACTCGAGTCTAAACTAATTATAACTTATTAGATTTTTAAATATTAGATAATACACACTGAAATTTTTTTTTCCTTCTTCTGTATGGGCTTAAGTTTTCGATGATCGGTTTACAGTGAGAAGATCAAGCTGTTGAAAAACAGATGAATCCAACATTTACAAACAGTCAGAAGTAGTTCCATAAATTTTTTTCCCCCTTACGTGGGCAATGATTAATCAATGAATCCGTATCCACCGGGATTGGCTGGTAACACCCCTCCAAGGTTTGCGTGTTGCAGGGTCTGTATAGGACAGGATAGGTTCTTCTTTAATGGACAAAGGGGTGGAATGGTGATACAGCAATCATCACATAGCTTTTTTTGTTTTATAGTTGAGACGCCAACATCTTGGTACCAAGGTATCCTCAGTAAACTAGAAAGAATTCATTAGTGGGACCCTACCTCTACCTAGACTTGTACGAAACTCTTCCCATGGAGCTAGCCGCGCGTAATTATCATAAGACTCGAGTCATCTCAACCGATCTTTTGTAACTCTTAGCCTCAAATGAGTAAATAAAACGAGGAGAGGACACGATGAACAGTTGCTCGACCGATTGAACGACCCACCTGAATAGATCTGATATTGGATAGGATTGTGAGACCGGTTTCGAAATGATAGAGACATGCATATTGGTTTTGCTATGTTTTACGGTACAGAAGGCATACGACCAAGATGTTTCCCACGGGAAATTTCCTTCCTTGCAACGCATAGAAATGGAACCTTAAAAGGGTCAACGTTCTTTTCTCTATAATTCTCTCTGAAATAATTGATACATGTGTATATATGCCGGAAAATGAAGATGGAACAACTATCTGCGACAATATATTTCATGATTTAAGAGAGATTCATACATCGGCGGTTCGATTAAGTTTAAACACGATTAATCGGTCTGTGAATATCGAGTGATACATGCAGGAAAGTCGGTGAGGAGGTGGACGAGGCTTGGAGACCAAGCAAGCATTACTTTTGGCCCGTAAGTCTCGGACAAGGAGAGGTAAGACAGCAACGTACAATCAACTCCTCGCTTGCTTGCATTATTAAGCAATCGTGTCCTTTTGTAGATTATGCATAATTTTATTTTTAATCTGCATTAAGAATATGTACGAATTAATTGATAACACAATGAGTTTGATACATACAAAAAAAAAAGGGGGCCATTTGTAGCAATTTTATATTGGAAACTCTTGGACTCATTTGACTCGTTCGTCCCATGTACGTGACCCAAAGATCACGGGTCGTTAAAATTTCAGACCCAAAATTGTATCGAAAAAGTAAGAAATCTTTGGTAGGTTGGGGTTGGCCACATGTCGACTGTCACTTTTAATCCATGGTCGGCTTACTTGCACATGGATAAAATAGTTGGCATTATCATCTACATGAATTGGTTCAAATAAATGGTTCGATACTTACTCTCTCCTTAAATAAGTATTTCGGGTTCGAGTCTTTGTGATTGGAGAAACTTATGGAGGAGAGAGTTTTGCCACTTAGTGAATAGACCTAACTCGAACTAGACTAGTTGGAGATACACATGATTTCAAGATATCAGTGGTGCAAAATCCAAAAAAGTGATTTTATGTATTCTCTACTTAAGCAAGTTTCATATTAGTGTTTTGTAAATGGAGAAAAGTCTTAAATCGGGGATCTTACACATGGCTTTGCTGGTGATTTAGGATGTCAGGTGGTGGATAATACATGGAAGAAAGAAAACAGTGTGGCCCACTAGCTAAGGAAGACTAATTAAAATTGTGTGCTAGAGTTGAGACTTGTAAACTGATAAGACCATGAAATCCTCGTGCCCAAATGGGAGAGATCGCCAATTTTGTGCTAAATTCCACCGGGCCTTGGTTGCGAGATTTAGATCCAATTCAGACCTTGAATTAAAGAGGCCCACTCAGAACTTGGGACCCATAAATCTAAACTGGGCCTGAAAGTTAGTCAATCAATCGCTGAGGCCCATTAGGGCCCCAATTTCAATATCTGAAGCTGCCAAAATTATTTTCCTTCAAAAACTCAATGTATCGACTCTTGGTGGCATTCCAGTGGTTCTTGGTTGAGTTTTCGGTCCGGCCGGGGAGCCTCTTCGCCATCTCGGCCCACTTGTTCTCAATCTCTTTGTGAGCTTGGATCAGGATCCTGTCCTCCTCCTCGCTCCATACATCCTTCTGCATATGCCCGTAGAGTAATACACGTCAATGGTCAAGTTTTCCAATTGTCATTCCATATACATGGGTCTTTTACAAGTTATTCAGACCTTGATGTCGTGCCTAAGATGATCGTGCCATCTCTCCCTGCACTGTTTGCCTAGACGACCAGGCAGCATTTGAGCAATGTGAGACCATTTTTCCACTCCGAGATTCTCCACGAGTCGAACTAAGAGCCTGCAACCAAGCAAATTGAACCCGATTTCGGAGAGAATCATACCAGACATTGGAGAAGAATGTTCACCTGTCCTCTTCAATGGTCCACTGCCCCTTGGCAACTTGGGACTTCTTACAGCTCTTATATGTCGTCCTCCAAGCCGATGAGGAGGCTAGGGCACGGCTCTTGTTCGTGCCATTCTGGTAGTCGTGTCAGTTCCCAGCACTGATCCACGAGATCTCATCCGGGGCCACAAAGCGCACCGGCTTCACATCCATCTGGCTGTTGAAGGACGGGGCTGTGCCAGGACCAGTAGATCTCTCCGTGAGATCAATAAAGTATCCTCCTCCTCCACCACCCTGGAAATTGTCCATCATCTGGCCACGCTCGAAAACATAGGTCTCCACGAACGGCTTGCAGTCGTAGAGATCAAGGTCGATGGGGACGCAGTGGAGTGCGTAGTTTTCCGTAGGGACTTCAGGGAATAATGTGTCATGCATGGTTTTGAAGTGAGGGATGGTGGTAGATGGAACATTAGCCAGTTGGAGATGATCGTGGCAGTGAAACTCGTGGATCGTGCTAGAGCGAGCAGTCTCCATCTTCATCTCTGATCTCCTGCAACGGTCGAAACGATCGTAGGGAACTAAGGATCGGGAGCAGGCGAGATTCTTGATGAGCTTCGAGCTTTGCTCCGTGGAGGCATCGAAGGAGACCAAGAGAGGGAAAAGAAAGCTTCATAGTTGTATTCCTAACCATAAATGTTTCCTAGTTAATGTCTTACTTAAGTGCTAAGATTTTCTTTTTTTTAGATAATTAGGCTCTAATATTACTTACGTAATATAATCGTTGCACTGAAACATTCAGGACGCAATGGGCAGATAATAGAAAAGAGAGAGAGAGAAATTAAGGAACTTCCATGGGCTTCATCAGCATACCCAGCCCACGTCCAAGCTGAGAGAATCAATCCATTCTGATCCAGAAAATCTGGAGAAGAATATTTTTAAATTAATAGAGGTCTACAGCCATCTCCTCCCTCCACGTGTCCTAATCTACCTCCACCGCCTCCAGAAATCTTCTTCCAAACCCTACAAATTGGATTCGGATCCTCCATTTCCGGCTCTCGAGCTCTCTGAATTCACACTGGAATCTCTCGTGTGAATCGAAGTCTCAGAAAAATGCTACGAGTTGTCACGAAGAAATTCCTCGGCGTCGCGTCGGCGGAGACGCCAATCAGGCCGCTGCAGGTCCTGTCGCGGTTGTACCACGAGAGGGTCGTGGACCATTATAACAACCCCAGGAATGTCGGGTCTTTCGATAAGAATGATCCCACTGTCGGGACGGGGCTCGTTGGTGCTCCGGCGTGCGGTGATGTGATGAAGTTGCAGATTAAGGTCGATGAGGAGACCGGCAAGATCGTCGACGCTTGTTTCAAGACCTTTGGGTGTGGTTCGGCTATCGCCTCGTCTTCTGTTGGTGCGTATGCTGCTACCCTCTCTCTCTCTCTCTAGCAATTCCTGTACTATGTGGATTTCAACCTCGACATGTTTTTGCTTTTGTTCTGGGGAAGTTGTGGTGAATTTGGGGTCTAGGATTGCTCGCTATCTGGAAAAAAAAAGGAAAAATATAGCTTGACCAGGCGTAGCGAAATCTTGCATGATATATTTGTTTGTCAAGCATCTTGGAGGATGGAGTAGAAGATGAAGCCAGAAAGTGGAGTTTATGGTTCTCTTATAGCTGTATATTGTGGTTAGAGTTAAACGTAGCTGGAAATTTTCAACTCAAATTGGAATCTTGAAGCCTGAATTTGGTTTTTGAACGAAATTGGTGCCCGGCCCAAATAGATGAAGCACCAAATTCGAGTTTTATGTGTCGCTCATTCATCGAGTGATTTTGTAAAGGCATTTTTTTAAATGTAAAATTGTTCTCTGTAAGTTCGGGCTTCAGTTCTTTTTTTCTGCGAAGTCTCTTTGGCTGAGAAGGAGCCATAATTAATCATCCAATAAATTAGTCAGCTCGTGATTATCTTCTTGTACTGTGCAGCATTTAAAAATTGATGCTTATGTTTTATCTTACTGGCTCACTTGATGGATCTGATTTTGATGCTTATGTTTTATCTTACTGGCTAGCTTGATGGATCTGAGCATCAGATCCATAGATATCTCTATGTTGACCATAGTCTTTCAATGTCTACATGATGTAAGCCTTGTATTAGGATTGGCTGTTGAGTTATTCTCTTCCCTTGCTTGTGCCATTTCTTGCTTTTATGGGGACACCTATCCTTTGTGTTATTCTGGGGTGATGGTTGTATGTTCTCTCTCTCTCTTTTTTTTTTTTTGGGTGATGCAGCAACTGAATGGGTGAAGGGGAAGCAGATGGAGGATGTGCTGTCCATTAAGAACACGTAAGTGATATTCTTCTTCTCCAACTCCTGTATGTTGATCTTGTATTGCTAGCAGTTCTAGCTCTGATTCATAAGATTTTCATGATATTACATGATAGATCCGGAAATTTTGCTATGTTTCAATCATGAGAAAGAGGATGATCATTTTGAGGTTCTCCATGGTTTCAGTAGTTCATGATCATTTTGTGTTTCTGGAGTCTGCTCATAAATTTTGGTGTTTAAGATGTCTTATTTATGGTAGAGTTTCTTTCCCTGGAAACAAGCGCGTGTAGGGAAGGATGCAGTAGTCACCCTGGAGGACGTGTGTTTAGTCATTCTCGAATTTGATATTTTATAATAATCTCATACTTCTACAGGATTATTACTTCTCAAAATGGTAATGTGGTTGTATACTCATCTGATGCTCTGGTCCTTGTATGTGTACTATCAGGGAAATTGCAAAGCATCTCTCTCTTCCACCCGTTAAGTTACACTGCAGCATGCTTGCTGAGGATGCTATAAAGGCAGCTGTCAAAGACTATGAAGCAAAACGTGCGAAGGTAGATGGGAACTCAGATGTCTCTGCTAAGGCTGCACCTCTTGAGAAGGCAGCTGATGCTTGAAGCTCTTGGTAAAGAAGACGATGGCGATATGGTTCAGATATAGGGCTTTCTGTTAAGATGACTGAGTCATGATACTGGGTTGCGATTGTAAAAATAAGACCTTGCTGAAACTTTCTGATAAAAGAGGCTGCATGCTGTTAATTGTGTAATTGCCAGACATCGTGGTGATATTTTATCTTTGATGTCTTGCTGGATATGTCTTTTCTGAGTTTCCTGCGAAGATTTTTGGAGAGCCTCTTGTCCTGTGTTCATCCTTTTTTTGCTCTGACAAACCGTGAACCTGATTACTTTTGCGATTGAGGTTAGTGTTGTTATGGGGCGGCTTGTTGGTCTGATATAGAATTGTCAATGCGACTTGTGACTAATAGTATGAAACATCTTGAAATGGTACGAGAAACGATAAAGAGGGTGACAATAGAAGCCACCGAATTCGCTGAGGAATCCCTCTGCTGACAATTGTGATGAACTCTCCTAACAATATACTGAACGCAGGAACAGAGCACCGTGGGCTGTTCATCATCCTCTTCTTGAGTGTGAAGTAACAGTTCTATGGAAATTAATTGCCATCGTTCCATAGAAAGTAAGCTGTTCTATTGGAGCCAGAGATAAAACCAGGCTCTGTTCTTTCTGGTGTATGCTGCAACTGTAGTGGTTCTGCTCTCATAGTCTCTCTCTGTTGTCAAGTAGTGAAAGTGAGAAACTTTTGCAGCTTTATTGTAATCATAAACTGTGGACTGTAATCTTAAGCTGCCTCATTTTGCTTCCTAGAGGCTAATTTTAGCAGAAAATGGCAATGCATTTTGTTCTGGTCATGTTTCGGCACTAGGTCAATAAGCTTGCGTCGGATTCGCCTGTTTTCCATATCCTTGACCAAATTAACATGTACACATGTCAGCATTGCTATCATGGACATTTGCGTTTTCTATATGGGTGTAGGAATTGATTCAGCTGCCACAAAAGGTTGTCTGTACATTTCTTGAGACTTCATCCTTCTGTTCTATCCCGAAATTCTTGCGGAGAAAGCGATCGTACCCTTGTCGATAAAAGGACTTGATTCCCAAGTAACATGCCAAGGAAGAGAAATATCTAGTGATGGGATGATTGCATTCAGCCTCTTGCCAAATATGACTCATGATAATAAGTTAGCATTATTATTGTGAGATGTGAGCAGGAAGCCATTGACATAACTTTCTTATGGATCAAGAAATGCATTTATTTTCTTCCTTCTATTCTCGCTATTACAACCATCGCATTTACTCGTGAATGCATGAGTTAAATACTTCACAATTTGTTTAAGCAGACACGTGAGAATTCGCGTAGAAATACTAAAAATAGTAAATGACCATATGTTTAATAGATCTAATTCGGACCTCACAATGCATGGATGTACTTGAGGTGGCAGATCTTCAAATTAAAATAATTCAAATAAGTAAATAGATAGATAGATAATGAATTAATCAATTAATAAAATAAATTAACAAGTAGAAAACAAATAAAAAAAACGGAGAGTAGACAAGTATTGACACGTTCCAAACGGTGGGCAAGAGTTACAGTGGTGGGTAGGTTTGGATCAGATATGGTCGAGGGTAATTCTGTCAATCCATGGCCCCCCGGTTGAAGCCGGCACCGCTGCAAAGTCCAAAGACACTGTTGGCGACAGAATTGCGAATACAACCTTCTTGCCTGCCTGTACTCTTGGTTCTTCCATTTAGATCCTTCAACTTATGCAGACTCTCTGATAACATCCTTCATCAAAAAAAATCTGTGTGCTCGGACGGCTAAATCGGCAGTGATTGTGTGCAGTATGTGATTTCTTACAATGGCAAGTGAAAAGGCACCGCAAGGTTTGTTTGGAAGGTCGCTGAGTTTAGCTACATGCATACGAAAGCACGGTTTATGTTGTAATGGGGCCCGCATAAGACCTTTTAATAAATCCGAGGGCTAAATTGGAATAACATGAAAATAAGGGACACCATCGGGAAAAGGTCAAAAGAGGACAGATTATTTCAGGGGGGGTGGGGTGGGGAGAAACGACCGGCTCGAATAAAACAGTTTGCGGCCATCTCCACCGCCAAGAGAGAGACACAAACCAACGTGAGCTGCTACGTCTCTCATTGGCAGGGAGAGAAGAAAAAGGAAGGCGGTTCCGCTGGTTTGGCTTTTTACCTTATTAACTCCTCCTCCCCCTGCTTGCCATTCTTCCCCAAGTTAACTTCAACCAGAGTTCAGTTATCACATCAACACCATAAATTCTCAAGACCCTTCTCTCTGTTTGTATTGAGCTGTGTCGAGTTGATTGATATCCTCATCCGGGAATCTCTCATTGTTCAAATGCATGCTCTTTGGTACAATCAGATTCAACCTCAGAATTGGCTCGTTGTCTTTATCTTTTGGTTTATTGGAGAGCTGCTAATTCTCGATCCGATCGGTTGATTCCTTGCGCTGTGGTTCTGATGAGCACCATTCCGTTTTGTAGTCTCTATCTTCACTAAGATCTTTCTTTTTCTCTTTTGAGATTTTTTTTGGGTTAAATTCTATATAAGCCTTTGGAAGTGCTGCCTCTGGTCAAACATGGCCGACTCTGCGGAGCAATGTCGGTGGAGCCCAGCTGCACAGCTCGCAGCTAATAACCAGTTAGCTCGAGCTTTGGATCTCAACCGCGTGGCGAGCGACAGCGAGGATGATGACTCCAGCTCACACGAGTCCTATTCCACCTCTGTTTCCGACTGCGAGAGTGGCGTCTCTGGTAACAGGACTTCCTATTCTTCTGCTTCCTCCGCTCGATTCTCATGCTTCGAAGATGGGCTGATTCGGCTGAGCGATGGGGACAAGGTCCACGACCTGCTGAAGGGTCGGTTCATGTCGGGACTGGGCCCGCTTGGGGAGAAAACGACAGTTGTGGCCATCCACAGGAACTGCTACTCTGGCACCATGGCTAAGGCCCGCGCCCAGGCATTCCAAATATACCTGCATGCCACACAGAAGAAACACGGTGGAGACGCGAATGTGAAGTATGCTTGGTATGCAGCCTCGAAGGAAGACATACCGAAGATTCTGTCCTACGGGTTCGGGCACTGCGGGCGCACAGATAGCTCTGGGTTGTACGGCTCGGGACTTTACCTGTCCCCCGACAATCATCCTCTTGAAAGGTAAGAATCCTAAGTTTAGACTCGTAATTGCTCGCCTCTCATTATCTTAAGCCCGCGTCTCTTGATTCTGATTCGTGTTTGGCGTGCTTGTTTCCAGCGTTAAGTTTGCCCCGATGGATAGGGATGGTCTCAGGCATCTTTTGCTTTGTCGGGTTATAGTGGGAAAGCCCGAGCTCGTTCGTCCTGGATCCGAACAGTTCCATCCCATTTCGGAGGAGTTCGACTCTGGCGTGGACAGCTTGTCAAGTCCTAAGAAGTACATTGTTTGGAGCACCCACATGAACACCCATGTCCTGCCCGAGTACGTGGTCAGTTTCAGAGCTCCGTGCTGCTTGAGAGGTAATTGTAGATATAAAGCTGTGTTCTTGCTGATGTACCAAGTGACATGAGGGCAACCCTTGAACCGATTGTTTTGTCGTTAATGATTGCAGGGCTCATCCAAACGCATAGTCCTATGAGGAAGCCGACATCACCATGGATACCATTTCCAGAGCTGATTTCTGAGCTCTCAAAGATTCTCCCCTCACCCACTGCTCGGTCGATGTCCAAGTATCATACAGACTATAAAGTGAGTTGCTTTTCATCTTTGTGCAAAGCATATGACTCTAACTTTTCTCTTCAATCTGTGGTTCATAATAATTTCCTTTCCCTGTCGGTTTTCAGGAGAGGAAGATATCGAGGCAAGAACTTATTCGGAAGTTGAGACAACTAACGGGAGACAAGTTGCTGATCACGGTCATAAAGTCTTTCAGAAATAAGGTACAGATTTTCTTATACTCGCCGGACTTGTTTCCTATGAGCGCGCATTTGCCAAGAAGAATGGTCCGTTGTAGTACATCGGAGATTCATATTCTTGGATTGGATGTGTCCCGTCCGATTCCCTGAGTAGAGGTTTCAGGGGTTTGGATTGTTAGATCCATGAGCATCCTAGTAAAACAAAGAAAGTGTCTCGACTCTGAGATCCATATATTGCTGACAAAATGGTGTAGGTCTGGATACTGCATTGAAATTCAATATGAACATCAGTTAAGCTAGTCGAGCTAACAATATATTTTTCTTTTCTGTTCCCGCTGTGCAGCAAGTTGAAGGAATCAATGCCGAGACAGGTCACTGATGTCTGATGCGAAGATGAATCCAGTTCTCTTCTGGTGGAAGGCAATACACACTAAAAATTAGGTGAAACTTACCCCAGGAGACAATAGGACGGCTTTAGGAAAGCTTAGCTTTCGTGGCTGCTTAAACATGTGTCTGCCCTTCCCTTTTAATGTAGAGTCCCCACACAGACAAACTTGGCTTCGTTGCTTTTCTTCGGCTCCTCCTCCATCTCCTCCTTTCCCTTCCTTACGCTTTACTTCCACTTCTCACCGAAGCAACTCTGTTATGTCTTCCCTCCCTTCCTTCTCTTGAAGTGAGTAAGTTTTGTATATGACAGTTATACCACACCACAATGCCTATGTAGTCTCGCGAGTTAGTTAAATCAATTTGTTTTTTTCTTTTAGATTTTATTTTAAGAAGTTTTAAAAATAACTGAATTATATTTACTCGTGATACCTATATATCCATCACATGCTAAAGACTCCGCTTATCTTGGCCGGTTCTCTTCCTATCCCTCCTCGATAACTCGCGGTCTCCTTTGGGCTTTCATCATTCGATTTAATTGGGCCGTCCATATCAAGATTTAATTTTATGGACCGGCCGGCCGACAACGTGGAGGTGGAGGCGACTCTCTCTTGGCCCATGGGATCAGTTTGAACCGATCCATCAAACCGAGCGTTGAAATGTAAGTTCTAGAAACGAGTCTTGAACTTAGCTTGAAACCTAGGCAAAACAAACAAACAAACAAATAAATAAATAAAAATAGATATATATCTCTTCACGGTGCTTGACGTAATAATAATAATTATTATTATTTTTCTTTTAAAAGGAGGGAGAGAGAGAAGTTGGTAATGCAAATATAATTATTTCTTAATTAAATTAAACATGCATTGTTTCTTAATTAGTCAATTTGACTTTTTCGTTAATTCAAAATAATCCGTCATCCTCATCCATGGGATTATATTACAATACATGTTCAGTCACCGAAAGGAAAGAAATGTCGGCTTTAGAATATAGAATCTGACGTTGAGATTCAACCATATCCTTATGGATTCAGTCAAAAGAAGGCAAACAGACATACTTGCAACAGTAACCCCAGCTAGCCCTTGTCGCAAAACATCGACACCCACTAAGAAAACAAGGATCAATAATCTGTTTAACCTTTTATGTTTATATGTGTGTGTATGTATATATATATATTGAATTTAATCAACGTTTACACATTTCTCTCATTCCGGATTGTTTGTCTCTGCCTCCTGTGATATCCTGTTACAGCTCATTTTGTCATCAGAATAAGATGTATTTTACAATGTTGGTGCCGTGCCTTGAGTTCAGAAATTACATTGGCAAAGGGCATTTTTGACAATCTATCTATTGGTAATTTATTTATCATTTATCCCCCGTGAGTTCTAACTAAGTCTGTGATCGTGGAATCCATTGTCCTTGATTAATTGAAATAAATTATATTAGAAAATTCACTTTTTAATGGGATGATTGCCTTCGTTTAAAGAAAAAAAAGGGAGGCTGATTGCCCGAACTGAACTAATCCCGGTGTACTACGGAAAATTTTATAGGTGAGATCGAATTCAGAATTTTCAGGTTGAGATAAGAACAGTATCAATTATACTAAATAACTTTTTTCTTAATTTCAGTAAATTTCAAACTGCTGAATGGAATATAAGAAATTATTAAATAATCATATGTTAATAAATTACGAGTTAAATTGTAATAAATGTGTCAATAAGCCTTATATCTCTCCTTTTCCTTAGACTGGTCATCCTCCTCCACCTTCTATACACACTCCCTTCCGAGGCCAAAATTCAACTGCTCGAAGTAGAGAAAAAAATGTCATCATCTCCGACTATGCTGCCCCCTCCTTCTCCTCCGCCCATCACCTCTTACTCTTCCGGCAACAACAATCACGCGGAAATCGCCGCCCGCATAGCTCGCGAGCTTTCCCTTCAACAGCATGGACAAGAAGCTGTCGTGGATGAGCTTCCCCGATTAGATGACAGAGAAGAAGAAGAAGCAGAGGTCATCGACAACGATGACGGAGATGAAGAGTTTGAGTTCGCTTTCGTATGCGGGGTCCCCGAATCATCCCTAATTTCTGCAGACGTGATCTTCCACAACGGCAAAATCAGACCCATGTACGAGTACTCATCGCTAGTTAATATCGCCCGTCCTCCTCACACCGGCAGCAGCCGCGAGGAGAACGGGAAGCAGAGGCCTCGCCGCCCCCCGCTGAAGTTGCTCATGACCGAGGGTGACCCGGGAGCAGCGGGCGAGCAGGGGCAGCCCGGGTTTTCCTGCTCGTCCGATGAGCTGGCGGGGGTCGCCCCGGGGACGTACTGCGTGTGGATCCCGCGGGAAGCGTCAGGAAAGCAGTGCAGAAAGAGCAGTTCGACGGGATCGGGCTCCCGGCGGTGGAAGCTGAAGCAACTCCTCCTGAACCGTAGCAACAGCGACGGGCGCACGGACGTGCTCTCCGTGCTGTCGCAAGCTAAAGCGGAAGGTGACAAGTCCGCCAGCGGCGATGGCGCGAGAGCGAGAGGCTCGACCGAAAGCCACGATGGGAGGTGGAGGAGGCCTTATTTGCCGTACAGAACAGATTTGGTCAGGGTCTTCGCTAACGTCAACGGGCTGAGCAGAAACTTACATCCGTTTCCATGAGACTCTGTTTTTTCCCCCTTTTTTTTTTAGTATTTTGTTGGGTGTTACGCGTTAATTATATTTTGACAGTTTTTCCCTTTTTTTTTTTTACATGCTATGTGTAAATGCGAGGATATTGGATTTTAAACCTTTGTTTTTGTAAAGTACAATTATCTTCTTTTTCACTTATTAATATAATTTTATATTTGTTTTCAATTATAAAGTGACTCGTCTAAAACTTTTTGGAGGAGATGAAAAATAAAGGACATATAAGAAACTTGACTAATAAGAAAAAACTTTTAATTTTTTGATATTAAAATGAGAGAAAAGTCTTGACTATAACAGATTTCTTTAATTAATTAGTGTATGGCATAAATACTATTATATGAATGGTGAGACAGCTGAACGTGTAAGATGGTATAATTACAAGTCGTCGTTTTAAGGAAAGTGGAAGACTCGATAAGCGGGGTAAGTCTTGGTCTCTCTCGTCCCCTTCTTGGATTCATGTCGGGTCATCGGTTCATGATTGCCAATTCATCTGCAAGATAAGATTTGCCCTTTTTACACTTTCTTTAGACATTGCCACTCCCAAGCTTCTCTCAGACTATTTTGCATTGAAAGTTGAAAACTGCACTGCTCTCTCTCTCTCTCTCCATTGAAACATGAAGAATTTTTACCAAAGAAGAGGAAAAATTGGTAGCCGGATAAATGCTCCGCTGACCATCGATTCTCAGTAGTTGAATTTTTCTGTACTCTTTCATTCTTTTCTTTTTCTTCATATACATCATAAATTTACTAGTTTTTTTTAATAAATGATGTGATGAGCAAATTATGGCTGAAAAGGAAAAGAGGGGTCGGGAAAAAGAAGGAAGAAAAAGCTAAAAGCAATCAAAGGCTGCTGTGGAGCATCGGGAGAGTTGCCATATTTCTCGGGCACCCAACCCAAATCAACGTACGAGCTCTTTTCAATTTCGAATGTTTGTTGTTTCTCCTTTTCTTTTTTTGGGTTACCTGTAGGGATAGTTTGTTGGGTGATGCTGCATGGGATTGGATACCAGCGACCACTTAGGATCCAAACTCAGTGGCATATTGCTGGATAGCATTATGCCTCATTAAGAAGAAAGAATCTTACCATGGAACCACCATACTTCTCATCTTGCAAGCGGGCCCTTGTCCATTTTTCCATGCAACTTTCCATTTTCAATTAATCAAGCTTTACACAATTGAGAAAGCCGATGTTTTCCGAGTTCAATGCCTTCCATCATGGAAATCACTTCCAGAATGAGTAGAAATCATTATCTACGGAATTGAAGCATTGACAAGAAGAGTTGGTCGTACCATGAACTCATCATGGCTGTGTCGAATCATATTGGGATGCATGTAAGCCCGGAAATTCGATTGGATTACTCTCACTACATTATCATTCCAAACGAGTCTCCCCTGGGATGAATTTCATCCTATACAGGGAAACTGCTGTTATTGCCTCCCAGCAAAAATCTTACCACATTTCCAGGCAACTACCACCAATCATGCAAGAATGGGACTCATATTTGAAGAGTGCTGCAAACTTGCAGCATAGTCCCGAGCCCACAAATCGTAGTGGATGATTTCCTCGAGGGTTGGTGTCTCGACGAGCTCTGCCCTGTGTCTATCGCATGTCAGCTCCACGACCTTGAATATATCCAAATAGCTTATCCTGCAAATGTTTAAAAAAGTTATACATAGAGAATTGCGGTTTAAGAATGTCCACTCATCATCATAGATGCTGTTAATCAGGTTCCCGTATCCTTGATCACAGAAAGAAGAAGCCGCAAAATTTTCAATGTCCGCAGAAAGATTGTATAAAGGATACCATGAAGAAGACAGAGATGGAGAAAAAGATAGAGAGATTACTTCTCATTAATGAACATCTCTACTGCTTTTTCATTGGCAGCACTAAGAACTCCAGTCATCGTGCCTCCTGCCCTTCCAGCAGCATACGCAAGCTCCATTGATGGGTATTTTACATTATCCGGAGCTTTGAATGTTAGCGAACCAAGTCTGCAACATGGATACAGAAATTTCTGAGACTGAAATATAGAGAATTTCAGATAAAGAAAGCTCGAATTTGGTCTAGTTGAAGCTGCCATTGGGACAATAGTAGTAAGCCTGAATTCAGTTGAAAGACATGAAGCATTCAATGCAGGAAAAGATTCATTGTAGTTGGGGTTTCTGCAGTTCATTAAAATTCCTTTGTTTAAATGTTGTAGACAGCAAACAATTTTCACTGCCCTATTCTTATACTGTCCACGAGAATCTAAGTTATCCTCTTAAAAACTTCGGCTTCACCAATTGTACGGGATGTCAATTTAGGATTCACTGTAAGAATACAATTATGAATTGACATTATGAACAGGACTTGCTAGACAAATTAATCCTCTAATATGCAAAATCTTTCAGCAAATCTATATGCTAGATGTAAAGGGGATAGTGTTAATCAGGAAAATTTCAACAGTAAAGACAATTACTTGCAGAGATCGAGACGAGGCCATGTTATTTCAGAGCAATATATTCTGTCTGGCCAAGACATTGTGTAGAGGATTGGCAATCGCATATCAGGCCACCCCAACTGAGCAAGAACAGAAGAATCCTGGAAGGGATCACGGGCAGTTAGAAAGTACAAGAAGATCATCATATGAAAGTATGCACAATATCGACATCAATTGGCATTTGAGATTGAAGCACATGAAGTGCACCTGTGTTTCAACCATCGAGTGTATGATGGATTGTGGGTGAATCACAATCTCTATATTGTCATACTCAGCACCAAAGAGATAATGTGCTTCAATAACTTCAAGGCCCTGTTGAGAAGATGCACAAATCAATTAGATGAATTTCATGAACCAAAAAAATGCAGGATAGGAAGGAAGGAAAAGAAAGAAACCTTGTTGAAGAGGGTTGCTGAGTCAACAGTGATCTTCTTCCCCATGTTCCAATTTGGATGCTTCAAAGCATCGGCAACTTTGACTTCCTTCAACTTACCAACGGGCCAATCTCTGTTGAAGCAAATCTTATCTTTTATAGTGTTTCTGTTCTTGTATTTAGCCTCAGACAGAAGTAAATGTGCTTCTTGCGTGTTTCACTGACCAGCTCATCCATGTCATACATTTTAGACTAATGATATCACCCTCACCTGAAGGCCCCGCCAGATGCCGTCAGAATAATTCTTCGAAGTGCACCTTCAGGTAGTCCTTGAATACACTGAAAAGAGCAAACACTATTTGAACTTCTGAGTGGATAGGGCATATTGAATTCAGGAAACTTTCAGAGTTAGCATAAATAGATATTTGCACCTGAAATATAGCAGAATGTTCTGAATCAGCTGGAAGAATCTTTACATTATGCTTGTGTGCAAGAGGGAGCACAAAAGGACCTCCGGCAATAAGAGTTTCCTTATTAGCCAGTGCTATATCCTTTCCTGCTTCAATTGCTGCTACTGTAGGCTAAGAAAAAACAAGAATGAAAAACTCAGCTGGTAAGTTTAACTCATCATAAAAAGAAGAGAGTAAAAAAAAAAAAAACTATGGACTATTTAGTTTCTTCTCCCCGCCCCCAAAAAATTTTATAAGGCAACTTCAAATACTCTTGTTCTACAACTTCACCAAGCAACACAATGGGCAAAAAGAATGGCTGAGTTGTACTATTTCAAGCATAGAAGAATCAGTTGAAAAGTCCTAATATTTACCTTTAGCCCGGCACAGCCAACTATTCCCGTAACTACACTGACTGCATCAGGGTGACGGGCTACCTGAAAAATTCATTGTCAGCGAGAAACATTCGAAACTGGGGGACAAAATTCAACTGGAGGACAAAGAGAAGGGAAATCAGATAAACACCTCAATAACCCCTTGTTCCCCAGGAATGATCTCAGGCTTTTCTTCAACATCAGCCAAAGCCTCCTTGAGTTCATCAACCAATGCCTCATTCCTAACAGCGACTAATTGAGGTTTGAAAGTCTTCACCTGCATGATGGAGTTCAAATTTGAGGGACATGAATGGTACAATATCTGAAAAATCATAACACATTTCAAAGAAGCCAATGAATTGGGTAGAGAATCAGATATCTCTGGAAGAGTTAAAGTAGATTAGTATGTAAAATGACTTCAAACCTGATCTGCAAGAAGTGTAATATTTGATCCAGCAGCAAGTGCCACAACTCGGAATTTATCTGGGTTCTCCGCAACTATGTCCAACGTCTGCAAAGCATTCAATACTTAAGTCTTATTTTATAAGATGATGTCAGAGTGGCTGGATAGATATTCCCACTTTGTTAAGAACCTGCACTGTTTTTATGAAATCATCAATATCATGCATGGAGTCGGGGAAGAGCGTAGAAAGAAAGCAACTCCAGACCAATATAATGATCAATACAGATCCCTCTTGGCAAAAATATGCCTGGAGAAAGGATCTTATTCATTGAGTTCCGAAGTTGAGATTATTTCTAACCTGTGTTCCAATGGAACCAGTCGATCCAACAATAGAAAGAGGCTTTGGTCCTTCCCAGGATTTTGTGTTCGCCCCTGGAACAGCTCGCCCTGGCCATGCTGGAGGAGGCTGCGCCGAACAGTGAACTCTACCCAATCCACAGTCCTTTTTCTTAAAACCAAATGTACCTAAACATCGAGAAAACTATGGATTTCCAAATGGTGGTTTCGACCATGTCAACAATGATTATTACATCACAGCCAGTTCACAAGATATAATCATGAGGTTTGATAACCAGTGAGCACTAATCATACAAGAGATGATAATTATAGCACAAGTCCATTCCTTTCCTCCAATTCTCATCAATTCCTACTCCAGAAATTCAGAAAAATGTTCAAAATTGAAATTCACAAGTGAAATGATTGAAGGAATAATATTACAGAAGGAATGATAAGGCAACCAGATTCAAGAAAACCAAAACTCCTGAACGTTCACGAACGCAGATTTCGGTGAAGGCAAAACTAAAAGCTGGACGACTTCGCAGCTGGGTCATTAGTAATAGCAACAAAAGCAGCAACAGAGAGCGCAACTCCCTCATCAAGCAAGACAGAGAATCAAGAATGGGGTTGAGAATGCATTACCTTGTGTCTTGCTGAGACCAAAGAGGGAGCTGTGTGATTTACTGGAACCCAAGAAAGGTGAGGACTTGATGTCGGTAGGAGACAGCAGCAAATTAAGAGCCATTAAAAGGTCCGACTTACAGAGCCAAAAGCGAAGAAGAAAGGATAGCAGAGAGGGAAGAAGAGGTGGCTGGGAAGTTGTGGGGGGCGGAGAGAGTGGAGAAACGAGTGGCTTATATCACTCACTCGCCAGTCATTGCACTGCACAACATGTAGCCAAACATAGTGAAGCCATTATGACAAAATAATTTTCTGTGGAGGTGGGAGTGGAACCCACCTTTGTTGTGCTGTTTACTTGTTATTGCTACCACCAAGCAACTTAAGCAGTCGTCGTTACTGTCTAATAAAAAAGGCAGTGAAGATTGAAAAGAGATTTTTGATGCAATCATATATATATATGTGTATATATATATGTATTGCTTTCAAGCCAAATCGGCTCTAGTAGTAAAACTCTTCTCAACATGAACTTTCTTCGGTCCAAAGGACTCGAACTCAAAATTTTTATTTAAAGGACATCAAATGCCGAATTACATGAATCAATTGATCAGGATTTTAGCCGACCCATATCTAAAATTTTTTGTTTCCCTTCTAAACGAGTTTCTCGACGCACGCAAGTGGATAGATAGATGCCGTCCCTTTCGGTTTGGTTGAATTTCCAATGAAGGAATTTCAGATCACCTACAAAAAGGGGGCTCCACGCCCCACAAGATTAGCCAGTAGAAAGAAAGTCAAAACACGTTTAATACGACGGAGTTGGGCATGTCATGAATCACAAGAAAAATGCTTGGCCGACCATCCATACTCATCGTGAAAACGCACTCTGCATAAAAAGCACAACATTTTAGAGAAAGGGACGGCAACTCTGGTATTAACGATTAAGGAATCGTGTTACAACAGCGGTCTTCATTCAAAAAGCTAATTTTCACTGTTGTTCTGGACGTGCATGCAGAGAGGAATTGACGCAGAAATCCGACAAAAGATGTCTCTTCTTATTCTCAAAATACATATCTTACAGATACGAGAAACGCCACGAGAACTTCCTGTGTACAAATATTATCCAACAGAAGTGTAGCACATGAGAGGTGCTCTTATTTATCATCTCAGCGCCGAGATTTGATAAAAACTTAACAAAACATCTAAGCTCATCGATCTAATTAAACATGTGGTATAATGAACCTAACATGCTGACAAATTGTATTTGGGAATACCGAGTGTTATCACAAGGTCGGGCTCCTCAATATCATCGACTCCACTATTCTCTTGGTATTCTCTTGTCCCCATGGCATCCTCAGCAGTTCTATTCTAGTTCTTCTAGTATCTCACTGCGGATACTCTCCGAGGCAGCACCATTGGTGTTCACTACTGTTCCTCCAGTCTCGGAAATTCTGGTAATCATCTGCAGTTCATCTGAAGATTGAGCCACTGCCTGGTCACCACTTGATTGCTGCTCCTTCTGAACTGCAGGTTTTGGGCGCCGAATGGCTTCTGCTGCTTCGGCCATGGCAATAGGGGGTGGCTGGGGTGGGACCCACGAGCGTCGAGCTGTTTGCTCTGGGGCCTGTGAACTATAATATGACCCTACGTTTGACTCCTCTTCATTTTCGAGTTCGTTGATTCTAACATTTTTCCGTTGCCACCAGGGGATGGAACCATTGCTGTTTCCGTGATCGCCATCGGACGGTAATTGATACGGGCTTGAGCTGTTTGGGGCCTGCTCAGCTTCCCAGGGCTGCTCGGGCCATTCAGAAAATAATCCATCATTGCTGTAAGTTTTCCTGACAAGTATCATACTAAAGACTAAACAGCACCCTGAACTGCATACCTTTGCTCTCGGAGCTACACTGGAATTTGATATCTGCTGATAAGGATTTGGGGGTAAATCATCGATGTCCTGAACAAAGATCAGATTGATGGATCAGAGCAAATCTAACATGTCAGAAGGTTGACATGGATACAAGTAATCAGTACAGAAACAAGAGACCTTGACATTAGGAGGCCTTTCCCCTCTCTGGGCCATTGCCATAAT
The DNA here is from genome assembly GCA_037672795.1 of Lagerstroemia speciosa. NCBI lineage: Eukaryota > Viridiplantae > Streptophyta > Magnoliopsida > Myrtales > Lythraceae > Lagerstroemia > Lagerstroemia speciosa. Next base: position 10,725,842 of record CM075301.1, on the reverse strand, counting down.
CTGCCCCATTATTCCAAAATCAAGGTTAAGATTCTCCAGTAACTTATACAAATCAAGGTTAAGATTCTCAAGGGTAAGTTCTTTTACCTCCATATATGACTTTGGATGTGGAGGAACTGAGGGCTTGGCAGGAGCTGGAGGTGAAGAGGATCTCCCTGAGGAGGGGAAAAAATCATGACAGTGTCAAATTAAATTTACACCAAAAAAAGTTTCACTTATCACATTTGGACCATCACGAACCTGAGAGCGAGTCAATCTCTGCCTTCCCATTGGAATATGGTTGCTGCACAAACTGGGGAAAGCGACATTTATGAAAAGCTCTAGTTAAGGTGATACCAGTAAGAGAAAATTTCAATCTGGACCAGCATAGCATCATGAAGAACTACTGATATATGCTTGCACTACGCTAACCTTTGAGCTAGAGACTCTATAATCATGATTGTAAGAAGGAACAGCACCTGAATTGTGTGCTTGATCTGAAAATTAAACAGAACCAAAAGTAAAAGGGAATATTAACATATAATACCTCAACTCTGTAGGAAACAGTTCATGTTAAAAAGGTCTTCGAGATTTTCAGAAGGTAATATTAAAAAAATACATTTTTTGAGCTAAACTAGAAATAACTTTTCAAATCAACCCAAGCAACATCCGTTTGGAAGGCAACCCATCCTTACCCTCCAATTTCCTAATGGAAAAATTCATTGCTCTAATTTCCTGCTGTTGAACATCCAACATATCCATCAAGTCCCTGAAGTCTCTCTTTTCTGACAATCCAAATGGCAAAGACTACTATTAAAACAAATGCAAGAGCGATCATAGAGCAAATAATGAATGAAAAAATAATAATCCATCTGAAAAGACAAGTTTCAATCTTAAAAACAACCTTCAACGTTCATCTTCATCAACTCCTGGCTCGCTTCTGCCACTTGCGCAGCTGCATCTGCCGCCGCTTTTGCAGCAGCTGCTGCTTCTTCCGCTACAGTCGGCTTTGCGTCTGCTTTTGGGGCAACACGTTTTTCATCTTCTAAGACAATCTTGCGTATCCATGATTTCAACCTAGGAACTACAGCATTCTAGAAGGTGCAGAAGTGATTTTTAGAATAGATGTCCTTAGTCTGATGACTTCACTCCCAAACAGCTGAAGATGGCATATTTTTTGTACAACAAGTTGATGGCGGAATGCTAGGAAGATGTTAGTACCTTGAAAAGGACAGCTGTTCCAGCGCCTGATACTGCTAGTATCCCAATGGCATATATCGCATGAGTCCAGTGGAATCTGCGTCTAGAAATAGTTCTTGGTATGATTCCTGCAGGGGCTGCAGCAGTGGCCACCGGAACTTGTCCAGGGGCTTGTGTTTGAGCATTTGAAACTGCCTTCACCGATGCATCTGTAGAACCAAAAGAGAGAGGGGAAAAAAAACAAAAATTGACAATCCTTCAATTGAAAATAACCACTTGAATTGTGATTACCGTGATTGAATTCATGAAGTCTAGACCTTGATTAACAGTAGCTGGCGGAAGAGTTGGACTGGGGTCCTGAAGAAGGAAATTTATCAGCTTTTCTTTTTCCATCTTAATCCTTGCTAAATGGAGCTTATTCTTTGTAAATTGCACAAAGAAACAAGTGAAGCAAGCTTACAGGGACCCGGCGGAAAGCTTCATCAATTTCTTCCTTAGTGAGGCCTTTTTTTTCGAGGAAAGATCTCCGGTACATGACTGGAGAACCCCTGACTTTTGGGTGTGAAAGAAATTTCACGGCATTTTCCACCTGTTCTGGCCGAATAGGCTCCGAGTTCACAAAAACAGAAGGTGGCGAAATTGGTTTAGTGGTCTCTGTTGCTGCAGTTTGATTAGCCTCATTTGTTGGTTCAGCAGCTGCTGTATAGGTAGAAACATAAGACATCCCTTAAACTCATAGTTATCCAATGAACAATCTGCATAGAAAAAGCTTCCACCAGAGGAACCAATTCTGCTAGCTCAATACTTCCATTGAACAGCAAATAGTCTTGATAGCTCTTACCAACTACTGCACTAATGTTTAGACAGTAATTGAAGCATACAGGAATTTCCACGAGTTCACTTAAGCATATCAGTGTCACCTTGGGATACTATAAAACTACAAGATTCAATACTACAAACTTGAAGTTTCTCGCCCTCGGAGCTTCCAGGAGAGATCAAAGTAGCCGCATATAATCCATTTATTCCGAACTCAGTAAACTCAGAAATGGGTCAACAAAGAAAATCCGCATGGTTCAAATTACTCACCCTCCTATAAGAAAGTTGTTAAATTTAAGAGGGTTTCCACTTCATCACACATGAACAGAAACACAGAATCTCTTTATTTTAGCACGTTTGAATGCAATAACCCATTCAAACAAAGAAGCAAGTCTCATAAAAAGGTATGTTCAATCAAAATTATCAATTCCCTTCCCAGAGTGTTTTCTGATATAGAGAATATTAAAGTCAAAGGCGCATAATTGAACAAAATTAGCCCCAAATAAGAAAATTAGCTGAGTGAAAGGAAGAAACCAAACCTGGGTTTTGGGTCTTGATGTCCGTAGATGGACTTGCCATGGCCACCTCCTCAAACTGAAATTCACAGATAGAGAAGATAAAGAGGGAACGACCACGGTCTCAGAGAAGAAACAGACAGAGAGAGTCCAGAAAAAGAAGGTATTACGAAAGTTTCTTACGTCGGTCGACCACTCCGAGAAAATTGAGCTGCTCAATGACGGGAGATGGTGAAGCTGACGATAGTAGGAATGATGTGATCTTGGTGCTAACCCTCGACGCTATCGAGGTTTGTGATTGCGTTCAGTAATGGCTGAAAATAAAATATAAACAACAGGAAAAAATGGAGAAGAAGATAATGCTGTCTTGTTCTTTTTTTCTTCCCTACGCTGCAGAATTCACCCCTTTTTTTTCTCTGTGACAAAGGACAAAAAGGATCTGAAAACGATAACGATAACGTGGCTTCTCAAATAATTTTTAGTATTTTCCCTTTTTTTATATAGATTTTCTTTATTATCTGGTTCTATGGAATGGGGAAAACAAATATATTGCTCAATTATGAAAAAAATACTTAAAATCTCAAAAGTTAGTTCAAATGCGCTTTGTTCTTTGCACCTACAAAAGAAACGTTCATTTTGAATAATGTTGGCCAAGAAGAGCCACAAAGCATTTTACAACCTCGAGATCCAACCAGTTGAGATCCGCATTACACGAGACTTGTCGAATACATGTTATTAAACAGTAGACAGACAACGTTGAACAAATTATTCACTCTCTCTTTAGGCCATGAAGTCTGCTCTGTTTTCAAACAAAGCCATTACGTTATCTTAATTCAGTAATTAAGATAATCAGTTCAAGACCGGTATGGTAATGGCCAGCAACAGCCCTCACTGCTCCCATCTCCCTTTCTCAATCTATGCCTTTTCCCTCCTCTCTTGGAAAGAGAGAGAGGGATGGTGAAGGTCAGTTCTTGGAATGCCAATGACGGCCTCTGGCTTCGAAAAGGCAGTGGGAAAAAATTGGGAGGACAAGAAAGATGCGGGCTGTGCCAATCTTCATTGAATAGATAATTTAAATTACCAAAATTCGAATAAGCTTATCGAGGGAATCAAGAAAATTTGACAACTTCAGCCGCTGCCTTTGCGTTGCCTATGATAAATGCTCTATGGTTATGTGATGGAAACTACCGCTATTCCCACTTAGATTGGGGGAGGGGGACAGCCAGTCTGGTAAACAAGTATGTTCATTAACTTCTGCAGGGGGCTGCAATAATACTAATATGTACAGGGAATAGACTGGTAGCTTCTCACGTCGATGTGCATATTATTTTTCGAAAGAGTAGAGTCTGAGAATCTGTACAGATGCATGAAATGAACATGAAGGAAATGGCATCTTTAAACATACTAAAAGCTGAGTTCCGATCAGTATGATACCGATGACTCAATGTCTTTGAATGCCTGTGGTATATTATCTAACAGGTGTTATCAACTTCCCAAACGAGCGGGGGTCTCAGCAAATTGATAGTAGAAGAACACAGTGCTCCAAGCATGGTGCTCCGCTTCAGCAATTACCTCCTCCATTCATAGATTCAACCTTGACAATGTCTCCTAATATTCAGTTATAAAAAAGTTCAATGCTTTTCAAGAAGGCGGGGTGCTTTTTGAAGTTTAAGATACAAATGCGGTTAAGTTTTGAAGAACAGTTGCATTTTCAGGCTAGAACATTCCGACATTTTGAAGGGAAAGCAACTATTCATCCAACCCCCTCCACTCTTATATGATTATCAATCAATAATCCAGCAGGGCCCACCCAATCACATTAATCAAATATTGGCAGAACATAACATTAACAAAAACGCAAAGTCATCAAATTGATATGAACAGGAACCAGCATGATAAAGACAACATGCCAATAATTGTACTTATAATTGACTAGCCAACTGACAAGAATAAATAGTGCTCCTTTTGAGGGGTGGTAAATTACATTATCATGATCAAGCAAACTTTATCTCAGCATCATCAACAAAAAAAGAAGGCTCCAAAGTATACCATCGATGAATTCACAAAAAGGAACATTCCCAAAAGGTTTACAATCCAACCATCCGGTTTGTCTATTGATAATTTACCTCGTGAACATCACATTACACATTTATCACAACAGCATTCTCCATGTTGCAGCAATCCCAATCCAATGAAAACCAAAACACCTCAAGCATAGAAGCAACAAATGATCTCCGTGTTTCTGACTGTAGTGACAATCAATTGAAGTATGAAAACAAGAACACATTAAAACGAGCATTTCCGTGTCCCTTTCTTGTGTTCCGCATGCTCCAATCCTTTTCCCTTATCGTTTTAAATAAGACCTAAAATATACATCATGTTCATTTCTGAGCTGAAAACCAGCACTTGTTATACCTTAATTACTTGGCCGCCTATACCCTGAGAGTTGGCATCGAGGAGGTTCTCAAGAGACCGGCCTTTTCTGCTCCGAACTTTGCCAGCCTCCTTCAATAATTCAGCCAACCTTCTCTTCTCATCATCCACGTCAGGATTCGCCGTCCCGAGCTTTTCTTCCCTCATTCCGACAACATACTCCAATAATTTAATTGCATCATCCAACCTAATAAGTTTTCACACATGACATTCAAACATTAGAAAGAAACTTATGTACTACTTAGTGATTGGCTTCACATGGCAAATGAGCTGAGAGAAAGGAAAATTGGATGCTCATCGTCTACTTTTACTCAATATAAAATTGGCACATAAAACTTGATAAAAATGAGTGCAGTCAACCAAAAAATAATTACCTGCCAAGAGCATCGTAAGTGCCAGCAAGATTGCTATACACCCCAAGCGTGTCCGGATGATAAGGCCCATATTCTTGTTCCAATATACTCTTTGCTTCTTCGAACAACTCCGTGGCCTCATTTATAGAGTAACGTTGCACACAAGCAAGCCCCATTTGATTCAGAGCAATCCCAAAGAAGGCAGATTTCTTCTCCCCACTGGCACGGAGTTTCATGACTGCGCTACTGAATGAGGCATACGAGTCCGAATAATTACCCAACATGTAATACATTACGCCTATCTGAGCTTCAATTCCAGCTATTGTCCCCTGCTGACCTGGGGCATTGTTGTATATCTTCAGAGCCTTCTGCAGCAACTTAATTGCCTCCTCAAGCTCGTTCATCGATTCATAGATTGCAGAGACATCAGTGAGGCCACTGGCAAACTCCTCTGGTGGGATCCCTGGTAAAGGCTTCTCATAGATCCGAAGGGCATTTTCACAATAAGACCTTGCTTCCCTGAACTTCCCTGTCTTGTTGTAGAGTTCAGCAAGTCGAACAAAGACTGAGGCCACTGAAGGATGGTTTTCCCCCTTGGCAGTTTTAAAAACTGTGAGAGCCTTCTGATAGGCAAATACAGCTTCATCATATCGAGATAGGGACAAGTATGTGTCTCCAATACTGCAATCAACTGCTGCCACCTCCACTTCCTGGCCATTTGAAACCATGGCCATGCTCGCGAGGACAAGATGTTCGAGAGCAGCCTCATGGTCCCCCTTTGTCTCACATACAAGGCCCATGAGCCTCCGATCAGCTGCCTCCTCGAGAGAGGCAGGGACCCCATTTTCTCGGTGAATCTCTAGAGCCATTCTGCAGAGTGACTCAGCCTCATTGAACTGCAGGGCTTGAACATGAGCTTCTGCCAAATACCGACAAGTCTCCCCCACTCTCGGGTCAGTTTCTCCAAGAGCTTGCTTCTGAACTTCCAATCCCGTCGTGTAACATTGGATTGAATTCTCAAGTCGTCCTAACATTGCGTAAGTATCACCCAACTGCATGTGGCCTGCAAATTTAGCAAGAGCATGATCTTGACCTTCCTCGATCAATGGTATCTCAATCGAGCGCTCGAGAACAGGAATGGCTTCATTATACTGTCCTAAGCTGCAGTAAATTGCAGCAATAACGTGAAGGCACATGACAAGCTCTAAGTTGGGTTTCCCATCTGAGCATATTTCAAAAGACTTTGCTGCTCGAAGAGCCAACTCAAGAGCTTTCTGGGGATTGTCTCCTGAGGAAACCAAATCCCTAGCTTGCTTAAGCAAGAATGGTCCAAGATCAGGATTGTCTAATCCTGAATCGGAAGAATCAGTCGCTCCATTCTGCAACTTTCTGCCACCAATTGGTGAGTTCCTGTATTTCTTCACGGGACTGATTCCCACGTTCGGCTTCTTAACATTCTTGTCATTTTTCTTATCAATAGGTGGCTTCACGGAACCAGGGCTCTTACTCTTTGGGGTCTGCTTTGTTGCCTCAGATTCTACTTGGGCTTTCTTGGAATGAGCAGAGGAGGCTGATTCTGAGCTCTCAATCTGAGTCTTGTCCAGTTTTCCAGATTTACCGCTTGTGGACGAACTTCCTTTCCTAGACGTGGCACCGCTGTGACTATCATATTCTCCGGGCTTCTCGACTTCATCTTCCTCCATTATCTCCAACGCCCTCATTTCTCCTCCCACGAGGTGTCGAAGCTCCGAGTCAATCCTTGACTCTTCTCCATCGGACTCAAAGCTTTGCCTCGACGGTGATGGATCGGAACTCTGCATTTCGCACACATTCTCATAGAGCTGCTCAATGGAGGTATTAACGTCGGTCACTCCATTGAGGGGAAGGTTGAAACGATGACCGCTGCGGGGGCTCTCAGTATCGGGGATTATCTCGCTCTTTGGAGATTTGTTAAGCGCTGAACTTTCCTTATGGGGCGTGGAATTCCCATTCACTTCATTAACTACGTCTACTTCATTGATCCCATCGATGACAATACCAGGCATCCTTAAATTACCAAGGTAGCAACTTCCGAACAATAAATTAATTACACCTTCCCTGTAATGGAAAGTGTCGACATTTCACAATCAAACAGAAGCTCCAATTGATGAAGCAGTAACATACGTATCGAAAGAATCCCGCAATAAGTTAAAATCAAAACGTTCAAGGACTGAAAAAACATCAGCAGTTAACCGCTTTGATCTATAAAGAGATTCCCAGATTCATCGAAATCCAACAGGGGCCCTTCAAGGATCCCCATCAAACCTTCAGAAATGACTAAAATCTACAATCGAATCTCACCACAGCTTAAAGAGCAGACCGGACCCAAAAGTGAAAAGACTTTGACGATTGACCGGAGAAATTTGATCTTTGATGCAGAGACAGATGAATGGTTGTGTAAACTGCAAAGGACGTACCTTTAACGAGCAGAAGAGGAGCGGGGACGCCAGAGAGCGGTGCGATCGGTGGGTTCTTTATAGAGAATAATAATCAGCGCATAAAAGATGAACCCCGAAATACTAAAAGTAAAATAAATTAATCATTTTTATGGTGGGGTGTCTGTGTTTTCGGCCTGTAATAAGGAAAAAAGCATCAAGCTTTCATAGAAAGCAGCAGATCCGGGGACGGGACTGACAAATGGGATGTGGGCAAAATTGTAAATTCAGCGGATCGAAGAACAGACAATCTCTTGATGAGATAACAGAGACAAGGATGTCAGGGGACGGAGAGTGGGAGAAGACGACGAGAACGACGACGGCGACGACGACGGCGACTCCTCGAAAGCTCCGGCCTGCAAATCGCAAACTGAGGATTTGGTCTCTGTTTTTGTTTTATTTACAAGATTTCTATAAGATGAAGCGCCACGTGGCAACACGCTATGCCTTGACGACGGAAAGACTGTTATGCCCCTATCCGGTTTCCCATATTTCCCTTATTTTCTTACATTATTAGATGTCTTGGTGAGAAGTTGGATTTAACATTAGACAGAAGGTCAAATTCAAGAAGCCTACTTGTCGTCTGCATCGAAACTTAGTTTCTAAGATGGTTTACATATTTGTTGGTGGAGAGCCATGTCAAATCTTTTAGAGACAAATCAGTCGTGGAGCCAACAATCGATAGTGGAGTTATAAGTTTGAATTTCATTCGGGTTTCTCATCGGATCATGTGTGGGATAGATACATCACTTCTGCAACGGAAATGTGCAATGCCGAGATCGGCATTTAATGGGAACATGGTACTAGTAGTCTAGCCAGCGGCGGGGCAGGCTTACTTCATGCATGTGTATAGCCCGTAAAATGATTACAGACATGTAATCGTGGGAAGGACAACATAGACGATTCGAAACTACCGCATGTAATGGTTCAAAGTGGCATTAGGGCCACGAAGAAAGACATACGTGCCTAATCATAAAGGGGGAAAAAAACAAAAACAAAAGAGGATGATGAAGATCATCAAAAAGGCTGAATGATAGTTTTCTTTTTCTTTTTCCTTTTTTTCCCCTTTTTCCTCTTATAATTACATGAGCAAGTGAGTTTTGCTGCGATGATCAAGTGAGGGCAAGGGGACAGGGGTTGATGTGGGAATCCAATGATAATTGTACTTTTTTTTTAAAAAAAAATTTCTCATTTTTAGTTTTGTCCACAAGTGATAATTGTACTTGAAAATTGATATAATTATTACAATCTCAAATTAACAAAGAGAAACCTTGTCGATCCCACCGACTTGGTCAACATATAAAATTCACAAATGTCCTTCACACATCCACCCACAAAGCGTGTTCTATTTTTTCCCACCTTCCAAGGAAAACCTGCTGACCGACACGGTTCGGTTTAACACATCTTTTATTTAATACGGTCTCGTGTTCAAGTTATATAAAATAGAGAAAATTTATAATTGAGAGGGTTGTTTTTTCTTAATGTATTATTCGGCTTGAATTTAAATTAGTTAAAAATCATTTCATTTTTGGATATCGTGCGGTGTAAACTTGGAAAGAAAATCTGATGTTGAAATTGATATTGTGGTTGCAAGGGGACCACCCAGATGGAAGAGATTCTTGAACCAATAATTTTGTACTGTATTCAGCAAATTATAGAGAGCCTGTCTTCAGAATGTGGCATTTCATTGTCCTGCCCATCTCCAACTTGAGTTCTTGTTCTTCTGGGCCATCTCCAACTTGAGTTCTTGTTCTGGCAATATTCTCCAAAATGTGGCATTTCTTTGCCATGTATTCAGCAATCGTATGGAAATGGGATCCATCCGTTAGGTAAATGGTAGCTAAAGGATTGTTTTCAGCTATATAAACTCACTCACTATAAGTCGGAGCCATTGTCTATGTAACACAAGAACCTTGGCCAACAACGATGAATTTCTGTCACTCAACCGATCTGTGAATCATCATGGCTTCGATGATGACCATTATTGCACTTTTTTTTAGGGATTTCCAGTAGTAGACTTTGTTCGCGTGGAATGTGTCGGTCTGCACATCACATCAGTCCACACACAGATCATCTCCTCTGTTAGGTAGGCTGACAGGACATGGACACCAACCTTGAATAACATGGTACTTGGGAGGTTAAATATGTCTTGTCTCCACAGGTCCACAGACTTTCAACTGATCTGTTTCATCTTTGATCAAATTTTGGCGGTTCGTCTTGAGAAAAAATCTATTTAAGTATGAACAGAATGAAAAACCAACTCCGCAATAGCCAGCATCTTAACAGCACCAGTGAACCAGCAGCACTAAAAGAAATGCCATCTAGATGTTTAGTTCGTTCCAGCTCTTCTTGCTGTAAGAATGCAATACCTTGATTTCCCAGAGCTTCCTCATCTTATACTTGGAAAAGGTCTGCATAAATGCTCTAATCCAATAAAGTTAGGCACATTTCACCTGAAGTGGAAGAGAAACCTCGTTTTGGGCAGAACCATGGGTTCAAGGCAATGAAAATTTTCTCCTAGAACCAGCTTCAGAAATCTACAACACCCAAAACCGAAGTTTCACGCAAGATATATGTGGTCAAAAAAATCAATACCAGATGATGGATATATGAACCATCAATATCACATGCATTACTACACCAGATAACAGGTAAAATCATTGGCGTGCATCATGGGAAAGGAAAAAAAAAACTCAGTGGCTGACCTACGCATAGTTTCTGGCAAGACAGTGGGAGATGTGGCTCATTCTATGCAACTGACGCTCAAAATTACTGTCTCCAGCTTAGGAGTCAAGAGTGAAAGGCAATGAAAATAAAGATACTTTTCAAGCAAAAAAGAAAACAAAGATTCTTGGATTCAGTATCAGAGCAAATCAAGATCTCATGCTTGCCAACTCTAGTAAATCCCGGCTGGTACATAAAGACACAATACTCAAAATTGGTGTCCTCCGAATGGAACTAGATAGTTCTCGTCCGCATTCCCAATAAAAAGTCAGTGGGACCTTAGATCTTGAAGATAACGGCCTACTTGCTGGGCACCGACAAATAAGGCATCTGCTGCAAGGATAAGCCCCAACTGTACAAAATTCAAGCATCAGAACATTATCCTTCAAAAACGGTGAAGTTTGTCGATGAACAAGGACCAATTCGTGAGAAAAAACAATAATTACCAGGCGAGCAGAAAACACTAATCTATAACCCCAACCTTCTCTGGCAGCAGCAGCTCTTTGTTGATCAGTCCATCTGAGAATAAGGAAGAGGAGACACACAGTTAGAGAATTTACCAAATTAGTATTTAAAATAGAAACTGAAACTTCATTCTTTTTTTGGATAATTCAATCTTTAGTGACAGTTCCTAACTGATTAATCATGCAAGGCAAAGCATGCCAGCTTAACTACTGATGTATCTGAAAAAGGATTCAGTATATAGAAGAAACACAAGCAAGAAAGAGAAGAACGTATATCAAGGCATATGCATATAAATCATGGAAAGTGGTCGAGACTAGACATCTACCCCAGAAATTCTGAAACGCCACCAATTCCAGCAAACTTAAGAGGCTGTGGACCTTCTCTGACAAGATCCTGTTCCACGTAAGGTTCAGATCAACATTACCGATTTCACTTACTGTTAGAAATAAAAAGCCACCAAAAACGTGTGGAATAGATACAGCAATGAAGAATAACTTAGGAAAGGGAGATGTACCTCTTCTTCAGCAGCCTCCAAGCCACCTTGAACCCAGAAAAGGTTTCTATAGCCAGAATTATATAGCAGCTCACATGCAGCTAAAGATCTGCAATTTAAATTATTATGGCATCAGATTTATCCACACCACTTAAAAGTTCTAACATGAAACAATGGAGCATATTGCATGATGACACATCAATAAACTTGTTCACAACCATCTGCTAAGTTTACCTGCATCACAATGTTGAACGATTTATTACCTTAACCCCTTCTGGCATGCTACAATGAGGTCTGCTTCTTTTGGGAATTTTTCCTCAACTCTTGACAGGAACTGTCTGCCAATTGAATAAGTAATCACCTTGATGTACAGGGCAGTCTACGTTAATGGACAAAAAAAGTTCTTGAACATACCTGTTAAAAGTCAATGTTGGTGCACCGCTCCACCATCCACCTAAAAACACAAGTGCAAATTTATTCAGTGACCTCCCTCTATACCACAATGGAACTGATAAGAAATATGAATGATCTAGAAAATATTAAAAAAGAGAGTGAGCATCCTTTTGTTTAAAAGAAGGGGTGCAACACGTGGATTTCCGAGGAGGTCACTCATCCTAAGTGCTACTCTTGGCTAAGCACGCTTAACATTGGAGTTATAATGAAATGAATGCATTAGTGCTGGTATGACTGCAACCCAGGGGGACAACATCAGAAACGGGAGATTTCATTTGATCACCCAGTCAATGTGGTGACACAACCCCATCTTTTGCAGCAATCAATGAATGGAAACACAAATATAAGCCACAGTCCGAAGTGAAACAGCAACATGCGAGGAAAGAGATACAGATGCATATCATGGTTCAGTACCCATCACAAAGTTTGTGACCTTTCTGGAAAGATTCCCAGCATCCAAGTTACTATCATCATCGAAGATTGGGATCCATGTCGAGCCCTTCACCCATGCCTTCAGCATTATAGAGAAGAGGAGAGAAATAAGTATTGTTCAACAAAGACGAGATGAAATAGGTACGTCCAAAAAAATGTTTTTTGACGCGGGAAAGATGTAGGTGCAAGTTATCAGCAACACTCTTTGTCCGTAATGGTATTGTTAGAAAGCAATAAAGGAAAGAGTATGACAAGCAAATACGGAAATTATTCACCTTATTGCGCTCTATGGAAGGGCGAACGTCGAGCAGAGTTTTATCAGACAACTGAATCGCATATCCAGCTTCCCTTGGAGTCAAAACTTTAACCTTCTCTTCCCTGATCTATTCAGAAATGGAGAGTCAACAAATCACATTCCAAGATAGGTAGTTCTGAAAATGCTCAGTTAATGCTGAATTAGCCATTACTTTTTTGGCATTGTAAACTTGAAATTGAAACAAATTGGGTAATAGAATTGCCCAGAGGAAAAGGGAAAACATTAAGTTTATCTCCAGCTAAATAACCCAACTTGGAACTGACGGCATCTCATGAAATGAAAAATTGGTTGTGAGAATAATAGTACCAGGGAATCCCATCTCTTCCTGGCAGCAGCCATGTCCTTCATTTGCTTCAAGTCATAGTCGTCAGTCTCAGCTACCATTCTGATGACACTCCGTTTCTGCAAGCCAAAAAAAATGCAAAAAGTCTCCCTTTAATTTGAAAAAAAAAAAAGCACACTCATGTAAAAGACATATAAATCCCAATATAAAAGAACGTTAATTCCATGAACCATGAAACAAAACCTTGAGTTGGTAGGAAGGCAATGCGAGTTACACAAGCTTCCAATTGTTCGCAATTCGGCAACAAAGAAAGGAGAAGAGAGGGTGTTCATGTCACAAGACAAACACCCTCTCTTCTGATTACTAAGCTCAATGGAGGAGGCCATGATAAATTAATGGAGACAAAAAAGTGAGGAATCACAAACTTTGTGGTGGACTCCGTCAGACAGGCCGAGTTTGAGAGGAAGTAGCTCTGCTGAAGTGAGGCAATACGCTGCTCTATGTAACAAGCACCTTTCTTTGCCATGTCCGCGGGAACTGGAGCTCGGAATTCTGAGACCGCTTAGAGCTGGAAGCCCCAGAGCTTCCATCAGCGAAGAATTCTCGTATGAGATTTTTATCGCTGACAGGGAAAGAAGACCGGGGACTCGGGATTGCCCATCTGGACTCGACATGATATGTTGATGAGGATCGAGGATTGCATGTTACCTGGAAAATTTTGGTTTTACACCCCATATTTTTTCTTTGGTGTATATTGAAGCCTAGAGTTTTCGTATTTTTCGTTTTGCACCCTGTGGTTTGGCTTTGTTCCATTTTGCGCCGGCAATTCATCATGGTATCCCGCGAAGCCCAGTCATGGATTCAATCTCATCGTTCGATGAAGTTTTCAACTCATCGCCCTCACTTTACGGATGGTTACAAGATGATCTAAACAGGAAAATATTACTTGAAGATCATGCGATTAGTAGACGTTTGCCAACAATATTGTAGATCTAACATGAAAAAACTATTGATAGTTAACGGCAACAGTTCGTTATGATTATTAATTTGTAAAATTTTTTACCTATACAAAATTATCAGGACAAGGTGAAATGACTATTTTGCCCATGCCAACCACCTATAGATAAGCTGGGCATTTGTGAGACTTGCAAAAGGGAAAAGATATTTTGTTGTCACGTGTTTATTTGCAGTGGATACATTGTGCGTTAGTGATGGACGGTGACATCTTAAGTTGCCAGTTCCTAGTCTTTCAGAGGATTACGACATCAGTTATCGAATGTAGTCAACTGTAAGTTCATTGGGTCTGCAATAATTTCGACCAACGCTAAGAGTTATGATTGAAAATTGTTTGAAAAAAATTAGCATTAGTTCACCTGCTTCGAAAGTGGAATTACGTGAGAAACTACATGAAAAGCACAAGGAAAAGAGCCGAACCCATCAGTTTACGTAGTAAAAATTGGAGATTGGTGAAGGGCCTAATAGGCTGAGATTATAGTTATGGCACACACAAAAGTGGGTTGCTGTATAGTTGACAAACTTTTTGATGTTACTGCAATAAAAAAGAAAAGTTGCCATTTTTTTCTGCTCCAAAGTTGGGTTGGGTTCCTTCTTGGAGCCTCCTATCCTCCCCCTCCTTCATCCTTCCTCTGCTTGGCCTCTCTTAAAATTGTGTCTTCTCTCTGGCTCGGCCAATCTTATAGTTCTCTAAGGTCTGATACTGCACTGATAGGTGCAGAGCAGCAGCTGGCAGAGGAGCAAGAGTAAAGGAGGGTATATTTATATAGTTATGATCTCGATAGTACAATTGTAATAATTGAGGGAGCTATAGTGGAAATATAGGAGAGTAACCAGTAACGACTGAGCCTTGAGAGTGTGTGGGGGATACATGTACTTTCAAGCCTGAATGATATCAATCTCTGATTCTCTAGTTTCTCTCTGTCTTCCCTTTCTTCTTATTCTACCGGAACCTATCATGCACTAAGGGGATTGCCCGCATTGAGGTTTGGATGTTGAAACCCCTCCTTTATCTTGACTTAGTTTGTGTTTTTAACGTTGCACACATTTCTATTCTGTTGTTTCTGGGCAATAATTTCATTTTTATTGTAAAAGGTTCGTACTTGTTCGATCCTCAGCTGCTTAAGATAGTATGGGTGTTGGCGAGTCGAATATCCTAGAGATCTAATCTTGACATTGATTCAGGCTTTAGCTTTGCATCCTCCCACAAAGTTCAACTCTGTTTACAATTTGTCTGAATTTTTTTTTTCAGCTTTCTGATAGTGAAGTGTGTTTGATTGATTGAAGTAAAGATCAAAGGAAATATGATGAAGTTGGAGGACAGAGAGAATTTCTCACAATTGTATTTCAATAACTTGAATTACTTACAGAAATGAGGGTTGTGCCTCTTTATACAGTGGTGCTACGAAGTAATTACACATCTTACCACCTAACTAGAATAATTACAGCACAATTCACCAGGGTAATTATTCTTCTGACATCATTAATCACAACTAACGCCTAATATCCCCCCTCAATCCGAAGTGTTAGGCACCACTGAGAGATTGGAGCGAAGCAAAGCATGTCGAGAACTAGAAAGACCCTTCGTAAGAATATCGGCAAGTTGGTCAGTCGTTGGAACATAATGAACACAAAGACGTCCTGAAGAGACTCGTTCTCGAACAAAATGAACATCAAGTTCAATGTGTTTTGTTCTGGCATGAAATACCGGGTTCAATGCCAGGTCAGTGGCGGAAATATTATCACACAAAACTTGAGGAGGAGTCTGCAAAGGAATTCCAAGCTCTCCAAGAAGTTGCTGAATCCAAATAGTTTCTGCAACACACTGAGCAACCGAGCGATATTCAGCTTCTGTGCTGGATCTGGCAACAGTGGGTTGCTTTTTGGATTTCCAGGAAATTAGATTGGTGCCCAAGAAAACGCAATATCCAGAAGTAGAACGCCGAGTATCAGTGCAACCGGCCCAATCAGCGTCAGCATAAGCACGAAGATCCCAAGTGGAAGATTTGTCAAGAAGTAGCCCATACTTAATGGTTCCAGCAAGATATCTATAAATTCTCTTAACAGCTTGAAAATGCGGCAATCTTGGCTGATGCATAAATTGACTCACAAGGCCAACAGCAAAGGATATATCAGGACGAGTCATAGAGACATATTGAAGCGCACCAACCATTTGCCTGTAAAGTGTGGAGTTGGACAAAAGATCTCCCTCATATGCTGATAAATGTGCATTGGTAGCTACTGGAGTAGCAACGGGCTTTACTTGAGTAAGCCCAAATTTATGAAGAAGTTCCTTAACATATTTGGCCTGTGTGAGAAAAAGACCAGCGGGACGAGCACAAACTTCAATACCCAAGAAGTAGTGAAGAGGGCCAAGATCCTTCATAGCAAATTGAGTGGACAAGCGACTCACAAGGTTATGCAATAATTTCGGAGAGTCACTAGTCACAATAATGTCATCCACATATAACAGTAAGTATATAAGACCTTGAGTGGATCGAAAAATAAATAGAGAAGGATCCGCTTTGCTAGCAATGAAGCCCAGTCCGAGTAAGAATGTGTTGAATCTTTGAAACCATGCACGAGGGGCTTGTTTGAGCCCATAAATAGCCTTCTTTAAGCGACAAACATGATTAGGAAAATCCGGATGAACAAATCCTGGTGGTTGACGCATATAAACTTCCTCTTGAAGATGGCCATGGAGAAATGCATTCTTGACGTCTAACTGCTTGATAGACCAACCACATGAGATGGCTAAAGAAAGAACTACTCGAATAGTGGTTGGTTTAATCACAGGACTGAAGGTTTGATCAAAATCGAGCCCAGGTTGCTGCCTAAATCCTTGAGCTACTAGGCGAGCTTTGTATCGTTCAATAGAGCCATCCGAGTTCTCCTTAATCTTAAATACCCATTTGCAACCCACTATGTTCATGGTAGGTTCAGGAGGGACAAGGTCCCATGTACGGTTTGCCACCAAGGCATTGTATTCTTCTGCCATGGCAGCTTTCCAATGAGAAGTTATGATGGCTTTTGAAAAACATGTTGGCACGTCATGAGTGGTAGAGTGAGACAGATTGAAAACACGTTTAGGTTTGTAAATACCAGATTTGGACCGTGTTTGCATTGGATGACAGTTAGCACCAGAGGAAACCACGGAGACAGAATTGGAATCAGACATGGAAAGCTGAGTTGTCCCTGAAACATTGGGTTGAACCGACATAGTGCAGTTAGATGGTGCAGATGGAGAGACTGATTCAGAACAAGAAGGCAGAATTGAAAATGGAGACATAGGAGCCGAAATAGGAGACATAGGATCCGAAACGGGAGAAGGAGAGAAGTTTAATGGAAGGTTATTATTATTAGCAGAAAGAATAGGACTAACAAAGGGTATGATAACAGGTGAATGAGTAGAGGTATGCACAGGAGAGGATTCGGCAAAAGGAAATTTTGACTCATCAAACACAACATGTCGACTGACATACACTCGACCGGTGGCTCTATCTAAACAACGATAACCTTTGCGATTAGAAGCATAACCGATAAAGACACAAGGACAAGAATGAGGTGCAAGTTTATGAGGAATTCGTGAAGGAAGAAATGGAAAACATGCACAACCAAAGGTACGAAGAAAAGAATAATCAGGATGAACCCCGAAAAGACACTGAAAAGGAGACAAATTGCCTAAGGTGGAAGTAGGAATCCTATTAATAATGAAAGTAGCAGTGAACAACCCATCGACCCAATATTGAGAAGGAATGCTTGCATGAATGAGAAGAGTCCGTGTTGTTTCAATCAAATGTCGAATTTTGCGCTCAGCTAGACCATTTTGAGATGGAGTATCTGGGCAAGAAATTCGATGGGTAATGCCATGATGACGTAGGTAATCACCAAAGGAAGTGCTCATGTATTCACCACCACCATCAGTTTGAAGACAACGAATTTTTGCATTACATAGTGTTTCAATGAAGGAGCGAAAAGTGGCAAAGTGAGTTGATACTTCAGACTTCTGCTTCATAGGAAAAATCCAGGTGTAGCGAGAAAAATCATCAACAAAGAGGACAAAATACTTGTAACCAGAAACTGAGATAACTGAACTAGTCCAAACATCTGAGTGTATCAAGACAAGCGGGAATGATGCTCTATGACTGCTTGACTCAAAAGGCAACTTATGTGACTTGCCCAGGCAACATGATGAACAACAAGAGAATTTATATGGAGTCTTGGACACCGAAAGAGCAGGACGAAGACGAGTTAACATCGGAAAATTAAGATGACCTAAGCGATGGTGCCACCGATCAAGGGATGCAACAGATGCGACAAGAGCGTCAGGATGAGGCGAAATTCTGGAGCCGGGAAGTGGATAGAGACTAGAACTGGATTTAAGCTTGAGAAGAACTTCCCCCGTTAGTTTGTCCATCAAGGAAAAGGAATCTCCATCAAGGTCAATAACACAAGCATTATCATGACAAAGTTGCTTAATGGACATCAAATTCCGAGTCAGGTTAGGCACATGATAAACAGGGGACAACAATAGCGAACGTGAAGGAGTATGAAGAAAGGATCGTCCAACATGTTCAATAGGCAAATGATTACCATCACCAACCACAACTTCAGTGGAATCATGAAAGGGTTTAAGATTAAGAAGTTTACCAGGATCATTTGTCATATGAGCTGAAGCACCACTATCAAGATACCAAGTGGAGTCTGAAGCTTCACCAACAGAAAGAGCAGAGAAGGCGTCCGGTAAGTCAGTAGCAAGAAACGCATGATTGAAACGTTGGGGGCATTGTCCAGCACCATGACCCGCTCCGTTGCATATTTGGCAAGTGATTGAGGGACGAGAGCCCAATACTCCAACTTGAGTGAATGGAGGCATATACTGCAGCCCAGGAGCTCGTCCTAGTGATTGTCCTCGAGACCTTTCTGAGGTTTTCGTAGACTGAGGTACTTGAGGATTGAAGCGACTGTGCTGATGCCGAGGACCACGACCACCTTGAGCACGTCCTCGATGGCCCTTACCATGAAAGTATCCACCACCTCGAGGTTGAGTGGTAGTGGCCAGTGCATGCGGACTCTCAGATCCTGAAGAGACAGGTTTGCGGAGAAGACGTTGCTCTTGGACGAGGAGGCGTGCACGCAAGTCATTAAAGGTGATAGTCGAAAGACTATTAGTGATCATAACAATGAATGGATCATATTCCGAAGGCAGCCCATTGAGGGCCTGAGCGACTAAATCCTTGTCGGAAATGGGACAATTAATAGCTGCCAGAGAATCTGCAATCCCTTTCAGTTCTCGTAAATACTCAGTAATAGTCTGACCAGACTTCTTAGAGGCATTATTGAAATCAAGCTTCAAGCCTATTTCACGAGCAGAACACATATCTGTGAAGCGTTGAGCAAGAGCTTGCCACATCTCTCGTGAAGTACGAAGATCATGAACTTCTCGAAACATATCAATCGACAAAGTGGCAATTAACAAGCTCTTGACATATTGATCAGTTTTTACCCATGTAGAATACTGGGGATTGAGAATGATGGCTCCAGAAGCGGCAGCAACAAACTTGGGTGGGCAAGGAAAAGATCCATCAACATACCCAAGCAACTCGTGACCAATGAGAATGGTTTCAAGCTGTGATTTCCAAAGAAGATAATTGTCCGAATCAAGCTTGATAGATGCAAGATTTGAGATATTTGGAAGTACCATATTTGAGGTATGTATGTTATGCAAGGGTAAAGAAGAAGCGGTAGCTAGAGTAGCAGGACTTGCAGTAGCAGGTAGAGATGAGAAGGATGAACTATGAATATTCGTAGGCTGAGCGAAGAATGTAGAAGAGACATTTTGGGGCTGGTGAATAAGGGGTAGTGTTGGGGATAGTTGAATAGGATGTGCGGAAGAGGGAATAGAAATTGATTGAGATGGAAGAGAGGAAATAGAGCCCATGACAGGCGGTAGGGAAGTAATATAAAATTCAGGAAGAGTAACAGAGGATATTGAGGAGAGAGTTGGAGTACTGATTGAAGAAGATGGAGCATTGATCTCCAAGAAAGTAGAGACCGGCGGTTGAGAGCTTGAAGACAAGGAAACATTGATTCCCTGCTCTGATACCATGTTTGATTGATTGAAGTAAAGATCAAAGGAAATATGATGAAGTTGGAGGACAGAGAGAATTTCTCACAATTGTATTTCAATAACTTGAATTACTTACAGAAATGAGGGTTGTGCCTCTTTATACAGTGGTGCTACGAAGTAATTACACATCTTACCACCTAACTAGAATAATTACAGCACAATTCACCAGGGTAATTATTCTTCTGACATCATTAATCACAACTAACGCCTAATAAAGTGCTCAGTGATCGCTGAGAATTGCTTACGAAACAATATGGTGTTCTTTTCCACCAAATGCTTGGGCTTGTGATAAGCATGAAAGCAAAAATATTAAGGGAATGAATTTTGGTCATGAAATTCCGATGATTTCTTCTTCCTTCTCGAATCTTTTAATTCTTTTTAATTTTTGATAAACTTCGTATTTAAGAGGCAGGTTTCCGTTTCCTGATACTTAATGGCTGAAGGCTCAGCTATGGTTGCTGGTTGATGTTAAATACAAAGAAGCTATTTTAACTTTGGGTCCACAACAAGTTCTGTCTGCAGAAAATTCGTGATCCATAGAGTTTGATGGGTGGAATAGTCTCGAAGCGCAAGAGTCTGTGGTATCCATCTTATGGCTCGAGTTCGCAGTCACGGTGCCACCAGAGCTATCCTGATCCTCGATATTCTATGCCCCGTGAGGATTATGCACCACAGCAGCATTACCCTCCCGCTCCTCAGAGCCATGGAAGTTATGCCCCACCTCAGTCTAGAAGAAAATTGGAGAGGAAGTTCTCGAAGATAGAGGACGATTACACTAGCCTGGATCAGGTGTATATTTTACCGATTGTTGTTCTTTCTGATGGTTTGGCTGTACTTATAAGTAACGAAGGACATCTCTTAGGCTCCGAGAGAGTGGCTGATAGTTAACTAGCATAAGGTGAAAGGCATCCCAGAATGATTTAACAGGAGATATAACTGCAAAAAGAAAATGTTGTTTTCTTCTTTTTCTTTCTGATAGTCTGGGTTGCATCTATAAGTAGTTATTTGAAGCTCCAGGTTAGTGGCTGATAGTTAACAAGTACAATGTTAAACCCTACGTAATGACCTGAAATTTGGTTAATCAGTGAGTCAGCAGATTGATCATAAGCAAATTGCATGGCAGGAGAAGATTGTTGAGGCAAGGTGCATATTACATGTGGATATGAGTTGGGAGTGCCTTTCACCTTCTTTCAAAGTGAAGGCCATTAGCTAATTTATAAATATGGTTAAGATAATGTGCTGAAGGGACTCATTCACAGTGAGTGATGTTACCTATAAATGACAGAATTTAACTGCAATTTCTTTGCCTTAACATTTCAAATTTATGCAGGTCACGGAAGCACTAGCACGTGCTGGGCTGGAGTCTTCGAACCTTATAGTTGGAATCGATTTTACAAAGAGTAACGAGTGGACAGGTTTGGCTTAGTGAATTGGATGTTCTGAATTTCTCCACTTGAAGTTGTTTTGTTGAACATGACCTTAATCTGTTTGCATGATAGGTGCAAGGTCCTTTAAACGACGAAGCCTTCATCACATTGGAGATGGCCAAAATCCATACGAACAGGCAATATCAATAATTGGGAAAACATTATCGTCCTTTGACGAAGACAACTTGATACCATGTTTCGGCTTCGGAGATGGTATGTCTTATAGGTGCATACTCGCATACTTACATATTTAGTTCTATATGACATGTGAGATTTTCATGCCCTTTCTTCTCGCAGCCTCAACGCATGATCAAGAAGTATTCAGCTTTTATCCCGAAGACAGATTCTGTAATGGGTTTGAAGAGGTTTTGACACGGTATAGAGAATTGGTTCCTCAACTACGATTAGCAGGTTCGATTCTCTCTCTTTACTCAGCAGTTGTATTAAATAATTTTTCCCCGACATCTTTGTCCAATAGTTTTAGCTTTTAAATTGTTGGCATCAGTCTTTCAAAAATCTGTCACATCATGAGAGTCAAGCTTGAGTTTTTTGGTCCACTCAAGTTTCTCCATTTGGTTCAATTTGGATATTTTGAGCATTCATGGATCAAACAGCTTACTTTTGGCTTTTAGATCAGTTGCAGGTGATCCCTCTTAATCCCCAGTTGTTCTTCAACTTGCTGTATTAAGTGAACTATTTTCTTGGACAGGGCCCACATCGTTTGCTCCAATTATTGAAATGGCAATTACGATAGTTGAGCATAGTGGAGGCCAGTACCATGTCTTAGTAATAATTGCAGATGGGCAGGTCTGTGATTTCTTCTAACCTATAGAGTTGGAATATATTAGATGATCTACTTGCAAGTACTTCTTAAGAAAATTGTCCTTTTAATGTGCTTCCTGCTGTCTCAGGTCCCAAGGCTTTATCAATGCTTTCCATCATTTTATGTCATAGGTAACTAGAAGAATCGATAGCGGGCGTGGCCAGTTAAGCCCTCAGGAGAAAAGCACCGTGGAAGCAATTGTCAAAGCAAGGTACTGGCTGCAAATTAACCTCCTCCTTGATCACTTCCTTTTCCCACGTTGACTTCATTAAAATGTTCACTTTTGATTCCCAGTGAGTATCCCCTTTCGATTATACTAGTTGGTGTTGGAGATGGACCATGGGACATGATGAAGGAATTTGATGATAATATCCCTGCCCGTGCCTTTGATAACTTCCAGGCAAATCTCATTTCAATTTAAGTCTGCTCATCATTGTGGATGTCCTTTTTCTGATTTTATTTTTCCCTTGTATGCATTAGGCGGTTCGTAGCTGACAAGCTTGGATATTTCCATTGTGTAGTTTGTAAATTTCACAGAAATAATGTTGAAGAATATGTACTCCTCAAGAAAAGAAGCAGAATTTGCTCTGGCATCATTAATGGAAATACCTTCCCAGTACAGAGCTACGCTGGAGCTTGGTATACTGGGGTAACAGTTGCACCAAGAACTTGTTTTTTGCCAGTTGGATTTTGATCCCTGCCCTTTCATGTTTCAAATTTATCTGTGTTTTTCATGTTAACCTACTCATCTTCTTGGCCAGTACTCGAAGAGGGAAAGGGGTAGATCGGGTTTCTCTTCCTCCGCCTCAGTACAATACATCATCTTCTGGAGCCATGGAGCCTTCAAAATCAAGCATCAATTTTCAACCAAGTGCTCCCTTAGCGAGGCACAGCCCAGGTTCCTTGACCACTCCTTCGAGTTTCACTTGTGATAACAATGTAAGTTCCGTCTTTCTAATTTTCTCTGTGCCAATCACCAAGTATTTCCTTTCTTTTTTAATTTTTAAATTCAGGCTCTGAATCTACCATTCTTGCTGAACCCCATCTCAGCTTTGTCCCATTTGCCTTGATAATTCAAAGGATATGGCCTTTGGCTGCAGTCATCAGGTACCGAAGTTCAATATACATCCACTCCTAGTTTTATCTAGAAATTCGTTGACTCATTTTCCAGTTTGCTTGCAAATTTATCTGTGAAGACATGCTGCGAGTGTGGGGAACGACTTGAGACATGCCCGATTTGTCAGAGCTTCATACAAGTGAGGATAAAGCTCTACTAATCTCCTCGAACTTCATGTTCTTTTGAGGTCCCTACCTTAGAGCTAAAGATCTTCCGCGTCCAGACCATTCACTGTGCATGCCAGCATAGACACTTGAGGGGCCCTGCAAATTGCAAACCGTGTTTTAGATGATTAAGAGTGGAGTAGCTTCCAGTTCGTCTTCAGGGTAAGTTTGAATTCCGACAATCTGTGTTGCATAAGCGGATTGTACACAGCCTAAGGTTGCATTATTAGCACAAATAAGTTTGACAGAACATTCTGGCATTTGGAATCTGACAGTTTATGTATTTTTGGCCCTTGGAATCTGTTAGTGCAGCTTATTACATGTCATGAATCAGTGTTTGATGGTCTTTATCCTGAAACTAAGAAGTAGATGTAAACGTGAGAAGTTCACGAGTGTGGTTGTTGCATTCGAAATGATCGTTTTGGTGGTGGGACTTACAAGTTGAGATGCCTTGAGAAGTCGGCGTTGGGAGATTTCTATTCAACAATCTCAGATCATATTACAAATTGTGGGTGGTTCATCATCTAAGAAAACGATGGTGCTGTCAACCGGGCTAGAGAAAAACTCCCAGTTCCCGGGTTATTTCTCCGTTACGAGGAGAAGGAAGATTGGGCCGTAGCCTGAAATAGAAGATTGGGCCGACAAGTAGGCCCAATATGTAAAGTATCTAAAAGTCCACGTCCGGCAGCTTTCGACTATCCGCCAATCTATCTGTGAGGAGTCATCGGCCGCTTCCACCTTCTCTTCACCATTCACAGTCACACTTATCTACTGACAGCGACACCACCCTGCGAAGAAAAGTTCTTAGTCGAATCGAAACTCATAAGTGAATTTAATTAATAAATGTAATTAAAATATAAATGTTTTTAATAAATAAAAAATAATATAATAATTAATAATAAAATATTAAATATTCATAAAATTTATAAATAATATAATAATCTGCGACAACTTAATTTTAATGAATTATTAATATCTTGTAAAATTTCATCCTCATAAATTCGTCACCGGATTATCTCCTTCCCCTTGAGACTGTGTACTCGTATATATCCATCCTGGGGACGCCCGTCAAGCTTCGCCCCTTTTGCTCATACTCCGATCAAACCCCTCAACCTGTGAAGAAGAAGAATACCCATCATTCTCCTCTGGCTGCATATGTCGCTGACGCCTCTGACTGGGCCTCCCAGGAGGGTGACAGTGTTACGAGAAGACCCATATGCAACAAACTAATAGATCTACCAGAAGGGTCTGATTGTAATAAAAACAATTGTTGGGCAATTACTGTAACTAGTCATTGTATGGGGGCTGAAGTGTTAAGTCTTGTTAGGCAGTTATTTCTGCCAACAGCTTCCTGCCGACTTGCCCTGATATAAAACCGAAGAACAGAGTCTGTAAAAGTGTGCTGAATAATAAGAAAGACGATTCCCTTCTTCTCTGAACTCTTCTCTCGACCCTTCTCTCTTCTTCTTCTTCTGTTTCTTCTTCATACTTTTCACACGGACTCCTACCATTTGGTATCAGAGCATACGCTCCTTGGCTTCCATGGCAGAAACCAGAGCACAGGAAGCACGCCGCCTTGAATCTATGATACGAGACAATGAGCAAACGAACAACGAATTCCGTAGCCACACTGAGAAGTCCATGGATGACCTGCGCATCTTGATTACGCAGCTCGCCAACACTATTGCTCAACTCTCCACAGTGGTCCGTGAACAGGCAGATCGACCTCGGCCTGCGGTCCGAATAGAGCACGCAGAACACAACTACCATAGCAAAACTCGTTTGAGTAAGCTAGAATTTCCTCGTTTCAATGGCGATTCTTTTACTCAATGGTTATATAAAAGTGAAAGGTTCTTCGAGTTTGATGGAACTCCCGAAGAGGAAAAGCTGCGAGTAGTGGTTATACATCTTGATGGAGATGCACTGGAATGGCACCGTGGACTCATGCGTGGAAGAACTGAGGAGGAAGGTCCCTTGACTTGGGACGAATATGTACAGGCTATGAGTGCAAGATTTAGTCAACAAGCCTATGAAGATCCTATGGCTGATCTGGCCAATTTGACTCAAGAAGGTACGATACAAGAGTATATCAAACAATTCAGTTCTCTCCTAAATCGAGTGCAAATCTCAACAACATATGCAGTCAGCCTGTTCCTAAGAGGACTTAAGGGAGAAATTCAGCACGTCGTAAGGATGTTTCAGCCACAGAAACTTCACGACGCCTATTCCATAGCTCGCTTACAAGAGGCGGCATATGCATCTTATTGTGAAACCTCCAGTGCTATTAGTATTGGTAAGAAGACATCTGTTCTGTCAATGGAAGCTGCTAAGGTAACTCCATTTCCAATTAAATCGACCTCTTCCTTTTCAAATGAGAGCAGTGGACAAGGCCTTAAGTTGAGTGAAAAGGGACTGTTGCCCACACCAACGAATGTTAGGCCTCTAGCAGTTACCAAACCTGAATCAAACAAGGCTGCTAAATCTTGGTTCAGCAGAGAGATGGATGAGAAAAGGGCTAAGGGCTTATGTTTCTGGTGTGATGAGAAGTATAGCCCTGCTCATAAATGTCCTAAGAAGCAGTTGTATCGGATAGAGGCCTATGAGATCGTACAAGAAGGAAGTGAAGAGCTGGAAGAGCTGGAGTACCTAGAAGCTTCTACTCGTGAAATTTCGATCCATGCTTTAACTGGAACACAGAACTACCAAACAATGAGGGTGAGAGGTTTGGTAGGGAAGAAGGAGCTGCATATTCTCATTGACACTGGGAGTACTCACAATTTTTTGAGTATAGATACAGGTCAGTCGTTAGGCTGCAAATGTACTCCCGTATCACCTGTGAAGGTCACAGTAGCTAATGGTAGTATTTTGACTTGTGAGGCTCAATGCAAGGGTTTTACATGGAAGATGCAAGGGAAGTATTACACAACTGATGTACTTCTCATTGAATTAGATACCTATGATATGGTTCTTGGAGTACAGTGGTTGTCACAGCTGGGAGATATCACCTGGAACTTCATTAACTTGAGCATGAAGTTCACTAATGAAGGGCAAGAATGTATTCTACAAGGGATACCTAAGCAGGGAGTTCGGTTGTTAAGTAGCGAAGGGCTGCAAAAGGCCTTGTGTAAAAGGAAGCTCATGGATCCATTACTCAAGTCACTCCTCTGCCTCGTGACTACTGCCCTGCCAATGATTTGGAGCCTGTTGCAATATTGGTTCGTCAAAGGGTTCGTCGAGGTCATGTTGCTGCCACGAAAGTTTTGGTTCGCTGGTCGTCATCCCTGCCACAAGATGATTCTTGGGAGTTCTTATATGATCTCCAGCTGCGTTTTCCTCATCTTCACCTTGGGGACAAGGTGGTTCCGAAGGCGGGGGAAATGTTACGAGAAGACCCATATGCAACAAACTAATAGATCTACCAGAAGGGTCTGATTGTAATAAAAACAATTGTTGGGCAATTACTGTAACTAGTCATTGTATGGGGGCTGAAGTGTTAAGTCTTGTTAGGCAGTTATTTCTGCCAACAGCTTCCTGCCGACTTGCCCTGATATAAAACCGAAGAACAGAGTCTGTAAAAGTGTGCTGAATAATAAGAAAGACGATTCCCTTCTTCTCTGAACTCTTCTCTCGACCCTTCTCTCTTCTTCTTCTTCTGTTTCTTCTTCATACTTTTCACACGGACTCCTACCAGACAGCACAGCGACCACAACCTTGGAGCAGGGAGTTGAACAGCAGTGGGGAGTACAAGAAGCCGAGGCCTGGTTTTCGGATTGGGAAGGTGACGAAGAGCCTGCTGTCGTGGAGCCGCCCCGATGAGGCGAAGGTTTTAGTCGGGAACTTGCCTTACTATGTCAATAGCGAGAAATTGGCTATGTTGTTAGAGCAGGTTGGTGTTGTGGAAATTGCCGAGGTGGTGGGTTTTCAGTTCTTCTCTGAAAGTTGCTTTCTTTAAACCAGTTTTCTGTTTTGGGAGAGAATTGGATCCCCGGTTTTAATATTTCATCTTTTTGGGGCAGATGAGACCTGGGTGTTGAATTGAGCGATATTATGAGCTGATCGGTGCTGAAGTCAGCGAGTTAGGCCGAGAGGAGACTGTCGGGCTGCGGGCTTATGCTGTGAGGGGACTACTAGAGACGAGTCCGGATTTACGTCAGATATTATCGTGTGTCACATGCTTGTATATTATATTATTTATAATAATGGACCTTATAAAAAACCGTACCTGTTTTCACTTAAAAGTTTAAGTTATGGTGTTACCAGTTATGACTGATGTAGGATCTAATAGTAGAAAATTCTATGATAATTGTTGGTTCTTTTTTCTTTTTTGTGGTTGCAGGTGATTTAGAACAGAGACACTGATCAGAGCCGAGGTTTGGGTTCGTGACAATGAGCACCGTTGAGGAGGCAGAGAAGGCTGTTGAAACCTTTAACCAATACGTAAGCTTTCTTTCTTTGATTTACTCTGTGATGACTGTCCTTTTGGGCTTTACTCAAACTTCTATTTGTTGGAAGCCGCCTGGAGGTGCATTTATATATGATACTGGTAAAATATGACCTTTTGATACATATTGGTGGAAAATTTGTGATTGGAGATTTCTATCTTTGTTGACATAGTTAAGGTTGCACTGTGGGAATGTGATACTATTGGTTTAAACCCTGCAATAGCTGGAAAAGACACTAAGATAATTGATCATTACTATTTCTCTTCCCTCCTGCATTTTTATCAAGATTTTGATTTGGATCTAAGCAATGTTTTATGGTCTGCCGTTCGCGTATTCTCTGAATTGATCATAACAATGCACAGATACATACTTATCCTGATGAAGCAAAATTGTTAAAAGGAAAGTATGAATGGAGAAGAGTGGGGAAGGAATAGATCATATGAGACTGTGGAGGTTTATTTGTACTTTTGAAAACATTGAGATCGTGGAAGTTCGATGAGAGTTGCATTCCCAGCAGATTCCGATCTGAAATGGTCCTTAGTTACATGAAATCACTAAAGGAGTCGAATCTTGGAGGTATCTCTTCCTTTTCTTTGCTGCATTTTGCTTCACTTTTCTTGACAGGATTTGGACAGAAGGCTTCTTGCCGTCAACAAGGCTGCCCAGACAGGATCGCGTCCCGAACAGGGTCCACGAGCATTTGGATCTTCTTTCAGAATTTATGTCGGGAACCTTCTGTGGGATGTGGACAATGCTCGGTTGGAACAGGTCTTTGGTGGGCATGGAAAAGTACTAAATGCTGACAGGCCGCTCGCGTGGCTTCGGCTTTGTATATACAGCATCAGAGACTGAGATGAGCGACGCCATTGCTGCCCTTGATTGACAGGTACTTCGCTCATACTTGTGTGATTTCCTTTTTTGTGAAAGAAGTTGCAGTGGAAATAGTTCTGAGCAGAATTCACATGGGTGAAAGTTTACCAGCATTTCAATTACTAACATGTCTACTGCTGGCTTCAAATGGTTGTGCAGAGTTTGGATGGGAGAGCAATCCGGGTGAATGTTGCTGAGGAAAGACCGAGGCGTAGCTTTTGAACACTGAATACGAGTTCTGTTTCTGTTTTCCTTCTGAAATGACCCTAGACTGAGACAGCATCTGTCTTTCATAAGCCATGCTTTGAAATGATTGTTTACAAGGATGTTGTAATTACTCCCTGATGCCGACAAGATGATCTTCATATGAATGGAGAAAGATTTACTGTTGCTCTTTACCTTACTTATTGCAACTCTATCCACTTTCCATATACCTCTGGTGTTAGGAAAGGAGAATTCTTTACTGACTGCTGTTCGCAGTCCTAACAGATCAGCAACACGGCGGAACACACATGAGCACCACAGGCAGACTTTCTACATAGAAGTACAATAGACTCTCACCACCTCGAGAATAAATGAGCTCTTTAGGACACACTTTTGAGTTTGAGCTGAACATCCTGACTCAATCAGCATACTCGACTCAAACCCAAGTTTTGGTTCAGATGCTGATAGCTAGCTGTCCATGAAGCATCTTTTCAAGCAGCCTCGAGAAGGAAGTCAGTAGTTTCAAGTTGAACCATGACTCTTATCCCTCCATAAACAGAACAAAAGCTTGTTGAGGATTGCCATGCAACATCGAAATCGAAAGGCAGATATATGGCTATCCTCTTCCGGGGCACAGTCCTTGAGCACTTATGTTTTGTCCAATTTTTTGCTAGGTTATGTGCTATAGAATTATGGTTCCCATGACTGTAAGTTTTCAGAATCAAGTTGATCTGCCTCCGTCCCTGTACGTGACGCGGGTATACGACATAAAAATTGGATCTACGTGAAAGTTATCCAAACAAGAACACCTTTCATCTTTCCACCTAGAAATACTTGCAGGTAGCTTGAACAAGGACATGTGCACAGGTGTTATTGATCAGCCCCGATCTATCCATCCAGAATAATGTTCTTTATCTCCGTGATTCTTTCTGCACCACTGCCTGACGGAAATGTCGGCCAGCCTGTCACCCTTTTTCCTTCATTTTCCAAGTGATTTTAAGATGCATGTGGCAGAGGCATCATAAATTAAGTCTATCCTTTAACTGTTAGTTTTCTGGACAGTGCTGGAAAAAGCGCGAGAACTCGTGGTGCACATTTGCACTGAACTTTTGAACCTGTCAGGTGCAAATTGAAATGGCGACCCCCAATCATTGCAGCACAAGATGGAAGAAGACGCGATTGAATATCACCCATGACATTAATATTGTGAAATCCTTGAGTAAGATAAAAAATCTGAACAGTTAGTAAAAGATTTTTAACGGTTAAGATTGTAGATATACAATGAGAGAAAAATTACTGAAATTAATATTTTACCATTAATCTGGGTGATTTTATAAAACGGATATATATCACAAATTTTTTAACATATAAATTAGAGTAAGGATAAAAATAAAATATAAAAAATATGCGAAACCTCTCAAACTTTTGTATATAATAGTTTAGAATGCGGAGCTGGCATTTGGTGTTCGGTAGAGCTATTCTATGATGTCATCCAAGTCATAGTTGGGCCAATTAACTTTATTCTTTGAGGCCCCATTCAAGTGAGGAATGCAATAATCCATCTATTCAATACTAATCTAACACTCGTTTTCTTTTAATATTAACTGAGTACTTGCTTTGGGGATTTAAGCCTGGAACCTAGGATTTGGGAATAATCTTTGTTAATCAAGAAAAGAAAATAGTGTTCCCAACCAATTTAGAATTGACCTAGTGGTTTTCTCACTAGACCCCCAAATGGGTGATCCCAGGATCGAATTTTAGGGTGGGAGGATGGACGGAAATTTTTTCAGTGATCTCGACCCGATCACAGATTAGTCTCGAGTTGCGTTTCGGCTGACCCGGGATACTGCGTGGTGCAAACCCAAATAAAAGAGAAAAAAAAAGTGTTCCCATATAATGTTAATTAATTGCACGAGATGCATGAGTTTGCCCTCTTTTCCCTTTTTCCTTTTACCTTATTGTTGTTTCCTCTTGTGTGCAAAGTATATTGAAAATCTAATCAAACCGGGTTAATTCAAATTCGAAACGCATCGGTTCATCGTGAGGTGACTAACACGCTCCCATCAAATAAGATTTGAATTCAAGTTCATACTTATTGAAAAGAGACGTCGAACCACTTTAACTAATTTGTGCGTGCGTATATATGTGTGTATAAAGGGATTAAAACAGATATTGCAGATGAAGGGATCTAGCCTAGCTTTATCTTCTTTAAGAAAGCTGGAATGGAACAAATGAAGAAGAAGAAGAAGAAGATGCTTCCAACGGCTCCAATAGAAATCTGCCATCAAAGCCTGCCGGTTTCCCTTCCATTCCATGGATTATGGAACTTATATATATATGTGTGTGTGCATGCAATAGTTTACAAAAACATGAGTGATAATAACCTATTCATCTCTTTCTTTTTCCTTTTTTTTTTGTTTCTTTGTTGATTAATATTGCTCTGGTAACATGATTCGCTATCATGATTTTCCAATTCCTTATTATGAACTTCTTCATTCAGCAATCACACGAATTCTAATAATGCTAACTTGACTCGACTGCCCCTCAATCGAGATTAAAGGCTTTCTCACAGGAGTCCTAGTGCAGTTAACCCATCACAAGAGACCCGAAACAACAATCTGTCAACCTGAAGACGAACTCGAAAATTTTGCGCGGTTTTGTAGTTTTAAAGTATGGTGGTTCTTGGGAGGAAGGGGTGCTCTTGAATTTTATGAAAAAGTTCAAAATACCGATTTTATCTTCATGTGAAATTATAAATTGATATCCATCGTGTCACATGAAATACAAAAATTCAATACGCTCTGGTTAAGGGTTTTGAATTAAAATTTTTATATTTCTTCAAATTCAAAATCATATTTAAAAATAAAATTATCAAATGATTTTTTTAAACCAATTCATTCATGTTGTTGTATTTGGAAATTCTTGGATGGTGTACTTTTTTGAACTTTTTCTGATTGATGGTTTAATTAAGTAAAAATGGATATCCCACTGTTGTGGATAATAATTCTGTCCCTGTCCAGACAAAGCTCCACGGGCTTTTGCTTTGCTTTGCTTTGAACCCCAGTTGCAAGCAAGGTACCTTGTTCACATATCATCTCTACTATTCCCACCCCTTTTCTTCTCTATATAACGTACCTCTCCTCAATCTGCATCACACTACCAAACCATATCTCCAGCTGATCATCACCACAGCAGGCACACTAACTTCACTCGCTCGTCCCCCGGCTCGCTCTATACACGCCATGGAATCGGCTCCAATGCCTCCTCCTCCTCCTCCCCCTCCAGCTTCACTCACTCATCCCCCGGCTCATTCGACACATGCCATGGATTCCCATGCAATGCCTCCTCCTCCTCCCCCTGCAGCTTCACTCACTCATCTCCCGGCTCATTCTATACACGCCGTGGAACCCGGTGCACTGCATCCTCCTCCGCAACCAGCTGCAGCGAGAATGCGCCACCCGAGGTCGGGTGACCGAGGCCCCCGGGCATTCGCGTCCTCTGATGACAGTGTCATGATGAAGCAGATCCTGGCTACGCATAACCCCGATGGACGCACTGTTGATGTGAGCCCCATCCTCGGCATCATTGAGGGCATCTTCCGTCATGCTATTCCAAGCATCGACAGCATGCTTAATGTACGTAGACCCTGTGTAGCTAGTACCATTTCAGTCGTTTAATCTGATGACCGCTTTTCTCCTAATGGCTTTCTGACACTTATCCGTTCGCAGGGAAAACAAGGGCACACTGATGCACTGTTGGATGAAAAGGTGGCTCATGCAGCCTACGATGGCATCCTCGAATCTTTGGCTTTCACTATCCACCGGATCTCTTGTGAGGTGAAATGTTAATGCAACATTGCGTGAATTCATTCATATAAAAGTTGTCATATATTATGTATATCTTGGCTCGCTCGATATCAACTTCCGGTTTCTACGGTTATTCCATCTGCAGCTATCATGCAAGTGCACCTCCGGAGGGGGAGGGGACGCGCACGGAACCACCATGGCCATCTTCAACATGCTGTCTCCCTTCTCCTGGGATGTCAAGGTGGTGCTGGCCCTGGCGGCATTCGGCGTGAACTATGGAGAGTTCTCGCTCATAGCAAAACTCTACACCACCAACTTGCTAGCCAGGTCCGTGGCCCTCCTCAAGCAGCTGCCTGACATGTTGGAGCACTCGAGCTCCTTGAAGCCGCAGTTCGATGCGCTGAACAACCTGATTGCCGCCATGCTGAACGTGACCAAGTGCATCCTCATGTTCCAGGATCTGCCGCCTCAGTACATTTCCTCCGAGACGCCTCCTCTCTCGACTGCCATGACCCACATTCCAACTGCTGCATACTGGACGATTCGCAGCATCGTGGCTTGTGCTTCACAGATCGCGAGCCTCATCGGGCTGGGACATGAGTAAGTAGTCTGTAGAATTGCTCTGATACATGTGCAGTTAAAAGCTCGGGTTCATTTGTCTTTGTTGAATGTTAAAGGTACATGCCATCAGCAACCGAGGCATGGGAACTGTCTAGCATGGCTTACAAGATCAGCAACATATACGACCACCTTAAGACCCAACTCAGCCACTGCTATCAGCATATCGGTAACCAATCCTAGCTGCCCCATTATAATTGCCGTATTCGACTTACAATGTTCTCGAAACCATATTAAAATGCATGTGATGCAGATGAGAAACGATATTCTGAAGCTTACTACAATCTTGTCCGGCTATTCGAGATGTACCACGTCGACAACATGAAGATCCTCAAGGCACTGATCTATGCCAAGGATGACATTCACCCGCTCTTCCACGGTTTCTCCAAGACCCAGGTAAGATTTAATGAATTCATGCTAGTAGACTTTCTGTCTATCTATAGATGTGGCAAATGAGATGGGAGTTCGACGGTTGAAAGTCTGAGATTTCATCTCTACTACTGTTGACTGCATTTCCATGAACAGGCCAATCTCGATGTTTTGAGGAAGAGGACCGTGCTGTTGCTTATATCGGACCTTGATATCCCCCAAGAAGACATCCTTGTCCTGAGCATGATGTACCAGGACATGAGGGAAAGGCGCGACTTGCAGTATGAGATCGTGTGGATCCCGATTGTGGAAGGTGACCCGAGATCACCGGGATGGGATGAGACCAACCTAGAGAAGTTCCACGCCCTTCAGGGCTCGATGCTCTGGTACTCTGTGCACCACCCTTCGCTGATCGAACCATACGTGGCTAAGTACATCAGGGAGGTTTGGCATTTCACCAACAGGCCAATCTTGGTGGCGTTGGATGCTCAGGGAAAGGTTGTGAGCCCTAATGCCTTCCACATGTTGTGGATATGGGGGAACATAGCATTCCCCTTCACTAAGGAGAAGGAGGAAGAGCTCTGGAAGGGCGAGGTTTGGAAGCTCGAGCTCATTATCAATGGCTTGGACCACAGGATCCTGGAATGGGTATGTTCTATCCATGTTATCCTTAATCTTGTGTTTTCATATTTGAGATATTTCTTGTTTGTGGGCTCTCATCAATCAAAATCAATGATACTTCCATTCCATCAGATGTCTGCTGGAAAGTACATATGTCTGTATGGAGGAGACGACATTGAATGGATTAGGAAATTCACGACAAAGGCCAAGGATGTCGCCATGGCTGCCACGATTGAATTAGAGTTGCTATACGTGGGCAAGAACAATGCCAAGGACCGAGTTCGTAAGACCATACAGGCAGTCACTGAGGGGAATCTTAGTCATTGCATGGAAGAATCGGTATTGTACTGGTATTTCTGGACTCGGCTCGAAAGCATGCTTTACTCGAAGCTGCAGCAGGGGAAGAGCATGGAGAACGATCAGATAATGCAGGAAGTGATGACAATACTGAGCTATGATGGCAGTGACAAGGGATGGGCTATATTCTGCAAAGGATTTGACATTGCAAGAGCCAAGGCTGACACCGCCGTGGAGACCCTGGAGAGCTACGATGACTGGAAAGACGACGCAAAGGAGAGAGGGGCCGTGCCCGCCATGAAGGAACACCTCGAGAAGATCCACACTCCGCACCACTGCAGCCGTCTCATCCTGCCGGGCCTGGCCACCGGGATCCCGGAGAAGGTGGTGTGCGCCGAGTGCGGCCGCATCATGGAGAGGTTCATCATGTACCGTTGTTGCATCGAATAATCAAGCACCGTATGTATCGGTGTCTTGGTATGGTACCGTGCGGGGCCATTAGTATTGTGATTGCGAATGCTGTTGTGGTGTGTGTTTTCATGTTCGGTTGTGGCTTTTATATCATTGGTGTGGCGTACGTGTATCTAGAATCGTTTGTCGGTGCCGTGCTCGGCAAGTCTCATGTACCTTGTTGTACTGCTATGTAATACCATGTGGGGACACAGTGTTTTGTTTTTAACTCCTTCCCTCCATCAAGTTCTTCGAGAAACCTGACATAAATCTTTATGCTGTAAAGAGTTCAGCGATCGAAATCTCTCTGAACTGAGCACTCAAAGCATCTATGGCTTCATATAGGCACTTTTCCTCAGCAACACAACCTCTTATAGGACCGCTGAGTTCGCATTTAATTGTTCAAATTCGAGTGTGAAACTCGTGGTTGGTAAAAAAATTGAATAAGAAAGAAAAATCTCAACTCGTATTAGTTGTTAAATCATTAATGGAAGAGAAAGCCCAACCTCATGGTAATTTGTTGCCCCTCGCTTAGGTGTAGAAGATAAATGTTCAATTTGATGTCAATTTTTTTATGGGAAAGTGATAGGCGTAAGTTATGTTGATACGTAAGCATGGGTGTTAGGACCAATTCCGACGTTGGATATAAGTAAGAATTGAGTGTCACCGCGTATAAACTTATGTTTTAAAGTGATGGAATTTACCACAATAATGATGGATTTCAAACACATACATATACCGTATAGAAGGAATCCATATTCATACATATCGTAATAACGAGACGGGTTGTCGGCATACCTTATAATTTTCTTTAGGATCGTTGTACGGGATCGAATCACGTACCGGTAACCTTCACGAACAAAATAGATCGGCGGTGGATCCTCACTACGTAGTCGAGCGAGAACCAATCACAATTCACAGCACAAGAACCCTCTAACTCGATCTCGAATGGGAGCAACACGTAACCCGATCTTTATCTATTTTCTCTCTTGAACTTCTCCTCTCACGTGAATCCCATGCATCCATTCTATTTGGTCATTCATCATTTCTTTTGTTTATAGGTAGTTACATGAGAATGAGAAGTCATGGTCTTTCACAACGAATGTGACCCTTCGTTGAAATAACACAACTATTAGAGAGAAAACACTCTCTAATTGAGTTGGGTTCAGGTTAAGTCGATTAGGTTCACATGGGCGGATCATATTTTCCTACATAAAGTAAATACAATTTTTTTTATTATTTTTTTATAACTTAGATGTCCGAACGCCGGAGATGCATTTATATATGATACTGGTAAAATATGAACTTTTGATACAGATTGCTGGAAAATTTGTGATTGGAGATTTCTATCTCTGTTGACATAGTTAAGGTTGCACTGTGGGAATGTGATAATATTTGTTTAAACCCTGCAGTGGCTGGAAAAGACACTAGGATAATTGATCATCACTATTTCTCTTCCCTCCTGCAATTTTATCAAGATTTTGATTTGGATCTAAGCAATGTTTTATGGTCTGCTGTTCACGTGTTCTCTAAATTGATCATAACATTAACAATGCACAGATACATACTTATCCCGATGAAGCAAAATTGTTAAAAGGAAAGTATGAATGGAGAAGAGTGGGGAAGGAACAGATCATATGAGATTTGTTTGTACTTTTGAAAACGTTGAGATCGTGGAAGTTCGATAAGAGTTGCATTCCAAGCAGATTCCGATCTGAAATGGTCCCTAGTTACATGAAATCACTAAAGGAGTCGAATCTTGGAGGTATCTCTTCCTTTTCTTTTCTGCATTTTGCTTCACTTTTCTTGACAGGATTTGGACAGAAGGCTTCTTGCCGTCAACAAGGCTGCCCAGACAGGATCGCGTCCCGAGCAGGGTCCACGAGCATTTGGATCTTCTTTCAGAATTTATGACGGGAGACTTCAGTGGGATGTGGACAGTGCTCGCTTGGAACAGGTCTTCGGTGAGCATGGAAAAGTACTAAATGCTGACAGGCTGCTTGCGTGGCTTCGGCTTTGTATCTACAGCATCAGAGACCAAGATGAGCGATGCCATTGCTGCCCTTGATTGACAGGTACTTCGGTCGTACTTGTATGATTTCCTTTTTCGTGAAAGAAGTTGCAGTGGAAATAGTTCTGAGCAGAATTCGCAAGGGTGAAAATTTACCAGCATTTCAATTACTAGCATGTCTACTGCTGGCTTCAAATGGTTGTGCAGAGTTTGGATGGGAGAGAAATCTGGGGTGAATGTCGCCGAGGAAAGACCGAGGCGTAGCTTTTGAACGGTGAATACGAGTTCTGTTTTCCTTCTGAAATGACCCTGGACTGAGACATCTTTCTTTCATAAGCCATGCTCTGAAATGATTGTTTACAAGGATGTTGTAATTACTCCCTGGTGCCGACAAGATGATCTTCATATGAATGGAGAAAGATTTACTGTCGCTCTTTGCCTTACTTATTGCAACTCTATCCACTTTGCATATAACTCTGGTGCTAGGAAAAGAGAATTCTTACTGACTGCTGTTCACAGTCCTAACAGATCAACAACACAGCGGAACACTCACGAACACCATAGGCAGACCTTCTACATAAAAGTACAGTAGACTCTCACCACCTTGAGAATAAGTGAGCTCTTTAGGACACACTTTGAGTTTGAGCTGAACATCTTGACTCAATCAGCATACTCAACTCGAACCCAAGTTTTGGTTCAGATGCTGATAGCTAGCTGTCCATGAAGCATCTTTTCAAGTAGCCTCGAAGAGGAAGTCAGTAGTTTCAAGTTGAACCATGACGCTTATCCCTCCTTAAACAGAACAAAAGCTTGTCGAGGATTGCCATGCAACCTCGAAATCAGAAGGCAGATAGATGGCTATCCTCTTCCAGGGCACAGTCCTTGAGCAGTTAATGTTTTGTCCAATTTTTTGCTAAGTTATGTGCTATAGAATTATGGTTCCCATGACCGTAAGTTTTCAGAATCAAGTTGATCTGGCTCTGTACCTGTACGTGATGCAGGTGTACGACGTAAAAAATGGATCTACATGAAAGTTATCCAAACAAGAACACCTTTCATCTTCCTACCTAGAAATACTTGCAGGTAGCTTGAACAAGGACATGTGCACAGGTGTTATTGATCAACACTGATCTACCCATCCAGAAAAATGTTCTCTCTCTCCATGATTCTTTCTGCACCACCGCCTGTTGGAAGTATTGGCCAGCCTGTCGTCCTTTTTCCTTCATTTTCCAAGTGATTTTAAGATGCATGTGGCAGAGGCATCATAAATTAAGTCTATCTTTAACTGTTAGTTTTCTGAACAGCGCTGGAAAAGCTAGAGAACTCCTCGTGCACATTTGTACTGAACTTTTGAAATTGAAATGGCGACGCCCAATCATTGGCAACACAAGATAAACGACGTGATTGAATATCACCCATGACATTAATATTGTGAAATTCTTGAGTAAGATAGGGAATTTGAGCAATTAGTGAAAGATTTTTACGGTTAAGATTGAATATGTTGAGCAAGAGAAAAATTGCTGAAATTAATATTTTACTATTAATCTAGATGATTTTATAAAACAAATATATGTCACCAAATTTAACATATAAATTAGAGTAAGGATAAAAATGAAAAATATGCAAAACCTCTCCAACTTTTGCATATAATAGTTTAGAATACCGAGCTGGCATTTGGTGTTCGGTAGAGCTATTCTATGATGTCATCCAAGCCATAGTTGGGCCAATTCACTTTATTCTTTGAGGACCCATTCATTCAAGTGAGGAATGTAATAATCCATCTATTCAATACTAATCTAACACTCGTTTTCTTTTAATATTAACTGAGTACTTGCTTTGGGGGTTTAAGACTAGAACCTAAGATTTGGGAATAATCTTTGTTAATCAAGAAAGGAAAAAAAAACTGTTCCCATATAATGTTAATTAATTGCACGAGATGCATGAGTTTGCCCCCTTTTCCTTTTTTCCTTTTACCTTATTGTTGTTTCCTCTGGTGTGCAAAGTATATTGAAAATCTAATCAAACCGGGTTAATTCAAATTCGAAACGCATCGGTTCATCGTGAGGTGACTAACACGCTCCCATCAGATAAGATTTGAATTCAAGTTCATACTTATTGAAAAGAGACGTCGAACCACTTTAACTAATTCATGTGTGCGTGTATATGTGTGTGTGTATAAAGGGATTAAAACAGATATTGCAGATGAAGGGATCTAGCCTAGCTTTATCTTCTTTAAGAAAGCTGGAATGGAACAAATGAAGAAGAAGAAGAAGATGCTTCCAACGGCTCCAATAGAAATCTGCCATCAAAGCCTGCCGGTCCCCTCCCTGTTTGTCTGTGGAAACTTCCATTCCATTCCATTCCATGGATTATGGAACGTATATATATATATGTGTGTGTGTGTGGGTGTGTGTAATAGTTTACAAAAACATGAGTGATAATAACCTATTCATCTCTTTCTTTTTCCTTTTTTTTTTTGTTTCTTTGTTGATTAATATTGCTTTGGTAACATGATTCGTTATCATGATTTTCCAATTCCTTATTATGAACTTCTTCATTCAGTAATCACGTGAATTCTGATAATGCTAACTCGACTCGACTACCCCTCAATCGAGATTAAAGGCTTTCTCACAGGAGTCCCAGTGCAATTAACCCATCACAAGAGATCCAAAACAACAATCCGTGAACCTGAAGATGAACTCGAAAATTTTGCACGGTTTTGTAGTTTTAAAGTATGGTGGTTCTTGGGAAGAAGGGGTGCTCTTGAATTTTATGAAAAAGTTTAAAACACTGATTTTTTCTTCATGTGAAATTATAAATTGGTATCCATCGTGTCGCATGAAATACAAAAATTCAATACGCTCTGATTAAGGGTTTTGAATCAAAATTTTTCTATTTCTTCAAATTTAAAATCATATTTAAAAATAAAATTATCAAATGATTTTTTTAACCAATTCATTCATGTTGTTGTATTTGGAAATTCTTGGATGGTATACTTTTCTGGTTTGACGCTTTAATTAAGCATAAATGAAAGTCCCACTGTTGTGAATATTAATTCTGTCACTGTCCGGACAAAGCTTAATGGGCTTGTGCTTTGCTTTGCTTTGAACCCCAGTTGCAAACAAGGTACCTTGTTCACATATCATCTCTGCTATTCCCACCCTTTTTCTTCTCTATATAACGTACCTCTCCTCAATCTGCATCACACTACCAAACCATATCTTCAGCTGATCATAACCACAGCAGGCACACCAACTTCACTCACTCGTCCCCCGGCTCGCTCTATACACGCCATGGAATCGGCTCCAATGCCTCCTCCTCCTCCCCCTCCAGCTTCACTCACTCATCCCCCGGCTCATTCTACACATGCCATGGATTCCCCTGCAATGCCTCCTCCTCCTCCCCCTCCAGCTTCACTCACTCATCCCCCGGCTCATTCTATACACGCCATGGAATCCGGTGCACTGCATCCTCCTCCGCAACCAGCTGCAGTGAGGATGCGCCACCCGAGGTCGGGTGACCGAGGCCCCCGGGCATTCGCGTCCTCCGATGACAGTGTCATGATGAAGCAGATCCTGGCTACGCATAACCCCGATGGACGCACTGTTGATGCGAGCCCCATCCTCAGCATCATTGAGGGCATCTTCCGTCATGCTGTTCCGAGCATCGACAGCATGCTTAATGTACGTAGACCCTGTGTAGCTAGTACCATTTCAGTCGTTTAATCTGATGACCGCTTTTTTCCTAATGGCTTTCTGACACTTATCCGTTCGCAGGGAAAACATGGACACACCGATGCAATGATGGATGAAAAGGTGGCTCATGCAGCCTACGATGGCATCGTCGAATCTTTGGCTTTCACTATCCACCGAATCTCTTGTGAGGTGAAATGTTAATGCAACATTGCGTGAATTCATTCATATAAAAGTTGTCATATATTATGTATATCTTGGCTAGCTCGATATCGACTTCCGGTTTCTACGGTTATTCCATCTGCAGCTGTCATGCAAGTGCACCTCCGGAGGAGGAGGGGATGCGCACGGAACTACCATTGCCATCTTCAACACGCTGTCTCCCAACTCCTGGGATGTCAAGGTGGTGCTGGCCCTGGCGGCATTCGCCGTGAACTATGGAGAGTTCTCGCTCATAGCAAAACTCTACACCACCAACTTGCTGGCCAGGTCGGTGGCCCTCCTCAAGCAGCTGCCTGACATGTTGGAGCACTCGAGCTCCTTGAAGCCGCAGTTCGATGCGCTGAACAACCTGATCGCCGCCATGCTGAACGTGACCAAGTGCATCCTCATGTTCCAGGATCTGCCGCCTCAGTACATTTCCTCCGAGACGCCTCCTCTCTCGACTGCCATGACCCACATTCCAACTGCTGCATACTGGACGATTCGCAGCATCGTGGCTTGTACTTCACAGATCGTGAGCCTCATCGGGCTGGGACATGAGTAAGTAGTCCGTAGAATTGTTCTCATACATGTGCAGTTAAAAGCTCGGGTTCATTTGTCTTTGTTGAATGTTAAAGGTACATGCCATCAGCGACCGAGGCATGGGAACTGTCTAGCATGGCTTACAAGATCAGCAACATATACGACCACCTTAAGACCCAACTCAGCCACTGCTATCAGCATATCGGTAATCAATCCTAACTGCCCGATTATACTTACCGTATTCGACTTATAATATTCTCGAAACCGTGTTAAAATGCATGTGATGCAGATGAGAAACGATATTCTGAAGCTTATTACAATCTTGTCCAGCTATTCGAGATGTCCCATGTCGACAACATGAAGATCCTCAAGGCACTGATCTATGCCAAGGATGACATTCACCCGCTCTTCCACGGTTTCTCCAAGACCCGGGTAAGATTTAATGAATTCATGCTAGTAGACTTTCTGCCTATCTATAGATGTGGCAAATGAGATGGGAGTTTGACGGTTGCAATTCTGAGATCTCATCTCTACTACTGTTGACTGCATTTCCATGAACAGGTCAATCTCGATGTTTTGAGGAACAGGACCGTGCTGTTGCTTATATCGGACCTTGACATCCCCCAAGAAGACATCCTTGTCCTGGGCATGATGTACCAAGAAATGAGGGAAAGGCACGACTTGCAGTATGAGATCGTGTGGATCCCGATGGTGGAAGGTGACCCGAGATCACCGGGATGGGATGAGACCAACCTAGAGAAGTTCCACGCCCTTCAAGGCTCGATGCTGTGGTACTCTGTGCACCACCCTTCGCTGATCGAACCGTACGTGGCTAAGTACATCAAGGAGGTTTGGGATTTCACCAACAAGCAAATCTTGGTGGCGTTGGATGCACAGGGAAAGGTTGTGAGCCCTAATGCCTTCCACATGTTGTGGATATGGGGGAACTTAGCATTCCCCTTCACTAAGGAGAAGGAGGAAGAGCTCTGGAAGGGCGAGGTTTGGAGGCTCGAGCTCATCATCAATGGCTTGGACCACAGGATCCTGGAATGGGTATGTTCTATCCATGTTATCCTTAATCTTGTGTTTTTATATTTGAGATATTTCTTGTTTGTGGGCTCTCATCAATCAAAATCAATGATACTTCCATTCCATCAGATGTCTGCTGGAAAGTACATATGTCTGTATGGAGGAGACGACATCGAATGGATTAGGAAATTCACGACAATGGCCAGGGATGTCGCCAAGGCTGCCGAGATTCAATTAGAGTTGCTATACGTGGGCAAGAACAATGCCAAGGACCGAGTTCGTAAGACCGTACAGGCAGTCACTGAGGGGAAACTTAGTCATTGCATGGAAGAACCGGTACTGTACTGGTACTTCTGGACTCGGCTCGAAAGCATGCTTTACCCGAAGCTGCAGCAGGGGAAGAGCCTGATGAACGATCAGAAAATGCAGGAAGTGATGACAATACTGAGCTACGATGAGAGTGACAAGGGATGGGCTGTATTCTGCAAGGGAATTGACATTGCAGGAGCCAAGGCTGACACCGCCGTGGAG
This sequence comes from Lagerstroemia speciosa, assembly GCA_037672795.1. NCBI lineage: Eukaryota > Viridiplantae > Streptophyta > Magnoliopsida > Myrtales > Lythraceae > Lagerstroemia > Lagerstroemia speciosa. Next base: position 10,682,547 of record CM075301.1, on the reverse strand, counting down.
ACCCTGGAGAGCTACGATGACTGGAAAGGCGACGCAGCGAAGATAGGGGCCGTGCCCGCCATGAAGAAACACCTCGAGAAGATCCACACTCCGCACCACTGCAGACGTCTCATCCTGCCGGACCTGGCCACCAGGATCCCGAAGAAGGTGGTCTGCACCGAGTGCGGCCGCATCATGGAGATGTTCATCATGTACCGTTGTTGCATCGAATAATCAAGCACCGTATGTATCGGTGTCTCGGTATGGTACCGTGCTGGGCCATTAGTATTGTGATTGCGAATGCTGTTGTGGTGTGTGTTTTCATGTTCGGTTGTGGCTTTTATATCATTGGCGTGGCGTACGTATATCTAGAATCGTTTGTCGTTGCCGTGCTCGGCAAGTCTCATGTACCTTGGTGTACTGCTATGTAATACCATGTGAGGACACTGTGTTTTGTTTTTAACTCCTTCCCTCCATCAAGTTCTTCGAGAAACCTGACATAAATCTTTATGCTGTAAAGAGTGCAGCGATCGAAATCTCTCTGAACTGAGCACTCAAAGCACCTATGGCTTCATATAGGCACTTTCCCTCAGCAGGTCAACCTCTTATAGGACCGCTGAGTTCGCATTGAATTGTTCAAATTCGAGTGTGGAACTCGTGGTTGGTAAAAAAATTTAATACGAAAGAAAAATCCCGACTCGTATTAGTTGTTAAACCATGGATGGAAGAGAAATCCCAACCTCATGGCAATTTGTTGCCCCTCGCCAAGGTGTGGAAGATAAATGTTCAATTCGACGTCAGTTTTCGAGAGTGGACTTTTACGGGAAAGTGATAGGCATAAGTTATGTTGATACGTAAGGATGGGTGTTGGGACCAATTCCGACGTTGGATGTTAGTAAGAATTGAATATCGCCGCTTATAAACTTACGTTTTAAAGTAAATATAAACTCTTTTTTTTTTAATAACCGAGGTATTTGAGCGCCTTTCGAACCCAACTAGGAGTACTTATGATACCTTCTTCTGAGAGTACACGTAATACCCTACAAACCATGTGTGTCAAGGTATCTTTTAAGTGAAGTTTACTGGGTTGTTTCTTATTAATGGGAATCCACTACGGTGGGCTCAACCGAAGCTGAGTGAGGCCCATAAAAGCCCATTGTCCGGGAAACTGGCCGACGTTAATGGAGCCGGAGTCCGTGCACCCGCGACGGGACGGTGGAGGCCCAGAGTTGTGATCCTGTGCCAATTTCCTCCGTCTCGGTTCCGACACCGACACGGAGCTCGGCTCAGACGAGGCTGACTTGTGTTGCGGGGGAAGAACGGAGCCGAGAGCAGGGAGACAACGATCGGCGGGATACTATAATGGGGGATCCGAGCGTGAGGATCCTGTGTCCTAAGCCCGTCATCACGAGGAATGAACCGGGGCTCCAATGGCTGATCGGGTCCCCGTTCTTCCCCGATCCCCTCGCCATCGTCTCCACCTTCCGCTGCATGCACTCCGCCCAGCCGCCACAGTCCGTATTCTCCGTCGACTACGCCAAAGAGTCAGGCGCGATTCTTCACCCTGAATGTCTCTAATTACGAGTGTTTGTTTCGGGAAGCATGTCTCAGTGTCCTGTTGTCGGGTACATGATTGATTGAAGACCTGAAATTAAGCTTTAGCTTTGAGTGGACCAGGATATGATCTAGAAGCTCATGTTTTATGACACATTTGATTGGTATTGCTATTATGGGAGGGTGCTATAGTTGACCAGTTAACTTTATGATGATTACCTGAACATTTCCAGTGTTTCACAGCAGTTCGTCTAATCAACCAATGATTTCCACAAGTGTGGTTTCTTAGATGATCTTCTTTGAATCCCATTTGTCTGTATGCTGCAGATACCTAATGTAGTCTATTAAATTCTCAGAAATGTTATAGCTCGTGGGTCATTCTGTCTCTGAATCAAGTGGAAAATGTGTGTTTATATTTTATAATCAACTTCATGTCCTGTTTCGGATGTTCCCTAAAATTACTATTTTGTGTCGATCCAGTACTCTTTTGGTTCTAACATTGTTTAAACAATAACAGATGATCTTCGCATGATGCTCTTGAAGGGCTTCCATATAATTGGAGCCCTGGCTGTTCAGAAAGATGGTGATGAAGTGCAAATAGCTTCTCAGGCCGTTGATGCTGCTCATAAGATTAAAAAATGTCTTGAGATAGATGGTTTTGGAGAAACATTGGAGGAGTATGGGTTGATTGGAGCGGCTGCTGATATTATTACTGGTGATATTCGCTTTTTTGTCTCCTGCAACGACAGTGGGAGAAGTCTCATGCCTGTTTCTTCTGTTGTGTATGATACTGATCCTGAGCAGTATGTATGGGAGAACGCTTGCCTCCTTCACTGCAAGCTTCCGATTGCACTGCCATTATATGTGCCTGTGGACAAGGAATCCAGTAAGCTACTCATGATTTGCAACCATCTGTCGTCTTTGATATCTTACGGATGCCTTGCATGCAAGTGATATATCATCAATAACCGTTATTTATGAACTGAAAAACAGTAGTACGTTTACTTCTCAGGTGCTGGAGAAATTTGTTCCTCTCTAGAAGGGGCAGCTATTGCTAATTTTAAGGATTCATGGCTCGCATGTCTCATTGAGACCTCAAACAAAACACATGCTGAAGTTCCTCCACCTGCAATTGTTCAGGCTGTAGATTTTGATTCCAATATCAACAGATCCACCACCAAGCTATCTGGTAAAGCCGCTCAAGATTCAAATGTGAAGTTATTGACGTGTTCTGACTTTTGCTTGGAGAGCAAGTCCACACCGAAAATATTCTCTGCAGAGGTAAACACGTGATTGATGAGATCAACTATTTGCTTTTACTTTATCTCCAGTCTGCATTTACAAATTGTTTTTTTTTTTGTTCTGTTCCTATCCTTCTGAAAGGTCTTTTTCCTTAGAGTGCAGATATTTTGGAAGTCACTCTTTTGCTTAATAGATCCCAAAATTCTCTAGAATCTGGAGCACCTTTCACAACATACTTTCCAGGTAATTTCCTCGCTTATGCTGCTGCCCAAAAGGCAGCCTCCATTATCTCTATGTGCTTTTCATGCACTCCCCCTTGTCTCCTCAAACCCTTCAAGTGAAGAGTGGCTCTGACAACCTCCACGTTTGGTAATCCCTTATGGAGGAATCTTGAAACCGTTTTTCAACTTATCGATGAATGCTTGACTATTCCATTTGTTAAATGATCTTCTCTAATATATATGTACGTATATTTTTAATTGTGGTCTAGCCTATGGCTTTGAGGTATTTTTGTTGTATCTTCTGCTCTAGATGCAATGCTTTTACAGAGGCTTAATGGATGTTCTGATGGCTTTCTCTTATATATTTCAGTGGTAGAAGAGACAAAACTTATGGTTCTCGACTTCAATTTGGATGTGCTTTGTTATGCGTGCAAAGATCTCCCTTTGATCCATGCACTTCCCAAGTTAGTTATCTCTGGCTTAATTGGCCAGCTGACTGCAATGCTGAAGATAGTCTTACCAAATCTCCTTGTTTCGCATCCTCAGGTAAGGTGGGATATTCCACATAGGCATCTCTTCTTTCCTCACTCTTGGCTCATCTGCTTCTGCGTCCACCTAACACAAATATATTCTCTCTAATATGCACACCTATGAGGAGATTATTCTTGTGCATTTTCTGAATCAGTTGTTGTTTCATGAAGCAGCTACAGCCATACCAGTTCAGCCCTCCTGGGGTTTTGCATCCAATAACAGCCATTTATGAACTTAGCTATGGAGAGAATGAGATAAAGCAAGGTATTTCAGGATGAACTAGATTTTAAGGCAAACTGCATCTTCCACTTACCAAAATTATATGTTTCTTTCTTGCAGTTGAAGTCAGACGGTCGTTGCATATGAGGTTGGGTTTACCAACTGATCGTCCTCTTCTAAGAATCTCTAATGCCTTATCTTTCACAGAGGATAGTACAAAGAGCAGTATGAGAAAGAAGGGTTGGCTTTATCTCATTGAATCTACAATCTTCTCGATTACTTTCACTGGCATTTTTTTTATCATTATATCTTGTTTTGATGCTTAAATCAGGTTCATCATTACTTAGAGATGTGCATGTTGGTATTCCGGGCAGTGGGGGTGAGTTGCTGCAGCCCTTTTTCTCTCACTCTCCTCCCATGCTGGTTCCCTGATAGTATAATTGACTCTTGACTTCCTCCAGTGTCAGGGGAGTTTCTTCTCTGGTTCAAGGATCTTATGAATATCACCATTACCTTCAAGATGGTTTTGATGACTCGGTAATGCATTTTCTTCACTTTGCTGTTAATTTATGCAATCAACAAGGGGCACGATGCACATTATTTTCTTCACTTTGATGGTAATTTATCCAATCAATAACAGGCACGGTGCACATAATTTTCTTCAATTGAATCACTATTTTTATCAGTTCGTTTATTTATGATAAATCTGTGTCTCGTGAAGCTGTGAGCATTGCTTTCCATGATTTGTGTGTGTCTCATGCTCTCTCTTCCACCCTATTATTCCTTTCTCTTTAACTGGTGCTAAAACAAGCTTGGAGTTCTTATTGATTAGGTAGTTAATATTATTTGTTTTTACAACTTTTCTCTAATGTAAGTGCAAATTTTAACTGTGATAGGGTTGGGGCTGTGCCTATCGTTCTTTACAGACTATCATTTCTTGGTTCAGACTCCAGAAGTACACATCTATTGATATTCCTTCGCATGGGTAAGAATATATTTGTCATATTTCATGGTTTAATGTGAAATTTAAGGTTTGTCCTCCTGCATCTGCATCTGTGTATAATTGCATACAGTTTCTTAAGAGTTTCTACTTGAGTCACGATCTTGTTTCTGAGGCAGTATGTACTTCCAACTTTATTTTACACGAGGAGCATTTCTTTCAGGGAAATTCAACAAACACTAGTGGAAATAGGTGACAAGGAACCACCTTTTGTTGGCTCTCGTGAGTGGATAGGTGCCATCGAGTTGAGCTTCGTCTTAGACAAACTTCTTGGTGTAAGTATGCTTCAACAATCACGTTCCTTTCCTAATTCATGCATTAAGTTTTATTGTGTTTGAAAGCGAGGGCAGAAAACGGATTGAGCTGCCGATACTTCCTCCGTCTTCCTTTCCTTTAAAGAGTGTCTGAGTTTCTTTTTCAAGGAACATGGATTGACCTGGCGGCAATGGTTGCTATCTTGAACAGGTGAGTTGTAAAGTGATTAATGTGAGATCAGGTGCAGAGCTCCCTGAGAAGTGCAGAGAACTTGCCATGCATTTTGAGACTCAAGGAACGCCAATCATGATCGGTCACGCCTGTGTGCCATAGACTGTGATTTGGTTTGGAATATCACACACACATTAAGAACATCTCTAAACGAGGCTTGTAATATTTTCTATTGTTTGCAGGTGGAGGTGTGCTCGCGTATACTCTGCTGGGAGTTGACTACAATGAAGTGACTGGAGATTGTGCCTTCCTCATACTCGATCCTCACTACACAGGCACCGACGACCACAAGAAGATCGTAAATGGTGGGTGGTGCGGATGGAAGAAATCTGTGGATAGCAAAGGGAATAATTTCTTCTTGCACGATAAGTTCTACAATCTCTTGCTGCCTCAGAGGCCCAACATGGTTTAAATCGCCCTGCCCCAAGTTCTGCGCAAGTAGATCAATCATGTACTTTAAGGAAAAACCAAGGGCAGGGCATTCCACTGAAAATGCGGTGTTTTGGCCTTAGAGGGAGCTCTCACAAGAGAAGACAGGCCCGATCTCAATTGGGTTAGTGGTTGTTTGAGCATCATTCAAGGATCAGGTGGAGGGTAATGTTATTGAAATGTAATTGAAAAAGTCATTATATACAGTTTTTTTGGTTGTTGTCTGTCCTTTAATTTCAACGACAGAGACGGACAGCAGGCCAGCGAGCAGTCCAGTTTAGTGTTTTTACCCTCATTCTAGTGCCAAACTACATTACAGGTTGAGGGGCTTGAATTGAATGATTCTTTTTTAAGTTACCAAGTGATTAATGTGCAAGGGTGGTGGGCTCTCTTCTCTTAAAGTTGGAGCTAGCATCCTCGTTGAAGTGTGTGCAATATTTTTTAAAAGTTGATCATGGTACATTGCTTGGGTCCCAATCAAATCACGTCCCGACAAACATTTGACGAGAAAAACGATAAAGGAGGTCGTATCATATATGTCGCAGATAGCGACGGCTCCACAGTTGAGACGGAGTCAATAACTTCTTATCGAGTTAGCTTCACCTTCTCCACCCGGGGGGGGGGGGACGTCACTCGAAATAGTTCTGACTCATGGACACCCCATGGAGCCACGTAACCTGTTTTGTGCGGTTAACCTTGGATTTAAGGTAAGAAGTTTAAACTAAACAGTCTGGTTGATTTATTAATTAAATATAAATTTTTTAATATAACTTTTTTTTATTTATAAAATACAAAAAATCATTTTAAGAGTGGGGGTGAGATTGTATTTTTCAGGTTACAAGCGGCTCGTCACCTGCAGGATGAGGAGAGGTGGAGGGACAAAGAAAGGACGCGGGTCCCACTGCCAAGCCCACTTTCCTTGTCCTCCTCTCAGCTAGTGTTTTTTTTTAAGTCTATAAATTCCAGGATTCTCCGACCGTCTCCGTCCGTGTTCAGACACACGATACGATCACATCCTCAAGCCTCTCTCCAGTCTCCCGTTCTCTCCCTGTGACAAGGAGTAATGGAATCGAGGAGTTTCTTTACAAGGTTGTTCGGCCTCAACTCCGCCTCAGCCTCCCCTAAGTACTCCGCAACAGTGCATTCTGATAAGGTTCAGCAGCACGATTTGAAGCAGCCGGAATCGGCGGCTGAGGGAGGGGACGGGAAGAGGGAAGGACAAGCACTGGAGGAGAAGCATGATCGAGCTGCGGATGGCGATGAGTTGGAGATGGAGAAGAGGAACGGGGATAGTGATGGGAGCGAGAAGAAAGGCGATGATAAGGAGGTTGAGAGACGAGGAGTCGGGTGGAAGAGTGAGTTCCCGTTCCCGCTGAGGCCTGATGCCGAGGACTGTGCGTTCTATCTCAAGACCGGGACTTGCAAGTTTGGATCCAACTGCAAGTTCAACCATCCCATTCAAAGGAAACCCCAGGTAGTGTAATTTTCCCTCTTTTTTTTCCTCTTTTTTTTTTTTGGTAATTGAGTGTTTTCTCTCCTCTGTATTCTCAACAGACTTGTTTCATGCATCACTCACTGGCATCGGATAGTAGCTAACATGGAGATTTTCCCCTCGTCTGCTTTTATTTCATGCTCTTCTCGTCTTGTCGTCCTTTTCCCTTATTAGCTGTAAGCTGCATTACCTGTTACAGTATCGTCTAGAGTTTACTGTGCTTTTGTCCTCTTTGACAATTCTTTTCTCGCAACTTTGTTCTGTGAAGGCTGCAAAGGAGAAGGATAAAGAAGAATCTAAAGAGAAAACAGGGCAGTTTGAATGCAAGGTGAATTTTTTAAGTCCCTTTATAGGTTATCCTAATGCACGACTAGCTCTTCTACAGTGTTCTCGTCTTTTCAAGTGCTTGTTCGTACTCTGGTGGATATAAGCGCAGTTTAGGAGATGCCATTCGTTATCCCAAATAATAATGGCTATGATGGCTTAACTTATAGGGCTTTTGATTGTCCTCATTTGGACTTCACATTGAGCTTATTGTTCTGTCAGCTTGACTGGAAGCTTATAATGTTCATTTGATTGCATCTTTCATTAGCTGATCAGCGCGAAGTTGGCTGCAGGTAGATTTCCATATTACCGGTCATATAGCAGATTGGTTTTTGATAATTGGTTATGGAGTGGGAATGATCGTGCTTCATCCACTCCCCATTTCCCTGCTCTGTGTCTCCAAGAGAGTGATCAAGTGGAGCACCTAGGGGATAAATAAAGCTATTAGCTTTCGTTTTCTGGATATTAAGATGGTTGGTCCTCCTCCCTATGAGAAGGAAATAAAATTCTTTGGCGCAACTAGTGAGGTATTTGTGCTTCTGTCCGAGTCAGCAGCATAGATACCTCACAGACAGTCTCTCACATGTTAAGAATTTTCAGTCATGATCAGTATCAGATGCTAGATGGCCAATAACAATGTCTTGTTTGCCACTTGTTGAATTATTGTGAACTCTGTTACTGTTTTACATATGTTCCACTTGCCAAACTATGTCCAGGTTCCTCTCACAGTTCTTGAATTAATACCGTCTGCAGTATTACCTAACACCAGAAGGTTGCAAGTATGGAAAAGCTTGCAAATACAACCATAGCAAAGCAAATTCCGTGGCGCCAGATATTGAACTTAACTTCCTAGGGCTGCCTATCCGTCCGGTATATTCCAATAATCAAGTCAATTGTTCTCTCTCTCGATTCAGTTATACTTCACATGGATTTGTTTATTGTGCCATTATCCTGGAAAGTTCAATTAGCCTTTTCTTTCTTCAGGGGGAGATCGATTGCCCATTTTACATGCGTACTGGAACCTGCAAATTTGCTACTAACTGCAAGTTTAATCACCCTGATCCTACAACAGGAGCTGACTCTCCTGTTGAACATAGCGATGGTGGATCCGCTGCACTGCAGAATGCCTCAGAGTTTCGTGTTTTACCTCCACCAGGGACATTCAATAATGAGTTCCCTCCATATGTGCCAGTGATGTATTCTCCGATCCAAGTGGTTTCCCCTCCAAATGCACGATGGAATGGCTATCCAGTAAATTCACTTTCCACTTTCTACATTTTTTTTTTTTGATAGCACTACTAGATTGTAGAAATACATTCTCATCCTTGGTGGTACAAAATGCTTGCCGTTACATCACTGTAATTGATGTTGAAAATTTCACCCTCTTTTACCCTAAGTAGCTATGCTATAAAACTTCACAAGAAGGTCGGAATCATGATTCTGAGTGCAGATAAACTAGGAAATAAGAACCTGCTGAGCATCTCTTTCCTGCTTCCTCTACATTCACAGGTCATGATTTTTTCTTTTGCCTCTTATTGTCTCCTCTCATGCATTAAAATGCTTCATCTTAAAGTTCGTCCTCATGGGTCGATGAATTGGTCACTTCTGTGTCCAGTCTCCAGTTAGTTATCCGAATAAATGATATTGATTGTGCCTGTGTGTGGGTGGGTGTTTTTTTTTTTTTTCAAAGGATTTGTTGTCGGTGACTGCTATAATGGTTAGCCTATTCCTCCTATTACTGATTGCAAATTCTGTTGCTTTTCTAGTTTCCTTTAAAACCACAGCCACTGGGACGAAATATGCATCCACCACCAGTATATATCATCAACAGCCCAACAACAATGGATAACCATATACACACAAATCATCAGCAGCAGATGGGGGTTGAGGAATTTCCAGAACGACCAGGCCAACCCGAATGCAGTTACTTCCTCAGAACTGGGGACTGCAAGTTCAAGTCTAATTGTAAATATCACCACCCAAAGGAAAGGTTCCTAAGATCACCTCCGTTAGCACTCAATGATGACGGCTTACCCCTGAGACCGGTCAGTGGACATTGTTTGCTGAGTATTAATATGTGCTAGCAATTCATGATCATGGGAATAGAAAAGGTTCACCAAGCAATCAAGCACTCATTCCTTAAAAGTAGATTCATTCTTGCACCCGGATCAAGAGATCCGGGGGTTGAATGCTCATTGGACTTCTCGTGCCCTTTATTCCCTCTCTCTCTCTCTTTTTTTTTTTATCCCCTTCTAAATCTATGTATGCTTCCTTCCTTTTGTGTACCGAAAAAAAAAAAACATTTGTTTAAGCTAGTAATTAGAAAACCTTTTCAATATGATGTAACGAACGTAGTCTTCAGTTATATTGGTCAAAGTTTTTATATTGTTGCATTGGGTTTCATCTTCTACCAGATGATACATCAGCAAGGTATAAGTTCATCCTTAGTCATTCTAGCTTCATTTTTCTATGGTTGATTACCAAAATTCTTGCACTTTGAATCAGACTAGTAGATCAGTAAAGAAATGATAGCATGGGAATTTTCTAGTAAGTAGCCCTTTTCGTAAGAGTTTGTCATTGTCAATACTGAGTGCAGACATTATCTCAATAGGATCAGGACATCTGCTCATACTACAGCCGCTATGGCATCTGTAAGTTTGGCGCTGCTTGCAAATTTGACCATTCAGTGCAGTTGAATAAACCTGGGCCGGGGAGTCAGTCCTCAATGGAGAACCCTCTGGGAGAAGACGACCCTCCGATGAGCCGGTCAAGGATTGCTGGCGACCCATTTGTGGTTCGGCAGAAGCCAGTACAGGAAGTTCAGATAAGTGCTTTCTTTGGTTTTTAGGTTGCATATGCCTACTATTTTCTACCTCTTCAGTTTCTTTGGCACAGAACAAGAATTAATTTATTTGAGGGACACGATAAAACACGATTTTCACGTTGTTTGTAAATTTTGGGAATGCTATTTCAATTCAAACTAAGATAAGGACCTGCACTGTAAATTACTATCTACATGAAAGTTTTCACGGACTGGCTGACCTCCACGGGTCACTTACCGAGAAGCCGGTATTATTGATATCTGGTTATAATATTCGAGTCTCTGCATGCTCTGTGCGTCTTTACAGTGCCTGCCTGGTGTGAAATGTGGTAGCGAGAAGGAAAAAACAATTTGAATTATTAGTAAGCTATAATATTCACTTTGGGAAGGCATGAACTCATATCATGTTCTGCATGTTGTCTTTGGTTTGAAGGTATAGAAGGACATTAGCAGAGGTACAGTAAAACTTATACAAGCAAGCATATGAACCCAAATTATAGAGAGAGAGAGAGAAGAGAAGAGAACATAACATACACAAACAAACAAAAAAAAGTCCTCTTTTTTTGTTTTTTTTTTCCTTTTTGGCCAGAGCATATCTAATTAATTTCCCTCAGCGTCTCATCGCCCACTCCATCAGTTTTTCTTCCTTCTCCATTTCTAATGGAAGCTCAGGTTCCTCCATTTCTGATACTTTGAGTTGCAGCTCAAACCATTCCCGAAGTCCCGTCAACCCGTTGAAATTGAACGAATCCACAACAGAACCAGCTCTTCTGTGCAATTTAAAATTTTAGAGCAGGGAAAACTGTCATAAAACTGCCTGAGTCCCAATGGTTCTCTTAGTTTTCCTATAATGGGGAGGGGGTAGGGGGGGAGAGGTTGAACGCGTTGTTACCTTTGATTTGGGGGGGTACTGAACCTTCCCCTTCTTGTTGTTGCACGTGGAATCGGTTCTTCGTGGGTAGACGGCGTTGGTGGCATTCCCGCTGGTCTTCTTCTCGTCCCGAGCCTTGTTGAAGATGATGGTGAATCCCTCTGCGGAAGCTGGGTTGTTAACGTCCCACTCCCCAAACTTGGGCAGGGCCCGACCTCTGTCCTGCTGACATGGATTCCAATCATAATTAAAAAAAAAAAAAAAAACTCCGTCAGCCCCTTGAAATAAAATGATCGTTAGTCCCTTGATCGCCGAGCCGTCACAGAGGGTATAGAAAACAAAAAGTCATCACCAAGAGTGATCATATTCTCTTCTTATTCAACAACACAAGGAATGCAACAGAGTCTGAGGAAGCTATACATCGTCATTGCCATGAATATGATTATTTTTCGGATTCAAGCAATGCAATGTACGGAACCACAAAAAAAAATCTCCGGAAACTCGAGAAGAAAAGCTGTAGCGTTAATGCAGAAGACTGCGGAAACCAAAATCTCTGCGACAATGTTGCTTCCAATTCAATTCATGTGCAGCAATGGAAGCATAGAGATTGTTACCGGGGCTGCCATCTTGTTTAATCGCTAGGATGGCAAGGCGGTGGCAGCGAACAGAGATCGGATGATCGCAGAAAGAGGGAAAGGAGAGGATTGAAGGCGAAGACAGACGATGAAGAAGAAGAGGTTGGCGGGGCTAATTGGAGAGAGGGGGAAGGGGAAGGGGAGAGGGAGGAGAGAATTGAGGGAAGTCTGTTTTTTTTTTTTTTTCGTTTGTTTAAATCTCTCCGTCTCTCTCTCCGTCTCCCCCTCCTTCCCCTTTTTTGCTCCTCATCTTTTTGTTCGTTAATGTCGGGGGGAGGCCACGTTGCCAATGCGGTTAAATTATATTAAAAAAACCCACGTGGTGATTTGACACTTTTTTCTCGCACCAATGTTAAATATCGTCAAACGATACCGTCAATTTTGCCTCTAAATGGCTAATGCTATGTAATGAATCACAATTTATTATTGACGCTTTATGGTTGCTTACAAAGTTAAGAAAGAGAGAGGGTGTTAAATCTATTAACCAATCGGATTCTTTTTCTTTTTCTTTTTTTTTTTCCAGATGTGACGTGAGCGAGGCTGCCTAGCTATAAAGATTTCAGTAGAAGCTTGTTTTGTTGGATATCCAAGAACATAGGGAGGGAGCACAGCACAGCATGCAATGCAAGTCTTACTACAGATAATATGAGGTTTCCACTCTCACCATGCCTGCCAAATTGAGTCTCCTAACAAATTTACATTACAAAATTGTTCTGCTCGCTCAATCAGAAAAATTACAGGAGGAGATGTTTAACCATGTAAGGCCCTTCAAGCTCATAACCCAGTTTCCTGTAGTAATGCCGAGTGCCCACCCCAGAGATGACCGCTATCTTTGTCGATCTATGCTCTCTACGAGCGATGCGCTCAGCCTCCTCCATCAGAAGTGTGCCGTAGCCCTGCACCCACACACACACACACACACACGCACACACAGACAGAGGTGGTTTAAAATCAACATAATGTGTACTACTACTATAGGGTGAAGTGAACATCTTTCACAATTCTTATCAGAATCCAACTTCTGATTCATTCTTATTCACCTTTCTTTCATTTTTTTTCTTCATAGACACTTGTCTCGATGCATTAAACAGTCACTTCTATGGCATGATAAATATCATTTGAAGTAGCTTTTATTTCTCATCCTGGTTTAGTCAAAGATAGATTTACCTGGTGCTGCAGTTTGTCAGCATCACGCCCATGAACAGGAACAGCAGTTCCATAAACATGAAGCTCACGAACAATAGAGCACTTCCCCATCAACTCTGGGCAAGTCGTGTTTCGGCCACATTTGCGCAAGCGCAGCAGTCCAACAAGGATATCCTGGTCAAAAAACCACTCAGTACGATACATTTGAGGCATTCATGGACATCGGAGTACATAAACCCATAGAAGAGATGGGAATCTATTGGTTTAGACCTGGCGTGTATCTTCATATGAGAGAAAGGTTTCCCAGCCTTCATTTGCTGTGTAATCACGACGCACGAGCTCCACTTCCTCTGGCTTGATCTTATGGTGAATGTCCTTTTTAAACAGAGAAACATGTGATGAAAATGCTGATTTATAATGGAAAGCGTGTTAACTCCATTGGACGACAACAAAACATGCTCAAATACCTGAATACCAGCTTCACGTGTTCGGACATCACGGCACTTTAAACCTAAGTCATCCATCCTAGCCAAGGCAAGCTCCCTAAGATTTCCCTTCTCAACACCAGAGGTGACAAGAGGCATGGGAATGTCTCTTTGAACTCTATAAACACGTGTCCAAGGTGGCACCATTGCAAGGATTCTAGCAACAATATCAACCAGCTGCTCTGGTGGATAATTCCGATACCTTAAAATACAAATTTCAGTTGTCTACAATGAGCATTTCCTATTGAACCATTATACAGATTTCAAATCTAATAATTAGTGCTAAATCTTGCAGGAAAGAAAGCTTAGTACCTGCCAGTCTTCCAGAGCTCATAGAGCCCAGTTCCACGAATTACAAGTGTCGGATATATTTTAAGCCCATCAGCCCTGAATAAAGGACTTTCAAAGAACTCCTTGAAACTTTCTAGATCCCTCTCAACCCCAACATTTGGAAGATCTGGCATCATATGGGCAACAACCTACAGCAGCAGCATATGCTTATGAACACCATCATGGTAGCTTGAAAACAGGGAGCTGCTTACTCAATTATTAAACACGGTTGAAATGAGAACAGAAACTATCCTTCACTTTTTCTGCCTGAAGCTGATAACTTGTTGTGAAGAAATTAGTTCAGGATTCAGCACAGTACACACCTTAAAACCAGCATCCTTCGCCAAGCAGAAACAGTCAGCCACAGCAGCAACTGTGTGACCTCTATTTGTGTCTCTAGCAACATCCTCATATGTGCTCTGCACTCCAATCTCAAGTCGTGTGCAGCCATATGAAAGCATTTGCCTCAGGTGTGGTCCAAGACAATAATCTGGTCTCCTAATATTGCAAAAGGAACAGAACACAGTAAATAACTCACTCAATAGATATAGTTGATTAGAATTTGCAGCATCAAAGCATGCATCTAACTGTTAGGCTGAGAAGAGGGCAATTCATCATATTGAAACTGGGAAGCACACAAGGGATTTATTCTTGGCATCATAAAGGTGGAGAAGAGCTCACGTTTCAATTGTCATGCCTATACACTTCACTGCGCTGTGCTCAGAATATGCAACTGCCTCCTCAACATTGGCAGAGGTATGTCCTGACAAAGCGTCATGAAGATTCCTAATAAAGTAATCCCGATAATCTGCTGGTAGAGACATGAACGTCCCACCCATCAAAATGAACTCAACCTGCAAAAGTAACAAATGTGGCATTCATTAAGCAAGTACCGCTGCAGAACTCACTGGATTTCCGAAGACTGCCGATTGTCAGAATTGCTAACCTTATCAACACTATGACCCAGACGCTTAAGCTGATCTATCCGGCTTCTGGCCTGCACATAGGGGTTATACCTGAAACACATAGTGAAGGTACTGATCACCAATCCACTAGAGATGAAATGAGAAGCCACCAAGAGGATATAAAAAGCAATAAACCAAATCAGTGAGAATCAATCAGTACTAGATTATTTTACAGTCTTTGTTCTGAGGAATCTGCCACCCAATTAATCAGAAACTACCCTCTCCGTGATTTTACAAATAGAGCAAGGAGACTGACGAATGCTTCGTAGCTTGCACCACATTTACATTGATACAATTTACTCTTTGAGCTTATACTAGGTCATGTCATTACACTCAAAAGCTGCATCAACTGACAAAGCCGCCATAGCTATCACAATTCTTTTGGATGGTTCAGTATCAAAGGTATATATATACACTCCAAGGAAATGCATAAATGACTATTCTAGCGCTAGGGGAGAGAGAATCCCGAACCTTGCCCTAATTGCGCGCATGCTGGTGGGCTCGTATCCTGTATAAGACTGGGTACTGTATTCGAAATCAGAGTCCGGGCCGCCGGGACAGTACACACATATATTCCCAGTGGTTGCGATGTGAGGGCATCGA
Organism: Lagerstroemia speciosa; assembly: GCA_037672795.1. NCBI lineage: Eukaryota > Viridiplantae > Streptophyta > Magnoliopsida > Myrtales > Lythraceae > Lagerstroemia > Lagerstroemia speciosa. The sequence goes on along the minus strand of CM075301.1, from coordinate 10,667,214 downwards.
TGTGGCTTAGACATGACGGCCACGACGGCAATCCCCGAGGCCGTACGGACAGGCTTGGCCTTGAGCTTGGGTAGCAGGGCGTCCCGCTCAGACTCGGGAACCGCTGCGATCATCTCGACGAGCTTGGGGGCACGAGCGAGGCCGTACTTGCGGCAAGTGGCGGCCTTGAGGGCGTTGAGATCGACGGTCTCGCCCTTTCGGGAGAGTTCCACCATGGAGCTGACTATCTCCGAGATGGCCCTGACCCGAGCCTCCTCCTCCGTCAGGCCATGAGCCTGGTATCCTCCCCTGCCCGGCCGCGGGAGCTTCCTAGGCTCAGCTGCAGCTGCAGCCACAGTCGCCATGGAAGTTGGGGAAAAGGCAGAGCGGAGAGGAGAGAGCTGCTGCGAAGGTTAACAGAGAGCGAGAATGGCCCTAGGCTTGACGGTGGGGCGGCTCAAGGTTTTCTGCTGTATCAATTCACTCCCGTAAGTTAAGTCATATTTAACTATTGCCCCTAATACTAATTAAATACCTCAACAAGACCCGGTTTTGCTGAGATTCGCACATCCTTTGGAAGGGTCAGCGAGGGACTCGAAATTCCAATGTTTACTATTACCAATTCTCTGCCATTTCTGGTTCATCCATGCTGGATCGTGTTGAATATGTCATTTTGTTCCCTAAGCAGACTTGATTCTGCTGTTTGAAAGCCCAGTTGAGGAGTCGATGCTGCCGAGGGATCAGGCCGGCATATCAAGAAGCTCAACGAGAAATGGGTCTGTGGCTTCTTTCCTTTGCTTTGTTTATTGCTCATTGGGTTCAGGAAATGCTCTCGAATGTACAGTCTTCATATGCAGTCCTACTTTGGACCGATAAAGATCCCGCGGAAGAATGTTGACAACTTTATAATGATCAGTTCGAGGTTAGGAAATCATGAGATGAAATAGGGAGTTTATTCTGACATCCATGATCCTCGTAAAATAAAATCAATGGATAACCCTTACCCAGAACAAATAAACAAGGAATGCAGGAGAAAGTAACGACATATAAGTCACTTGGACGAGGCTTCATCCCTTCTTCTGCTGCAAGTACCTGTTGGAGGAGAACAAGGAGCAAATCATGTTACAGTGGGCTTCAATCCATTTGGAGAAGGATGAACTTTTTTACGTATAGCATGCATATAACCAATCCTCAAAGGGGCCGAGATGCTTTCCATCTTCAGTTTTATGGATATTATGGTTGATATTCAGGAGCAAGCGAGCAAACATCTGCAAACTACAAGACATGGGACAACTTAGAGTGGGTGCAAGGGTGGACGAATACGTCTTGTTCCACCCCATCTTCAACTAATTCTAAACTAACTTAGTATGTATAGTGGACACCGTAGTGGAAAATGTGGGAACTCTAGACATCTCTTGATTCCTTGGAGGTGTCAAGGGAAGCGCGCGTTTTTTGTGGCCAGGAGAACTGGAAACCAGGTAATGCTGAGCATGGGTTCCTTTTTTTAAGGCCATGAACATATAACTCCATTGACAGAATATTAGACATTTTCTTTATCCTATTTTGAGATGAGAGGTGGCCCCGATAGCGAAAGTCGAACTCATTTGGGAAAATGATGTGACGAGACTATCACTGTTCATTAGGCGGTTACTGGTTTGAACAAAGAAAGAGCAGATGATTACTGCTTACCCCTGATCCTTAGCCCAACGCGAGAGCTGATAGAGCTGAACAGTTTCATTTGAGGCATGGCAAGCCAGGAGCAAGTAATTACGAGGCTGCACCATCCATGCAAACCTCATAAACAGTGCTGAATACACGCACATAACTGCAGCGATAACATTAAAAGGTCAGGCGATATGGATGTCCCCATGCTCAGAGCCGATGGAAGTGGTACATGCAGTTCAAAGACGAGAAATGTAGCTAGTAGTAGCAACCTGAAGTCATATTGCCTGATATCATTTCGGGAGGTTTCTTCGTGTCCACCAGTCCCTGTCAGATGTATAAAACGCAGATGCGATTAGGCTCCCAGGAGAAGTTTGGGAATAAAACATTTGAACTGAACTCAGAGAGGATCCCCGGTAGCGAACTGGAAACAGAGGAGCTTACAGCCAGAACAATTCCCCAGTTGGCTACGGGGCCCCAGAAATGAGTAGTTTTGGGGCCAACAGGACTGTTCAAGAATGCTCGAAACGAAGCCATCTACGCAACCAACCGGCGGTTATTTGCCTCTGCACGAGTCATAGCAACTGTTCAAGAGCGGCAAATGGGGAAAAAGGATAAACAGCATCCAGAAACAAGTCGAAAACTAAATTGTGATAACGTTTTATGACGTCAACTCGCGAAAATTTCTGAGGCAATTCCTCGGACAAGGCAAGGGAATCGCATCATTGGGTAATAATTAATCTTCACCAGCACATCAGCTATCAACTACTCGTCTATGGCACCTCGTCTTTTTAAGCAACATCTAGAGTTCGAGTTCGAGTCTTATTAAAGGGGAGAATTCATCTCAAGGGAGTTTTACCTCTTAGTGGGTCCTCCCGGCTTAAACTGGATTAATCAGATGGATTATGGATACTAGTGATTCCGATTGAAAAAAGTACTCGTCTATGGCACTACAAGCATGACCTAAATAAACTATCCGGTAGGGAAAGAGCAAACAAAAAAAGATCTAGCTGGTAAACTCTGGACCAAAATGGGACTAATCCACACATTATCTGCGATCAATCAAGGAATTTAGTCCTCGATTCATGAGAAACAGTCTGAGCTCCTCTCAATCTTGAGACTAGAGCCAAATGTGAGCAATTCGATGATTAAAACCACAAACTAGTAGGAATTTCAGATAATCCACTCCTCCAAGAGTGTACAGGAGCTTCGAATGCTGTGCTGATATGGACGGATACATGATTACATATAGAATGGACGGGAGAACTGACCGGAGAATTCACCGGGGAAGATCGTCGGGGAAGCCGGGGGGAAGCCTCGTCTCGTGTGCTACCTACGAGAATAGGGAGGCCGGGAGGAGACGACGTCTGTAGCTGTACTCTTGGTTACGTTTCTTTTCAAGGTTCAATGCAGTTAGCGGACCGCGGCACGTAAAATGGGAGAAAGTCACGTAGCTGTTACACTGAGTCACTGTGTTAATACAGTATTATAAATTAATTAAATTAAGTTATTTTTAAAATTATTTTTTATTTTTTATAATTTATTTTTTTCATTTTAAATTTTATTAAAAATAACTAAATTATATTAACTTATAATATCATGTCAGTACTGTTATGTGATACATCCATTGTGGACAAAACGCTCCAGTAGAATGGGAACTGTGGATGGCGGAAGTGCCACGTGGATCGGACTAGTCGATCAAGAAGGCTTCCTTCTTCTTTCTTCCTGCCATTTTCCGACATTGCTGCAATGGCCGGTATGAATGCCAACGGCGGCATCCACGAAAAGATATAACATTGCTAGATGCTACACGCGAACCTATGCGCAGCAGCATGGAATAGTGAAATATATAGTCGATTATTAAATTATATTTTTTTATTTTACATGTTTTTATATTTTATAATTATAATGTATAAAAAATAAAATAAATATTAAAAAAGAAAATGAGACAGTTATTAGTGATGGTTATAGTCTTAAAAGTAATTCTATCATTTTACCCATTTTATCATTGTTACTGGTTTACTTATCAAGCATATTTTGGAATTTCAAAAGTGAGATAAACTACTTTGTCCTCACATACAATAATAAATAATAGATAATCTTGTATCATAATGAATTTTATCACATAGTGTAATCTAAAATTACACATATATATATTATTGCAATTAATCAATAATACTTCTAAATTCAAAAATACAATAAATTTTTAAATTACACTTAACTTTATATTTAATTTTAAGAACATTTTAGTTCGAATTTTCAAATTTAATGATTAATTTTATAATTTTTCAAGCACAGTACTACTGCATTTCAATATATATACACACACATGCATATATAAATCTTCGGAATTGTATTCGACTTGAAACTTTTTACGTGATTTTTATTCCTGCGATTGATTTGATAATGGTTTAGGCTGGGTTTAACTTCAGCCAATGACATCAGATGCTTAAGCTTATCAAAAAGGGATCAGATCCTTAAAAGGAATTTTTACTTTGGTCCTTGTCGTACGAAATTATTTGATCCTTAATATATTCTTTTCTACCAATTTGATCTTTCTCTTTTAGCCGGTAATAAAAAAGAGGGTATGGTAATGACGACTCAACCTACCTGTTGAGAAATTCTTAAGTGATTCTATCTCTCAATATAATATGAGAAAATATCAATTAAAATGTGATAAACGAGTAAATTAGTATTAATTATTTTAGCAGTTGTCATAATTATAAAAAATTAAAGTAATTTTACAGGTCCTTCTTCACAATTCGTGAGATATGATTATCTAAGAATTCTTTCAGCTCGTTGTCTTCCCTCTTTGAATTACGAACATATTAGACCGTTTTGCTAACTTAATCGCATTTTCAATGTACGGTTCATTTGGACATAGTAAATATTTTACGAGTAATACTTTTTTTACCAAAAAAAATGAATTAGTGATTTTTCGAGGGGAATTTTAACCTAGGAACTCGAGAATTGGAATCGGATTCGTCCACTGGTTGTTAATCTCTCCTCCTCCCTTTCAGTTTCACCTTCTTCTTCACTGCCTCCTGCTTCTTCTTATAAAAACTCAGCTTCTGCAACTGAGAATTGTTAAGAGAAGTCCCGCTTAGATTTGAAGCGGGAATCGCCTAACATAGCAACTGCAAAGCTTCCATCATACCCTTAGTTAATAATTGATTGATCCAAATCCATGGGGAACCCATCCACCGACTCTGAAGATGGCAGCCTGGTCTCTGATCTCATCTCCTTCTTGAACGCTTCTCCTACTGCTTTTCATGCCGTTGGTAACTCCGAAACCCTGTTAAACCCCATCATTTTTCCCCTTTCGTTTTACATTACGGATTTTGAAAATTGAAAGAGGAAATGGAGCTCTCCGGTTATCATTTCGCTATTATAATTTCTCCAAAATTTCAGCTTTACCTTGGTGCCTTTTTGGTAATTTGGAGTATAGGTCTTGAGTCTTTCGCCGGGGGTGTGAGGAATGGGGAGACCTGATGGAGCTTGCTTTTTCCTTTTAATTGCTGGGTACGTCGTTTTTGTAGATGAAGCAAGGAGGACATTGCTGAAAGCGGGGTATGAACAGATTTCTGAAAGAGAGGATTGGAAATTAGAAGCTGGAAAGAAGTACTTCTTCTCCAGGAACCACTCCACTGTCGTAGCTTTTGCTGTCGGTAAAAAGTATGTTCACTTCATGCTTTCGATGGTTTCCTTTTGAATGCACTTCTTAAGAAACTGGAGGAAGGCTGCGAATTCTGATTCTAATTATCCTCCTGTGTTGTGGCTATGACTTGACATACTTTGCTAGATATGTTGCTGGAAATGGATTCGGTGTAGTGGGTGGACATACTGATAGTCCTTGTCTGAAGCTCAAGCCCGTCTCAAAGGTAATGGAATGTGTTGATTTCCAAATCGGAATTTGCAGATGGTGGCTGGATCTCAAAGGGATGGCTCTGTATATGCTAGGGTGATGGATTTTTTGTCTGTATAGTTAAATTGATGGTCTTTGCAGGTAACAAAAGGTGGCTATGTGGAAGTTGGTGTCCAAACGTATGGAAGTGGTCTATGGCATACATGGTTTGATCGCGATCTGACTGTTGCTGGAAGGCTCATTGTAAGAGAAGAAAAGGACGGTTCGGTTTCATATGTGCACAAGCTTGTCAGATTAGAAGAGCCAGTGATGCGGATACCAACCTTAGCTATTCATCTAGACAGGTGCTTTGCTTGTGTTTTATATGCTGTGTTATGATAGGTTATGGAGCTGTCACGACTTTCCACAAGTTGATAATGGTTGGTTAGTGGATAGCGTCAATACTAGGATACATAATTTAATGGATCTATGGATGGTTAATTAAGCAAACTCCAGCTTCATGCTTTTAAATATCATAATGCTGTAAGATCTATCACATTTTGTTTTTTTTTTTTTTTAATCAATATCTCAACACTTAAACCTTATCACGTCTTGTTTTTTTATCGATAGCTCAACGCTTAAACCTTTTCACCCATTGACCATGTTTTTGAGCAGAAATGTAAATACTGATGGATTCAAGGTGAACACTCAGTCTCATCTTCTTCCTGTGCTGGCAACATCCATTAAGGTAATCCTATGTCTCACTTCATCGAATGCTTGTTGTTTACAGTTGATAAATATACTAATCGAGTCCTCTGGTTACACATGCATTGGCACTTTTATTTTAGTTTTACTTGTAAGGCTAACTGGGATGCTGATTTCTGGACTGATTAGATATCAAACTACACATCCTCGTAGAACTTGGTTAGAAACGGCTGAATCAGGAAACATTTTGAGATGCATCGATGTATCTTCTCTACTTGCTTGCATTAAGCAGGGAATAGATAACATGACTCTCTGAATCTACAGGCGGAACTGAATAAGCCAGTTGCAGAAAATGGCTCAGATCAGGAGAAAAACATCGGTGACAGTTCAAAGCATCATTCACTGCTACTTCAGGTGAGTGTATCTGACGCTGAATCCTTTAGTAAGAGCGTACAGGCAGGATTTGGTATGGGCTTCATGGACGTGCTGATAGTAGATTGCAATAGTGAGGAGCCTTTGATACCTGCCAGATGGTCCAAATACTTCATTTTTTTAATGTCTGGATTTAATTTGACTTGTCATTGCCCCCCTTATAATTGCAGATGCTGGCAAAGGAGGCTGGTTGTAAACCAGAAGAAATATGCAATTTTGAATTGCAAGCATGTGACACCCAACCCAGCGTGATTGGCGGTGCAATGAAGGAGTTTGTTTTCTCAGGAAGGCTCGATAATCTTTGCATGTCATTCTGTTCTCTGAAGGTAGAAAGTCTGTGATATATCCTATGGATGCTTTGCATTGACGATGCGACAGTGAAAAGAATTTCATATTCAATCTGATGAAGGGTTTTTTGTTTCAGGCACTGATTGATGCTACATCTTCGGAGAGCAGTCTTGAACATGAGAATGGAGTGAGATTGGTAGCGTTGTTTGATCATGAGGAAGTGGGATCTGATTCTGCCCAGGGAGCTGGGTCCCCTGTCCTGTTAGATACTCTGTCCCGAATCACCAATTCCTTTGGCTCAGATTCTAAGGTATTGAGGTTAGATCAATTACTTGTATGTTCATTGCTTCTTTCACTTACTGGGGTAGTGGGAACTGGAGAAGATCTGTGCTCATGGAATCTTTTGACAGTTGGATTGTAGACTGAGCGAGTTATACCGAAATGTAGAAAAAGCCTCTCTAGTTGATTTCTTGTTTTTCAACCTCTTCAGCTGCTTCAGAAGGCAATTCAGAGGAGCTTTCTTGTATCAGCAGACATGGCCCATGCCCTTCACCCGAATTATATGGTCAGCTTCTTCATCCACCTTATCTTCGTATCAGTTTTTTTTTGTTCATTTTCTGGTGTTTGCTGGTCTGTGGTGACACACCATGATGCCTTCCTTCTCAGGACAAACATGAAGACAATCACCAGCCTAAGATGCATGGAGGGCTTGTTATCAAGCACAACGCAAATCAACGATATGCAACCAATGCAGTCACTGCATTCATCTTCAGCGAGATTGCTAGGAGGCATAACCTTCCCATCCAGGTCATGTAGTCACTTGCCTGAGCATCATTTGCAGCTGCAAAAGCTCAAAGTTCCTGAGATAATTTCGTATTTTTATTGTTAACTTGAGCTGTGGGAAGAGATCTTAGTAGCATCTAAAACCCGTCCACTCCATTTGTATTCGTTGTCCCGATTGCAGGACTTTGTGGTTCGTAATGATATGGCTTGCGGTTCGACCATCGGTCCGATACTTGCAAGCGGAGTGGGAATCCGTACAGTTGATGTGGGGGCCCCACAGCTATCGATGCACAGTATAAGGGAGATGTGTGCAGTGGATGATGTGAAGAGCTCCTACGAGCACTTCAAGGCCTTCTTCCAAGAGTTCTCTCATCTTGACGCAAAGATCACAGTGGACATGTAGTAGTAGTTTCATTAGCTCAGTCATCAGTCTACCTCTCATGGCTATTATCTTCTTTCATGTACCCCCTGGATACGAATTCTCTGTTCACAGAGCAGATTGGTGATGACATAGATCACATGAAGACTTTATGCTAAGTTATTCCCTAAAACGTCTCTGCTGGTAAACTAAGCTACACTCGGGAGAATTTTCTGTGGTAGAATGCGGCCAATCGCAAAATTGAAGGGTCTTTCTCATTGAATGGAAGGCTTCCATCTCTTGATGGTTTTGATTCCAATGAATATAATAAATGGCCGAAATAGTTGGGGGCTCAAGATGAGGCAATCGAAGGGATATCCTATTGAAAGCATAACAGTGGATTTTCTTAGATTGAAGGCCAATAGTACCATCAGGTTCACTAAGATTTCCTTAGTTTCCTCATTGATCAAAGGATGCTTCGTAGTAGTGGGGCAACAAGGAAAGCGGCATGCAAAAACTCCCGAGGGATTATGCTACTAACTAGAACATTTCCATAAACATCTCATGTCAATCAGTAACTTTTTTATTCTTGAAAATTAAGCCCTCAAAATGTTTGAAAGCAGCCGCAGATTCGAAAACATAATCAACAGAATCCAGCACTCAACGGATTAATCATATCTCAAATCCAATCAGTGGACCAAAAATCCTACAAGCTTTAGAATTGCAAATAGGTATGCCCTTACGACGAAAGCACCTTCTGGACCTCAATTGTGACTTCCTTTGGAGGTTTCTCTGCAGAAATGTTCGCAACCATTCCCTTTTTGGAGTAGTAGTCAATCACCTGCATTTCAGGGGCAAACACTTCTAATTAAGTCAAAATATTCTTAACAAACAGCGTAATGTGGCACTAGCCAACGGTAGTACCTGGACAGACAAATTTCCCGTGTTTCAAATGAATACAGTCATCCGAAGCTATCACAGAAAGAGGGGAGAGGAAAATATGTATGCAAATTACCGGCACAGTTTGCCTGTGGAAACCTTCCAGCCTTGACTTAAGAACAGCTGCAGTATCATCCTTGCGCTGAATCAACGGTTCTCCAGTGACCTTCCACCATAAAATGGAAGAAAGGTTAGTCAGATAACAAGTATATCGGACTATCATTACCTCAAAAGTGAAACAATAGAATAGCAGGAGAAGGACGAAATCAAGAGTCAAGGGTCTTTCAATTTTGTTAACTGGCGATGTACTGATGGGTAGCCACATCAATAGTGACATTATCTCATGGTATCTAAAACGCTTTCTTAATTTCGGAAAAGGAGTTAATCAGGCTATGAAAGCTTACATCATCAACCCCGGGAACCTTTGGAGGTCCAAACTTTGTATGATAGGTCCGGCCACTTGAAGGGTGTACCCAGCGACCAGTAATCCTCTCCTCTAATATCGCATCGTCAATAGCAAAGTTGAGCACCTTATCGACTTTAACTCCCTGCTTTTCCAGCATCTCATCAAGCTGCAGGGAAAAAGGTACATTTCGTAAGGAGCATCTTATCACTCGAGAGGCTCAGCTATCATCCTATGAAATTGGAAGCAATAGCCACTGCAAAGCATTCACAAGACTCAGGTGAAAAGCAGTACCTTCTGAGCTTGGGCCACAGTCCTTGGAAAACCATCGAGAATAAAACCCTTTTGACATGAAGGCTTTTTCATTGCTTCATCAATAATGCCAACGACCAAGTCATCAGAGACAAGTTCTCCCTGAAAAGCAAATTGGCAAGAGACATCATAAGCTATGATTGCAGCACAGACTTATAAACAGACAGTGGGAAGTCACCTTGTCCATAGCTTCTTTAGCCTTGATACCAAGAGGGGTCCTGGCAGCAACAGCAGCTCTTAACATATCACCGGTAGCCAAGTGGCACAGGCAGTACTCATCTTTGATTAAGGGCGACTGAGTACCTTTACCTGATCCAGGTGGACCTGCATTTCTTCCCAAGATTATTAATCCGAAACTACATCTAAATGAGATGCATGCACTATCATAAGTACAACATTTACATACAAATTTCAAACATTTCCTGTGACATTAAAGCTGTATGTAGCAGAGCCTCCTTTGAGAGCCAGATTACCAAGGGGTCTAAGAAATCAAATTGCAATTTCTTCTTCCAGCATTTCATGCAGTTAGATAGTTACACAGATTTTATGGAGTTGATTTTCACATCTATGATTCATTTCGGTTGAAAAAATAAACTAGGATTTCAACAGGGAGACTCAATATAATCATCCCGCCACACAATAGGAAATAAGAACACACTGTAATTGTAAATGCAATTTAAATGAAATCAAGTTAAGATAGCCCCGGAAAGGCACCTTCAATAGGCAAATCTACGGATCTTCAATCATTCGGCAACTAAAGGACCGGACCCATGGAAAATGAGGAGAGACCATAAAAACGTAACATTTATCATATTAGGATGTAACATTAATCATATTGTCGCCCAAGTTCTCCGAGAACATGGTGGCCTTCTCAAAAAAACCCAGATTCGTGCATCCAGCGTAACATCAAAGCCAGCAACAAGATTCACAAATCCTAGCACCTTTACCAAAACCAAAACCTGGACACAACTCCCATCCCTCGGGAGCTTAAGCGGACGGGTATTTTACCAGAATACTGGATCGAAAATTGTCAATCTGACAGACGAGGAGCTGAACGAATAGGAGCGGGAGCAGCGGAGAGAAAGAGAGGGATTACCTATGAGGATGAGGCGCTTGTCTGGCTTGGAGGAGCACTTGAGGCGGCGGAGGAGCTCAGTCATGAGATCCACAGACGGCACATCTTCCAAGTTCACCGCGCTGCTGTTCGCCATTTCGCTCACTGCCTCCGAAACACCACAAATTGAAGAAACAAGAGCAAAATTCTTCGCAGGCAGAGAGAGGGGGAGGGAGAAGGTTTGGTGGGGGTTGGAAGAAGATATTGACTTACCCCGCTACTTAGGGCTTGTTTGGATTGAGGGGTGAGGAGGTTTATGGAGGGGAGGGTTATGGAGGGTTATGGAGGTAGGGGTTATGGAGGTTTATGGAGGTGGAGGGTTATGGAGGGTTATGAAGGGTTATGGAGGTGTAAGGTTACTGAGATTTTTAAAGTAGACATCACGTTTCGGTTCTTGGACCCCTCCATGAGGGCTGAACTTACTGTTTGCTTAGACTTAACCCTCCATAACCCTCCCCTCCATAACCCTCCTTAGCCTTATAGTGTGGAGGCTTAAGATACTTTAATTGTTGGTTGGGTTAGTCTCGGTCGGACCTCCCAATGTTTCTGTCCAGAACTCATTCTCAACCAGCGGTAGCAACGGCGGCTCCGCTACCACCCCATCTTCTCCTTCCCCCGAAAAACGTCGACGTTCGAAGCCGCTGTCTTCTCTCTTCTCCTTTTCTACCACAACTTTTATTATTATTTTTTTAATTCAATTTCGTTATCAATCTGCAGGGAGCTTGGAGTAGAAGCGAGGCAAGTGTTCTTGCTTTTGGGTTCGTATGGTAGACACATACGGACAACCCCTTCAACGAGAATCAAACTCAGACCAAGACCAAGATCTTGTCGGTGCGAGGCAGTGGCAGTAAGATTGGTAAATCTTTATAAAAGGGCGGCCAGGATTAAGCAGAGAAATAATGTTTTGTTCCAGCAGATTCTGCAACATCAAAGCAAGCTTCTCATGAAACGGCCAGAGGGAGTGGACAGTTCCAGTAAGTTCAGACACTACAAGTTACTGTAAAACTGTTCCATATCCCAATACCATTCACTGGATAGTACAAGGCATTCTCCACGACCCACAAGAGTCCAATTAACTGATCCGTGCATAGAAGTTGGAATCAGGGGCCATTCCATTGGCACCAAAACTATCGATTTGTTTGAGTACCATTCCAATTATCACGAATTACCATCTTATCTTATTTGACTCTCCAACGAAGATCAAGAGATCACTCACTGAGCTGCAGAAAAATTTTTCCCAAGATAGGACACCAGTATACAAGCTTTTCTATTGGGGCATCCACAGACACCTAGCAGCAGTGAGAGGAATCATGAACCATACAATTTCACCGAAAAAAAGGGGAGGTCCCGAACTCTAGTATACAATCATATTTTGCCTGTCTTGAGGAGCAACACACTGCCACAGGGACCGGTATGATGGAATATCAGCTGCTTCTACACCGAGTGATGAGAGGTTGCGCCCATATTCCTGCCCCAAAAAACACAGACCACAACTACTCAGACTTGATGAACGGGCTGACAAATAGATTCCATTAGCGGAAGGATGAAGGGGGCCTTGAGGAAAGATAGTATACCTGAATGTCGAGGAATAGCTGCATACAGATCTTATCAGTGTCAGAGACATTATTGTCTGATATCTCTGAGCTAGCCCCAGCTCGCCTTTGCGCACCCTGTCGTATTCTTTGGAGCGAGGATTCGGTCTTTCTGGCCTGTGATGATCGAGGAATCACTTCTCAATAACAATAAATAGGAAATTTGGAATCATTGAGGTTTCGTTATGGATATATGATATCTTAGGTGTAGAAAAAGGAGGAGGCACTAACCACATTGACGAGGTCTGAGGCCAATTCATAGTAGCGACCAGTAATCTCGGCAGCAGCCCCAGACAGCAGTTTACTCTTCACCTCTGCATTCAAGTATGCTCTTGCACGCTCTCCATCGAGAAGGGACTGAATAATCAAAGTACTTTAGCACAGAACAAATATGGAAAAATACAAACTGGTAGATGTGCAAATCTCAGTAAACAAAACTCCTACCAAATGTACAATGAACCAACCGCTAATAAATTCCTCAAAAGATGCACCCTATTTACCTTAAGGGGACGCAATATGCCTGATACATAAGGTGAATGCCGGGTAGGAAGCGGTTTATTTGTCATCCTATAGGTTGCAGTTATACCTTTCAGCTGTCTCAACTCCTACATGGTTTTCACAAACAAAAGAACATAGCAGATTAGAGTCAAGGCAAAGAAACTGAGAAATTAGCATACATGGAAAGTTGAAAAAGAGCAGATCCAAGCAAATTCTATATAACCTAGCCAAAAAGAACAAGCATCACTAGACAAGGTTAGTACCTCAGCAGCTTTTTCAGCCATTGCATCTATTATTGTGCTAATGATGGGAGGAATCATGTCACTTAATGATTTCCCTCCATGCAAAATGCTCTCCTTTACAGAATCATGAACTTCAGCTGAACATGATGAGAGGAGCTGGAGTATTAGCCCAAGGTAGTCACCGCAAACTTCTCGGGCAAGAAAATCTAAATCATGGATAATCTGCAAATAAAAAATCAGCTATTTAGGATGATTTTAACAGGGGAAAGTAACGTTCATTGCAAGTTCCCGCTGAAGATGCACAGTAACGCACAACTCTTAGCTCACGTAATCCAAGTTCATGACCTAGAGCTGAGACATCAATTATTAGGAAAAACTATTTTCAGCTCTAAAAGGTACCTTGTCTTTTGACAGGAAGGAAGTAATTAGATATAAATATGAACTTGACTTAAATAAACAGAATATACAATTCAGTATCATTTAATATAGCAAATCATGAAGTAAATAGATAATATCGATAACTCCAGGCTCACATAAATAAAATCATCTGGAACTGCAGCTAGAGCCCATTCACATCCTGGGTTGGAGACAGCATCACCCTTCTTCCGAGCAGTGAGTCCAGAAGACAGCCAGTATGAGTATCTGTTACATACGAAAGACATGCAATGATTTCAAATGGGTATCGTAATAAAACCCCCACAACCAACATAATAATCAACATTTGCTGTCCGGCTGTGGCTTGAACTACCTAGCAAGAAGCTGGAGAGACAAACGAAGAAATTTGTCAGAGCAGGAAAGGATGAAAACATCTTCCTTCCAGCAGGATCTCAGGCTATCCAATAGTGTGACACTCTGTTTTAGTGTTAAATTTCCTCCATCGGGACTTAGATTCTGAACTGGAACAAGATTAGATGACAAAAGTGCAGAGTCCAGTGCCCCAGCTATTTCCTGAAATCTGATGTCATCAAAATCAAGAATAGCAGCCCATGTTTAGGGGTCAACATCCAGATTGACTATCAACATGGTGCAACGACAGCCACTGAACATGTGATGGGTACCTGAGAGAGAAATAGACCCCCAGATTCCACTGCTTGATGAACTCTGCATATATTGCTTCTCCTCGAAATTTAGCAACAGCAGATCTTGATGGACAATACCCTGGCAGACAATGCAAGGTTATTGAATTCACTGAGTAAATTGTCTAATATATTTAGACATGAAATGCACCAGAATACATGAATACACAAGATATTTATTGAGTACGTGCATCAGTACTTAAATGCAGGTAATTCTGCCATGTCACTAGTGTAAACATCGGGCTTATGACAAAATATAAAGTTTCCAGAAATAACTACCTTCAAGATAAGCCAAGAAGTCGAGGCTTGCTTTGTAATTTTTCAAGAACTCGGTGGGTCTTCCTGGGGAAAAAGCACCTGGTTTTGCCTTTTGAATAGATAGAAGCACCTCTTTGAGGATTGAATTGGCCAAGAAGTCAAATACATGTAAACCTGAATTTTCTGAAAAAGAAAAGGAAAAGTGGGTGCTTAAATCTAAGACATGCGACAAAAATAAGCCTAACATGATGAAAGGCACACAGGACTTAAAATAACAGTAGGCCACTAATACGGGTGTGAAGAGAAAATAGTCATGCTTAAATCTAACAGATTATCTGAAAGAAAGGCAGCTGAACATAAAACCATGCAAGTGAACAGAAAACTGTTAAATGAAAGTTGGAACTTACCGGCAGATGCAATGACCAATAAAAACTTACAATCTTCCTTAATACTTTCTTTGATTAGTTGATAATCACTCTCAAGTTCATCTTGAGACGCACCAGCAGTGACACCTGACTGGTCATGGAGTATAATTTTCCGTGTCATGGGTGTAACAACAGATACTCGGAAAATTTCTTCAGCATTGGCAGTGTTGTCTATTGCAGCATATGCACGTAAGCAATTGTAAATCGCATTTGCGTCCCGATGCTCCAAACCATCCATGAAACAATGGGCTAAACTTGCATTTAATAGTTGGCTCGCATTCTGAATCCTCTTCTCCATGTTCTCAACAAAAGGAAGATTCTGTACTGGCATGATTGAAAGAAAAATCAGCAGAGGAAATTCACGCTGCTCAAGGGGAACAGAATAACAGTCCGTAAATCAACAGGTCTCAATGCATTCAACATGCCAAGTGGACATATATGATGAATTAAGGGAGCTCTTGCAGTATAAATGATATACACTGTGAACAGTGTTTAATTAGAGATAACTCTGCAATCTGAAAAAGCCCAGACCTTCCTTAGTGAGAAAAATATCTAAGGCTGCGATGCTCCATGCAACAACATAAGCTAGCTGCTGCAACTACGGTACCAGCTACTGCACAATAAGTAGTGCCAGAACAAACTATTTTAAATTGCCACCTTCATTGTTATCTACTGGAATTCACAGAGTAAGGATTGGATGGAAGCTTCATACTTTCACAGTTAGAACTTTTATCAGACGCCAAATATTATCGGTACATTAAGTTAGAGTACTGTATTGGAGAGTCTATGCATGCGTGTGCGAAAGAGAGAACGAGACAGAGAGACTGAGAGACCTTTGCATGAGCGATGTAGAACTTGAGCCGGTTCATCTCACTCGCAATTCTCTCGAGAATCATGCTCTGGGTCTCCCTCAGATTCGTCCCAGTTTCTGCATGCTGCAAAGGTAATCTGTTGCTCGTGGAAGAGCTCTTGTCTGCCATATTCGCATCCCCAGTTGACCAATCGGATGGCACGCTTGGAAGCTCCTTTATTAGCTTCTCAACCTTCACTCGATACATTGAAAAATTACTAGACGCAATCAAAGACATAGTACCAGAACAAGACCGACGAAAAAGTTCAAAGGTTCCAAAATCAAATGACGAAATGAAGCAGAATTTCAGATTATTCAAATGTTACGACCCAGAGGAACATCGAAGTTACTGAATTCTTCTCCATAATTTAAAAAAAAAAAAAAGCGAAAAGAGAAACCAAATGCTGTTTTTCTCACCAATTCCACTAGGAATGAGATCTTCGGAACGCACCTTAGACACCACGTGAAATGTGTCGAGCAACAGCTCCAAGACCTCCCTGGAAGCGGCAGCCTCGGAGCGCTGCTTCAACCCATTTTGAAGAGACACAAGAGACGCCTCCACGCTGCTCCTGAACCCCTGGATCTTCTCCCTGAGCTCAACCAGCGGAGCTCTCATCCGGACGATAGCGGAATCTACGTCGACCAGCTTGGTGCTCAGGTTAACGAAGTCATCGTAATCGCGGTTGATGAGGTCGATGAGCTCGTGGTTGAGGGAGGAGAGGTGGGACTGGAGCTCGGAGCGGAGGGAGTCGAAGGGGACGAATGTACGGAGTTCGGAGATGTAGGATTCGGAGTCGAAGTCGTGGGCGAGGAAGGCGGTGGACTTGAACCAGAGGGGGTGGGAGTCGAGCGGATCGGAGAACAGATCAGCCGCGGATCTGGGCGGCAAGGCGAGAGAAGGAGAGGGGATCGAATCCGCCGTAGCCATCACCTCTCCAGCAGGTCCTCTCTCTGTGCTGCTGCCTTGCATCGAGATCGGGGAAGGAAGTTGTGCTTCGTCAGTGTACGTGGAAGCAAAGAACATGTAACAAGTTTCTCCTCAGGCCCATGACAGGCCCAGCTCGTATTATCTGAGGCCCAATGCTTGGAACAAGCAGCCTTCCCCCTCCCTGACTGACAGGGTTAAAATGTCAATTTACTCTGATGACCTCCCGAGCCCCAAGTTGATGAAGTCTCCGTAACTATGGAGAGGGAGGCCTCTATTAGCGTAAATTTCATCAGGGGGTTTTTTAACACCTGGAAATCCGAAAAAAATTATAAAGGTTAAATTTTTTTGCCATTTTTTTGGGGGGGCGCGTTGTAGCTTTGGCCGGCGAATGTCGAAGAGAAAGAGGAGAGACGTGGCTGAACTTCCTATATCTATTGATGGCTCCGACTCTGACTCGGACTCCGACCCCGACCTCCCACCAGGTACTCTTCTCTGTGTAAATTCATTCATCAACAAGCCAGGTTATGGACCGTCATCTGTATCTTTGGCTTTTCCATGCACCGTGGAGATTTTTCTTGTGCTCTCTCTTCCACCCGCCCAATCATCCCATCACAGTGAGACCCCCTTTTGTTTTGAAAAAGTGAGAACTTTTTTTCTGGGTTTTCTGAACATTGTACTAAAATTTGCATCCCCACCCTAACGACGCTTCACTAACTCCTTTTTCCATTGATAACTATACAATGGAATGAATGATCGCTGGGATTATTGAAGTTGCTTCAGTTGTTTCGATTCTTGAGAGTTACCTGCGTATGCCTTGATGATGTTTCTACCTTTAATGGCGTATTACCAATGCCGTCTTCCATAAACTACACTAGTTTTCTTGTCACTCCTTAGAAGATGACGTTTATAGTTGAAAATCTTCACCTGTTAGGATTTATGTTTTCTTCTTGCCTTGTCTCACAAGCTCTTTCCCGAAATGAAGGGTCGAGCGAAGGGGGTGACTTTGATGCTGCTGTTGTATCCCATCAACCGAAGAGGTTAGACACAAACACATTTGAGCGGTATCTTGGGTAAGCTCCATTCGCATATCAATTGTTGTCATAACAGCCCCGTTTGTCCCCATATACTAACGAGAGCATGAGACATTATTTCTGCAGGATCTTAAGGAAGAATTTTCCAAAAGATAAGAAGGCTTCCTTCGCCTTCCTAGATAGCCTCTGGTTTTCACTGTACATGCAAGAACCGACAAAGGAAAAGGTCTTGAAATGGATCAAGCGGAAGCGCATCTTATCGAAGAAATACGTGGTTGTTCCTATAGTTTGTTGGTATAGACGTTTCCTCTTGGTTAGAATGCTAGTACATTGCACATGTTGTGCTTCAACTTCGGCTCTCTGCCAGAGCTAATTGCCCGAGATGCTGCAGGAGCCATTGGAATCTCTTGATTCTCTGTCACCTCGGTGAAAGTTCAGGATCCAAGACTAGAACACGATGTATGTTATTGCTTGATTCATTACACATGTCAGATCCAAGGAGACTTGAACCAGACATCAGGAAGTATGCTTAGCTTGCTGTTGCCTTATTGAATGCTAGGAAACCGTCAGTTTTACCCGTGCGTTTTCAAGTATTCTTGTCATCATCTTCCCTCTCTTTTATTGATGTTTTTTAGGTTTGTGATGGGCATATGTGAAGTTGAGAAGAAGCAAAAGAAGAAAGCAGTGATCTCAAGAATTCCTTTACTGGTTCCTAAGGTGACATTCGATTGCAGTGCTTCTTTTACCCCATATACATCATGTAAAATAAATATATTCAGTATACAACTGTTTTTGTAGGTTCCTCAACAGAGAAACGCAGATGATTGTGGCCACTTTGTCCTTTATTTCTTGAACCTATTTGTCCAGAGTGCTCCTAAAAACTTCAGTGAGGATGGCTACCCTTATTTTGTAAGGACCTATTCTTTTGATTCTTGATCAACCACTATCCAGTTGGTTCTACTCATCTGTTTTGCACCACAGATGGCAAGGGGTCTACCTCTTCCCGCTATTAACTGATGCTGGTGCTTCTTCATTTTTCTTTTTTTTTTTTTTGTTTTGTTTTTTCTTTACATGCTGCAGATGAAAGAGGATTGGTTTTGTCATGAAGATGTAGATCGCTTCTGCAGAGAACTCAGTCAGTGTAGTGAATGAATTATGGGAGCTGTTTAGCTTTACCATGCATGCACTTGCACTTTGGGAGAGGTAAACATATGATACTCCATTGAATTGGACGCATTGAGCTTTGACCAGTGGGACTGGTGAGTGAGATTAGAGGTGGACTGCCATGAACCAATGACCGTGATGCCATAATATTGTACAATCTTATTGTTTCACCTATGCAAACCAGTTGCTTACTTGATTAGAGGTATTCTAGATGAAATGAAAATCTTTCTACCCCTACCTCTCCCTTTCTCTCCCCGCATGGCAAGGGGAACAGGAACGCGGGATGCATTCCGTGATGCCTATCATTTCTACTGATGTCAGAACCTTCTTTCTGCATCTTACTGATCAGCTGAGTAAGAAATCATTTGATTCTGTGTTACGGAAATGACTGAATGAGTTTGTTTTCATAAACTGAACCAATAACCATATGACCTGCCCTTGTAAATGAAGAATAACACTTAGAATCTGAAGATTTTGGGGTAAAGAATCTGAAAGAAAATTCAAAACAGGACTGTTAATATTTGAATTGAAATGTGGTTCTCGCTTTGCCATTGAGCAGCGGTCCTCCATGTGGTGTTTGGAAAATGGACTCTGCAAATGTTTTCTGCCGGAACAGAATCTTCATGACTGGTATATGCGGCTTGTACAGGAGCAACATCATTTGCAAAATGGGAGGATTTTAATCGAGCATGTGTTTTTCTTGTATTTCCAGAGTTCACTAGCCGATATGGAAAGTCATACGTTGCAGAAATGAAAGTATCTTGTGTTACAGTCCAGTAGGGATGGAATTGGGAAGATTAAGATTGGATGATGTTGCACATTGCATTTGACTCCTCAGTCTCGGGTTACCTTTTTGGCTCAATGTTCAATGAGGCTTCTAGTCGACTGAAAGAGATGCCGAAGATGGAGCTCCTGATGGGACCTCATTATCAATCCCTTCGTTTGCTACTGGAAGCATTGCAGTTCTCGCGTCCTAATCACTGATTCTCTTATCTCCTTCCCTCCCTCCCTACCATGGATTCTGCTCGTTACCCCCATCAATCCTTGCTTTCAGTTGGAGTGCTTTATGCTGGCCAGTTCACAGTTCAACTTTAGTTGCTGCCATGATTAGTCAATTGCCGGTTGCTTCGGCTGGTAGGCAGAAGCATAAAAAAACCAAGAGCTCTAGAGGAAAAAAAAAAAAAAAAAACTTGTATCAGGACTACACACACCAAATGAGAGCTTTACAGGGAACTTCCAGTTGGAATTTTCTCCCACCATTGACATGGTCTGAAGTTTAAATGATCGTTTTTATGAGCCAAAGAGGATGTCCTTTCCATACATTCGATGAAGGTCACTGTCATCCGAGTACCAGAGACATACCCATGTACATGAATCGGTCACAATAAATGCTAGAACGTTGTATGTCGTTCTACTTCTAAAAGATTGTGTATGTTTAAAGGTTAAATGTTTTGACATGGGAGTGCACAAAGGTCATATGCAGGGGATTAAAAGTGTTGTTCCCTCAATAATTTAAACACATATTCCTTTCATATCACTATCTAAATATCTAAAAAAGAATATTTAACAAATAATTTATCCACTTGCAAAAAAAATCAATCAGAAAAAAAAAATTTTAAAGGTTATACAACTTTACCTTTTATCTTCAAAAATTCATCATTTCAATTAAATAGTGTTAATAAACATTAGGCTAATGACATGATTGACCGAAATAGTTTATCTCATCCTCTAAACTCTAAAGTAACGACTTAAATTTTTTTTTTCAAAAGAAAAAGTAGGGACTTGGATTTAAGTATTGCTGATGAAAAAATCACCACAAGTAAGGAAATTTTACTAGATCGATTTATCTTGAATTTGACTTAGTGATGAGAAGAAAAAAATAAATTAGTCTAAATTTTCATCTTACTTTCTGACCGATCATATGGACTACAGGCTGCGTGGGCGCAGGTAGCTTGATCCCGATAGGCTTGTAAACCTAACTTTGCCAAGTAGGGGAGAAATTTACACAAAACGAGGGAAGAGCGAAAAAGAGAAAAGGACCGGAGAAAAGCCCCAAATTCCTTTGAGCTGAAAAATGGCCACTCCCGGCAATCCCGGCACTCCCGCGGGCAGCGGCGGCGGTGGCGGCGGCCACGGCGAGGACAGGGTTCTGGCTACTGCACAACAGATTCTGAAGAGTCTCAACACTCCAAAAGAAGTGCGCGAGGATATGCTCCTCATCTTCTCCAGCTTTGACAATCGTCTATCCAACATCACTGACCTGGTCAAAGATGGAGACCCCGACTCCGCCCCAGAGGACCGATTTCAGCTCGCTGAGAAGATCATTTTGCGCTGGGAAGCCGACGTCGATGCCTCCAGGCGCACCCTCGCGTGGGAGGACTCGCCGGCCGAGGCTTCCCAGTACCTGTCGGCGATCGACGAGATTCTCCAGTTATGCGAGAACTTATCCCTGGACGATGACAAAGATAGAGACTTTATCGATCGGGCTGATACTGCTATCCAGCTCGCGATGTCCCTCCTGGAGGACGAGTTTCGGCATGTTTTGATCCGAAACACGGTTCCACTCGATGCAGAGCGGATGCACGGCTCGATCCGCAGGGTGTCCCTCTCCTTCGCGTCCAATGAAGGAGAAATCGACGATGAACTCGAGAGCTTTGGAGAAGTGGATAACGATAGCAGCGGCTGCTTTCATGAGCGAGGGCCTAGTCTGGGAGATGACCTGAGTGTTGATTTGATCAATCCTGATGCCGTTGCTGAGCTGAGGGAGATTGCAGATCGGATGATTCGATCTGGATATGAGAAGGAGTGTAGCCAGGCTTATACCAGCGTCAGGCGTGAGGCTTTGGATGAGTGCTTAGTGATTTTGGGGGCTGAGAAGCTGAGCATCGAGGAAGTGCAAAAGATGGAGTGGAGTGATCTCAACGAGACCATGAAGAAGTGGATACAGGCTGTGAAAATTGCTGTTAGGGTCTTACTGTCAGGTGAGAAAAGGCTGTGTGATCAAATCTTTGATGGAGCTGACAGGATCAAGGAGGCTTGCTTCAACGATACTGCAAAATGGTGTTTAATGCAGTTGCTGAATTTTGGGGAGGCTGTGGCAATTGTGGTCCGGTCCTCTGAGAAGCTTTTCCGAATTCTGGACATGTATGATGCGCTTGGGGGTGTGATGACCGATTTGCAGGCGATGGTCACAGATGAATTTGTGTGTCTGGAGACCAAGGGAGTTCTTGATGCTTTAGGAGAGGCTGCAAGAGGGACCTTTGAGGAGTTTGAGAAAGCAGTGAAGAATGAAACTTCTAGGAGACCAATGCAAGGGGGTGAGATTCACCCTTTAACACGTTATGTTATGAATTATGTCAAGTTGCTCGCTGACTACAGCGGTACCCTTAATTTGCTCTTGGAAAGCAGTGAAGATGAATTATGCAATCTGCAGCACGACAAGGGTGATAAATTGCAGCTGGAGAACATGTCGCCACTATCACAGCGCCTGTTATTGTTGATTTCCTCTTTAGAATCTAACCTCGAGGAGAAATCAAGGCTGTATGAGGATCCTGCGATGCAATACGTGTTTTTGATGAATAATATCTGGTACATAGTGCAGAAAGTGAAGGATTCCGAGCTTTCCAAGCTCATGGGAGATCACTGGATCCGCAAGCGGCGTGGGCAAGTGCGTCAGTATGCTACAAGTTATCTAAGGGCTTCTTGGAGCAAAGCCTTGTCTTGCTTGAAGGATGAAGGGATTGGTGGGAGCTCTAGCAATGCATCCAAGGTTGCATTGAAGGAGAGGTTCAAGAATTTCAATGCATGCTTCGAGGAAATTTATCGGATTCAGACGGCTTGGAAGGTCCCTGATGCGCAGCTTCAGGATGAACTTCGGATATCTATATCTGAAAGGGTGATTCCAGCATACCGTTCCTTTTTGGGGCGGTTTAGGAATCAACTAGAGAGTGGAAGGGATTCTGGGAAGTATATCAAGTATACGCCGGAGGACTTGGAGAACTATGTCTTGGATTTGTTTGTGGGAACACCCAATGTCCTACATCATTTGAGAAGAAAAAGTTCTTAGCATAATAGAGGTCTTGTGTGAGGAGGTAAGCTTCCTGCTCTTATCAAGTATTTGATCGAGCGGAGTTTCCCTGTGATGTAGCTTGAACATACGATGCTTGTAACTGGATACCTGTGCCATGAAAAATAGTTATGTTGTTTCTCGTTTACATATTGCATACCTTCCTGTATATCAAGTTTAATATGGCAGGCTTTTGTAGGCTTTACCAAGAAAAATCAAAGTGTGTATTTGCATGGCTGCCACTATGTTTGACCTCTAATTCGCACCTCTTTGCAATATGATGGTTGGACATTCCTGTAGTGCGATCCTAGTAATATTACTCTCCCCAACCGCTTGTTACTGATAGTCACCAGGATTTCTCTGAAGGTTAGTTTAGCACGCATGTAAGCCAGTATGTACTCTTTACTCTCTTCGCGGTTTTTGGCAGTTGGATCTTCCTTTTTTTAATTTTATGTGCAGAAGACATAGCCAGAGCTAGGCTTGGTTTGTTTTAATACATGGGAACATTGTCATTACACCAGGTCATGGGCTCATTCATCCATCGGAAAGGGAAAAAGTCACGGTTCTTAAGTGACTATTCCCTTGTTGGTGCTTCCCAATGGAAACTTGGTTTGGAAAAAAATATGATCGGATTGGACGCTGGAAAAGGAAGTGATTTATCCACTCCATTCGTAGCATCCAATAGCCTTGATCACAACTTGTAATGGTCGGAGCTTTTAAGATTCCCGTGTGATGTTGCGGTATTTAGTTCCGGTATTCAGTCGTATATGGATACAAGTGCATCCCGAGCTACACTTTTTCATCTGATTGATAATTATATCTGTCGGTTCTGTTCACGCAACATACTAGGATAGCATGACCAGTGCACAGAGATGTTGTTTCAATGGAAGCCAAATTCTCTATTTCTGTGGTTGCTATTATTAGCAGATAAATTGCACGAAAGCGTTCCAACAACTCGTCAGGGAGGCACTGTTCCACGGCACAGACAGGCTGAAGGATGTGTCTTCTGATGATGATGATGATTAGCATTAATATATGGACACTACTACTAAAGCTACTTGTTGATTGCAATAGATGTGGTTAGATCTTTTGCTTGGATGGTTAGTTGGCTACATCCAGCTCTGACTGAAGTTGTGGGATCAGAAAGAATTGATCTAAGTTGGCTGGACGGAAATTATTTGGTCTTTGATTGGATTGAGTACCAGCAAGTGACTGTGTACGTAATCTATCGGGTTGTGCCATACGTCAAGATGTAATTAGAGAACAATGGAAATTTAATTTACGGATAAATTAATAAATAAGGTTCATAGAGTCATTTTGGTTTTGGTTTTGAAGGATCATTCAGTAGAGCTGGTGCGAGAGCCAGAGAGGAGAGGAGAATACATTGGCACCAACTTAGGGTTAATCTAATATTTTCCTCACTAGATTTCAAATGAGTGATTTCAGGTTAGGAGGGTCGACGGAAAATTTTTTAGGGATTCTGGCCTGATCAATTAGTCTCGAGATGTATTTCGACTTGATCGGAATACTGCGTGGTGTAAATAAAAAAAATACATTGACACCCAAAAAAAATATAAATTGAGGAAAAAAAGGTAAAACAAACGTAAGTGACGGTCGACCGACCACAAGGAACCAAGAAGAGCATAGAGAGCAAAAAGAGGCGACTTTGCGCGCCCCCCCGGCCTCCCCTTCCGCTTCCGCTTCCTCTTCCTCTTCCTGCATCTCCTCCTTTCGTACAGTGCAGTGGCGATTGGGCTTTGACTGACTTGACTCACTCGCGACTCCCGTCAATATTAATTCAATTCACCCCCACAAGCTTCGAAGCCTTCCCGGGCTTTTCACTACAGTCTGCAGGCGGCGCCACCCAATGGACGGCTCCTCCTCTGCCCAGGCGTCCGCTCCCGCTCCCGCTCCCACGGCGTCCAAGGCCCTCGCCGATCTCCCCTCCCGTGGCCTCTTCTCCTCCCCCGTTCTCTCCTATAATCAGGTACGGACACACACACGCACTCTCTCTCTGTCTCTTCCTGTTTATCCTTTGTTCTTCGGAGAAGGTCCTCGTAGATCTTGTAATTGTTTTTGCTTTGGTTGATCTCTGACTCTTCTTGTTACTTCTGAAACCGATCTTCATCAAAGAAAAAGCACATCTGGGACCTGTAGGATTCTCGATCACAGCATTCTACCAGTAATGATGCAGTGATCGCAACTATCAAAACATTGCGGATATTGTTGTACAGGGCTTAAGTATCTCATTTTTCTCTGGCTATCATACTAACTCTCGACCGACTACTCAAATTACGCTTCGTCCCACAATTACATTCTTCTGTTGGTCTTGGTGCCCTTTTCTTGCAAAAATCAGATTTTGGGTATCCGCCATCATCCATATGCACGACAGAAGATCCACAAAAACAACCAAAGCAGTAAAAGTTCAGCTATATGAACTGCTGCCTCCAGGGTAAAAGAACCATTTAACCCTAGGAAAGTCCTCGCTTATGTTCATACCTTAGGTAAACAAACTGCACGGTGATTGCCGGTGCCCACATCATATATGCTGTAGTATTTCTTTTCAATGTGTCTTTCGCTTACTCGGTGTCATCTGTTGTATTTAATGACGATGGTGTGAGACATTTGATCATGCTCATGTAGACATTGCTTTTCAGCTGGCCCAATCCTAGATCACATTTTAATTGCTTTGCTTGACTTCATTAAGGTGATAATTTGTTTCCAAGCAATTTGATAACACAGTTATGCCTTGCTCCTGCTGCTTTTTTCTTATGTAGTAAAGATATAAAAGGAGTTCGTGGTTTCTTCTCAGCATTCGTTAAACAATTTTGATATCTTTTTTCCTGCTTAACTAAACTATGTAAGCTGACCAGTTTATGCAAAATGATCCAAAGAAAATGTTATGCAGGGTGGTATGCAGGTTTACATTTGTGAGCGGGACACATCTCCTCCAGGTTGATACCTCTCAAGAAATTCTTTGCCTTTCTATCGCTAGACTTGTGAACCTGTCTGTGTTGTAGGGTGCACAGGTTGTGCTAATTTCTTATTCCAGATTCCGGAGCACAGTCCCTGACATACATTTTGATAGAAAACATAGTGTAATTTTTTGTTGTATGGGCTCAATAAATGATATTTTAGTCCTATAATGGAAAGTTACTCTGGGATCTTAATGGGATTGAAGTGATGGGATCCGATCCAGAATCCTTTGATCTCATTAGGATGTCGATAGACAATTTATTATCAATCAATCGGTCTCTAAAAATTTGAAGATCAATGTTTAAATTGCAGAATACTATTTTAAGATGTCTTCAAAAAGTTTGAATCAGTGCTGCATGAGTGTGAAGTCTCCTTTTCTCAATCACCTAGCCTTTTGAATTCTGCTTAAGCCTCGGAGCTAAATGAATTTGCGGGTAAAAAAAAAATGTCTCTTTGAGTGCAGAAGGTCAACTTATAAAGACTGACCAACAAAATATACTGATTAGAGCACTTACCCTACGGAAACAGAGGGGTGAGTCCAGTTCAAAGAGTGCGAAAGGCGTGACTATTGGCGAAGGCTCTAGGAAAAGGTACTTATTATTTGTTTGTAATGTTTAAATTTTTCTTGGCCTCCAGAGTGAGATTATTTAGTTTATATGTAGCTTTTATTTTTTATAATTAGTTTATCACTAGCTTATGTTTTCCAAAAGTGTGCAATAGATGTTAATTGTAAATTCATGCTTAGGTAGAACTATTTCCATTTTCTAAGCAGGTGTAATTCCTCAAATTTCTCGAGTGTGTTATTGTCTTTCTTGCGGACATCATTCTTCTCTTTGGCTTGCATCTTTTTCTTTTGAAGGGCTTCCGAGAGACTATCTGATAATGGAGCACCAGCTAAGAGATCCTCCAGTCAAGCTAGTTCACGACAGGGTAAGACATGGATGTTCTCTCACATCTTTCTGATTCTACATGCATGAAGAAAATGAAAATGGATCATTAAATATTTTTATCAGACCAAGAGCATATCTATTCTTTTGCCATTGCATAAAACCTCTTTTAAGACGGAACCTGAGCACTGGCCTTTTCTGGTCTCTTCAGGTTAAATCTCTATGGTCAGGATAAACTTTTTCCCATCCTTGAATGGCATAAGGTCTAGGGATCTAGGTCATTAACAAGTTTAGAAACTTAACTAACGGCACTGCAAACTGCCCTTGCTGGTTAGTGTTGAAAGTGGAAGATGAATATTTCGTTCAAATGATTATGTAGAATCATGTTTCTTCACCACCATCTCTGAT
The DNA here is from genome assembly GCA_037672795.1 of Lagerstroemia speciosa. Lineage (NCBI taxonomy): Eukaryota > Viridiplantae > Streptophyta > Magnoliopsida > Myrtales > Lythraceae > Lagerstroemia > Lagerstroemia speciosa. The sequence goes on along the minus strand of CM075301.1, from coordinate 10,639,994 downwards.
TTCACTGGCCTTTTTTTTCACTTGGCACATGAATTGCTGCATTTGCTTTTCTCAGTCTGCATCTTGGTTAAAAACTGGTTGGCAAAAAAGCAACAGATGGTCTTGAGCTGTTTCAGTCAACTGTTAGGTAATTTTACAAGCAAAATACAACCCCCAACCCAAATATTTGTACTCTGCAATCCCTTTTTAGATATTACAAAACAGTTGGGTGGGAGCTGTGGTTGGAGAGTTTCTTGATGTGCTGCTTTTCATCATTAACTTTTCTAGATTTTGATCTTTTGAATAGTGTTTGGTTTTAAATTGCAGATGGATCAGCTGCTAACATTGCGGACAGGGACTTGCACAGCTTGACTGTTGAGAGGCTTCGTGCGCTACTCAAGGAAAGAGGTCTTTCCCCAAGGGGAAAGAAGGTTGGTATCAGATCATCTGCCCAAAGTTGCTCTACTTAGATTCAGAGTTATGTAGGTCTCTTTTGTTCCAGGAGAAGTTTATTTCTGTAGTTGAAACTTCAAAAAGGTGAAGGTCGAAAAATAACCAAATTCGTTTCGTTTTCCCTCCTTGATGTTCCCCCGGAATTGGGACTTTACTGCAGATTTCAATCACTATTTATGATAAGGCCATCTCCTGCCATGTTCAAGTTTCCACCAGAGTCTCACTCCTTTTTCACATATGCAGGATGTGCTGATTGCAAGGTTAAAGAATGGGAACAGCTGAGCATTGTGAGGATGGTCGTGGCTGATTTTTGCTTCTCCTGTACCTAGTTGGGATGGTTTCAGCCATAGGTTGTTCTGCTCCCGGGATGGCGTCTCGGTTTACCCACACCACACTCCCCCCCCCCCCCCCCCCCCCCCCCCCTCTTTTTTGTATGCTGTGCCCTCTCTAGATTCATCTACTTCAGAGCTTGGGTTACCTGGACATGGATTGAAAATATGGAGGGACATGGTCCATATGCATGTTTTCTGGTTCGCTCAGATACCAAACCATCAAATGTTATGCTATTGAATGCTGGGAGCAGATTATCTTCACCGATAAAGTGAGTTCTCCTTTTGCTATGTTGAGCAATTCCATATGCATGGATTCCATCTCCATCCGAAATAGTACATAGTTGGTGATTGAAAACTTCTTGCGTGGAAGGGAGCAATCAGGTAGCACCGATGAACTGGAATAACCTGCCTTTTAGCTTTATACAGTGAGGTTGCAACTGCATGACAAATCTTCTATCTGTTGGTGCTGAATAGCATCTGGGGAGAGCTCTTCGGCACGTAATTTCATTTTCTCAAGGCTTTAATTTGCCTGACTAATCAATCGTAAACAGGATTTCTGCGTGTACCAAAACCAATCCCTTGAACCAATCCTCACATATGGGTGCCAGGATATAAGCAAGGATTCTTGTTCCAGGTCTTCTGTAGCAGATTAAGGTGATGGTGGTCATGTCGTCTCAGCGTAACTCTCGACAATCAGTTAGGCCTTCGGACTTTTGTTGATCTGTGTGTCACACACTGTCATTGATCAATTAGGCCATCCACTGTCTTTTCTCAATCAGAGTACCTGCTGGAATCTCAATCATCTTTTTTTGTATGTGAGGTGATGGAACACTTATTAGTGCGGTTTCAGCTGAGCATTGGAAGGAAGGCCGTGGTGGTGGCTGATTCTTGTTTCCCACGAACTTTGGGATGGTCTGACTGTTAGTTGATCCCGTATTACATGTTATGCTCTTCTCCAGCAAATAATTCATTTCCAGTAAGTAGTAAAGAAGCAAACAGCAAAGTGCACCCGATCACGCGGGTCTTTTCATTCATTCTCCAGTGGACTGTCCATCAAAAAAGCATGATGTATTGTCCCACTTGTTCTTTTTGCAATGTCGATAGTGCGCTTGTCGATGCAAGCAAATTTCTTTGGACAAACTACTCACTGCACTAATGAATTGATTGTAGTGCTTCATCTTTCATATATTGGCACACCACATACAACTACTAGTCTCACACACGCATGCCTAACCTTGGGAACTGCAATTCTTCCGTTATCAGCAACAGACAAGAGCCCCGCCATGTGTATATATATGCGATGCGGTATCTCTGGTGAAGATTGCATATTGTAGTCAGAGAGAGTAAGATGGACATTGAAAGGGGAAAGGATGCAAAGGCTAGGATAGAAAGTTTTGAACATAGCATGGATGAACTCTATGTAGCTGCCGCAGAGGGATCTGTCAACTCATTGGCCACATTACTTAAAACCGACCCTCTCATCCTTGACAGAGTTTCCCTCACCTCCTTCAGTGAAACGCCCCTGCATATAGCTGCTACACGAGGTCATCTAGAATTCACCAAAGCACTTTTACAGCACAAACATGGTCTGGCTGCAGAGCTGGATGGGCAGAAATGCTTGGCGCTTCACATAGCGGCAGCGAATGGCCATTCACATGTTGTTAAAGTGCTGCTGGAAGCATATCCTGGTGCTTGCTCAGTCTGTGACCAAGAGGGGAGGATTCCTCTCCACTTGGCTGCAATCAGAGGAAGAGTAGAGGTCTTGCAGGAGCTATTATCCAAGCCTAACACAGATTGCGTCCAGCAGAAGGTCAAAGGAGACAGCATACTGCACTTGTGCGTGAAGTATGACCAGCCGGAAGCTCTCATATTGCTGGTGAGCTCGTTGAATGATAATGAGCTGTTGAACTCAAGAGACTCTCGTGGTAATACCATCCTCCATTTAGCAGTGATGCTGAAACAGACAGAGGTGATTCCCAGACCTAGATATTATTCTCTTGCTGCTTACTTCCCTTTAATATCAGATATTTTCCAGCTTTAGCTCTATAAAACTTAGAAGATTTTTGGGCCGGCCCAGTCTATGTAACTGATAATGCTAGCTTTACTCAAGGGCAGGTTCATTATGCATGTAGCACGTGAATGAAACCCAACTTTGAAAAAAAAAACACAGAATGGAGATATCTCCAATTTCCTACACATCCTCAGTACAGAAACTGAGTTTTCTTAAACTCAGGAGTTTACTTGTGATCCAATTCATGGATGTTTGCAGACAGTGAAGTTCCTGCTTTCTGTACCAAAAGTGAGAGAAGGGGTTGATGCTTTGAACTCAAACAACTTCACTCCACTGGACATCTTGGAGCAGTCTCCAAGGGATTTCGTGAACTTTGAGATTCAGGATCTTTTAGCCAGAGCTGGTGCCAAGAAGATATCAAGCAGCCTAGCACTGCCATCGAGAATGGAAAGCCTTGAGTGAGCAAATCGGGATGCTTCCATTTGATTCATCGCATGGCGAACTTCAAAGGTGAGTGGATAGAAGACAACCGGGGCTCACTCATGACCGTAGCCACTCTAATTGCCACCATAACATTCCAGTCAGCGATTGCCCCTCCAGGTGGGGTCTGGGGACAGGATACAGCAGAAGGTGGCTTCTGCTCGTACCTCAAGGAGACAGAGGGCCAGACATGCTTAGCCGGTAACTCAATTCTAGCATACTACTATCAGTCCGACTTCATGCTGTTCCTGATCTCGGACTCAATATCCTTCATGGGATCTCTCATGGTGCTGTTCTTGCTTGTTAGTGGGTTCCCCCCAAAGAACAAGTTCTGCCTGTGGCTCCTGACATTGGCGGTTTGTGTCACTGTCACGTTCTTGGGATTAGCCTTCATCATCGCGATGATATTGGTTCTACCAAAAAATGCTCTTGGTAAACTTGCTACTTACATAACCGGTTCAGCCTTCAGTTGGGTAGGGTTGGTGACAATCATCGGGATTGTCAATACAGTTATTCTTATTGGTCGGATTGTTAAAGTGGTTGCGCAAGAGAAGATGCTGCAAAGGGCAGGGTGTTCAGGGTCGTGCAGATGCATCAGCAGGTTAGATCATACTTTTAGGCGGGAGTAATGATTGAAGTGGGTCGTGCTGTATTCTAAGAAGTTAAATAAAATTTGAAGTGAATCTGCAGATACAATGTCTGTGACTGTCTGTGTGTGCTTGCTCTTATGGTCAGCGCTGTTGGAAGTAAGTTTGGCCAATTTCTGGCCCTGCATTGTCTTAAAAGTTTTTTCTCTTTCCCTTCATCTCTTTTGACATGTGCATGAGTTGTTCGACTTTTCTGTTCTTACAAATGTACACTAAAGATTTACAGGCTGAAATACCATTCCTGCAATGGAGTGATGGTAGCAGTTAATGCTGCAGCAAGCTAAACAATCGTCCATGTTCTTTCAGATTGGATGATAAAGTATCTCCGTCGAGTTCGTACTGAAAAGTCCAAACTATTGAGGACAAAATGGACACCCCATCACCCTCTTCAATTACATTATACACACACACACACATATATATAAACTGATGAAGAGTTGTTCTCTGCCAAGATGCCACTCTTCTCCCTTCAACGTTCATTTCCTGGCAGTCATTGACATGACTTTGGTCATCAGCAGAGATATTTTAGAGAAAAAAGAAAGAAACAGGGTCACCTGACCTTGGAAAGAGGTAATCAAAGAAGACTCTGCAGCTGGCAACAAATTTACATGGTGGCTAGTCTACAAGCTATTCATTCCATAATCATTGTGCGTATTGATAGAGAGGGTAAGAGAGCAGCAGTTGCCGCAGCAAATGGAGATTGAAATTGGAGAAAGATTTAGAGTGGAAGGAGAATAAATAGAATACAACACCACAAGACTCCGTGAAGCAGCTTTCTGTGGATCTTTAGACACATTAAACGAATTGATTCAAGCAGGTCAGCAAATTCTCGGTAGGATTTTCCTTACTATCTTCACAGAGACTCCTCTACAAGTAGCTGGTTTGGGTGCGCATTTAAATTCAGCAATGAAATTTTCAAGTAAAAGCCTGGTTGGGCTGCGGATGTGGATGCATGGAAATGCTCGACACTTCATTTGGCTGCGGCAAGTGGCCCTATTTCTTTGACCAAAAAGTTCAGTATCTGATGCATCTCAGCAACCATTTCAGATGAAGAATTTCATCGTGGCAGTGGGCTGACAAAGTGGTGATGCCAGAGTTGCCCAAAGAGGCTACAGATTAAGGTTCTGGTCTGCAAGAGGGCACGGTATTGCACTCTCCATCAACAATACATGGGCTTGACCTCATCGTTGGGGGTGGAGAGGCAATGTGTTGATCAGTACGTTCCAGCAAAGCATCCCAAAAACTCTGCAATTGAGATTCCTGGAGTTCGGTAAAAGATTGTACAGCCTCATCCATCAGTGGTCATTCCATCCAGTTGTATTATGTCAACCAAAGCTTACACACACTTACCTACATGCCAACTCGGATGTGTAAAAGGTTAGGCGTTCTGTTCTGGCCAAAGCAAATACCACATTGCCATCTACTGTTCTCGCCAAAGCAAATACCACTCCCATCTTTTTCCTGATCGTGTTCACTATAAACTAATTTTCTGCTGTTGCCAGGCTTATGCCTCTTGACATTGTTAGACTTTCAAGGGCCTACGCATGTGCATCAACTTGCCTGGTGTTCCTTACATCATGTGCTGGGCAAAATTTCTTTCAAGATTGAGCCCATGCAATTTTTACACGTCCTGAAAGAGAAGCAGCGGAAGCATCATTCTGCAGGTAGTTATACTTAAACCATGAGTAGGTACCACATAATTGACCATGGAAGCAAAAAGAGTAAATAGCCAAGATGACAGGGAAGATCTCCACATCAAAGATTACTCAGCACATTATTATCATAGTGCAAATACGACAAATTAACAGGAAATCTTGAAAGAAGAGTACACCACAGTTCCTACAGGAAACACTACACTACATAGACAAGAGAAACAGCCGTAGTTGCTCTATCCAGTGCAGTAAATATTAGAAGAGTACCATCGATAAGATATTTGCCTCAAACTCTCACATTAACACCTCCATCTCCTCAGAACATGCACATATCTCCCGGACAGATAACCCCGCCAAAGGCATCAATATGCTGTTCTCCCATCACCCTCAACAATCACATCTTTGAAGGCGCCACCACTAGGGATCATAGGTAAAACATGCTCTTGATGTGGAACAATCACATCCAACAAGTAGGGCCCTGGGGTGTCCAGCATCCTCTTGATTGCCGCTCTGAGATCGGCCTTCCTCGTCACACGTGCAGCTGGGAGCCCGCAAGCTTCAGCGAACTTCAACATGTCAGGAAATATCTCAGACTCCCTTGAAGGGTCTCCTAGGTATGTGTGAGCCCTGTTGGCTTTGTAGAATCGGTCCTCCCACTGGACAACCATGCCCAGGTGCTGGTTATTCAACAGCAGAATCTTGATCGGAAGATTCTCCACCTTGATTGTGGCCAACTCCTGAACATTCATGATGAAGCTTCCATCACCATCAATATCCACGACGATTGCACCGGGATTCGCAACAGCTGCTCCAATAGCAGCTGGCAATCCAAAGCCCATAGCTCCCAGTCCTCCGGATGTCAACCACTGGCGAGGCCTCTTATACTTGTAGAATTGAGCAGCCCACATCTGGTGCTGTCCAACTCCAGTACTTATGATAGCATTCCCATCAGTCAACTCATCGAGGACCTGAATTGCATACTGAGGAGGGATAGCATCCCCAAAAGTCTTGAAGGTTAAAGGGTAACTAACCTTCTGCTGATTGAGCTCCTCCCTCCAAGATGAAAAATCAAATCTCTGCTTCGACACCCTGGCCTCCAACAGCTTATTCATACCTGCTAATGCTAACTTGACATCTCCACAAATGGAAACATGAGGCTGCTTATTCTTTCCAATTTCAGCCGAGTCAATATCAATGTGAACGATCTTGGCTCTGCTAGCAAATGCCTCAAGCTTACCAGTTACACGATCATCAAACCTCACGCCAAAAGCAAGAAGCAGATCCGATTTATCCACCGCATAGTTTGCATACACGGTTCCGTGCATTCCCAACATATGAAGGGACAATGCATCTGAGCAAGGAAACGAGCCAAGACCCATCAGAGTACTTGCAACTGGGATTCCAGTAATCTCCACAAATCGTCTCAACTCCTCGCTAGAATTCAAACATCCACCTCCCACATACAGAACTGGCTTCTTTGACTCAGAGATCAACCTGACAACCTGCTCCAACTGCGCAACCTCAGGCGGCTTAGGCAACCTGGAGATGTACCCAGGCAACCTCATGGGCTGGTCCCAGTTAGGAACCACCAGCTGTTGCTGTATATCCTTTGGTATATCGATCAGGACTGGACCAGGCCTGCCTGAGGACGCCAGGTAGAAAGCCTCCTTCACAATTCTTGGCAAGTCCTCAACATCAAGAACCAGGTAGTTATGCTTGGTGATGGACCTGGTTACCTCAACAATCGGGGTCTCTTGGAACGCATCTGTCCCAATCATTCTCCTGGGCACCTAAAAGTTTTACATTTCGTAACAGGTCACATCACTTAATATTACGTAGAAAGACAGATGAGAAGGTGCTTCTATGTTACATTTTACTCGACTATAATGCCAAAACTTACAAACATGGACATGTCAAGGAGGAAAGAATATCAATCTTTCGTTTTTCTTTATATCCAAAAGAAAATTCTTTTGGACTCGAATAACAGGCAAATCTATCCAATATGAAGACAAAGAAGACAGAGAAAAGGAACAGATGCAAAGAAACTCTACCTGTCCCGTGATGGCAACAATGGGGGTGCTGTCGAGCAAGGCATCAGCAAGGCCGCTGACCAAGTTGGTGGCGCCGGGCCCAGAGGTAGCTATGCAAACACCAGGAAGCCCAGAGGCCCGGGCGTAGCCTTCAGCAGCAAATACGCCGCCCTGCTCATGCCGGGGCAGCACGTTCTTGATGATTTGTGAGCGTGTGAGAGCCTGATGGATCTCCATGGACGCCCCTCCCGGGTATGCGAAGACGTGGCGGACGCCCTGCCTCTCGAGGGCCTCCACGAGGACGTCAGCCCCCTTGCGGGGCTCATTGGGGGCGAATCGTGGGACGAAGGTGTCAGGGACGGTGGGGTCGGAGGTGGTGACGGTGGCTGCTTTGGGAACTTTGGGGGCTGGGAGGGAGCTACAGATCCGGAGGGGGCGGATGAGGGGAGCGGTCTCGGTGGGATTGGGAAGGAGAGGAGAGACGAATCTGAGGAAAGGCCTGTGGGATGTGGAGAGAGGAGAGGAGGAGGAGGAAGGTGAAGGCCTGGTCTTTGCAGAGAAGGCGGTGTTTGTGGCAGCAGCCGCCATTACTGAGGAAGCGAAAGCTCTTCCGTTTTGTGGAGAGTTTGTGGGCAAAACAAAAGAGGTGGCGGCCAGTGGCACTCCCAACCCTTTTATAAATTCAACAAAATAATAATAAAAAAAACCTTTTAAATTCAACAAAATTAAAAGTAAAAGGGGAAAAAATATATGCACATATACATCCCAAGAAACAATTCTTTTTGGAAAAAAAAAATTAATCCTACCAATACTCCTCTAAATAAAATTGCTAAATGAATCTTTAATAATGTTAAATTACTCGTACCAATGTTAATACCGGTTATTTAATCTGTCATGATATACTTATTATTGAACACGAAAAAGTAAATGTTATACAAATACAATAGGATTATCATTACTACTGTCTTATTTTGCTTTGCTAAGGAGAAAAAACATCATGGTCATGATAATTTTATAAAAAAAAACCCCAACCAGAAAATTTAATGAATGACTATGCTTGGAAAAAACTGACGGACGAGAATGAGGAATATGTGGAGGAGATCTGTCGTGCCTTTTTCTTTTTCTGATAATTATCACTGAACCCCCCGCACTCTTGCCCTTTCGCGAATAAGCCCTTGCTGTTGGTGGGCCCGCGTGCTTACACGTTTCACTATCAGCTCCTACGGTGGGCAAACGTGGGAATGAGCAATGGTGAAGCTTTTTCTGTCAACTTATTGATTGCTTCAACTTTGAATAGGGAAGGCTGGTATGATTTTAATCTATGGATGAATAAGGACAGTGCACATGCTATTACACTTGCAGCCCGCATCTGTTTTGAACGAACTTGTGAATTTGGATCTAATTTCATTGCTTTCTGCAGCAAAGGTTGACAGGATAGCCCAATGGAGGAGCTAATCTCGAGAGGTGAAAAAGGAAAGTTCATTGCTCCCTACCATGGCTGTTGCCTCGACGGCGAGTGCTACAGCGAGCTTGCCAATCTCGCCGGGGGGTGGGGTGGGGTGGGGTGTGGTGTCCAGCGCCGACGGTGCCATGGTGAACCCGAACCCACTAGCTCAAGCAATCCTCCATTGCTCCTTCCAGCGTGGTGACGATATCAGCGTTGCAGAATGACGTGGGGAAGGAGGAGGAGGAGGAAGGAGAAAGCAAATTTACGACTTTGCCCTCCTAAATTTCAAGTTAAAAGAGGAGATATTGGGGTTATAAGTGATATTTCATTGAGTAGGCGCACATTGTCCATGCTATTTTACCATGTCATCTGCTGTTTGCCACGTAATCAATTTAACTGTGCCACGTTAGATGAAAAATGTTAGTTTTATGGGAGTGTGTTAAACGAGAAAACCGTTTCATCATTTGTGCCTTCGTTTAATCCAGTCATGCTTTTACAGATTTCCCTTCGTACAAAATGCTGGGCTGAATAATCAATCTCACTACTAACCCCTGCGGTATTGGTTTTTGTCGGCACAGGGAAAAAGAAGCAAAGTTGATTTAGGATGCCTGTCTGATTATTTTCGTTTCAAAGACAGGTCTTCAGCTCCATGTCTGCCCAACTGCATTTGACGTGTTCAACTCCTCCTCCTCCATTCCTCGTCGCATGCAGAGAGTGGCCTTTTTTGGTAAGGGGCATACCACACGGCATACGCCCCCATCGACATAGATTACTTCATTCAAAGATCCCCACGAGAAACACATCAATGAATGATGCACTGCACGCACATGCCTCAAGCAAATGTTCACAGATCTAATGGTTAGTGAACCCTCAGCATATTATGCCCTTCACATCCTGCACATCTTTTTTCACACGTCTAGTTCAGTTGTTTATGGTAGCTGCGCCCATCCCAGGTAACGCGAAAAAACACCTCGATAGAAACACGGTTCTAGCAATGGCTGAAACTGAAACCCTTAGAATCATAGCTCCATTCTGCCACTGGGTAAATGTAAAACTTCTAGCAGATATTAGACCTGTAGTCAAACTGCAAATCCATTCATCATGAGCAGAAGAAGAGAACAGAGATATTAAGATCCAAAATTTCAGTTCATAATAACTGGGATCGATATAATTCAAGTGCATTCAATGTTCAACACTTATGACACTGAGAGTTGAGCTAAAATGTAAGCGCTTCATGCAATCGCGTTTAAGCAGCCTCCCTCCATCTCTCTAGTATCAAGACTAAACCTGCAGATCACACACAACTCCATTTCAGCCAAATGCTAAAAGGGAAGGAGATTTTAGCTTTTGCACATAAACCATCCCAGATATATTCTTGGGACGGAGAGACAACTACATTGGACACGCATCATGAATAACAAAAAATGCTCGAATAATCTTGCTGCATCTTCGATCCAGGAGGAGGCAGAAAGACCTGTGAGAGCTCCCAGACTGTTCACAAACTATACAAGATCTAGCTACCATCGTCCATGGCATTGAAATATACCACTAAATTCCCTTAGAACGGAATTGACCAATCAACAACAGTAATGAATTTGTCAATATGACACCATTAACTGCAAATGCACTCTGCAGTCAACAGTCAAAACATACATGGCTCAACTGTCTTTCAATTTTGCATCATTAGCTTCCACAAAACTCTAAAAGTGCAAGATACTTCAGTCTCCTATTATATCCAGCACAGACCAAGGATTCCAGATGAGAATAGAGCTTGTGGGTCGTGAATGTAGAGTTGAACTTTTGTGAGGTGAGGCAGGGGCAAAGTTCACACAAAAGAACAAAAATCTGAAGTGTAGGTCAAGAAAGATGAAGAATTACTTGTCAAAAATTGTAAATTTCCCACACAGCATAGTAGCTCTATTAAAAATATATAGAGAAGTGAGCAAGTTTATCATGATACTACATTTTTCAGTTATTTTTTTTTTTAAAAGGCAAGGTATTTTCCTTTGGAGGGAGGTGGGTTTCATGCAGGAAGTTTCCATTGAAACCAGCAAGAATGATGATTACCCAGAGGCCTAATCTGTGAATGATAAATGCTATTCGCCAAGCTACAGACCGTGGAGATAAATAAGGGAAATAAACATTGAGATTGGCAGGGCAGTTCCTCGGGAAATCAGTCACGCAATAGCAGATTTTTATGCAATCTAACGGCCAACCCCAATCAGAACCCATCGATTTACCCATAAATTGCAATCAAACGGAAGATGAACTCAATGAACACGGACATGAAATCCACAGGGGAAAGTGAAAGCAGCATATTGAAGATGCAGTTTTCCAAACTCACCTAACCAGAACCAACGATGATGTTGTTGATGGGAATGAAGATCAACTTAACAAAGAAGCCAACAAAGCCCATGACCACGAATCCAATTGCGGTACGGACGGCCACCTTCGTGAATTCTGAGTCCATAGTTACATCGCAGAAAATAGAGGACGTATCATAATTAAGAAACACTGGATCCAAGTCATGACATGAATACATGTAATTGAGAAATAAGTAGGAGAGGAGTTTAGGTATTCACCTTTCCGGTCGGGCTTGTGGCAACGTTTGACGAGGCGGACGCTGTCCTTCGCGAATTCTCTGAGAGGATCGACGGCTGAATCTATGGCATCCATATCTTATCTTCGAGATCTGATCTGAACCTGTTCTCGCTCTTGCAGATCACGAGACCGAAAGGGGGAGAGGGAGAGGAAGAAAAGAGGTTGCAGTTGGGATTATTTATATAGAGATTAGAGAGGAGAGAGCCTGCTTGGGTTGGAATTGAAATCCTGGCCCAATATTATTGCCCTTTTTCCAGAACGATCCGAATGGATGGACAGGTGGTGGTAAGATTAAGGTCTCTGTTTAAACATTGTGAGTGGAATAAATTTATATTATGAAAGTTTTATTCTATTAGGAGAGCTTTATTTCACAGTGGATCTTTTCAATTCGAACTGAATTAATCATGATCCATTACACTTCTGGATACTAGTAGTTCAGATTGAAAAAAATGTACATATTGGACAAATGGAAGGAGAATATTGGGTTTCTGTATAAGTAAAAAAAAGATATAAATAGCAAATTGTCAATACAATATTTGGGTAAAAAAATACCAAAATGATTTTAATACTTGGATACAAAAAACTACTAGTACCAGTTTTATAACAAAGTTACAGTTTCTCCAATTTCCATTAACTTCATTAAGAGAAGCTCCACTGTCCTCTCCCCTTCTTCCTCACCATGTCATCATCTTCTTGGGCAGCAAGGGAAGCCTGCCACCTGCATCGTCTTCTGCAATGCTTAGTCAAGAGTTGCTTCTCCATGCTCCGCTGAGAAATCTTCTCCCTGACTTCCATATTCACCCTTTGCACCAACAATCCTCGGGTCTCTCTAGATCTCAGCTTCCTTTTAGTGTGCCTAAACTGTGTCCCACCTTTCCAGTCTTCCTTGAATCCTTCTCTGGGGGAAGCACATGTGATGTGCCGATAACAGAGCTTCCACTTCCTTGAACCACCTGCGAATTTGCTACCCATGCACCACCAAAAAAAAAAAAAAAAAAATTCGTCCTATCCCACGATGATATGTTAAAGAAGAACGAATCAAAGTTACTCGGTTAATTAACACTAATCTACTTGTTTGTCATACTTTGATTAGTATTTCCTCACGTTACGTGGTAAGGTAAGATCGTCTAAAAATTTCTTCTTGTGCACACAGTAATCAAAAAATGAAATTTTTAATGGCGAAAAGAAAGCATAAAGTGCAAAGTGAGATGCAAAAAGGCCACATAAATGCCACTATAAAAATTATTGCTAGAACTTGCCCTGAAAGGAAGGAAAAGGTTTAATAAAGAAAATGAACAGAGATGAAAATTGAAGAGAAAGAACCCGAATTTAATGCTGAAATTTTAGGACGGTAAGTATGAGTAGTAACCCAGGCTAACGATAAATAGCACCAGTGCCATCATCTTTCAATAATCATATCTCGTATCACTCCAGCAACAGTAAATGAAGTTCTAATGGCTAAAGCCAATGCAAGCTTCAGAACTCATCCTGCTTCATAGTCAAAATGTCAGCAAATAAATCCTGTTTCAGCACCAAAAAAAAAAAAGGCTAATTCCAATTTAACAGATCTAAGATCTACGCCAAAATTCAATACATGGCATGAAAAAGAAAAGGACCCCTGAAGGTTAGATACGCCAGTACAAAAAAATAATGGAAGAATTTCCCAAGAAAAAGATTTTTCTCTAGCTGCTAGTCAAAGCTGTTGTCATTATGCTTGTTAAGGAAATCCAGTAATTGGATTCATGCGTGCACATCAATCAGGACCAATGGGAAATGTCGACCTTCCATATCTTTGCATTCATGCATTTAATCATATTATCAGCAAGAAATTGTGAGCCCTCATTTGCCTTTTTTTTTTTCCCCTTTAATTTTTATAAAGAAGGGTGCATGCCAGCTGCCAATGAAAGAATTCACTGAGGATGGCATAACAGTAAAGAAATTGATAACCTTCACTGCTCTTCCTCCCCCTGCAATATCTTCCATTTTGTTGTTTTGTAAGTTAACCTTCATTGCGACTCCTCACTCAACATCTCCCATTTTATTGTTTTATGAGTCATCCTTTTTATACTTGCAACTAGAGGAATTCATAGATCTGATACTGTAAAAACTGAGATATCTATTACTAGTCAATACAGGACACTGGAAGATTACCACTCAATATCTCAGACGATACTGAAATGACCTTACCCAAGATACACAACTCCCACAATAATATATTTCTGTAAAAGTTATCCAAAAATGCAAAAGATAAATAGCAAAAAGAATGCATCATAAACCATATATTTCTGTATGAAATTGAACATCAGATTCCTCTTTTGCCTAAATTATTTGGACCTATAACCTCTTCCCATACCTTATCACGGCTAAATATTAAACCTCATACAGAAATACATGGCAATGCATCCAAACATGGTAGGTTATTAATTCTTACACCCAAGATTTCCAAGTAAATGGACATCTAATGCCTTTCCCCTTTTTTCGCTAGATTCTAGATTCCCCATTTTTATCAATAAAATCTAAATAGTATCATCAAGGCATGTGAATCCATATACAAAATGATGATTAAAAGATAAAAGATTTATAAAAGAGACGGACAAATTAAACAGGAATGGAAAAGAGTGGACTTGATGTAAAAGCGAGTAAATATTGATGAGTGGACAGTGAAAAGCATATCTTCTTTGGTTTCTAAAATTTTTTATGCATGAAGTTGAAATGATTTGTGGAAAATATTCAAAATGTCTAATCAAAACTTTGAATTCATGGTAATTCGTACTTGAATGACTATAGGTTCCATTTAAGGAAAAATATCATTATTGTAATTCAAGAAATGAGGTTTGATATGTTCCCGTATACATAGATCCCGTATTTTCAAAATTTCTCTTCTGGCTTTGTTCAAGCAACATTTTCAGAAGTATTACTCTTCATAATCATAGTCAAGTTCAACGTACCTTAATCACACAGCAACCACAAAAACAAGATGCTCATCGTGGGGCAGTCAGATATATCTCTCTACACCTATCTGATGGATTTACAGCTTACATGTTCTGAAGTTACAATACAACAAAACAAGGGTCAATCTTCATCAAGAAAACCTGCAAATAACAGATATATTTGCAATTCATAAATGTCTCAAATACAGTTTCAAATTTGATCTTACCTTAATATAAGGACAATGACTTACCTCCTTTTTCAGAGATTGATCTGCAAACTTCATGATAAGAACAAGACCCAAATCTGATTTGAAATAGCCATATTCTGCGTGCAATTTTTCACAACTAGAGTCTACATTTTTTTCCGTTTGAGAACCTGCAAAAATGTTTCTCCATCTAATTCTTGCATTTTTTTCTTTTTCTTTTACTCAACGGAGAACGTATAGTCCCAAAAATCTATGTAATTTCATAATCTAAAGGTTCTATAATACAGATTAGATACAGATTGTTGATTTCTGGCAATTCAAAGTGATAAATATATATCTCAGCTACTTGGGTGTTTGATTTATCCAGCGAAGTAACTAGAATACAGATCATGTAGGAACATGAACTTGTACAAAACACACAATCAGAATAGCAAAAAAATCACTCTTATGCATCTTACATAATAAGGAAAACCCGAAATCGTTGGGGGCAACTAGTCTTATCCTGAAACAGAGTGCACCGTGTTTACATTTTTTCTTAGGAAACCATGAATTTACAATCACTGCCTAGAAATATTCCAACATCTTCTCAAGAAAACAAAAAAATAAGCTTTTCGAGGGCTTGCTAAAAATATTAGCATTCAATCAATACATATTAGCTAAGACACACATTCAGCAATGAAATGGCAGCAATTTTCGTTATTCTGGAATAAATTATTGAGATGATTCTGCCAGAATGTATATCATATGATTTGCAGCATACTTTTAACAGGAATATGGATGAAATGCTGATGGCCCACAATATGTATTGAGGAAATTTCCTTGAAACTAAGTGAATCAAATGAATTTCCAGATCTCAAATAATGTGTGAGATTACAGCAGCAATTTTCTTACTGCAGCAACCTAGTCCGCAAAGTTCAAATCTCATAGCAACTTTTTCTAACAGTCAGTTTCAACACTTAAAGCAACTTATTGCAAAAGTTGTTGGAATTTCGAAGCATCAGGTAAGCTGAACAGCACCCCCAGGCACCTTGACGTAAAAACTCAGCTTCCAATCACACTGCTAAACTGCCTGCAACATGAAAGAAGGCAAGTAAGGATCTGGAGAAAGCAAGCAGGTTTAACTATATGGATCTTTTTCATTCTTACAGTAAGATTTAAACAACAAGCTTTTTGCAAGCATCAGAAAAGAGAACCTCAATATACACTTTTTTCATTGCAAATATATGGTGCATCCTGTAAAAGGAGATATGCACAATCTTTTGCTTAGAGAACCAGTTAAACATTCATTAACAAAATCAAGTAACACACTAGAAATAAGCAATAATAAGCAAGTCACTTACCTTGTCCATGATGCGATCAAAGCATTCTCTACCATTCTGATTCACCATCAACTGCTCCAACAAAAGCCCAAAAAGGGTCAACAAAACAGGTGATATATGCAAATTGACAAGGCAGTGACTCAGCAGTGAACATTTTGTTTCCCTCCTCTACGTCTTCGCTCATACACCAAAAGTTTCTTTTCCCGCACCCCTCCTACTTCCCTTGCTGCTTCTTTCTTTTCAGCATCCTTTTGTGATAAATTTTCCACAACAATATTCCCATTAATCAGGTGTTCTCCCATGGGCACTTTAGGACCAGACGACACATCATCTTCCTTGCTGCACTCAGTGACTATCTGAAGAAGTTCTAATGGAGTGGATGCAGGGTCAAGCTCCCAACATCCCTTAGGAGCATGGGCAGCTTCCTGACCCGAAAGCTTGTAAGAAGGGACTTGATGTGAAAAGCGGAACATTTCCCCCCTTGAAATTTTCCAAGTTTTACTCAGATCCAGATGCTTCCGAAACACAGTCCTGAAGCCAGGAACTTTGACCAGGGGAGCAACAGACACACCACAATCCTCACTATAATCTTCAAGGACTTCAACCATGTCATAGCTATGTATAATCTCATCTGCTGTAAACTCGTTCCAATCAGGGGACCAATTCCTATAGAGTGCCCAAACATCACCCTTTAGGGGATAAATTTGAATTACGCCTCTAGGCCCTTTGGTCCACTTCACTCTATGTGAGAAAGAATTGAGAGAGTTATAGATTTCAGACTTTCCAATCCGCAGTTCTCCACATGTCTTGGGAAAGCCAGATCCTACCCACTTCACAGGGCTGAATTCTAGGTTGCTTTTGGAACTAAGCCAACTAATTCGCATTTTAAACGGCTTTGTGGATATCAAATTGTGAACCAGAGAATAATAGCGGGGCATCCCATCATCATCGTCATACATAGCCCAAATTTGGTTATTACCAAATGACGACTCCGCACGATTCTTGTCAAAATCATAAAAATCTGGATCTGGGACGCTCATCGAACTTCCCGTACAATCCACCTCCATATCAATTGTGGGTGTAACACAAGAAGGCTTCTCAGTCTGATCTGTATCTTTGACATCTGTAGACTCTTTCAACTTGCTGATATCAGCTTGCACTCCATTAAAAGATGCATTTTCCATTTCTTTGTGCTGCTCTTTGACCTTCTTCTTTGAAGAAGATGGTTGAACAGTAACCGGATTCACCACACCCCATTCACTAAGCATCTTCCGGATATCTGTCATAGCCTTATACAATAGCAAGCTCCGAGTTTGTAAGTGGGACATCTCTGCAAAGCTGTTAGAGCAACTTGCTCCACCAATCTTCATTGTCCCTGTTTCTGTCATCGAACCACCTCCTCTAATTCCGTTAACCATGTGGCTTGCCATGCCTTTTCTTATTCCACTCTTCATCCCGGGTTCAAGTGGCTGCCTCTTTTTCCTGGCCCCCCCAGCTTCTAGTCTGGAAGTGAAATTGGCATTAGATGACATACCTGATAGACCTCCATCAGTCTGCATAGAAATGTGAGTCCTCTGGGTTGGCTCTGAAAAAAAGGTTGACCGGAAGCTTACAGTTGACAATGCTGATGAAGAGGATATTGTAGCATTATCAAATTGTGGTAAAACACCATAAGAGGGAGTCAACTTGCCTGATAGGTCACTGTAACAAGATCCCATTGAATGTGCGTAGCCACAGAGTTGTTCTTTATTAGATATATATTCATTTCTCACCATCTTACTAGAATTCTTCTGCAGCTGGGATGAAGCCCGTGATGCAGATGGTGGAGGCAGAATCTCAATGGCCACAAATGACTGACGGCAGTTAGGACAACGAAGATGCTGGTTCACATAACGGGTCATGAACTCGAACTTCATTTCGCAAGCATTACAGACAGTCCAAAATGAGGTCTTATATGGTAGTGGAGGAACTGAAGCACAACTTAGATGGGTAGCTCCAATCCAATCACTTGGACTGAAATTTTGGTTACTTGGACCTGGACTACAGAAGCGATCATGATTTTGTGGCATAAAAATTTTTCCGTTTGTGTCTATGTCTCGCATGCTCCTCAAGTTCCGCCTCTGATCATAGGATATTCTCTTCATCTTATCAGAAAGAACACACCAGGCTTCAGATAATATTCTGAAAGCACCATCTGAACCAACTGCTTTATTTTTGTCAGAAGTAAGAATAAAAGCAAGATTGCTATAGCTCTCCCTGATTGTCTCGTCATCTGCTGATGGTTGTACGCCAAGCACCCTGTACCAATCAACTTCACCGTTTATTTTATTCTCAGCACAGACATATATATCCAGGGTCGCCAATAACTGAGAAAGGCCATCAAGAGTAGGATACATCTTCTGGGCCTGCACAGCAAATCTTAGGGCTCCATTTACATCCATTTCCGTGATCTTCTTCTCCGCGATTTCCTTTGCCTTGAGAGCCTCGTCCTTGTTCCATTCCATATGCCTCTGTTGATTGATCTTTAACTTCAATGCCTTTTACTATACTTAGCTACTAGAAAACATTGAACATATCAATTTCAGCTCGAGGAACAGGATCAGGATCTTCATTCCACCATGAAATGGCCAGAATTGGTTGAGGCAACCTAAAAGCAAGGGAAACCAACCCGAGGAAAGAAACACGTGAGCGAAAACGGAAAATAAAAACGTGAACTTAATGATGACATATGGTAAAGAGCAATAAACACAAAATTGGTGGCAAATAAAGAATGGTCATGATACATGCACATGTAATCTTTAATACACATCGATCAATCTAATAAAAGCAAATTGTACAAAGCAGTCTGCCAGGCTTCCAAAGTAAATGCAGTGATTGATGACTTAATGGTATCATATACCACGTAGATTGAAGGTAAGGAAACTCAGAAAATGCAACCAAATTACTTAATGTGCCTGACAAAAGTATGCCGAGGATAATTCTAATATTTCATGAAAAGAGTGCCTAGAGCAAAGAAAAGGAGGGAAAAGGACAATTCAAAAACCCAAAATTTAATGGACGTAAAGTGATAAAGATCAGGCAAATTACAAGGTCGATATTTAATTTGTACAAACTAAACACAATGAGAGAAAAAGTGAGGAGGAGAAAGAAAAAGAAAGAAGAAGCAAGATGCTAGCATGTCTGCTATCCAATCACTCACAATCATTAATAAATCCAAGAGCAAATGAAAAAGAACATGATGTACACAATTCATAAACTTCCATGCATTCAGGTATCAAACATCAAAAATAAACATAACAACTACAGGGGCAAAAATAAGAACAGCAGAAAAAATAAGAATAGCATAGAGCCAGCAAAGCATTTCCACAGGACGGATTAACAATATCACATAAAGACGGAAAAGGAATGACCAAGCATAATAGGCAAGTCATAAACTGCAATCACGTTGCACAGTAAGGTAAAATTCAAAGAATAGTAAGCAGATGAATTAAAGAGAATAAAAGTCGAACTAAAATTCTAGATTCCTATCATTAATTCCATCAGAAGAATTGACCAGAAATAACCGCTGGCCGATAGGCGTTAGCTGTTAGCCGTTAGCCGTTAGCCGTCAGCCGTTATTCTTATTTTGACAGTTCAATTCATGGATGCATCAGTTTCTCAAGTTTTGCCATTAAGAAAGATGACGATGAGCAACAATGAAAAAGTGCATGGATCAACTGATCGATGTGAGATACTAGAATACCCAATGGCAAGAATTTTACAATGCAGTTGATCTAACAATTTACGACAAGGAAGATCAGCATGCAGCAAAGCAACTTCCAGACATAAGACTCATGGCCAGAAGCTATAAAAGTGCTCCTTTTTCATTGAATTCCCCTGGATATCTAGAACTTGTAGGAAGCAAATTGGTTCTTCCTGTCCTAGCAGGAAATTCTAACAAGGAGAAGGCTTATCTAGACAAACTGAATTGTTCTATCAGATTGAAAACACGGATCATGGAAAGGGTGATAGCACACGAGAACTGCATTGATAGAGATTTCCGCCATTGATGTACTTGGGATAAAAGGAATTGTACCAGAGGGGACATTGACATTCCTCAGACCGGCGCCCTGATCTGATGACGGCACGCACAGAGGAATACAGTTTTTTTTTTCCTGCAGAAAAAATCTTATCAGAGCGAGGGGGAAACACTGGCAACTCTAGCACTGAGAGACAAGGCACCGATTCAATTGAATTGAATTGAATGGGAGCTTAAGGCCTTTTTGGCTTTCTTATTTAAAAGTTCCGTAACTAAAATTCTCTCCATAGTTAAAACCCTAACCACGGTTAATTTTTTTTTTCTTTTACCTCTTTTATTTTTCTTGAAAATTTAATAATAATAATAATAACTACTACTAACACCGTCTTTTTAAACGATATTAAACTTTTACTTGTATTATGTTAATAAAAAGTATTAATTTTTCAGTTCATCTGATATATTTGCCCACTGTTGCATTCCTTTTTTTGAATATAAAAAATGAATAAAAAGGGATTAGAATTATCCAGAATCGAGAGGATGATATGGTAACTGCTATTTCATGGAAAGGGTGCGTGTTAGAGTCTCGGGTTCCTAGAGAGACTCTCGTGGGTAACGGATATACCACGTGTCACTACTTAAGTGGTATACCCATTACGAGTCAATAAAATTAAGTCGTTTCAATTTTTTTAAATAAAAATAAATTAATTTTATTAGATTATGAAACTATATAAGCGGTATTGTCATTACACACAAAAGTTTCTCCGGGTCTGAAAGGGTCTTGACTTCTAAGAGCCAAGAGAGGGAACCATCCGCCCTAGCAACTCCTGGCAAAGCAACGCCGATGGCCTCTCTCAACATGGTAACTAGTTTTTATTTAGCAGTCAATATATATATATATATATAAAGACCCACTAATTTTATTTTCTTATTTTTTTTCCTAATATTCATTTAATAATAATAATAAGGTGGGAAAGGGAGTTTTACTATATTATTATATATGGTGAGTTCATCATTGTCGGAACGAATTTTAGTATATTAACAATACTGATGCATTTGCAGGTGGCTTTTTGAAACGGACGGCTCTTGCCATTCTGCATTGCCATGTAAATCATATAGGGGACTGCGAGAGATAGGGCATTGCCATGTACAGAAAAGCAACTTTGTATGTCGTATGCAGTTAACTCTGTATGTGATTACTAACATGTTCTACCGTATGCATGCATGTATGTAAACTGACTTCTTCAGAAGATTGTTGTTTTCAAGGTTAAATATGCATGTATGTAAGACGCTGTTATGGAAGAATCCTCGAGGTGCACCAGGGAGGTTCTGGTGGACACTAGCAGAGCAATGCTTGGAGATATGGTTTATCCATGGCCTTACAAAACAAGGTCTGCTTGTCCAAACCAGACAAAAGATGAAACATATCACTTGCTAGCATTTGACTCCAAGGCAACTGAATTACATAAAACGAAAACGAAACTTGCAAATGGGGGCACGGTCCAGCACCTCCAAGAACTAACTCTCTTCTGCTCCGACTGACTCTGTTTCCCGTTTCCCTTTTTCTTGATCCCCACGGTGGATGGAGATTCTTTCACCCGCATCAATCTATATACGACAACATTACAGATACAAGCAAAGATCCTATCAACAGAAGGCATGATCCGGGGGATGGTTCATCAGTTGCCTTGCCTCGAGTTCCATATCCTGCATCATTTTGTGTTTCCATGGGCTTCTACCGAACAGGCTCTAAGAAATACTCACGGCTAGCCTAATAAAGAACCCATCAAAAGAAAAGGCCTAAACACTCATCACTACCTTCCCGTCAGGGTCAAGGGGGCCTACTAATGCATTGGATCAATGGGCCTGGACAGCCCAATCCATATCATATGCCCATTACCTGTTGCACTGTACACTCTCTTATTTTGTTTCTTTTCTTCCTGCTCAAGCAGCGACGGTGATGCATCCTCCGGTGCGCTTCAACCGATAGCACCCTTCTCGATCTTTTCTTTTTCTTCTTTTGTTTTTGAGGGCGGAGGGGGAGGATCTCGGGGGAGCGTGATGGAAGACAAGAGCTTGAGCCCCAACAGCATGCAGGAGCTAGCCGTCCAAGGTCAGAGGCATCTCGAAGCAACCGTGGAAGCGGCATTCTTTATCCTCGCTTCCATGAAGGACGAGCTCTGCAACCCCGTTCTTTGGTCCTCTGATGGTCACTCCTCGAACGGCGTAGTAGCGGTCAACGGGGACTCCTCCTCTGACTCCACCTATCACGCGGATACCGCTGTAACCAGCGGAGGAGGAGGTGCCCTAGAAGAAGCTCGCCTCCGCTATAAGAGCTGCGTCTCTGCTCTACGGGCTGTTCTCTCTGCAATCCCTAGTTCCCAGAAGGTCGTTAGCAGCTCCTCCTCCTCTTACTCCTCTAGACCGTAATTCATATGCTTCCAAATGCGTATAGTATACTTTCTTAGAGTTTGCCATCGATGATTACTGATCGATATATGCTCAAGGAAAACATTGTTAGTGCTCACATTTTAGGAAGGATGTGATCAGTAATTAGAACTGTCACCAACGTTGAATTACAACCGGAAAAAGTGATCTTTACTTTCCTTCTCCTCCTGCTGCTGCCGCCGCTGCTGCTGTCGCTGTTTCTCTTGAAAATTTCTTCAAATCGCAAGGAAAGATATCTATTAATCGGCTGAAAGAAGCTTGTTCATGCAGAAGCTTCACACTTTCTATATCATAAGCTCCTGGTAGTAATAATGCAGTCTTCGTCATTTGTTCTTATGAATTTCTCTGTCAGCCACATGGAGGACAAGATGTGTCTCTTGAGTAACCGCATAACTCCTCCTGTATTTATCTTACCTGCAGTGCCTCTTCTATTTAGAACCGCTTGATTAATGACTTACTAAAAAACTCAGGCTCTGTGACTCTGTCACTTGATACAGGTAGGTTCCGCCGTGAGCAGTGCATCCATTGCTGATGAGGACGAGCTTGAGAGGTTGGAAGAGCGAGCCTCAAACCTAAGAAAGGTACTTATATTTTATAGTGTTTCTGTTCAATCCTTGCTCTTTCTTCACAGTCATATGAAGCATTCCCCAAAACCTTCAATGAGGGTATACTGTTTACCGCATATGACTCAAATCCAGGGATATCTATTGTGTTTTTCGTATTTACTATTGAATACATTTTCCAGGAAAATGCTGGTGTACCATTTACATTGGTTCATTGAGATACTGACAAGTTTGGTGCTGAACAAGTTATCATTGTAGCAGTCGTATTGTTCTGTGGCGGGTTCTATTTTTGTTCCCTGTTCTTTATCAAGGGATCCTCACTGAGGTTTGTTTTGAATTCAGGAGCTGGAGAAGAAGAACACCTCCCTCAAACTTCTCATAGATCAGCTACGTGATCTTATTGTGGATATTTCAACTTGGCAAAGTCCTTGTTCCATTTGAAGCTAGGAATGGATGCTGTCATTCAGAAAGGTGCTGTCCTGGAACATGCTTCTGTGCCGGGCTGTGGTATAGGATTTCCTCATGACACAAAGTAGTTGATTATCGTATGATGCTTGGCCTTTGAATTAGTCTCACTGGGAGGAATGTGTGTGCGATTGTGCTGAGCCTATAAACTGTTGCAATCTCTAACCCATCGTTGCATTTGCAGTGACATAAGTGTACAAGTTGATATTGTGTCCACCAGAATCATAATTTTTTTGCTTAAAAAAATTCAATGCTGTTTTGCATGCATATTGTTCCGCAAGGAGTTACCTCATGATCTTTTCCATTGAGTTTAGATCATGAACGGTTTCCTTCTGAATCTTCTACATCTTTCCTAGTGACACGCTCTTTCTTAGTGAGTTCTGGTTGGAGAATGGGAGGACTAAACCCTTTTAAGGAAGCAATTAAGGCGTTGACTTGCCCAAAAATTTTTAGCTTGAAGCCATTTGGCCATTCTGGCTGGCTATCTCAGTAACAATGCAGGCTGAGGTCTCAGCCTCTGCCCTTCTGGATACCCTCCATGGTCAGTTCTGATTCTGTGTAAAGATCAAGTTGCTTCATGTTTGTTTGGTTGAAATACGTACTTTGGTCTCTCTGTCCTTTCTTTTTTTCTAAAATAATCTGAGTTTAGGTTTGATATCCAACTGTACTACAAGTTTCCTTAGCTGGGAATCCAGACGCTTGTTGCATTGTCACTCGTAGGAGAGAGTCTTCGACCATTCATAGACACCAGTAATAACTCCTATTTCAGTATGTACCTTGAGCCTTGACATTACACAGGAACTTGTCTTGGAAGATGGGTTGTGATTGCGGTCATCTCATGGCAAACTGAGAAAGATGCGCATTTTTTTCATCTTTGAAACCAAAAGAAACAGGAGATAACTTGCTGACATGGGCATCTTTTTTCATTATGACCATTGCCTTTGACAAATTTGAGAAGAATGCACAAACTTAGTATAATAGTTGAGGGAGATTTGAGAAAAGGCTTCAGTTGTGTGTTGAGGACCTTGAAGTAAGAGACGACCGCATATCCACAATGGCTGACTCATCGGCGCCCAGCTTGAGGGCCTCTTTGCTCGCTCTCATGAATCTCGATACAGCACCTCTCACGTAGTCATGAGCTTGCTTGACAGTCATCTTCTTGGTCATATCATCCGGGAAGCTGCTCAGATAGTGGTCTCCATTAAGAACAGCTGCCAATTGGACTATCTCACCCTGAAACTGAGATAGACCACCATTTTCCTTTGCTTCTGTGGTCCTCATAGGTGTCACCTCCGGCAACGTCACTGCAAGGGATTAACCACAGTATTTTTCTTTTAAGGGCCATGGTTTAATTTGGAGCAATGAACTGCTGGTTTGGTGCTTAAATCACTGCAAGTGTACATACCTGGGCAATCAGTTCGAGGAGAGGATAATTCCCCAACGACCTGCTCAAAAGTGCCAGCCCAAGCGTCTCTGTGAGTCAAGAAATTGGATGTGATGTTGAATATTTTCTTTATAGTTGCAGGGATGGAGGAGTGCTCGAACTCAGAATTTGGAGTCGGTCCTCTCGGGCTACTTATCACTGCAGGGCCAACCAAGAGACAGAGGTAAAACATTGCATGCATGACAAACACCAAAGAGAAGCCAACATTGCAGAACGAGTGATATAATCCTTACCAGTTCCTTTTTTAATCCAAGGAGAGATCATGATCGTTGGCACACGAACTCCGAGCCTATCGAACTTGAAAAAAAAAGGGGCAGGCCCGGTGTTCCCATCGGGGTTGGGAACATCACTGAATGGAGTCTTGACATGATCGTAGAAGCCTCCGTGCTCATCATAAGTGACAATGAATAGAGTTTGATTCCACTGAGGGCTCGCTCGCAATGTCTCATATACCTCCTTGACCAGCTTTTGCCCATTAGCTACATCATGAGACGGGTGATCGTCGTTAGCTGGCAGGCCCACAATATCGAAGTATCTTGGCTCGATTACTGTCAAGTTGGGCAGATTCCCATTTCTAGCATCCCTCTTGAACTTCAAGTCATACTGATGAAAGTTCAGCACATACTTCAGTCTCCTGAGATTCCTGTAGAACAGTGTGCTGGGAATGCTTTGATAGTAGATTCCAAAATCTAGACCATTCTCATGGAGTGAGTCGAAGATCGTCTTCTGAGGGTAGCCAAGAGCCAGCTGCCTCACCACATGACTGGTTGATCCATGAGAAGTTGCGGAGTACACAAACAGCCTATTGGGTTGGGTCGGGCCTGGAATCGAAGAGAACCACCGATCGAAGACAGCAAATTCCCGCAGAAGGGCAGCATACACAGGCACCGCTTCGGGTTTAAAGCCCTTCATCACCGTTTCAGAGAGGTTCTCAGACATGGAAAGGGCCTGCTCCACAAAGCCACTCATGGAGGGTATGGAACCTGAGCCGAATACTTGCTGAACCACGTCCTCAAAAGAGTGGCCAGGATCAGGGTCCACGAACGCGGCGTCGTCCGTGAAGCAGATTGTTTGCGGATTGGAAGTGTTGGTGGAGATTGGGTTGCATTCATCCCCAGTAACCCCATTAATGTTAGGATTAATCGTCTTCTTCATCCAGCCAAGCATGTGATCGAAAGAACGGTTCTCCAACACCAGCACCACAATAGTCTTGATGGGCTGCTGCTGCTGGGCTGAGGAGACCACTGAGACAGCTAGAAAGATGAGGAAAATGACAGCCGTTGGAGATCCTTCCATGCTCGTCCGACTTCGACTGAAGGAAGCCCAGCCCTCGACAGTGAAAAGGTGAGAGAGAGAGAGAGAGAGAGAGAGAGAGATGAGATCTTGCCTCTCGAGCAGATGCAGCTGGGTCTGAGGCCAGTGGACAGAAATGGCTTTTGCTTTATTTACGGAGGCGATGCTGTCGTGTGGATCAAGGAGAAGACACACAGGCAGTGGATCTTGGTGCTGATGCTGCTGGTATTGCAAGGGCAGTCCTAATCTCTTCTCAGATATTTCGGAGGAATGCCCCCTGGGTGCTATGTGGAGATCGTGAGAAGATTCTTATTTCCTTCCCAACTTGATATTAGTCTAATAATTCTCTCGCTAAATCTTAAATAGGTGATTCCACAATTAGTATTCAGGTTGAAAGCGTCGATATGAAGTTTCTCAAGAATTATGTTACGACTGCGTGTTAGTATTGAAATACGTCCCTGCACAGTACAAACAAAAAAAAGAAAGGAAGATTCTAGTTTCCTTTCCTTTCGCAGCTTGGCTGAAACCGAAAACCCTTTTTTGGCGCTTCTTTTTATGAAAAAAAGAAAAAGAAAAAGACGGAGGGATTGGAGTGTTCTAGGGTGCAGTCTACAGATTCTTGAAGTCATAGGAGAAACAGAGGAAAGCAGAGCTGGAGACAGGTATGAATCTGACTCTAAGTGGTAAGTAAGTAAAGAATGTCAAAGATTTGAAGGAGGAAAAAAACGGGAAGGGGAGAATTTGCCATATAAATGCCAATTCTGATTAGTTGTTGATGATAATGTAATGGAATTTTTTATCAGTGAGAAAGAGACTGGGACTGCGAGGAAGACAAAGTTCAGAGTGCTGGCAGTGGCCGGGCGTCACCGTTCACACCCACAGAAGTGCAAATTCCCCAAAAAAAAAAAGTGGAAAAATGCTTCCATTAGATTGCAAAGTTTTTTTTTTTTTTTATCGAATCCATTAGATTACAAATTAAATGAATGTATCAGCGCACGTGACATAACAGGACAAAATAGTTTGCAGTGGTGCTGCAGTGAAAAGGGACGCCAGTCAATTTGGAATTAGAAGGAAGAAACGCGTCCCTCTCTCACTCTCTCGTCTCTCTGTCTCAGCCTCGGCTGTGAATGGCTGAAAAGAGGTTCATACTCAGTTTACTTTACTGACCCCTGGTAACAGAGCTCCATCTTCTATTAAAATTGTATGTCGAATGATGAGCTGCTATACATGGACTTGGGGGGATTAGGAGGACACAGGACAAGTGAAACCGACAATCGATATGGCCATCAGTACCAAGCAACCACCCACATTTTTTATCATCCTGTCCCGGGCCAGTGAAGAAACGGAGTGGGTGGACCTTATGATTTGATGTCGAAGGGCCTGTGCTCCGACATGATAAGGTCACTCTTATTCAGTCACCCCTTTATTCACTCCTCCGGACTGGAGCCCCCTTCTGGACGGGGCTCTTTTGTAGCCGGAAAGAAAATGTTATTTGGAAGGTCGAAGCAATGCTTGCTTTCTCTGTTCATTTTAATTTTCAGATCACGCTCTTTTTACTGATCTGTCCAGTCTGAACAAATCACTCACTCAAGTGACTACTACTGGCTACGTGGAAGCATGCAGATCAACAATGGAATGAGTTTCTTTGGTCACAATTTACTTACGGGCAGACCTCCAGAATTCCGATCTGGAAGATAGGCTCATAGGAATGTGCTGCAGTAGACTCTTGGCTCAATTTCTTGATGCAAATCCAAGCCAGAGGAGAAATTTTCGATGTAAAGCTGCTGCTGCTGCACATCAATCCCAGGATGAACAAATCACTCACTCAAGTGACTACTACTACTGGCAGCGCGGAAGCATACAGATCAACACTGGAATGAATTTCTTTGGTCACAATTTACTTACGGGCAGACCTTCAGAATTCCGATCTGGAAGATGGGCTCATAAGAATGTGCTGCAGCAAACTCTTGGCTCAATTTCTTGATGCAAATCCAAGCCAGAGGAGAAATTTTCAATGTAAAGCTGCTGCTGCTGCTGCACGTCAATCCCAGGAAACAGCAAATTCGCTTCTACTTTACTCTCTTATCAGAAGGACATGGACAAGCGAGACTGCATTCATTCGAGTCTCCCACTTCTTCCCCTTGACTACCGACTGATGAATGCGCACCCACCTAGCATAAAACTGACAGTAAATCACTCGCCAACTCTGAAACTGGCCTGGACGTTGGAGATGTATCTCGCAGCTCTTGCATCAATGCGGTCTTCAGCAACACCTCATGAGTGGCAAAAGTTGCAGGCCTGAACTGGACAGAACTGATGCAACGGTCTGGACATGAGCAAAGAGCCAGTTGAAGAAGGCGACTGCAAATACCACAGGCTGCTTGGCTCACTGACTAGGCGCCACTGCTACCATTCCCGTGGGTTTGATGCTTGGAACTTATTCACAAGCACGTTCCTGCTACTACCAATTCTCATCTCAAATGTTCAGTCCAGGACATATCCAATTTATCTTATGGACATTACATGACATGGCAATTCTCATCCTATTGAACACAGCATACCTCAGCAGCTGGAGGATCGAGTTTTGGTTCCTCTAAGAGGATGGATCTCTATGGGGCCAAAGCCGATATCTCCGGACATTCTATTGTGTGATGGGCAGTAGTACACACAAACTCTGGCCCGGGCCTTGGTCTGGAATTGGATCAGGAGGAAGATAAAAGAAAACATTAAAAGACAACTCGTCCATGATATGGGTCCCGCTGCTAGTTAAAATGTTATTATAAACTGTAAAACACAAAAATGGTACTTACCAGTATCGACCATTGCAAATCTTTCCTTAGTTTCTTTCCTCTCTTTTCTTCTTGGTTGCTCCATGTACCCTTTTTTTTCCCTATCTTTATCAACATAACAACATCTCTTGGACGTCTTACTGATCATGCCAGCACACGATTCAAGCTGTGATTGCATCCAGGTCCAGACAATGTTGTGAGCTTGGCTTTCTTTGTGGGCAATTTAGGCTTTCTTTGTGGGCAATTTAGGCTTTCTTCTGCGTACAAGGATTCATCAAGTAGCCTACGCGTTGACATCATCCCTTCCCCACCAAAAGATCCGTCCAGTAGGAGTTGAGGCCATCCAAAATTTTTAAAGCTTGGGACATACAAACTCGTTCGTGCTCATTTTGCTACCGAAAATAAAACCACCTTCTGCTTCATTTATTCGTTCAACGAATTAAAAACAAAGTGGTAAGTGGCAATTAATAGACAAAACATAAAGGTCCACAGCACTATACATGTATATGCCCGAGCGCGCAAGCTATCGTGCCATAGAGGGCAACAATAATCTCGATTGGACATTATGTACTTATTTAAGTAAGATGCAATGCACTTGCAAGGACGTGCAAATGAGGGAAAGATTTCATCAACATCCCAGCAGCAAGCTCAATCGCCAGTCTCTGCTCCAACCAACCAAAAATCTGTGTCCCAACTTCCTCTTCTTCCTTCGCCCCTTGAGAGGATCGCATGGAGTGATATATATATATCATCTCCATGAATATGTCACCATCGCATCCTCCCGAGCATTTCAGCAACACAAGTGCTCGAGAAGGGATACAGTAGGTGAATCAGGTAAGCGTGGATAGAATAGAGGAGAGGAGGGAAGGAGAGATGTTGGACCGGCTCAATCAAACCAAATCTCCTAAAGGTGCAGTTCTTTGTGTCATTTGATCTGATTGAGCCGTGCCAATATCTATACCCTCCTCTTACTTAGCTTACCTTGTGCCAGCAAATTGCAGTGATCTGAAGAACTCATCTCTTATCTGTCACTTATTTTATACATCCACATCGTTAAGATGAAAAAAGAGCCCGCTATGCTAGTGTACGATAAATAACCTAACCACTAATATTCATAATCCACCACTACCATAAGAGAATTAAGGAAGTCTCTTTTCTCCTCATTATGGGGGTGGTGGAGTGTGGGTCATCACAAGATAAACGCTGCTAAAGACATGGGAACAGAGAGAGACTGGCCTAGCACCTTCTGGATTTTGCTCAGACAAACTTCTCGAGCAGCGCCCAATTTCACCACCGCAGAAGACTCCTGCCAGCGGGACTCCTGGGAAGTTCTTGGTGAATGGGGAGCTATCGGCTTTGAGGGGCCCAAAGAAGTACTCACCGCGTCCGCAGCACGAGAATATAAACCCCCCAAAGACCTCTTCCTTCTTAACACTGCTATTACCTGAGCTGGGCACTGTTCGATCACAGTTGGCAGCAGGAATGCCCAGATTTAACCTTTCAAGGCTCGCACTTACTTTGTCGCAGGTTGATAAGGCCAGAGAATTATTTGGAGCATAAAATTGGAAGCAATCCCCTGTTCTTATGCCGAGACCCTCGACATATAGGTATTCTTCATCTGCTCTGTGACGGACCAAGAAAATCTAGTCATTTCCAAGGGAAACAAAAACAGGAGAGGAAGATGGAAGATGAAAGAATCTCATACAACCATGGGCAAAAGAGCTAGAAAACAACGACCGCTGCTCTGAACACATCATCAGGCAGATCCTTCTTCCTTGCAATTTAGGGTACCTTTTATCTTTCTTTTTCTTTTCTTTTTTAAATGCCTTAGTTCGATTGTTTCAGTTCTGCATAAGGAAATTTTCTTTTTAAAGAATAAGGAGCTGCATTCAGTAACACATAGCATGGCTCCAGAAAAGGCAAGACTCCCAAAATACTGTAACCAGTCAGATGAAGCAAAGTACTGCAAACAACAATAGCAGGTCCGCCAAGCTAAAGAGGTTTCCCTACCTAAAGACTGCTCCGGATTCTCAAAATTCTCAAGGGATCTTAGCTACCAAAACAGGAAAGACTTCTACCATCTCTATTTCTTGATGTTAAACTGACCTGAGCTGATTATTTTGTGCTCGACGACTTCTTTGATGACCAAAAGAAACTACAATCATAAGTTCTAAGAAATTGGCATCAGGTAGGCCTTTGTTTTCTCCATGGCTTATGCAAATTTTTGCAGATTCATCAATATTACAAGGATTCAGGAAACATGAACAAGGTGTCATTCCTTTCAGAGATATTATTACTATTACTATCCAAAAAAGCCAGAAAAATACTACTCGTGATGCAACCAAATCTTCTAGTGAGCAGTTCATTATTATCACAGTTACCATAAAGCGAATAAATTACAGTGTTCGAACAAAAAAAGGAAAGAAAGAAAGAATAAATTACAGTGAAATGGAACTTGTAATTCTGTGAAGCCCACACGATCAGCAATTGTGTTTCTCACAACTTCCAATACAAAAGATTGTGAATAGACAGTTATTTATAAGTACAAGAATAGAGAGTAAAACGAAAAATTGCTGCAATTTTCATGAAGTATCAGAGAAATCCATAATGATTCTACTAATTAATACTACCACAAAAGTTTCAGAAGTTGCCACTAGAAATAGAAATAAACATCCATGTAAGAGTACAAATACCAAAAGCTAAGAAAGAGCTAACCTGAGAATGCTATGCAGTGACAAGGATGTCAGTAGACCTGCCTTCGCAGACCCAATGGAATATTTTCTTCTCTTTGTTACTCCAATATAGAGATCAAGATGGCCAATGATATTTCCCGGCTGTCATATCGCAAATAAGAGAGGTATTTAAGATTGTGAAAGGGCAGTACCAAAGCGCAGCTGCAACTATCTAATACAGTATGGTCACAGTCCTTTCAAAGAAGAGTTGTGTTGGGATTGCTGGAAAAAATATATATATGAAATTCTGAGAATTGGAGTAGCAAATTTGCAATTTTTGAAAGTTTTGTATCACCAGATGAAGCTATAACATGTTTCCCAGAACCGTTTTCCAGCACCAATCACAACTAGTTGACTAACAGGAAAAAAAATCATCCACTTTAAAAGTCATTTAGCTCAGCAAAAAAAAAATGCATCTTTGTAGAGGTAAGGTAAAATTGGTAGCATATTCTGGCATTTATGTTGTTAAATGGTTGTGCACACTAGCCCTTGGCTGAAATGTAATTAAATTTGGAAAGCAGCTGACACTAGGATCGTCAAGTATTGGCTAGCACTAATAATTATGGCATGGCTTCTTAAGATATATAACATCCAAATTACTGAATTCATTTGCATATTTGACATTTCAAAATTAATGAATC
This sequence comes from Lagerstroemia speciosa, assembly GCA_037672795.1. NCBI lineage: Eukaryota > Viridiplantae > Streptophyta > Magnoliopsida > Myrtales > Lythraceae > Lagerstroemia > Lagerstroemia speciosa. The sequence continues at coordinate 10,607,517 of CM075301.1, read as the reverse complement.
AGCATTATGCTCATCTGGAACATGTAGTCAGTTTCACATGAATGCACATGAGCATGATGCTAAAGCTATGGAGAGAGTAACTGACTGTTGCATGCAAATCCACTACTGATGAATAGGAAAGGCATATTAATATACATGAAGGCTATGGTCAGTATATTAACTGTAGCATTATGTAAAAGGATGCTAGAAATTTGAGAACCAGAAAAATGAAAGATAGAGAATATCTCACACAGAAAAGGAAAATATATTTATTATCTTATCAAAAGGAAAAGTACTAGTAGGCAGTGACTTATCATAATATGGGCATATCAGACAAATTGCTTTCAAGTGGCACTAAATTCTGAGAATGGGGCAAAGAGAAAAGAATGTTTAATAAAACAATTAGGAACAACCTTTCCATCAATGTGACTCATACAAACTACTCATAATAATGAGGGAGCAAAGGAATGAAATTTCTACATCCTTTATATCAAAGTCAAGAATTTTGATAAAAGCATTTTTACAATGAAAAAGATATTGATGTTGGCATACCTCTTCATCAATATCCATCATCATCCTTTCACCATCAAGAATCTCTTGGCTTCCTTCTCTTTTAGCAGTGAGCCAAGTAGCACGATCACTTGTTCTTACTGATACTGTCTTGTAAATTGGGCCCAGGGCTGATACACCTTCCGACAATGCAACATGGAACTTTATTTCCCCAAAACCTGCTCATTAAATATCACTTTAATCTTAACTTTAACTGAAAGCTGGAAAGGGGAAAGAAAACAAGGTGCAAAAAGAAGCCAGCACATTTCTCTCTAAGAGCACGCATAATCACCATTCCTCTATGATATCTCCCGGTAACATTTTGCCGATTGCTGGGACACTCCGATAATGTCTATACAACTCTAAACTCTGAGATTCACCTTGCAGGTGCTCAAAATGCACTTCCAAGCCAATCATTCATCTAAGATAAATCTATACTATTACAAACAGTATTAGGAAGAGTATTCAGTACTGCCTAAAGTTACAAATGACAAGAAAATATAAATGAAAGGAAGTGTAGCAATTGCGAAGAGGGAAAAAGAGATTGAATCATATGAAAAAGAATTTAGCTCAGTATGGTTCCATCCAAAGCTGCCATCAATACCTAAAGGGTCTCAAAAATAACGTGATATAAAACTGGAAAACAGGTCCTGCAAAGACAGCTAATCCTGAGCATATTTCCTGTATCCAAAACATATGGCCCTGACTTTGGAAAGTGAGTCTTATTAACTGTGAGATAGTAATTGATTTAGATAAGCAAAGCATATAAAGAAATTAAAGTTTCCCAATTCGAAGAGAAGACATAAAATGGTATCCACACCTTCTATTATATGAAAGAAAGATTATACTAAAGAAACGCTCATATATGAGTCTTTAAATAAAAGAGGAAGGCTTTATTACTAGAAGGCATGGACAAGAAGTTGAAATTTTACTAGCTCTAGGGAATCCAGAATATAATACAATGATAAGAAAAAAACTCATAAGAATTGTAAGTACCGTGAATGTTGTTTCTATCTCTTGCAAATGTAAGAGCAACAGCATTATCAACATAGCCATGACCACCATCAGATCTAAAGAAACCTCTTCTTTTATCTGCAGTTTGGTAAATAAAGCGGCCTCTTTCATCACCCGCAATGGCTGTTTGCATAGGCATGGCATAATCTGCAACACGCATTCGAACAAATCACCTTGCTCAAATACCCGAAAGGTAAAACCACATTCAGTACGAAAGCATGATATTACACTGTCACTGGAAGAGAAGACTCTAGCATTTGCAATACATGAACAGCAGAAATGATTTACTCGTACCTCAAACTATGACATTCACTGAATGTGGAACTGAATATGCAATCAGGAAATTAAAAAAAAAAAAAAAAAAAAAAAACTCACCCAGTTTCTCAATTGCACACTTGAGATCGTAACGTCCATCCTGCTACAGGACAAATGGCATAAGGAGGGCAATATCTTCCATTAATAAAAGTAGAGAGAACTATAAGATATGAACCCACCCCAAACATCATAATTCCAAGAGGCAGTGGCTGGCCTGAGACAGAGGACGAGAACTCTCTAACATCCATAACAAACTTGTCTACCATGATGGGTTCCTGATGACAAGCTAAATTTGTCAGCTGGCTTATATACATAATCTCAGGGAGAAAATGAAAATAGTTCTCTAGCTGACAAATGACAGACCCAAGGGTCACAGCGTTTCAACATTCCAATTGCCTCAGTTTACAAACAATTTTTCAGTAGATTTTCAAGAAATACAGTACATGCATATATCTTATCCAGTAATTATTTTCAGCAGAAAGTTTACATTGTTGGGCTATCCTATTCTGACAGTGCTACCAAAAACTTCAAGAAGGGCTCAATTCAAGTGATGTTTCCCTAAATCAAGGCATAGGTGCAAATGCACAGAAATTCCAATGTGACTACCTCACGTGGTTGCCTCAACGGGATAGCATCAACTTTTAGTCCTGGTACAAATCCCACAGTCAAAACGACACCACAGGCTCCACTACCATCATCACCCCGCTGAACCTATTGAAATTAAGTTTTTCAAAATAAAAGGACAAGAAAATGTTAGGATGCATCTAAAAGTTTATACAATCATGCAATAATTTCCTAGAACCATCTTGCCGCAAGGGATGCAAAAGAAGAGAACCATATTTATGCTGACCTCTATGACTTCACCAGTAGAAACGTCTCTTCCAATAATTCCGCTGGAGCAGGATACGATGATAGGAGTTGTAGCTCCCAAGTGTTTGGACGCCTACAAAAACCGATGTAATCAAACAGATAAACAGTTAGACCGAGTACTGAACAATCTTGAACTGATTTTTTCAAGATCATAGAAATGAATTGAGGCCATGGGAGATTCCGCACGAGCACAAGCATCCTTGATAAGTCACAATCATTTCCAACATTGACAATGGCGAAGTGGGGTCGGATTGGGTCTGAAAGAGCCTTGTCCAAAACCTCCCGCAGAGCACCCTGTCAACAGTTACAGACAACAGATGGATATAAAGCCAAGATAAGCAATAGTGGGTTTGTGTCGGGAGGGAACCCTGGAAGTCAATTCGGAAGTAGGTGCAGCATGTCTGACGAAGAAACTAACGTACGTACAAGGGGGGAAGGATTGAGGGAGAGGGCGGAAGCGAGGAGTGGGCGGGAGAGGATTTGACGGGAGACGCGGTGCCAGGTCTTGCAGACGCAGGCGGCCGATGCGAAGGAGAGGGCGGGTAGCCTGCGGAGGATGTTGTGGAGGAGATCCTCGTGGCAGAGAGCGAAGAATGGATGGGGATGGGGATGGTGATCGTATTGGGACCTAGGCCTGCTGCTCGTGCTCGCAGGAGGAGAATCAGCCATTTTCGTTGCCGTTGCCAACTATGATCGACAGCCTCAGCTCAGCGCCAAGCAGCTGGTTAGGTAATCGTAGTCGTAGACATGAAAGAGAGGTGATCCGATCCGATCCGATCCGATGATCTTGTGTCGAACATATTATTCCTCCAGATCCAGACTTCCCCCTAATTTATAACTCCCTCCTGGGCTGGGCTGGTCTTGGGCTAACATGGGCCGGTCCGGGCCTGGCCTGGCCTTTGAATGCAGCCCATGCGTGCCGTCATGGAGTCTCGGTTCAAATAGCCGTGAACCGAACCGTTACACATCTTAACTGGGTTCACTGATATTCAACTCCTCCTCCTATTCCTAGAATTCGTCCAAGGCCAAGCGAGTTATGGAGACTGAATGCCACGTGGTCATGCTCATGCAGGAATCAACTTTAACAACTCGTAACACAGCATTTTCTTTCTTATTCGAGGTAAGAAAGAAAGCCTAACTCGAGTTCGACACTGCTCGATATATTACCAACTGTGGTGCCCAGTATATATAAACTTGATGTGCAGCTCACATAAGAAATAGGAGCATAATTGAGAACAACTCGTTCTCATATTTATAATATAATAAATTAAATTTTAATGAGTTGATTTCAATTAAACCATGTGATTTTATGTATTAGAACATCTATCAGTTAGGTTTTTTTTTTTTTTTTTAAATTTCCCATGTTTTATATCCAACTGATTGGAAGCCCTTAGATAATAAAATAATATTAAGGAGAAACAAAACAAAGCATACAGTGAAAAATCCTGAAGAGTATGGTGAGACGATGTACACATATTTCCTCTTTTCTCCGGGAGGTCCCCTTGATTAGTCAGTGACACTTTATTTTTTCAAAATTTATTGTTCTACTTTTATGTATTTAAGCAGAAGAGAGAGAAAATGAAGAAGAGGAGGAAGTAGAATAACAAAAAAAAAAAAAAAGAGTACAATTGAAACAAACAGGAAAAGGGCGTGCAAAGAGGATCCGAAGAGGTTTTCTGGTCGCCTCGCTGTGGAGTGGTTCGGATTATCTTAAAATTAGCTAGTCTCTAGCTAGCTTTGGAACGCCACTCTGTTCTTGCTCGGATTATCTCAGCCTTATCGGCTTCCATGCGCAGGAGATGTATGTATTCCAGGTCAGGCCTGCAGCTCCTACCGATCTCTCTCGAAGAATTGTCGGAGCCTTGACCTTCTGATGTGGTTGACGCTCTGCTGGAGAGAGACTCGAGCAAATTCGACTGCCGACACTCGCGCCGGTATTCCAGTGTCATGCTCGTAAGATGGTAAGCTTCTAACACGTTTATCGGAACGCTCTGCAAGACCAGAGATCTGTCTTTAGTTATTTAGTTATTAGCCGTGTCAAACGCAGCTGTAATTCAACTGATAACTGCAAGGAAAAAGGACAGCTTTATATGATAACAGACATCACAGACTTAAGACTATCACTCGGCAGTAGACAGGCATCCTTCCTTGTTAGGTCTCAACTCAAGGACTGGATGGCTATCCGGGATTAATGGAGAATCGAACAGTTTAATCACCTCTAGAAGCCATCCGATGTATTTGACATTGTTCACGTGCTGGTTAGCATCCATGTCACTCCATCTTGGCTGGAAACAAGAGAGGGAGGGGGAAAGAAAACCTGTTAAAGGGAATGTGACCAATGAATGGAACCGAACCACCGATGGCTCTCGTTTCCCAGAACATATCGGGCCATAATCCCACGAGATATAGCTAGATGGAGAATTAATCGGCAGAGGATGTGGTGATGGTGATGGATGACTTACTGCTAGCCCGGAACGGATCCTCTCAGCCGTTCCATCAGTGAGCTTGTCGATTTTGTCGACACCATTCTCTGCGGCATCAGGAATGGCGAGTCTGTTGAGGTAGAATGGTATGACTTCCTGTTTGACTTGTTCCGGGATCTTAGAGAGCCTCCGGGTCTCCCTGTTCATGATCACCCATGTGCTGCATTGCATGCACCCCATATAACATTCCATATGCGGGGACGGTGAGGTGGGACGGGCATTTTTGCAATTAAAAAAGAAAAGAATGGAGTTTTATCTACCTCGTTGCTCTTGTTATTATCTCCTTGGTGTAGTAATCACGGATTATCCAGTCTCTGCGCATCCCATTCTTCCCCGCCGCATCGACCCAGGTATCGATCTCAACCACATCTCCCCTGCCATATACATGACAATGGGAAAGTACTATCAAGGTAACAGACGTGTGGAGATGGATCAATGGTTCTTCTTCCCTTCATGCATTGAAGGGAATGGAAGCTGCTGTACTGTTATAATTAATTACCAGCAGCTGTATCTCTGGACTTGAATGTGGATACGGGTGACAACCCAGATGAGCTTCCGGAGGCTCATCTCTCGGGTCGCACCAAATCCATTACCAGCAAGGCCGGAGCTGGTCACATGGTTTAAAGCCGTCTCCTGCATATGCAAAAGCCAACACATTTTCTTCATTCACGTTAATATCAATGGATCGGACATGCAAAATCTGCATGAATCATTTGTGTGTGTGTATATGTATGTATGTATGTATGTATCTATACACACACACCTGAAGGAGGTTCATGAGGGTCTCCATGGTGGCGGTCTTGTCTGGACCAATTTCATAGGACCGGATGATGAAGGTCTGCCTGTACACGTGGCGGTCTTCCACGAACCTGCCCAGCAAACACGAATGGAGAGGTGTGTCGGCCGGGCTCTCGTTAAGCAGTACAAAGTTGGCGTCCTTGGTTAGGGGTACGCCATTCACCTTCTTCCTGAGAACTGGCTGCAGCACTCGGTCGTTGCTGCCAGAACTTGCAGTCACCGAAAACCGCCTTGCCCTACCTGCAGTCAAATCTAAAATTTTTCCAGAATAGAGACGATGGGCATTCGACATCACAATCAGATGATGATGAACACCTCCTCCTACTAATGGTAAGCATGAGTCTCCTCCTCCTCCTCCTCCGCTGCCGAGAGGGCAAGGTGAGGAGCGGCATTTGAAGGACAAATTGCTCATGCTGCAGGCTCCCATGAGGGCATTCATTGTTTTTTTTCTCGCTGGCAACAATTTTGTATCGTGTGATTAATGATATGAAGTTGGGTTTCAGTAGTTTCTACATGATGAATTTGTTTCCAACTAATTAATAATAATATTCAACGAAGGAGGTGAGAAGATGAAGAACAAGAAGAGGAGGAAGGGATGAGGAAGTTCAACCAAACCAGTGCTAATAATGGGAAGGGAAACGTACAGCGAATGGCTATCCAATCGTTAGCTTACGCGCAATTGTAGTAAGTAGTCAATGGATGTTGTTAATTGGATGGGAGTGGAAAAGAATGGGGAAGGGGAAAGAGAGGAGACAGGAATGACCAGAAAAAAGGGGTGGGGGACAGTGACTGACTGACTTGACTTTTCTTAGCATTTTGCTGCTAAAAATAAGGGAAGGTCAGGGCCTGGCTCCAGAGATTTAGTAGTGAGAGGATTTAAAGTTTCAAATCCTTACTCTTTTGATTTCAACACCAATACAATATGGAAAGGCAATGCAATAGAATTGCGGACAGTCAATGTGGTGGATGGAGTTGATGGTGAATAAAAAGCCGAAGGGGATCCTACTATCCGAGACAGAGAGATTTATTTATTTGGGCCTTGTCTTCCCACCTATCTTTTCTCTTGTTTTCCATCAATCGAATATTACCAACATGTTATTTTTTTTTTTTTTTTTGGTCGCCAGCCACGGTATCCAAGCAGGCCCCACCAGCGGTGAGATGGCATCTTTCAGCCAACCATACTTGACTAATCCGTTGGTCGCCCCGAGTCGCACGCCTGGCAATGGCGGGTGAGGCTCCCAAGAGGGGTGTCTGCGTACGTAAGGTCTCGAACCCGAGACCTCCTTAAGCGGCACCGAGCTGCTTACCACTCGGCCCAACCCCTCTTGGTATTACCAACATGTTATTAAAGTAAATTTGGTGGCTTTATTTTCTCCTTTTATAAGTAATATTTACATTAATCTTCAAAATAATTACAAGATGTGTACAAGCAGATCGTACTGGGCTTACAAGAGATGGGTTTCACACTGAACCCAATCACCTGACTCACCCACTCCCAAGACTTGGCCAACATTACCTCACTGCTCTCGAATGGGAGCCTGTATTGTAGCGTCAGGGAGACGAAACTCCCTATTCCCACCAAGCAAATTGTGTTGCTAACACGAGAAACAGCATTAAAAGAGGATCAGCTACCTAACCGAACAAATCCTTTTTTTTTTTCAAAATTTATTTACTTGTTTAGAGACCGGATCGACTCTATGTTGCGATAACATCAATTCAAAAAAAAAAATATAAAAATATATATATCCTCTTTATTATATTACTACATATGAAAATGGATCTTTCCAGTCTCTGGACGCAGAGAGACAGGCCGCATAAGTTAACCTCTCCTTCTTCCACGCGTCACCGACCCTTCCACCTTCTCGTTTATTAAGAGGAAAGGACACCGCGTAGCTTTAAGCATCTGATCAGAGAATAAACATGCAATTGCTTATTAAGAAAAAAGGAGGAAGAAGAAAAGAACAGCGGCCCCTCAGCCTCTCCACGTAGCTTTAAGCATCTGGGGCAGCGGTCGAGGGCTAGCAAGATTCGGTCGGCCCCGCGATTTAATTGAAAAAAACTATAACCATACTTTTGTTTATCATGTTTATCCCTTTATTTATTATATAGTCAATTACATTAATAATGAACTAGATCCGGGATTGATCATTAAGAAGAGTGATCGGTGCCCGTTTGGAGGTCTATGGTTGGCAGTTCTAAAAAGTGGGTTTTCGTGCCCTTGAGGGGAGTTGATCACGTTATCTCATCAATCTTTCGGTTTTGTCGGTGGAGGGCGGTCCATGGACACGTTTAAGGCAGACAAGGATCCTATACTAGCTCCTGGACTGCCACGTGGCGCACTTTTTGCCATGGTATTATAAGTTGGAGAAAGGTGGCCCCTGGCTGTTTTCATGAATCAATCGCCAAGGCAGACTCTTATCTTCCCATTTCAAGTTGATCGGTTCACTCACCATCCCCCGCTGCCTCCCGAAGTGATAAAAAGAAAGGCGCTTCTCACCCTCTCCGTGTCACACATTCTCACTCTGCGTAAGAAAAAGAGGAAGAAGAAATAATGGGTCGCTTCTGGACTCTGCTCACCCATGTCCATTCTCTTGCTGGGTAGTCTCTCAGAAATCCACAGACACTCAAAGCAGTGATGACTTTCATCACCATAATCTAGCGATCAAACGTGACAGCTCACTTTCATGTTTTTTGAATGCAGGCCTGGGTTGATGCTTCTGTATCCACTGTAAGGGGGTTCTTCATCACTTCCTTCCTCCATTAGTCATCGCTCTTGCTTACCTGTTGCAGAATGAATGGATATTTTTTACAGCACCGGGCATATCTTTGTGTCTTGTTATCAAAATCATAGGGTAGGGGTGATATCATGTTAATATCTGGGATGCATGCAGGTATGCATCGGTGATGGCCATAGAGAGCACCTCAAAGCTAGACGACGAGCAGTGGCTGGCTTACTGGATCCTCTACTCCTTCCTCACCCTCGCGGAGATGCTCCTCCACTCTTTCCTCCAATGGTACGTACTTACTTAAAAAGGCTACTTCTGCATAAATGTTAATCCAACGGGATTACTACCGCACTTACCCAAAAAGGCTAACTGCATATGTGCGCGCGCGCGCGCAATGAATTAACCCAATGTCCAGGATACCTATATGGTATGATGTGAAGCTGGTATTTATGGCATGGCTGGTCCTCCCCCAGTTCAAGGGAGCAGCCTTCCTGTACGAGAAGTTTGTGAGGGAGAAGCTCATCAAGAGGAGTCGGCAAGACAGGTCCAAATCCACTGCTGCTATTAGCAATGGCAAGCCCAAGAAAAAGTTCGTCGACTTCATCTCCCCCAAGAAAGTGAGTCTGAATCTGACCAATATTAACTAAAAATCTCTCTCTCACACGGTAGATATATATTAATGGGAGGGACGTCGCTCTGTGAATCTGGACAGGGGGACCATGAGGCCTACTGATATGACATGATCGAAGGGGAGGGATGGAAGGCTCCACTCCAGACACAGACATATATATTGTATCACTTCAGAATACTCTTCTCTAGGGTGGCTAGCGCTCTCTTGAGTTTCAGCAGGATCCTGCAGCATGGCCATGGCGTCGCCACCAAATATTTCTTTCTTTCTTTCTTTCTTTCTTTTTATCTTTTTATTTTGTGCCTTTTTTTGTGGCTCGTAATCAGTTTCTGAATAGGTTGCTTGACAATGGCATAAATAATTTACCTCTGCCACTTGCTCTAGATCTTACAAGTTTAAACTTGTAAATACAAGCCCCAAGCTTTTTGAAAGCTCTTCGTTGAAAACTAATTCTTGTTTCATCACCGAATAAACGAACTTGGACATTTCGAAGTGCTATAAGCATTTGACGACGGAATACGAATTGAGAATAAACAGGCGGACCGCTCGAAAGCTTGCCTCATCTAATTATGCAGTGTACTCTTTACAGGATACAAACAACAGGAGGATTAGATTACATCACTATCCGAGGTACCCAGCACATCAACAGGTGTTAACTCCTCACTTTGTCCCTTCGGGTTGGCCCATTAGAAACACGAAGCAAATCTTACCCACAGGGGAACGGTGACATGATGCATGCAAATTGTAGCACCGGGATCCAGCAGTTTCACAGAAAAAATGGGACCTCACCATCAACTTCGACCGTGGACTCGGCGACTAGGATCCTCATATCCCTGATTCCGTGAGTTATTTCCATCGCATCTTCACCAAGATGTTGGATCTAGCATCAACAGCACAGGGAAACTACCGTTGAGGCTATCAGGGATCAGTGGCTTCGTGGTTGCAGTAGTGATTCATGCATTTCATCTTTGTGTCCCTGAATCAGATTTAACTGCAAAAGAAATCAGACGATTATGCATGTAGTTCCATAACTAAGACAGCCGGATCTAGCATATCCAATAGAGCAATTGCTCTCCACAAACCTCTAATTTATGAGAGCGCGCAGAAGAAAAAGGGTGAATAAACAGAACACGTTGGAGACCTCAGCCGCTGGTGCGCATATATACAATCTACCTTTTAAGAGAAATCGAATGAAATAACCAATTTCTACTAAGTTGCTCTAGAAAAGAGTTGAAGCAGCAACTGCATGAGCTATAGAGAGACGAGGATGCTTCAGTAGGATAACATGTCATGTTAGTCTATATAGTATGTGAAAATAGTTCCATAGTTATAAGAAATTTTCAAAGGTGCTGAACTGAACTGCTTCCCCTGTTAAGCGAGATCAAAAGGAAGCTGCCTGACTTGTCACATTATTGCCTATAGATAAGAACAGAGCCTCACCAGTCTTAATACTTCAAAAATGGATGATCCCTCCACCTAGATATGCCTCCATTTAACGCTCTTTCTAAGATATCCACTCGCTCTGATGTGATTGTTTCTTTTAAATGTTCCATTTCTGCATATTCTTTCTCCATAATGAGCTCCAGGTCTTCCAAATCCTTCATTTTGTGTTGCACTTTCTTCATCTACAGGTGCATGCACGGTTAACAGTAATTAGAAGCATATTAATCAAAAACCTTTTACCAGTATCAGGTGATGAAAGGTGTTATCAACCTGGGTTCCAAGAACAGTTGCCATTAAATGTTCAATCTCTCTTTCTTCCTGATCAGCCAGTAATTTTGCATGAGCAGCAACTGACCCAAGAGCTGCTGCAGTTCCAGCTCTCATTTGCAAAGGAATCACAGTTTTGCTGGCCGGCATTTCCCCATCTTCTGCTGGAAAGATGAAAATGGCAAAACAGTTCCAAAATATAGCACAAATTGGGTTAATAGCTGTAAATATAAACATCATGACTTGGGACAAGACGAATAGCACTCAATACTGGAGAAGATGTCTCCATATTCATATCTAGAGATATATAAAATTGCAATGACAGAACAAAACCTGCTTGACCGAGCCCATTCTTCATGCCAGAATCTCCAGCCATACTGCCACTGGCAAATGAAACAGATAGGCCATTCCTATGATTGTCAAAATCATAAAGGACATAACAATCAATTACCAATGGTAGAGTGGACGTCTTGTGGTCGAACCTGTCTGGTTTGTTATCCACTGTGAGAGCACATGATGTATTATCTGTAGAGACCTTTCGGCCATCAAATATCTCCCTAGGGCACGAGGTTTCATTACAAATTGCAGTGACTGCAGCCTCAGCTGCAGCAGCAGAAATGTCTGGGCCGGCAATCGCGGACATCAAAGCTGCCTGGCATAGAACAGTTGATTTTAGTTAGAAGCACAAAATGTAAAACTAAAACATCTAACCTTTTTCTGCTGAAAAAGGAATGTATATTTATTTTGGAACAAAGGGATGCCAACTCACATTCTTATTTGAAATTATGCAAAACAAAGAAAGCCCTCTGAATAGCAGCAAAAAGAATCAACTCTACACTGAAAAACTAGGGCACTGCACCAGTACCAAAGGAAAACAGAGCTGCATAATAAGTAAAGCCCCACCTGAAAACGGATATAAATAAATAGAAGAAGATACCTGTTTCATCAGAGAACTACAGCCACTTGGAAGGGAATTAACACGCTTCCTTTTAAGAGGAGGCTCTTGGTCCGTACTGTCTCCATTCTGAATCTTCTCAGTCCTCTCAGTTTGCACATCCTGATCATCTGATTTGACAATTTCTGGAGATTCAGCCAGAGGTGTCTGAAGATGCTTTCCCTTTTTCACTTCATTATCATGGTCACTGCTTTTACCAGTTCTGTATGCAAAACCACTAATTGAGTCACCAAAAGGCAACTCGATGAGCTTCAATATGCAGTCAAGCTTACTCTTAGTCTCAACATTTTGAGCAACAAGCTCCCAATCATCCCCATGTTTTAGCACAGATTCCAAAAGAAGCAGAGTTTCAGCTTCAGTCCACTCAGCTCCATGATTACCACCAATTCCTTTGAAGTCATTGAACCTAAAATCATCCTTTGACTTGTCCTCTCCAAAGTTTTCATTCTTAAAGCAGTTTATGCAGATGACAAATCCATTGTCCTGAAATATAGGATATGTAGCATAATTCATCATGCAGGATCTGGAATGTCTAAAATGATTGTATAAAGGATGTAATGGCTAATTAGTGTTTTATTTTCATTCATAGATCTAAGCTGATAAAAGAATGACGGGATTCTCCTCACCCCAGCATGAACATGGATGGCCTACAGAATTTTTGTCAAGTGGAAAGAAATGATCATGCAGTGGCATTTCATCAAACCCCAGTTAAAAAAACTTAAAGGAAAATAACTCATTGAACATGTGCACTAAACAAGCAGCGAGATAAGTCAAATGTACAGCTGAATGAGAGGCAATACGCATTAGCAATACCTTCGTATTTTCATAGCATCCGGAGTTGCACATGCCAGAACAGTTTCTGCAGGCCGGCACATCGTGCTTCATGATACCTCTGAATACATCCGAGAAAGAAGCCAATGGCGGAATCCCAGAGCCCTCCCGTGCTGGGCTATCACTGTCCCTACTGCTTGTAGGAGCCGACAGGGGTCGACCAGAATTCGGCACTGCAACAACACGGATACCATTTGGAACTCCCTCCTCATAATCGACCTTATGCTTGAGCTCAGTATCTCCAACAGCTGCGACAGCAGTATCTGTAGCCCCGAAATTGATCAAGCCCCAATTTTCCAGGAAGAGGAACACCTTGTGGAGTAGGCTGACGTCTCCTACGAGTGACTTGCGCACTTCTGTGAACGTAAGCCTTCGCGAAGGATCTTCCCTGTACTTGTTGATGATGAAGTCCCTGTACTCTTTGTATATCTTGGGGGTTCTCGATATTGAGCTCAAATCAAAGAATTCCTTCAAAGCGACCCTCTCCGTCTCGTGAATTTCACCCCAGGAGAACCAATCTGCACACACACAAGGGGGAGAAAAAAAAAACTCATTGCACTTGTTCAATACGAAAAGCATTCGATTTTTGAATACAACAAGCGTTGCCAGACGTTAAACCGGAACACAGCCCAGACAACTCAAAAGAGGACACAGGATTTTCTCGGAGCGGAAGTAAGACAGCAGGTGGTTGGGTTGGGAAAGTAGGAAGAGACTCACTGGAGTGGATAGGGATGGTATAGAGATCGCCGAGCTCGGATCCTTCGCGTCGATTCGACCTGGAAAACGGGTCTGCACTTGCTGTGCTCGCCATATCGCGGGGCCAGAGACGAAGAGGAGCCTAGATAACAATCGATAGAGGACGCGCTCCGCAGGTAAGTCGAGCTCGCTCCGTCCGCCCGTCCGTCGGTGTAGAGGACGAAGATGACTGATGACGGTTGATCGGACTGTAAATTCGGGGAAGAGTGGATGACACTCGAGGAAATACAAAAGTAGATGATAGGGTTGGGTTCAGGTGGAAGAATGGTCTGGCCCATATCAGTCATGTTCGGAGGGAGGCCCGACCCAATTCTCCAATATGAAGAAACTTATTTGGATTAATTTTTTTATAATATTTTTTCAAGAAATTTTTTAATGTTTATCTATTTTGCTATACTCAACGAAAAAATAATTGGCAAAAAGAATATTGCAGATAGAATCAAGGGAACTGTGATTTTATACATGGAACTGAACACAACTGCTAATATAGGGTGAAGCCTTTAATCTCCATAAGCGAATTTGATTCAAATGGAATTAATCAAATATTTATTGAATTTTTAAATATTATAATATATATATATATATATATAAAGGGAAAAAATTAAAAAGCACTTTTCTCCCGCTGTCGCCTGTAATGTAATGGCTACCTTTCGGCTCGCTCCCAAAAAAAATTTCATCGCCCGCCTTCCCTGAAAAACACGAGCGCCCTTGCGCGCGCTTGCTTGGCCACACGTACACTCTCTCCCCGCTGTTTCAATTTCATTTCAAAAAAGAAAAAAAAAACTCTAAAATTCTCTCTTTTTGCAAGAAGAGAAGAGATGAGAGCAGAGAACCCAATTCCAAAGTCAAAACACTTCCTTCTTACATCACTCAATTCAATTCGTAGTAATCCACTCCACTCCCTCCTTTTCTTCCCCTTTGCTTAAACCTCTTCCCCCACCTCCACAAAATCTAGGGTTTTAACCTGTCATCTTGCCTGATCCGCTCAATTTCCATGGCGAGTGAAACCCCCGGAGATGCTAAACGTTCTGAGGACCAAGAGGAGCAGGGACAGAAATCCTCCTCCGCCCAAGAAGAAGAAACGGAGCCTCCCGCCCACCAACAGGCGGAGGAGGAGGAGGAGGAGGGTGGGGCTGACGAGGACCACCAAGACGATGGCCAAGGGAGGCCGGAGAAAATGCAGGAAGAGTCCGCGAAATCCACTCCCAAATCGAAGAAACGGCGCCGTAAACCCGCAGAGAAGGGCGAGAAAGCCACCCCCAATACCGATAGGCCCGCTCGCGAGAGGAAAGTGGTCGAACGCTACTCCGCTTCCCCTTCTAGCAAGACTCCTGGCGGCAGATCTTTGGCGATTTTCAAGGTATGCCTTGAACCCCGATTCCTCAGCATTCTTTTCTTTACTACTCTCCTTCTCTTTTTGATGTGCTTTTTTTTCTTCTTCTGAGATTTAATCCGCTGGTATTTCAGGGTTCCGGGACGCAGCTAAAGGATATTCCCAACGGTATTTACTCTGCTACTTACCGAGCTCTTTTCCTCTTCATCACTCTGGTAGCTTAGCGTGTCTTCAGCAGCCAACTACGTAATCATGATTGCAGAGCTCAAGTTATACTAAAACACACGCTTCATTTGTCAAAGCTTCCGTTAGCTTGTGTGTGTGTGTGTGTAAAATTAAGCTTCCATAAGCTTTAGTAACTCATGAATGTAGAACTCAAAATGTTTTCAATAACCACCTGATGAATGGACTCCACGTTGTGTAATTTCATATCACATGGCATCCGGGTTATGCAGGATGATCCTAAAATACAGAGGTTGAAGCGCTCCATTCTTATTATCTTTCCTTTTAAGTAATTTTCCTTATTTCCATTCCTCATAAGATTCCCCATTGCACTTTCAACTGACAATCCGAAATTGCTTCAGTGGCTTTCAAGTTATCCAAGCAGAAACCTGATGATAACCTGCAATTGCTTCATACAATACTATTTGGGAAGAAAGCCAAGGTGACCCACATTTCTTAGTTTTTCTGGTGTAGTTTTAGGGGACAAAGTGCCTCAAGTTCTATTGTCATTTCAGGGATTTGGTCTTAGGGCAAAAGTTGCTGCAGTTGCCCCCACGATATTAGTCTGACAATTTGTATTTACTTCATTTCTAACCAAGCAATTAGCCTGAGCTCTTGTCTCTCGCTCAATTTGTAATTCTGGTGAGTTGTCGTATCCTTGCAGGCGCACTCTTTGAAGAGAAATATAGGCCAATTTTCTGGATTTGTGTGGAGTGACAATGAGGTAGTTATTTTTATTGGTTACGGTCTTGGACTCTGTTGCTGGCCTACTGGATGTATTTATGGCATCCTTGTTAGGCATCATTCAGTTATTGAACTTTGTTGTTAGCAGGAGAAACAAAAGGCAAAAGTGAAGGAGAAACTTGACAGGTGTGTTAAAGAGAAGTTGGTTTACTTTTGCGATGTACTGAACATCCCAATAAATAAGGCCACTATGAAGAAGGTATCCGAAGTAGAATGAGAATTTCTGCCTCATTTTCGCTTATGGTGCCACTCATCTCTTTGCTGTGCACAATGTGATAATAGGAGGAACTTTCAGCGAAGTTATTAGAATTTTTGGAATCCCCACGCATAACTACAGATGTTTTGCTTGCTGACAAAGAACAGGTTAATGTTTTATCTTCTTTCTGGTTGTAGTTTTTCTGTTATCATTGTATAATCATCCACAGTACAGCTTTTGTAAGCTCTGGTTTATCACTACAGGGTCAAAAACGCAAGAGGAAATCTGTGGACTCTGCTAAATTGTCTGCAGAGGAAACAGAAAAGGTTCTTATTCTACTTTAACCTAATTGTGTGCTAAATTGTCTGCAGAGGAAACAGAAAAGGTTCTTATTCTACTTTAACCTAATTGTGTTACCTCTTGATTGTCATTCGAAGGAGGCTTGTGTCTCTTATTGCTGTAACTTGCAGTATGATTCCCCTTTCAATGATTTGTTTCAGAAATTCTTGTTTAAAGTGTCACATGCCTTCTATGGGGTAGGGTTGTTTCATGAAAATTCTCACTAAGTCTCTAGATTTCTTGGTCTAACAAATCTCAAAGTAATTTCTAGCTTACCTTGGCAAAAAAGTTAATATTTCATGAAAACATTTTTAACACAGCAAATTGTGCTAAATTGTTTGTTGGAATCATATTTCATCCTTCACTAGTTATAATTTATTTTCAAAGATGCTGCATTGGCCAGCATGTCAGGAAGCTGGTTCATGTGTTCAGTTCTGTTGGAAGCTTGATGGAGCATGAATTTAATTTGTCTTTGGAAAATTAATGAGTTTAATTCAAGTAGGTGTTTTTAATATGTTGTTTATTTTTCATGACATAATTTCCTCAAATGCGGTCTTTGTAGAAATGATAAGCACACTTAATTTAGTTTCTCAGCATTTTGTTCTTTCCTTTGTTATTGAGCTCAAACCACCTCTGTTCCCTCAATATTGCTTCATAAATCTTTATGTTCCAAGATTTTGTTGGCAGAGTCTGTCTACTCCCACAGCATACATATCACGTTTGCTTTTCATTGTTCACCGTGCACTTCGCTTGTGTTGAAGGTGGTTTGTGCCTTTTTTGTTTTCAAAATTTGATTTTAACAGCCCCTTTGTAGAAACAAAAGAAGAGAGGCAAGGTTGTGGAGAAGCAAAAGGCTCCATCAGCAGCTGAAGAAGATGCCAAGGGTGATGATAGTGCGACACACTCTGATACTGGTGATGACTCCGGTGAAGATAATGAGAAAGATAAGGTCTCAAAGGAAGAAGTTTCACGAACTGAGACTAGATCTGAGGAAGATATGAAAGAGGAAGCAGACACAGAAGGCAATACTTTAGTCAAAGATAAGGCAAAGGAGGAAAATTTGGGTGAATCTAAGGATAGTTCTAAAGTACGCAAAAAGGAAAGTCTTGCAAAATCTTATAAAAGCCCTTCAACATCTGCAAAGAAACCTTCAAGATTAAAGAAAAATGATGGAAACACTGGTAATAGTTCTGGATCACCTGGTACTTTTAAAGCATCATATTCAAAAAAGAAGGTTGAAAAAGACAATAAAAAGGGCCAGCGTGCTTCCTCAAAGGGGAAATTTTCGAGCAAGAAGCAATCAAGTAAATCATCAGCAGTGGCTTCTGTCAAGGATCAAGGTTTGTCACAATCTTCAGATTGATTGATAAATTTCATTTCAAGTGATTGGACGGTAAGAGAATATCTTTTAGCTGTAAAGGCACATATCTTGACAGCTTTTGATTTAAAAGGGATATGCATCTAAAGGTCTTTGCCGATATTTTATGAAGGTATCGTCTCAAGGTGATTTGTGCACTGCCTATCATTTGAATTGGGATGTTTTCTGTAGATATTGGTGGTTCATGTAGTACTTGTGACCTGTCGTGGCTGTCCAGGCAGGACTTCTTTTGCTGGCAGACTTTACATGGTATTTTATTTTTTGCTACTTAATTCAGGGAAAAGTAACACTGGTAAAAAGGCAAAAGCGGGGCCTAGTAGAGAGGAGATCCATGAAGTGGTTGTAAAAATTCTGAAAGAAGTTGATTTCAATACCGTGAGTGTCTCATTGTATCTCTAGCAGCATCTGTCAAGCATTAAGCTTTCAGTACCCTTTTTACCTCACATTTTGTCTGTGAAAATGCAGGCTACCTTGTCTGATATTCTGAAGCAACTCGGTATACCTGTTTTCCTTATACCATATGTTATAATTACAATTGCCCCTTCTGGTGAAATGGCTGACTTGTATTTTCTGCAGGCACCCACTTTGAAGTGGATCTTTATAGTAGGAAAACAGAGGTGAAAGAGATAATAGCTGAGGTGATAAATAGCATGTCTGATGAGGAAGATGAAGGGGATGAAGATGAGGAGGATACCAAGAATGATGATGCAGATGACTGAGTATGCCGAGCAGTCTTTTTTTAGGTTAGTAGTAGAATTGCTTTGATGTGCCCTGAAGACAGAATCTTAGGAGGCCTGGAGAACAGTTGGCTGGCGGATAATCTCTAGAACTGGACCGTTGGATGCTTCAGGTGCCATTGGAACTTTGACATTGTGAAAGTTTTATAGCTGAATTTGTTGGTAGCGTACCATTAGTCTTTCACCATCCGTTGTTTGTGCTTGTCTGTTGATCTTTGTATCTGCTAGTTCTAGAATTCCCCTATATTTGAAGCATTATCAGGTGTATCTGCTTTTTTTGTATCATCTCCTTGAAATTGTAGAATCTGGCGACATAATTGTGATGGATTAATTTCATTAGGTGAAGACCGAGCTGACTGATTCTCTCTGTTAGTTTGTTATGTGTATCTGTTTGCATTGGTCAGCATATCATTGTTGAAAGTACATGTGGCTGTCTATGCCCCCCTCCCCCTCTTTTTTTATTGTTCGAAACCCACACGTGGTAGTTGATGGTATTCCATACGTGGGTTTGTGTCAGTCGCTTGGTTGCTTTTACGTCATGTTGGGATTGAGGGATCTGGAGCGTAGGGATTTGGAGGGGAGGGATTTGAAAAGATAATTTATTTTGTTAAATTATTCGTTTGGGTATTATTATTAGAGAATGGATTTGGAGGATAAAAAAATTAATTTGACTATTTTACCTTTTTAATTTGGAAAACTGATCGAACGGGAGAAATGTGTAAGAGAGATAGTAATTTTATAATAATTTTGAAACTTAAATAAAGTTGTAGTTTTATAATAGTTTTGGGAGGTTTGGTGGTTGCGGCCTAGTGGTGGTCGAGTAAAGGAAAGCGCGCTGTAGTCGTAGCTTAGTGATGATCGAAAAAGGGAAGACGGGTGTGGTTGTGTAATTATATGATGGGAATTATGGCGTGCCATGCCAAGAATTTTTTTTAAGAAGTTGTAATGGGTATATTTTTTTAAAAATCTATTATTCCTCTAAATTCTCAAAAATTGGAGAAATTAAAAAAGTGAGATTTAGAAGAATTGCGAATCCCTCTAAATCTCATTCTAATAATTTATCCAAATAAGATATTGTACTATTTCTCCGAATTCCTCCCCAAATCCCTCAATTCAAACAAAGGTTATTGTATTTCGGGCTACATTAACAGATTTAAGAGACATGGAGAGTATTTGTCATTGTTTCGTACTATGAAAGGCGAATTGTATAGCTTGTCTAACATCCTTTTCCAGCTATAGTGGGATGAATTTTTGGGGAGGGTCTTGTTCAGTTCTGGTTGCTGTTAAATCTCAAAAAAGCTGATGATGATGGCAAATTGTCAATTGGATTGCATTGAACGTGCATTTTAAGTCGACGCATCAACCACCTGCTCCCACCTGCCCCGTTATTGTTTCTATTAGTAAAGAGAGAGGGGGACAAAACGAAGTACGAGAAAAATAAACGCCTGCTTTAAGTAGTGAGTGATCTCAGTCTTCAGAATTAGAACAGCCAAGGCATTCGATGAGGAAATTAACGCAATCTGTTAATGGGTCCTCATAAAAGCTTGGGGTAATATTGTTTAGTTTATTGCCAAAGATAACGTGCATGGCTTTTCAGACAGCGTACGCAATTATTGAAGGGAAATTATCCACTATTGTCGGCAGCTTATATAGAAAACTCAGCCTAAAATTAGTATGGCTTAGTAATAAGAGAATATTTTTTTTTGATCAAGCAGTAATATAGATAGTTGATTGAACTATTTTGACATCTTTCCTCAAATAAAGTGCTTGTTTGAGTTATGCAGGTGCAGAAAATTTGTGATTGAGATGATTTATCTTTTAATGGGTTGATCCGACTCAAACGTGATTGGTTAATTCGAGGCACTCTAAATTATGGGATGTATATCGTAGGGGAAGAAAAAGGTAGAGTAAGGCTTAAGTTAACGAGGCGGTGGTGAGGTTTTAGTAAATAATATGATGCTAAAAAGATCAAGTAACCAAACTTTGGACGCCAACCCCACCAACCAATCCTAATGAACACACATAGAAAAGAGAGAGGAAATTTTGCTTCTGGAGGAGGGAGTGCTGGTGATGTTTTGGTTTTCTATGCCAGTAGCCTACTCCCACCCCCCCTCCTTTGATTCTGAGCTGCTAAACATTGAAATGAAAATAACAATAATAATAATAATAATAATAATAATAATAATAGCACAGGTGATAATTTACATCCCCAACAATGAGACTCACTGTGCAATCCTGTGTCTCTCCATATCTGTAAAATGTCTCTATTGTTGGGGAAGAGAGAGGGAGTCCACTGAAACAGTTTTGCGTTTTAAATCCCCCCTAGAGAGTGGAGAAGATAAGAGGAGGTGGCATATTCAGCTGTCCCTTTCAATGTGGTACAAGTTTTGTTTACCAAATCGTTTTGCTAATCAACTATCATGGGATCAGCTCCTCCTTATATAACAATAACGCCCCCCTCTCATCCAAGCGCCGGAGGCAGGCAGGCAGGCAGGCACTCACTAGTGGAAACCCCTGCTTCCCTGTAGACGACTCCTTTGCCTTGCCCCCGCTCATCTCTACTATTACTTTGTCAGCAGGTATATCCATTTTGCTTTTGATGTGATAATATCAGTTTCTCATGTATGCATCGGGCCTTCCTCTGCTTCTTTGACACACATCCTCTATATATGCTATGCCAACCATGGTTTTAGAAAACGGCCCGTCGCGGCCGTTACGTAACGGTATCGGAGCCTTCCGATACCGTTACGGGCCGATATCGTGGCCGAAAGAAAAACGCTGGCCGCCGCGGCGTTAAGTGACGGCGTAACGTGCCAAAAATCGGCCATAACGGCCGCGACGACCGTTTTCCTTCACTTTTATGCTGTTATTCATAATTTTATACACATCTACATGTTTTTCTATTTCAAATTTATCGAAAATACGTATATTTGACACTTTCTTTTATCAGAAAATATTTTAATACGATTTTGGATTTGTAAAAAAAATTCGGACCTCGACACCCGCGACGCTGTTATGTAACGCCGCGACGCGACCATTATGCGAACTGCGACCACGATTTAAATCCATGATGCAAACTGCAAACCCAACTAGTGTAGGTTCAACAAAGCATAACTTTCTGATTCATGATCAGGTTGTTCATCTTAAAGGAGCATAATCTGATGGCGACTCTTGGTAATGGTACCTTCGAACTCATAGTGAAACCAGGCCAACCAGTTCTCGTCCCCCCTGCAAGGAATACTCAGAGGGGGTTATATTTCCTCTCGAACCTCGACCAGAACATAGCTGTGATTGTTCGAACTATCTACTGCTTCAAGTCGGACTCAAAAGGCAACGAGGAATCTTTCCAAGTGATCAAGCATGCCTTGTCCGAGGTTCTTGTTCACTACTATCCGCTTGCCGGGCGGCTGACATTAAGCTCAGAGGGAAAGCTTATTGTGGACTGCACAGGGGAGGGGGCTGTTCTTGTTGAGGCTGAAGCTGACTGCAGAATCGAAGAAATTGGAGACATCACAAAGCCGGACCCGGTGAACCTTGGAAAGCTCGTGCATGACATCCCTGGCGCAAAGAACATACTTGAGATTCCTCCTTTGGTGGCCCAGGTTTGAGAAGACATCTCTTACTTTCTTTTTCAATCTCCGGTGCATGTATATGATAAATGTTCTCTCATATCGTATGTCTATCATATGAGGTACTGTTTGGATCTTCCCTTGATGCAAATAAGCAACTGCTTTTTGTAGTTAGTTTAAGGTGGGTCTGGGATTGGTAAGAAATTTTATGTACTCAACGGCTGCTTTTCCTCAGAAAACAAATGCTTCAATTGGCAATCAAATCTCCTGAGACAACATAAGGCTTTTCATTGCTTGTCTTTTGGTGAACTTGCATCAGCCTCAGCCTCAGCCATAGTATAAAATAGCGGAGGTTTTCCTTTCTGGATGTCACAGGACTCGCTTTTGCTGCAGGTGACAAAGTTCAAATGTGGAGGATTCGTCCTTGGGCTTTGCGTGAACCACTGTATGTTTGATGGGCTCGGTGCCATGGAGTTTGTGAACTCATGGGGTGAGACTGCCAGGGGATTGCCTCTGAAGGTTCCCCCTTTCATCGATAGAAATATCCTCAGGTCCCGGAATCCGCCAAAGGTAGAGTTTGAGCACCACGAGTTCGCAGAGATTGAGGATGTATCAAACGCCTGCAAGCTCTATGAAGAAGAGGAGATGTGCTACAGGTCCTTCTGCTTCGACCCTGAAAGGCTCGATCAGCTCAAGAAGAATTTCATGGAAGATGGAACCTTGTCTAAATGCACAGCTTTTGAAGCGCTAACGGCGTTTGTGTGGAGGGCAAGAACTCAAGCACTAAGAATGCTGCCCCATCAGCGGACCAAGCTCCTCTTTGCTGTGGATGGACGGTCCCGATTTGATCCTCCTCTGCCCACAGGCTACTTTGGTAACGGCATAGTTCTAACAAACTCTCTCTGCACCGCTGGGGAGCTGCTGGAGAACCCGATATCGTTTGCTGTAAAGCTGGTCCAGGATGCTGTTGCAATGGTGACGGACAGTTACATGAGGTCTGCTATTGACTACTTCGAGACTACCAGAGCGAGGCCTTCACTAGCTGCAACTCTGCTCATCACCACCTGGTCGAGACTTTCTTTTCACACGACAGATTTCGGGTGGGGAGAGCCTATCCTGTCAGGGCCTGTGGCCTTGCCGGAGAGGGAGGTCATCCTGTTCCTTTCCCATGGGAAAGAAAGAAAAAGTATAAACGTGCTCCTCGGTCTCCCTGATTCTGCCATGAAAACATTTGAAGAATTGATGCAGATCTGATCCAATGAAATATATGCTGTTACTGTGTCTTATATGTATTTCGCTCTCTCGCTCATTTTTTTCCTTTTTCCTGCATCTCTTATTAGTGAGTGTATCAGATTTGTGCTAGGTGGTGGTGTTATCTGTCATTTATTTCACACAAGAGATCATGTCGTTATTGTTGTTACTTGATCTGTTATTGACATGAAGCGAGAGCCAGCTCTGCTCTCTGGGAATGGTGGCTGAGTGCAAGTTTGGCCCTTTAAGTCAGTAATGGATTGATTACTATTTGGGTCTGGGAATTCGCATACATTCGACTCTTCAGCTGCTAAATGAACCAACGGAAATTTTGCAGATATCAATCGTCTGTCTTTTGCTTCAAACTGCTAAAGGATCCAGGAAAGTATAGCAGTCAGTCTACAAATCTGCAGAAGGGGTGATTTTTACCGTAAAATTCAATTCATTTTTTTCCCTTTTTCGACGAAAGTGTGTAGAAGAAGGGGCGATGGATTTATGATTAATTAATCAAATATCAACATCTCTGGTGGGCGGGTGGTGTGTGATAATTATCAAGGACGGGCAGGCAAACCATCAGCCATCATTGTTCAGGTCTACTTCGACGGTGCCACACCATAAAAGAAGCAAGTAAGCAACTGCATCAAAAAAATGAGTGTTGACTATCATCATGTGGTCGGGTCGCTTGGACAAAAGAGGATCTGCAACGGCTCCATTCTGCTGCCTCTTTTATGGATGGAATAAGACATGTACCGAGACAGATGGTTATGGACAGACACGGGCAATGGCACATCGATCACCCAATCCAATTAATTAATGTATCAACCATGCAAGCACAAAGTATCTCCACCATAGTCAGTCCTCTCCTGACCTGGCCGCCTGGACTTGGGAGGGAGTACGGACCAATGCATTTATGAATAATTTAGAGCCAGCGCCAGCAATAGCATTGCTGATAAGAAAGAGTTAATAAGCAATCGCACTCGCTCTCTCTCTCTCTCTCGCTCTCTCCGACTTACTTATTGGAGGCCCGCCAGCCGCTAACTAATAGATTATTGAGAGTCCATTCATATCCATCATTTGACCTCTTTTATTTATTTATTTTTTTCAGTAACCGAGTCTCTGCCATTTCCATCAGTCAGCCTCAGCTCAGTTATCTTACATGGAATCCCCGACCGACTACCAGCAACATCACCAAAGTTATAGTTCTAAACTTCAATTGGAAATTTCAAATTTTCGAGGGAAAAAGGGAAATCGAGTGTTCGAACTTATCCGATGCCGCCTGCAAGTCGATGATGCTGAGGATATAAACATATGCATATCCACTAGAAATAAAAATTAGGACAAGAGTCTGGCATCCCCAACTGCAGTTTAGATGATCATAACATAGTCGGATTTCGAAATGCCAAAGCTTCAATTTGTTTTCAATTAGGCATCAACTACCTGATTTTCGATTCATTGCCCCCAACCAATCGATCAAGGGATAAAGTTCTCTTAACTTTCAAGTCTCGGACATTATAGAACCCTACTTAAAAAAGAGAGATCAGAGAGATGCAATGAATTATGCATCTCAATACAATCCATGTGTCTATTGCTCCATGTGGACTTCCATTCATTTCAAGCTTCCGGTGCCAGGGAACGGACTTTAATCACAAACAAACGCTCGGCCGGCACATTCTTGCTCTTCGATTTGGCACCTCCGACATGGTTGATGGTGCAGTTTATATGTTGTATACTACTCATGACTTTAATTAATCACGAATACAGCACATGCATGATATAATTTCTATATCTATGCTACTTTTATACGGTGAAGAAAATAAAAAGGTAAATTTATATAATATTCCCGGCCTTCATAAATACATACACATACATATGTACACATATATGTATATATGTAATCTCATGTGCGCCCTTTGCGCTTCTCACGTAGTATTACCGCTAGCTGCACTACAGACTTTCTCGTGTGGAAGACCTAGTTAACAATAATTAAGCCCTTTCCATTCCATGCATGTGCACAGGAGAGAAGTTGAAGCAGCAGGGTAGATATGTAATATTGTATTTGTATATACTAGGTTATTTGTTCCAAGATAGAACTAACTGATCACTGAGCTCGAGGGATGTCGATCGGTGTAGTGAGGCGGCTATAATATGGGCCATCCTGCAGCTTGTTGGCCGTCGACGTCCTCGTGCGGCTGCTAACATACGCTTGGCCACCGATCCCACAATAACGGCTGCCACCTGCTTCAATCTCATCATCATCATCGCCGCTGCTGTCGTCCATCTCTGCCATCACTCTGCAGAATAAGTCGATCTTGCATGGGAGAAGAATGGGGCCATCCCTCTGGAACCCGTACTCGCACGCAGCCTCATCCAGCAACCTCCGGAACTTGGGGTTGTTCGCGGACCCGGTCTTCACTACGAATCTCTTCTTCTCAGAACCCACGTACACTGTGAAGCACCCCACAGGTGCCAGGGCCGCCGATCTGCAGGCCTTCTTACAGCAGCTGCAATTATAATTTATCAACTTCTTCATACAATTAGGGCTCCTGCATAGCAGCTTCCTGAAGGTGCTGCAAATGATATTAATGCTCCTGCAATTACTCTCATCGGCAATTGGCATGTTGTTTCCACTTTCCACGTGGGTGCAGATCGTACGTAGTAATTAATTAAGCTTGTTTTGGTTTGTAATGTCTGCATATAGAAGAAGATGAATACATATGATGAGGAGAGAAAAAGGAGAGGAAAATATATTAGACGATGACGCACATTCACACACACGCACACTAAGGTGTCGGAATTCAATTGGATTTTTCACTCTCCTTGTCTCTGTATATATATACATACATATACATATACATTATACATGTGTGTGTGTGATAGGTAGGCATGCAGAAGACAACTACAGAGGATACGAATTAACTTGTTGCGTTTGCAGAGATGAAGATTAGCTAGCTGGCTAGCTAAGATAGGGGGAGGATATTGACGAGGGAAGGCTTGGTTGCTTGTTTATATACATATAAGTGGGCTGGCTAGCTACAGTTTTTCAAAAACACGAGTAGCGTAATCCTTCTTCCAGGTCCAACCTTCCTTCCTTTTTCTAAATAACGACGCCCATGGAAGAAGAAATCAACTCACGTGGTGTCTCCATCCATCTGATCTGACACAAAGTTTTCCAAGGCTGTGGTCGTCATATATATGTATAGTCACACATTTTAATTTAACTCTCTGAGAAAAATACTATATACTATACCATGCGTAAGTATATACGTACATTACATGTGACGAGGGACATGCTGCTGTGTATCTAAATAGTGTTATACACATCTAAATATTATCCGTATTTTGTATAATAAGTTCAAATAACAATGGATTTTCCTTGCATACTATTAGATGATTTGACTCAGAGTCTTTTGCAGCACAACATATACATGTAAGTCAAGTCATCTAGAGATCTTCGAAATGAAAATCAATATCAGCACCGCCTATCTAGCTATTTCTAATTCCAAGTGTAATTGATTCAAACGCTGAGTTAGTTGATCGGATCCAAAACAAACAACTGTCCTTGTTAACTCATTATAAAGGGAAAGAGAGAGAGAGAGAAGAGGTTTGGTGTCATTATAAAGATATTCATGAATATTCTAAATTCGACTTTCAATAATATGATCTCTAACATGTGCTTCTTTATACATGAAAGTCGCAGTCAGGTACTTGCTTTGCGTCGTAAAAAAGTAAATTTTACCTGGACTAGAAACTAATAATCAATGAGTCATAAAAAGTAATGATCAAATAATAAGAATATGGTAGTGATGATGAGATATATGCATATGTATTGGATTGTTTGAAAATGACACAGTTTAAACCTTAATTATGCCTCATATATATCTTCTTCACTAGAATCTAACTGCTTGGTGGTTGGCTGGCTGGCTGCTCTTTAGTGTATCATGTCTTGACTTTGTTGGAAAAATACCACAAATGATATGAATAAAATGTATGAATGAGAAATTGTTTTTCGTGAAACCGAATGAAATTATATGGATTGAAAGCGCCACTCGAGCATGCCGACGAGGTCCAGTGAATTGCAATTGCGTGCAAATCACGACTCACACGAGGATGTGAATATTTCTTCTTTAATATCCTGCTGGGAATTTCGTTAATCATTTGCAATTTAATTATCTCAGTTATATTACACGACAAATAGCAAAGTTAGTGAATAACTAATGTTTGCAACCGTTAAGCTTATTTAATGAATTACAATTTACCAGCATTCGTACCTGTATGTAAAAAAGCGATGGATGGAGAAGACAGATACAGGAGAAAAGGAGAAGAGAAAGGAAACTCTTCCTTTATTCATAAATCGACTTTGTGCCATTTGACTGATAATTTTTGTCTTATTTATAAAATTAATTTAACGAAATATTCCTCTCTTATTTGTCATGCATTATTTTTGGTACTGTGCAATTTCTGTTCAGTTCGACTTTGAACTTTAAGTTTGGTGCTACTACAGTTTTGCAGTGGTTGTATCCTAGAAGACCGACGTCCACGTGTCCTTAACACGATCAAGAGAGACGAATAGATTTCAAGGAAACTGTGACCGTCATAGACCTCGACGATCAGTAGCATTTTTATATGCTTTTTCTTCAAGATAAAGTCTTCCTAGTATGATTTCGTACCCAAAAAAGAATTAAAATTATTTACACTTATATTATTAATCTTCTAATTGCAACCATAGAGATTATTTCATTATATTTGGGACTACAGACTTCACTTGCACATATATATTATATGTGATGTCATATACATTATAGATCAAGATCATGTATAACAATGCTGATACTGCTAGCTATACCGCTTGTCCCGAAACTGATATCCATAAATATAATATGCATACAAATATGTTAGTGCATGTGGTTGTGATATCAATCGTCATCGCCACCATCATCATCATCAATTCCCCGTCGCAATTATATATTGATCGGGTTCTTCTTTTTCTTCTTCTGCGTCTCTTTCCTGTTTGACTGGAGCCAAGGTATGGCTTATTCGTTCTCGTGTTCCCACTGGTGATGATGGTGTCTCTTACGTCGCAATTAACAATCGAGAGAGATTGCTTACCAATAATTTTATATATATATCCTCTCCAATTTGGTGGGTTTGCTTCGATCGAGCATCTTCCATTCCCTTCTAATCGGTGCACGCAATTAATTAATAGCCTTTTACCAACTACCCTTCACTTATTATATATTATACATAATTATTATGTTCATAGGTAAATGCATGCATACACACACACATATATATATGATGATAATGACTTTAAGCTAAGACTTGACCTCTCTCCCAGCCGACAAACGACATCCGCTGCTGGCTGCCCCCCATATTTGAACGCAATGTCTGATTACACCGCATTTGAGTTTGCTCAGCTAGAGTAGAGAATCTCTCTAAAATTAATACATGGTAATTATTCTAATCAATTTTTTTTTATTTTTATAACAAAGTGTGCTTATGTACGCATATTGTAACAACTGGTTATTGCCCACTGATATATATATATATATATATATATAAAGATGGTCAATCAGCTAGTAAAGTTACAATTGCTTTTGAAAAATGATTTGAGGTTAAAATTAGTTAATGGGTTTGATTTTCACCGATGCAATTCATGTGCTCCTATTTCACACTTCTTCCTATTTTCTTTTAAACATGTGATCTCACTTGTCATAAAAACAAAAATAAATTACTACATATGTTTGATGATGCTGTTGGAGCTACTATATCTCATTTATATAACATTTAATGTTTGCTAATTAATAAATTCAGGCTTAGACATCCCGTATTTCACCCAAGGAAAAAAAAAGGCACTGTAAGGTTTACACTGGTGAAATGTGTGTTATATTAGATAGAGAGATAGATCATCTTTAGGATCCAGCAAAATCTCATCAATCTAATCTAAACTGTGACGTGCCTCCCAAACTTCAGGCCTGCAATATAAACTGAGACTGAGCCTCGGCCCCCGCAGTCAGCCCGACCCAATAAACCAAGTGAGAATTTTGTCCGACTTTCTGTCTCATTTTGTCCTCCTCTTCCAAAGTCCCTCCTTTCCCAAAAGAAATGAGAAAAAGGAAGACCGTCACCCTTTTGACTGACAAAAGTCCTCGGAGGCTTGTCAAAGGGCGAAAAAAAGAAAAAAAAAAAAAAGAAGAAGAAAAAGTAGTACTTGTAGTCGGAGGCTTTCGACGCCGCCAAGGTACCATAAATTTCCTCCTCCCTCCACCGCTTCCGTTTACCCTTCCGGATGTTCCTGCTATTCCTAGATTTGCTTTGCTGTTTCTCTTGGGCTGTCTAATGTGCTGGATCGTTGACAGAGGTTCTTGACTTTCTAATATCTAATTTCAGCGCCCTTTTTTTTTTCTTTTCCATGTTTAGTGGCATGATTATTGAAACTAAGATGGAATATTTCCAATCCCCATGCTCAATATTGTGGTATAAGTATGGGAAGCGTCTTTTTCTTGGAGAATCCGAGTGTTCCCCCACCTGTTTTTTTGGGCCAACAATGCGTTAACGCTAGCCTTAGTTCTAGCTTTAGGCAGCGCAGTATAGAGTTGCTTCCATGACATATTGACAGTTAGTTGTCCGCTCTAATTCAGGGACAAAAACGACTTGTAATATCCTTCCAAGTTTTTTTTGGGAGTTAAGTAAATATTAGGATTGAAAATGTCTCCTTTCTTAAGCACTGAAAGAAAATCACATCAGAATAATCCAGTTTCTGAAACAGAGGATACCTCAGAAATAAAGTCCAATCTTTTGGCTGAGATTCAGTCAGTTGACACATTGTCCCCTTTCTTTATCCCTTTTTGGCCCATAGATCATGCTTATTTTTTTCCAAAGTTTTAACTTGTATGGTTTTTGGTTGGATTCGGTGTCTGGAGGGGTCATGTGTTTGAGTAAGACAGAAATTGGCACGGTGGAATTTTTTATGCTTGGAAAATTTCACCAACTTCTTCCTGTATCAAGGGATGACTTATTAGAAATGGCATGGATAGATCTACAGAGTACCGGCAGGCGCTGGCCCTTTGTAATTAGACCTAAGTAAACGACGTCGTTGCCGATGAAGGGAGGGGGGCATTACTTTCTACGCGACTTAAAACGCAAAGCATCGTTCATCCATAGTAAACGCTGAACCAGAGAACGACGGTGAAGGGAGGGTGAACGGAAGGGAACGGCGATGGAGATTGTTTGGCAGACACCCGCCAATCCTCCGGAGCCTCAAGATTACATCTTTCGCAACGGTGCAAGAATCACTCCGTACTAACTTTTATTTAGCCCCTTTTGCCCCTACTGGGGGATAAAACTTCAGACTCTTGACCGTGTATGTATGTGTGTCTGTGCAGGGAGGCGTCTTGTGAGACCCTACTATTTTGAGTTCATCTCCCATGTCAGGCCTCCCTCGTCTTACTCCACTTCACCCCATCTCTTCTTCTACGCCTGATTTTGGCTCCTTTGCCTGTCATTTTGATATCTTCTTTTTCTCTGCTGGTCGTACAGGTTAAAAATCGATGGGCTGGCAAAACAATTGTCGACTTCTTCGCCCATGAATTCAAAGGCCGGCCTTACGAATACTATGTACGTTCATCTCAGGAGTGCAGCTGATGGCGCTCCCGCTCCTGCTTCTGAGTTCAGTTGTTCTGCTCCAGTTACTGTTGCTTGTTAACTCTACAGTAGATTTTTGGCACAACCATGTGCCTTAAACTAGTGTTAGTACGTGTCTAACGGGGCTCTGGATGTTTCTCGGCTGTACTATGGGATTGATACTTAATTCGGGTTCCTCTGTTGGCTTAATAGTCCTAAATCCTTTCGAGTTCTTACGATTGTAGGTTAATGCGGTGAAATGTGGGCGGATAAAAGTGGATGGAGAGATGGTGCCTGTCTCATATATTCTTAAGCCCTCCCAAAAGATAAGCCACTTCTTGCACAGGTCAGTTGCCCTCAAAATTTTAGCCTTTGTCCACACTGTTTTCTCGGCATTTTACTGCTATCATTAACCGTATAACAGGTGCGGCAAATTTTCTTAGGCATGAACCACCGGTAATGGCATATGATGTTTCAGTTATCCTCCAAGAACCCGATGTCGTGACTGTCTACAAGCCACCAACTATTCCTGTAAGTTGATGGCCTCTCAAAAGTCATCAAATATGTCTCTTTTAGTGACACTAACACCTTGCTTCCCTCCTACTGGGACTGGGTCATCATTTATTGCAAGTCTCTAAATCTCGGTGCTTCAACTGAAGCTAAACCGGTCAGCCCAAAAAAAAAGAGAGAGAGAACTGAAGCTGAACGGGATAATGTCCATGTGCTCAATCAATATAACTTCATTTGCAGTTGCTGGACAGGAACTGGTGTCCTTTTCTTGACTTGGTCGGTGATAAATTATCAACTCTTCACTGGTGAGCAGGTGCATCCATGTGGCCAATATCGCAAGAACACTGTTGTTGGCATCCTTCAGGCTGAACATGGCCTAGCACCTCTCTTTCGTATCCAAGATCCACACTTCTGGAAGCATATGTTGCAATATCAACTGATTGGATCATTATTTTTTTGCAGTCATTCTTAAAGTTGCCCATCATTTACATACCGATGAATTCTTGTACTTGGAGCCTGTGAAAATGAAGCCATGTCTCAGTTCTATTTTTACCCCCTTAACTGTCAACATCTCAGCAGTTCATCGATTAGATCGACTGGTATCAGGGCTATTGATCTTGGCCAGGAATCCTTCAAAGGCTGAATATTTTAGGGAACAGGTGCGATTCATGTGACATACTTTTATATTCTCTCACATCCATAAGCTCAACTTTTGTTTGCATCTACCATGGGGTTGGTGGTCATTTCTTGCTTCAGTGAGATTAACTGATCAGGCAGCATCTGATGGTATTATTATGATTCGATTCTGTTGACTTGACAATAGTATTGTCAGCTTAAATAGAATGTTCTGTGATGCTTAGCATTTTACTTGCAGGGTGTGTGTGTGTGTATAACATTTTTCTTTGTGTAATGGAGACCTTTTAAGTGGCATAATTTTTCTGCTGCATCCAGTTGCCGTAAGTAATATACAGAAGCTCATTGCAGGTTGAAGGTGGAATGTTGAAGAAACAGTATATTGCAAAGGTTATAGGGATATTTCCAGAGGATGAGGTACATCTTTGCAGAGATTTGGTGGTAGTCTCGATCTTCTAGCATTAAACTATCGTGGTGTTATAATGCCACAAGGCATGGTTCACTGTGTAATCAGTTCTTTCTACAAGAAATTCTAAGCACAGCCATCTCTCTCGAGATTGGCAATTTTCTTCTCTCTTAAATTGGTACTTTTTCCACCCTTTACTGCACTTTATTAAAAAATATATGGAGAATGGAAATTGATCTCTGGCTGAAACTGCTGTTATCTTGGTACTAAGTTGTGCAGTCATACCTTTTGCAAGTCAAATGGTTTTAGTTTAGGAGTTTGAATGCTTCCAAAAACCATATTCTATCCACTTAAAATTATTTATACTGGTATTGGTGAGTAAACTAATATTCTATAGTGCAAATGGTGTTTAGCACATGGTTTGACTCCTTTACTTTAGCAGGTGGTGGTTAATGTGAACATTGATTATAATGCTCGTGAAGGAAGGAGCACATCAGAGGTTAGTCTTATGCTTAGATGCTTAATAGTAGAAAGAAATATACTTGTCAAACCAGAAGGGTAGAATATATCAATCATTGTAATTGCTGCAATGCAAGTGCATGAGGTGAGTCTGCGGTTGTTCTATGAAATGATATTTTAGTGCTCTGTGATCTATCACTTCATCTTCATCTCAATTGGAATTATTATGAGCATGCTAAGGTTCCGAGTGCTGCAGATGAACATGCTGGGATTGTTTGGTTAATGCAGGGAGGCAACTCTTGCAGTGACAGTCCTCCAAAAGGAAAGCCTGCTTGTACAAAGTTTACAAGGATTGGCACCAATGGATTGCACAGTCTTGTCCTGTGTGAACCAATAACTGGCCGTACACATCAAGTGAGTGGATACACGATGCACACCGAAATACTAAGTTTCAAGTGTCATGAAACCACTTAATAGGAAAGACCAGGCTTCTTGCCTGCCTCAGCAATGGTCACTTAAGTGATGTTGTATCAGCTATATTTTTATTTGATATGTTCAGTACATGGTCTCTAATAATTGATATGGTCTTTCACCTCGCCTCCTTTTTCCTGTTTGGTGGTGCGGCATAGATACGAGTACATTTGCAGTACATTCGACATCCTATTGCCAATGATGCACTCTACCTATCGGAGCAAGTAGTGAATCGTTCAGCTGTGGGAACCACTGCAGATAAAGCTGCTGCTGGGCGCCCTTTGATTTCCGGAGACAATCAGATGAGTCCCACGGAGGAAGGGGAATGCTCTGAGGACTTCAGCATTGATCACATGTGCACCCACTGTCCTGATTTGGCACCGAAGGGGTAAGAGTTGTTCACTCAATCCTCATTCATCAAATTTAAAAGATGAATAATATCTTTAGACAGGGAAAGAGAGGGAGAGAATGGGGTGTTGGCATGGAAATGCTAATTTGTTTAAGTTGATATTTCTTTGCAGATACGAGGGGCACGAGGAGGGTCTGTGGCTGCATTGTGTTCGATACTGTGGGCCTGATTGGGTTTATGAATGCCCTTATCCGGATTGGGCCTTCCTTCCTTCCGTGAATTAAGCTGCTCATTCTTATTTCGCTTTGACTCTACAGCCATACTTAGGACTACAAGCAGGTGGGATGACAAATAGAGTTGAATTTCTGAAAGCCGGATTTGACGGTGGTTCGGTGTCATTCCAGCTAAGAGTCCAGGCTCTGCTCGAGACCTTCGGGGTGAGGCTTAGTTAGGAAAATGAACTCTCTTTACTGTTTATACCTTTGGCCAGTTTATGACCTTTTGCTTTTTTGCTAGCAGTTGCATTTCGTTGCAATCTCCAATGATGCTACTTCGATTTTTCTTTATAAATATTTTTTGCTGGTACGACAATGTCATATCAGCAGAATATGATGCCATTAGCTCAATATCAGCTTTTGGTTTTTGTAGATGTTGATAGTCGGGCTAAAGTTTTGGATGGAATGTGCATTTATTATTGTTTTGAAGGGAGGGAATAAAAGCTGTAAAAATTGAGGATAAAAAACTGCGTTATCTTTCCACCCCACTCCAATAATTTTTTAATTAACAGGTTGGGCAGCCTAGATAAAGTGGTTGTCCCTCCAGCCATGACAGGTTTATTTTTGGCTGGAGAGTTTAACAAAAAAGGTTTATCAATATGTGGGAGGGAAGGAACAGTTGAACGGGTGGGTTGAGTTGGCGCCCAAAATGAAATGGCAGGCAGCTGAGCTGATGGCTTTCCTTGCCTTCCTCGTTTTTGTTGGAATGGAATTGTTAACAGAAAAAATGGCACATATGATCTGTCGTTGCAGACGCTCATACCCAACAAGACCCCCACCTCCAAAAACAAATTTCTGTTCTCTTGGAGAATGATGCCATCTTCCTCACCTCTCAAATCTCAACTAATACCATTTTCTCCCATTGTTCTCCTAACAGCAAGCAAAGTCTAGACCGCCCTCTGACCCATTACAAAATTCTCCGAGCAGTGTTAAGAGCCAGAGCCCCTTTTCGCTTCATCTGCATCTCTCTTCCTTTTTACTATGCACAGTTCTGTTGTGAAAACCAATTCAGACATATAAGGAGTAGAAGAAGATAGGGAGAAGAAGGATGGGATGTGGGAACTCGAAGTTGGTTCACGATGGATCATCGGAGAGAATGCCTTCTAAACTGGCCCCTCTCCTTCGCAACCAACTCGAGAATATGAGGAGGAGGCACCGAGTCGCAGATGCCATGACTCTCAAAGAGTCCACCCTCTCCACTAAAGAGCTCCTCAAGGACGCTGCCGTTCCTGACTCCTCTGAGGATGCCTCTTCTAAGCCCGACCGTGAGTATGAAGAAGATGACAGGAACAGCCTCTGCTCCCCCCCTGCTGCCAAGCCTCTCGAGGAAAAGAAAGGAGGGAGAGAGGCACAGCCTGAGGAAATTCGTATGAAGAACAAAGTTGATGATGATGGTGGTGGTGCTGAGGAAAGGCAGGGACAGAGGGAGGAGAGGGTGATTGCGGCCGTAACTGCAGCTATTGAGCAGGTGTCCAGGGAGGAGGAGAATGAGGAAGCAAAGAAAGGTAACCACAGTAATGTTGAGGATGAGGGTGAGGATGATAATGATGACGGTGAAATGCGAGTCCTTAGCAAGTCTCTGCTGCACGGTGATGACATCTGTCCTGGTTCCCCCAGTTTCCGTGTGTATTGCACGGCACCCATCTCAACGGACTCTGATAACCACACAGACGAAGGTGAGATTCCTCCTCGCTCATTCATCTCTCTTATTATCTAAACCTGGGGATGAGTGGAGGGCAAGTAAACACAAGCTCGCTCCTGTTCAATAGACTTAAAACAGTCGTTTCTTTTCTTGCATGCAGGCAGAGATGTTGATGATGCCCCAAAAACCACATCAAAGAGTGACGACAGCGGTGACATACTTGAATCTATTAATTCAAATGAGGCAAGTACAACACACATTCTAGACTTCTTTTGTATGTCATCACCTGATGCAGTTCCTACTGGATCAATTTTAAAATCCACCAAATAAATGTGAACAGCATATACCTGATGAGGGAAAAAAAAAAAAAACTGTTTCCCTTGTGTTCTATGTAGGATCAGGAGTCGGTGACCAATGACAATAACAAGAGCAGTGCGAGGAAAGGAAAACTAGCAAAGCGATTGAGGAAGGTGTTTGGAAGGAAAGGGTCGGGTGCCATGAAGAGCCTATTGAATGTCAAGTCATGCTATCATCCCTCGTGCTCAGGCAACGAGCAGACACGCCTCCTCTCTGAGAAGGCAGCTGCTTCATAGAAGCATGAAGAAAAAGATCTCTCGTCTCCTTTTTAAGTTCGATTTGGCTATCTCATGATTGGACTGACTAATTAATTAATCTATATTACCTAGGGCGTGGCACATGTCATTATGGAATTGCATCTCCTTCGACATGTAGTACTTCTGTTGCAGAGCTATTCTTTATCCAGCTGTCTTAGTGGATAGGGATCCAACTGCAGTACTCGTACTAGCATGCCTGAGGCACCAATAAGCCTTTATCTATCAAGAATGTTAGACCACCGTGTAATTTTCTATCAAGTATGTTAAGACCTCCGTGCAATTTTCTGTTATTAGATACCTGTTTGCTTGGTGACACGATCGTTTCCACGAATTTCTTTGGTTTCATGTGGAAGTCACATGCTTTGTCCGTGTTAATGATCTTCCTGCCAGCAATGGTCCCTTTTAATTTCCATATTTGTTTAACATTACGAGATTGCCAAGGTTATTCACATGGGGGCACTTCTCATCTTTCTCCTGCGATACCATTAGTTTTCTTTTCATTGGTATGAAAACGTCCAGGAACAAGTGTAACAATCACTTGGCAAGAGATGCCCAATGTTTTATGGCTAAACTGAGATCAGTATCCTGTATGTACGAACACAAATGCTAGCTAGAGGAACACGGCTTCTTATAATTAATCTATCTTTGCATTATGGAGGTCCCATTATTTTCTAGTATGCCTTTATTGACTGAAACATTGCATCTTTAATCACAGCAACATCGAACTGTGGCATGCAAAGAAGATGCCACGCATAGAACTGATTCTGTCTGGTATTCAATTAAGTTGCTACTTTCAACTATTCCGGTATACACAGATTCTCTCATACTAGTCAAGGAGGAAATGGAGAATGGTGGAACAATGAGAAATGAAAGAATACAAGAATTTCAAGCCAGAGCAGACCTAAACAGATCTTATAAATGTCCCTTCCCCTCAAAACCTTCCGCAGATCAAGAGCCATAGTCTTCGCCAATTTAGTATCCACAAGCTCCCCCATCGGAATGATATACGAATTGATCTGAAAGTCACAAAGAAAAATCCTATCCTCAAATAGGACATCATCTCAAATGGGGACCGTGCAAAGAAGACCATGTCCAGGGCTGTGCTCCAATGGATACATGGTTGTGCCCCTCGCATATCTTTGGTGGCCAATTGCTGCTTTTCTGGGGCTGGAAAGGGATATGGAGCTCCTTTTCATCTGCTTCTTGATGATTGCACATGCTGCTAAAGGATCTGCTGATGCTGCCCCGACTCTCCTACACACACATGCATGCATGAATGCGATAAAAGGATCAGTCAACACAAAGTCATCTGTTGTGGATTATCCATATCCATCTGACACCTCCTGATTTACTATGACAGAGGAAATCAACATACTCTAGAAATATGAAGAGCTAGTACCCCCACAAAAATTATAAGAGCAAACCATGTGCAAGAGATTCTAGAATTATATTGTCATAACTGACACTTCTACAACTTACTAGGATGGGATCACAGTCAATAAATCGTTGAAGATAATCACTATGAATTATGAAATGAAATACATCCAATGTGCCAAGATTATTCAAATGAAAATCATTTGGAAAACAGCACCCTTTACCTCAATATTTTCTCTGATGCCACTCTGGCTGCTCTAATTGTATCATAGCTCGGTAGCCACTTCACAACCCGGTTTAGATCAGCTCGCATTGGAGAATGGATTTTTATGAGCTTGAAAAGATCGAAGAAAAGAATATAGAACAATGTTAGTCCTCATAACGAAAAGCAACTAAGGGGCAGAGCTTCAGACAAACTAAGAACAAAGAAAACAAAATGGAGATTAGATATATGATGGTATTTTATCAGTAATGGGGAGGATTCATCAACTTGCCCTTAACTGAATTTTAACAGATGAAAAAACCTCAAATATCTAACAATGTGGCTTGCAATTTAAATGGGAAACATGAAATGGCAACAAAAAATGCACCAGTCATCTGAACATAATCTGTATATATATTAGAGCTAAGAGAATACATTAAGATCAGTGAACAAAGAGAAAAGGAAATATAAACATACTCCCAAGCACTCCATCATCTGGTAATATGCCCTTCCGTGTAGAGGTGTATGGCCTTTCCGAGATTCTGAAAAGTATCTAGTCCTGCCATGACAATTTATAAGGCAACTTGAACAGGAAAAGCAATATCTTTCATACCCTTATTATCAGCAATACATTAAAAAGTCGCGCATACAACCTCCACTTAAAAGCTAAATAGCACAACATCATACCATTCTTTATAGCCAGGATCAACGGTGAAGCCATACATATCTACAGATTTACAGATCGAAAGAGCAAACTCTAGAGCCTTCAGCCCAGTTCCTTTGGCTGCAGATCCAAAGGATGCTCCTAACATAAGATATACAGGATTGTTTATTGGAATTTCCTGCAAAAGATTGAAATGACAACCAATGAGAAAATTGAGATGGATAGCCCAACCAGCTGTCCTTCACAAGGCATAATTTCATCAAGCAGGGAACGAATTCTCATCTAATAATGGTTTAATAATACAAATAATATTTTAGACAAGAAAGAAAGAGGATGTTTGGATATTTATTCTTTTCATTTTCCGAGTGGCCGTATTTGCGGGGTTTAATATGGTGCATCAGTCAAGTATGATCTGAAAACATATGGGTCCTTGTGTTCCTGCGAGCTTTCTAACAATTATGCTCTAGGAGGGATCATTCGGCATTATCCATACCTTGAGGATTTGGTAATGGAAAATAAATTTATACAATATTGCACTTGTGGCGTCCTCTAAATTTGGCAAATCGCCCCTCCCACTTGAGAATATTTGAAATTCCTCGAAAGGGAGGAAAGGCGAAAAAATACAATAACGTACAATTGTTTCCCACCTATTGCAATGAAATTATGAAAGCAGCACATAAATGATAACTATAGCTATTTATTAACAATCCAAAGAAATTTTGACTAGAATCTGATAATTAGAAGAAGAGACACAAAAGAACAGGGATGGGTCCTACGCACCCGTATCATCTTGTTCATGATGTCATGAATAGTTGTTTTGATGATGAGTACCTCCTTCCCTGTTTCTGCAATTTATGCAAATTCAGATAATTCCACAAATATTAGCAACTGATAGCAAGTCAGTTTATGCAACTTGTACCCTCCAGTTCCACAACTTTATCCAAAGCTTTTGCAGATCCCCTATTAAGGAGGCGGAATGTGCTTTTCCTGCCCACAAATTCTGTATAGTTCTGGCACCATAAAGGATAAGGATTTGGTTTAAAAAAGAACTCCAGCAATGAATTAAAAGGTACTCTAACATTTAAACAGTATTGACCTGGATTGGTGCACCATTTTCTCTGATGACAGCATCATAGTCATCTATTTCCTTCCCAAACCTTGTTTTCAGAAGATCTCCCGAGTTACCGATGACAGCACAGCGGTCGAATTGTCTTGGATAATATGGCGGTGTTTCGGGAAGGACCAAAGAGAGTTTCTCCAAGCATAGAGTTTTGTTCTCGCATTGATTGCTGCAAACGCAAATTGTCTCTCATCAGATTGCTAGTTGGTATATTCAACCAAACCCCCCCACCCAAAAAAAAAAAAAAAAATCCAAGCAGAACTGGATTCTTGATAAAATTTGTTTAGGGGGAAAGGGAAAGTGTGGTGAATTCATAATATGGTGCATCAGTGCAGTGCAGGGCTCACAGGAGTATTCCTTTATTAATGCGGCGCCAAGCATACTCCTTCCATCCATTTGGTAAAGCATCAATGAACTCCTTGGTCAATATTGTGGTGCTGTTTCTTACCTGTGCAATCAACTTACTCAATAATAAATCAATTGCACAGCACTCCCTTTGTGTAATGAGACAAGCTTGCAGGGTCTCAGGTAAGAAAACAGAGAGCATTTCAATTGGCTTGCAAGAAGCTAAGTCACCTGTTCCCATGTGGCTACAGCTTCACATAGATTGAAACCAAAGGACAAACCTTCAAGTTCTCCAGTTTTAGGATCTCTCTGTTTACAACAGCAAATCTATAAGAAAATTGACGCCATGGAAAATTGACGGACAGCATCGAAGGATCAGACTTACCCATTTAGAGACAGTGCTGCTGGGAAAGTTGATAGTCACTTGGCAGACATCCTTCCCAGTAGAAGCTTGCAAACCCAGCCCGTTTGCACCCTGCACTAACCGAAAAGCAACTATTGACCGTGTCAATCAGCATAAGTAACGCTCTAATCATTCAATTACCCGGAAAAAAATGAAGTTCCAGGTGCATCTCTTTCTCTTGATAATAGGTAGAACATAGTTAATATCGATCGTGGATAATCGAACGAAAGCTCCTTTTTTTTCCCTCTTTTTGATAAGTAAAAGCTGTTTTTTTCCCCTTGTCTTTAATGCAAATTAAATGTTTCCACTAAGAGGGGAGGAACTGACCACGCACTTCTGAAAACTGCTTTGTAGAGATTGCAGCGCACTGTAATCTTCATCTGAAAGCCGAGGAAATTTGTCTGCGCCAGATTATATAATTAGGAATTGAGTAAAGCTGGATGCAGTGGAACGACAGAAGGACCAAGGGAAGAGGGGAAAAGATACAGAGGGAGGAGACGCCCGCCATGTAGATGAGGAGGGCTACGATCCCGGAGGTCAGGGCGAGTAGCAAACCAAGCTGCAATACCCTCATTTCTGTTAGTTCGTCCAATTTTTCCCCAACCCCTCTCTCTGACTGTCTCTCGCTCTCACTACCCAGAAGAGGAAGTGGAGGAGGAGGCCATCAACTCCAGATTTGGATCTGGGAGATCAGTAAGTAGCATAGATTCCTTCGCTCCTGTTCTGTTCCGATCCGATGCTACGATGTTCGCCTGTGTTGATGGTAATGCTTCTTGTTTATTTTTGTCTTACGGCATTTGGGGAGGCCGGCTCCCATGTCAGGGTAAAGGTCCTTTTGATCTTGAGAAATGGACTGGGCCGATGATAGAGCCCATCCATTTGATTAATCCCTGGCCATCTCTGCTGTCTTGTACGTTCACGTCACAGGTGGGTGGACCTGGACCCATTCAGGCAGAAGAACCGACGAGGCGACAAGAGCCGAGCGAGCCGATCACATTCTCGCATCGCATGCCTACCAGATTCTGATTTCTGCTCGCTTTTGCTTTGAAGTTTGAACAATCCCATTCGAAATTTATTTGTTTATTTATTTAAATAAATAAATCCCATTTGAATATCAAATTTATTTATTTATTCATTTTAATATGTGTGTGTGTGTGTGAGTGAGTTTATGTAGGTGTGCAAATGTTTTAAATAAAAGCAAGCATCGGAAAATGGATAAATGGGAGAAATTTTGTGACTTCAAATTGAATTTGTCTGCGCTTTAATTTTATTACTCCCAACCCGGTTGACCCTCGTCTTCGACGCATCCCTCCCGAAAGAAAAGGGAAATTTCGAAGGCCTGAAAGGTCGTCAGCAATCTGTCTTCACAACACATTTGTTTTATGTATACTAAAGATATACCCGTATGATATATAGTATGTATTATTTTAATAAAAATTATTAGAAATATATATTTATAATTGAATGAACTAATTATTTATAATTGAATTTTTAAGTAAAAAAATATATGCATAATTTTCAAACTATATAACTATAATAGTGGATAGTAAAAATTAAAATTAATAATAAATATATTAAAAAGAAAAAGAAAGAATGTGGGGGAGAGAGGGTCACATTTCAGGTATGATATTTATAATTATGTCCGCATTTCATTTTAATTTAACACTATATTTAGATTGATAGATTTGGAGGGGAGGGATTTAGAGGTATTTGAAGGAATTTGGAGCTGAGGAGAGGGGAGGGATTTAAAGAAATAATTTATTCCTGAAAATCACTCGTTTGAATATTATTATTAGATAAGAGATTTGAAGGGATAAAAAGTAAATTTAACTATTTGACCATTTTAATTTGGAAAATCGATCGAACAGGAAAAAAGCGTAAGATAGGCACAGTAATTTCACGATGATCTTGAAACTCAAATGAAGTTATGATTTTGTAATAATCTTTGAGGCTCAATGGTTGAGACTTGGTGGTGGTCAAGTAAATGAAAGTGTGTTATAGTCGTGGCTTGGTGATGATCGAGAAAGGGAGGACGAGTGTGATTGTGTAATTGTATGATGTGAAATTATGATATACCAAAAGTTTCTTTTAAGAAGTTACAATATGTATATTTGTCTAAAAATTTATTATCCCTCCAAATTCCCTCAAATTATAGGAATTAAAAAAGTGAGATTTCGGGGATTTAAATCCCTTATAATAATTTACCAAAATAAGAAATTGTACTGTCCATCGTAATTTCTTTTCTATGAATTCCTCAATTCAAATGAAGCGTAAGGGTTAAGAAATATTTTAATTGATATACACAGATGAATTTTTTAAAAGAAAAGAGTGATATTAAAAGGTGTTCTCCTTCTCCTTCCGTGGAATAGTAATGAGAGATGATAATAGGTAATAGATACATACATTCATACGTACACGCAAAGGCTGCTGGACATTGTAATTGTGCCCAACACGCGGACGCGGCCTCAGACTCGGAGTCGATCTCTCTCCCCTCCTCCTCCCAGGCATCCGGCGAAGCGTCCGCCTGAATTCCCCCCCTCGATTTCCTCGGGGGGAAAAAAATCTCGCTCTCGTGTAATCAATCCGACGTCTGTGTTGTTCCACTTGCTTTCCTCCACCCGCAACTACAGAGCTCTGACTGAAAGATGGATCGAAGGAGAACCGGCACTGGCAGCCCGGTGTACTCGCGTCAGTGGAGTGGTGGTTCCAGCAGCACTGGCTCCTCCTCACCGGCCATGTCACCCGCCCACCCTCACTCCCGCCTCCCCCAAGGCCTCTCCACCATCAAGCGCACCCAAAACTTTGCTGCTAAGGCAGCTGCTCAGCGTTTGGCTCAAGTCATGGCCTCTCATACCGCTGACGAGGACGAAGATGACGATGACTTGGGCTTCAGATTCAGTGCTCCTCCACCTCCTCCTGCTGCGGCTCCTCCTTCCTACCCCTCCAGCCGTAACAGCAATATTTCCAGCTCTGCTTTGACCACCGCCGTCAGCAGGCCCAACCGATCTCCTTCTCCTGCGGTAATATTGTCCGGATGCTCTGTCCCTTTTTTCACCCCTCATGTCTCCACTTTTCTTCCATATGTTTCGAATTGCCTTGAATGTTTTGTGATCTCCAGTCTGTGAACGTCCTTTGTGAAATCAACGCCCACCCTTAGGGGGAGTACGGTGGTGTTTCTCGTAGATCTGCAATCGTCTTTGTTTCTTATGTCCTGTTAATCTTCAATGACTTCGATGCTCCCTTTCACAGCCATCTTAGAAGTAAGATAAGACTGCCATTTGCATACAAAATCGGGTTTGTGACTATGATGCTCCTTCGCTTCTAAAAGATTTGTGGCTTTCATTTGATCCATATGGTTTTGCTTCCCCTTGATAGTTTTATTCAGCATACTTGTTGTTGTGGTGTGCATTGGTGCTGATCCTCTTTCTGCTACTTTTAATTAGTTAGGTCGAAACTTTGTAAATCATGCTCCTTCTGTTCGGTCCACATCGGCTGGAAGACCATCTATGTCTGTCCGTACCACCCCATTGGTGCCCCCAAGCAAAAATACTTTAAGGACGCCGGTTTCTATTCCTCCCATCGAGCCTACTACTAGAAATAATAGAGAGAATAGAAGGTAATCAAATATTTTCTCTTACTTGAGACTTGCGTAATTCTGCTTCTACTGTTGAGTTCAGCAAAAGGGTTGATTCCTTGTTGAATCTACGACAAAATCTATAGTACGTTGGAAACACTATCATTTTCCTTCCTGTATCTGTTTTTTCAGAACCACCAGTTCAGATACTCCTAGCCAGAGCTTTCTGTCTCAGAATTCAATTGGTTGACAAGTAGATTCGCCTGTGGGGTTTCTTTAATTTTTAGCACTCATTTTTCTATCATGGAGCAACTCGAGGTGCACCAGCTGGTTAGACAGCATCATTTCTTAGTTTCAGGGCTTTAATCCTTGTGTTCTTTGAAAGAAGGGTGTGCTGTAGTCATAGAATTTCATCCACTCTTATATCATTCTTTCTGCTCATCATTGTCAGTGTAGGAGAAATTTTGCAGATTTCTGATGTCTGATATAATCTTTAAGTGGTTACATGTTAAAGGCTTAGTATGAAAAGGACAATTCATACATCAAATTCTGTCTGTTTTTCTCTGTCAAAAATTCGAAATGTAAATGGCAATGGCTCTTTGTTAGGGAAACATAATGACCATCTTATGTGATGAATCTTTCCAGTGATACAGAATGACTTACATATTCATTTCGAATGAATGATAAAACAACCATAGGACAAAATGCCTTGCTCTTCTGCATCTATAACCAGGTTTATCTAATAAGCAGATATTACTTT
Source organism: Lagerstroemia speciosa (assembly GCA_037672795.1). NCBI lineage: Eukaryota > Viridiplantae > Streptophyta > Magnoliopsida > Myrtales > Lythraceae > Lagerstroemia > Lagerstroemia speciosa. The sequence continues at coordinate 10,562,713 of CM075301.1, read as the reverse complement.
TAACACACTTATTGTGGATATTGTATGCTTGACTGATTTGTTGCTGATTATTGCAGGTATTCTTCAGATTTGGGACAGATTAACTTAAAAGACACAGGAGATCAGCATGAAGCCTCTGCACTTCGAGATGAAGTATAGTATTCTTCTCCTCACTTTCTGCTTGTTTAAGGATCCTTGCTGCATTTTATTATACCTGAGATTTATGATTTTCTTCGGAAAAGCATGTCTTGGTAGTGAAGTTAAAAGTACCTTTTCTTCTACAGCTTGATATGCTTCAAGAAGAAAATGACATCATACTGGAGAAGGTTTGCCTTTACAGAATAAAAATCTTAGTTTGGCCGTTATTTCGAGATACAAAGTTGTAACACTTGGGCATCATCACCTTGAGCAGCTACGAGATGCAGAAGAAAGACGCCAGGAAGCAGAGGCAAGAGCTAGGGAACTTGAAAAACAGGTCAGTTGAAGAGAGGGTCCCTTCTTCAATTTGGTAGATAACTCAAGTCCATGTGATTGAGAGTGTTGGTATTTTTTGGCTAGGCTGAACATATCTGAGTTTCAGTTTTATTAGGTGTATGTTTGGGCTGCAGTTATGGGCCATTAAAAGTTGTTGGATTTTATGCCTTAAGCTACTTGATACTTGACCGGGCCTATATAAAAATATCAAGAAAAACTAAGGAGAAATATTGTTCCTTTGACCATATGAATATATGGGAAACGGTGGTGGCATCTCCTTTCTCCAGTATTAAGCAGCACCTAGAATACCAAGTTAACATTGGCGTTGTGGATGGGTTGAGAGCATTTATGCTGAGAATTAGAGGTTTGAATCTTGTCACACTCAAAAAGAAGCACCTAGAATGGTTTCATCTTATAATTGGCGATCTTGGGATCTTTGCGGACTAGCATGAGCATACCTTCATTCTCATGCCAACCATAACTAGTTGAACTCTATAGATCCACCCTCATCAGCTGTATATGGTCAATTCATGGTTGATTGGCCTCAATATTTACTTCCAATATTTCATTTTTCATAGGTTGCTACTTTAGGAGAAGGTGTGTCTCTTGAAGCTAAATTGTTGAGCCGGTAAGTGTGGTCCTGTACTATCTTGGCATTCTTTTCAGCAAGTAATACATCGACTTCAGAATTATGCTCTTGTTGTAATTTGTATCAAATAATTTGCAGGAAAGAAGCAGCACTGCGGCAGAGAGAGGTAAAAGGAGCACCATCCTGTGTTGGACTTGAATGTTTATTGTTGTTTTTTTCTTCCCAACTGATGTCTATCTTGGTTTCTTATCGTCCTTTTGGTGTTGATCCCATCTAAGTTCTGTGAATATTCTGTCACAGGCTGCTCTTAAGGCTGCAGCACAGACGAAGGATGGGAGAGATGAGGAAATTGCAGCACTTCGTTTGGAGATGGAGGTAGAGACTGTATCCTTGATAACTGTATTCTCCTCAGCCTGTTGGTTCTAAAATTGTCATGTTATATGACTGGCTTAAATTTTTTCAATCAGAATTTAAAGGATGAGGCAGCAACAGCTATCGAACATCTGCAAGAGGCAGAATTTGAAGCAAAGGCTCTGCGCACGATGACGCAGAGAATGATTTTGACCCAGGAAGAAATGGTATCTGTTTCAAAAATTTGTATTGGGTATATGATATGTTTATTGAAGAACAAAAAAGATTGGTGTTGTGGCTTTCAGACACTGAATTGCATGTACATGTCATTCAGGAGGAAGTTGTATTGAAGAGGTGCTGGCTCGCTAGATATTGGGGCTTAGCTGTAGAACATGGTAATAGATCTAACTGCAATATATTTTTCTTTCATTTTCTTTGCATTTCGGGAAATATCCTTGCTCACTGAAAAAAAAAAAGGAATTTTTTTTTTCTTTTGGTGCATGAAGAGATGTCGATTTGCTTGGTATTGGTGCTTAGCTGGAGAACACAGTAAATGATCTTGTAGCAGTATCTTTTCCTTTTATAGTTGAAAAGCTTGCTATGTATTTGGGGAAACGTTCTTGCTAAGAAAAGGAAAATAAGAAAGGATTTATTTTTTTTTTTGATCATTAAATAAATGTTTGTATTACTAAACACCAAGTAGGTGCAAGAGTTTACAAAAAACGAGCCATTTACAAAGGCTGCCGAACATATCACTCAAAAACCAACATGTTCGCGGCAGCAAAATCCCCCTCCCTATACACCCTTGTGTGCCAAAAGTATAGTTCCTTTGCCCATCTAGCTACTGTTAGTCTATCCCGTGTCTCTATCCCTTGAAAGGCTCTCCTATTCCTTTCCCTCCAAGTACACCAAAATATAGAAAAGGGAATTAAAGTAACAAGGGCCCTCGTCTTCTGGAACATTCTTATCCCGTTCCAGGCATTGAGTTGCTCCTTTACTGTGCCTGCCTGTATCCAACTAATGCCCATCCTCGTGAACGCCGTCTCCCACAACCTTCGAGTCCATCGACAGTGCAAAAGTATATGGTTAATGGACTCTTCCTCTTCTTTGCAAAGGAAGCATCGATTAACCAAAACCTTCCCTCTTCTCCTCAAATTGTCCATCGTGAGGATTCTACCCCAAGCTGCTTCCCACGTGAAAAAGCTGACCTTTGATGGAACTCCCTTTTGCCACACTTGCTTCCATGTGAAGTCCTCAACCTCACTCCTTGGTAGGAGTTCGTTATAATAGGTTCTTACAGAGAACTCCCCGTTCTTGTCTCCCGTCCACCGTAGTTTGTCTTCCCCTCCTCGAGGTTTGAACTTGTACAGTAGCTCATAGAACTCCACAAATGGTTCTAACTCCCAATCTTGGGCCTGTCTGCTAAATCGAATTTCCCACACTCCCCCATTCCCACCTTGTCTCCACAGTTCACCCACTACCGCTTCTTTGTCTCTCGCCACATTGTAAACCTCTGGGAACCTCTCCCTTAGTATTCCCTCCCCGCACCACCTGTCTTCCCAAAAGGACACTCTATTTCCTACTCCCAAAGATATACTGGTATGTGTCCAAAATGTTGCCCAACCTCTCATTATGCCCTGCCATGGACTCCAACCCATTGCCCCTCTTCGTGGCTTTGTGATCCAGCCAGGATTTTGGATGCCAAATTTGTCCGCCACCACTCTCCTCCATAGCTGATCCGGCTCCATGGTAAATCTCCATAACCACTTCCCGAGTAAAGCTTCATTGAAATGAACTAGGGACTTCACCCCTAGGCCTCCTTGGTCCTTTGGCTGTTTCACAACTTCCCATCTCACCAAATGGTACCTTCGTTCAGACTCCGTGTCTCCCCACAAAAATCTAGCCTGAATGGATTCTAGCTTCCTCGCAACACTCTTCGGGAGTGGGAATAGTGACATGTAATATACCGGAAGGTTCGCCAAGGTCGATTTGAGTAGAGTTAATCGTCCTCCCTTAGACAGGTAAGACCTCTTCCATCCTGCTAATCTCCTCTCAAATCTCTCTATGACAGGGTTCCAAATATCCTTCGATTTAACATTCGTCCCCAGTGGTAGTCCCAGGTAGGATATCGGAAGGGAGCCCAACTTACACCCAATCACCATGGCTAGCTCCTGTTCGTTTCCTCCCCTTGTTACCGGTATCAACTCGCTCTTGCTCAGATTAATCCGTAATCCAGATACCGCTTCGAAACATGTGAGGATGCATCGGATGTGAGCCAAGTATTGAGCTTCATTCTCACAAAATAGTAATGAATCATCCGCGAACAATAAATGAGTCACTCTCATGGAGCTGTCCATTCGTCCGACCTTTAAACCCCGTATTAGATTTTCCTCCGAAGCCTTGTCAAAGAAACTACTGAGTAGCTCCATGACTAGTAAGAATAGGAATGGAGATAGAGGGTCTCCCTGTCTCAGCCCCCTCGATGACCTAAAGAACCCAGATGCTTCACCATTTATCATAACTGAGAAGGAAGCTGTAGAAATACACCACTGGATCCATCCTCTCCATTTATCTCCGAAGCCCATTCTCTCAGATATCTCTAGTAGGCAGTCCCAAGAGACGTGGTCGTATGCCTTTTCCATGTCCAATTTGCAAATAAGCCCCTGACCTCCCTCTCTTGCACAAGAGTCAACCACCTCATTGGCGATTAGTGCTGCGTCAAAGGTCTGCCTTCCTCCCACGAAGGCATGTTGAGAATTACTCACTATGGAAACCATCACCGTTTTGATGCGCTCCGCTAGCACCTTTGAGATAATCTTGTAAGTGGAACTCACCAGACTTATGGGCCGGAAATCGGAGATGCTCTCCGCTCCCTTCTTCTTTGGAATTAAACATAAGAAGGTCGAATTGATGCTCCTTACGAATTTGTTTGAGGTGTGGAACTCCTCGAGTAGTGCCATCATCTCCTCCTCTAGCAACCCCCAATTCTCCTTGAAGAAAGAGATAGTGAAACCATCTGGGCCCGGAGCCTTATCCCCGTCACAATCCATCACTGCCATCTTGACCTCCTCTTGCGAGAACGGTCTCTCCAGCCATGTTGCCTTCTCCGACTCCAACCTTTTGAACCGAACCCTCGACAATCTTTGTCTATACCCTCTCGGTTGAGTGTACAATCTGTTATAGAAGTTGCAAATCTCCTCCTTCATTCCTCCTCGTTCTACAATTGTGTTTCCACCAATTATTATCTTCTTCAGGTAATTGAAGCTCCGGTGAACACAGGCAGATCGGTGGAAGAAGTTCGTATTTCTATCCCCCTCCCTAAGCCATAGCTCTTTGGACCGTTGCCTCCAAGCTATCTCTTCCCACTTGGTGACCTGTGCCAATTGATTTTTTATGCAAGCCCTTCGTACTCGCTCCCCCTCCCCAATGCCTCTTTCTTCCTCCAGCCTATCCAGGCTGTCCAATTCTTCTAATAGCGTTGTTTTTTGTCTAGTGAGGTCCGCTACTGAGGCTTCCTTCCATAACTTTAACTTGTCCTTCAATAGCCTCAGTTTCTTCGCTACCTTGAAACTTGCATGTCCTTCAACCACAAAAGAGTCCCACCATTCTTTGATCTTTCCCGAGAAACCTTCTTGTCTCAACCACCAATTTTCAAACCGAAAAGGTGTGGGCCCCCATTTGATATCATCCACCTTCAACGCAATCGGGTGATGATCTGACAGTACTCTCGGCAATAGATTCTGGGAAATGTTGGGCACCATCATCTCCCATTCTGATGATATCAGGAAGCGGTCTATCTTGGAAAAAGAGGCCATTTCCCTATTATTTGTCCAGGTATAATTTCCCCCTATCAGTGGTAAATCGACCAACCTTAGCTCTGCTACCAAGTCCCTGAACTCTCTCATGCATCTTGATTCGTTCGTCCCTCTCGATCTTTCGTTTGGATATAGAACAGTGTTGAAATCACCTCCCACCATCCATGGATGATCCCAACTTTCCCGTGCCCTCCTAAGATCTTCCCATAGCAACTCTCTCCCCATGCCTTCTCCCGGTCCATACACCCCCGTAAATACCCACTTAAAGTTGATCTCCTCCGAGGAAAGTAGGCATGAGATAGAGTGTACTCCTATCTTCGTATCTTCCAACTTCCATCGTTCCTTTTTCCAGCCCACTAGAATTCCCCCAGCAGCTCCTATTGCCCATATGGCCCTCCATTCCCATGTATTCAGCCCCAAAATTGACCCTAGTACTCCCCCGTCTTCCTCTCCCAACTTTGTCTCTGATAGGCATACCACATCCGCCTTCCAGTACCTCAACCAGCTTCCCACTTGTTTCCTTCTACTGGGATCATTCAGACCCCTCACATTCCATGCCACTATGTTGCACTTATTCATCGATATTGTCTCTACCCTCCTTATCCTCTTCCTCCCTTCCTTCCCTTATCCTACGCTGCTCGATCTCCCGTATCATGTCCCGGAACTCCATTTCCCCTTCCTCCATGTTTAAGCCCAGTAATCCGCCAATCCTTGGTGCCAATTGTACTACCAAATCTAACAAGGCCATCTCCTTGTTCTCCTTGCTGCCCCTGTTCTGTAACCAATCAGCTAGGCTACTTTCCTCTATTGCCTCCATCAATTGTAGTCCTTCCGTCTCCGGCTGTTGACCCTTCCTTCTTGAGTATGTTATACTACAATGGTCGCCCAGTTTCCTTGACTCCAATATTTCCACCGTGCTTCCTTCCTTGAATCCTCCTTGCTTCGTCCTTCCATTCCTTCCCTCAATGATGCTACTGCCCACTCTCTCCACCACTCCCCCTACCACCATAGGGTCAGTACCCTTTCCTCCCGAGAATTCACCGGGGACAAACTCCCGTTCCCGAAGTCTATCCCCCTCCTCAATTTGCGTCTCCTCTCTGTCTCTTATAATCTGTATGCAGATTTCGGAGCCTGGGAGAGGGTCGGTTCTGCTGTTTCCCGCCCTACTTGTCCCTTCAGTTTCATCGGGGTTGCTTCCCTCGATTCCCTCTTCTACATTTCTGTTTACTTTCGACTGTCGTGCCTGAGAGTACCGGGGTTGTATTACTGTGCTTACCCGCTCTTCTCGTCCTACGCAGCTCGGCTTCCATTGAGCTTCGGGTTTGTCTCCCAGTCGGGTCCCCGATACTTCCCTCAGTCGTGTCTGTCGTGGAGCCCAGTTCCTTCTTTTGACCTGATATGTTTGCAGATTTGGGTGTTTAATATTTTGTGGCCCTGTTCTGTGGGCCGACCATTTGGCTTGTTTTGGGCCAGCCAGCCCATAGTTTGAATTTTGGGGCAGTTGGCTGCTATTCCCAACTGGGTCACGCGTTGCTGCTGGCGTGACCACACGCGCTACCTCCTCCTTCCCTGTAACTCCTCTGCTCAACACCTGGGCATACGTCATGGCTCCTCTCACCCTTTGCCCCGCCGACCCTCTGACCTCCGATGTCCTCCCGGCCGTCGCCTTCCTCAACAACACCTCCAGAACTGCTCCACAGCATGGGCAGGAACCCACGACATTAACTCCCGATCCCTCCCTCTGCCCTTCGCGAGCTTCCTTCTCCGCCGTGCCTCGCCTCGTCGGATCCCCCCCCGCACTTTCGTCTTCCATCGCTTCTACTCCTTTTCTAACCAGCGTGACGAAGGCCCTCCATCCTTGCGCTTGTCTTCCTTCCGGAACTACCAGTGAACGAGTCCCTCCTCCGATTACCTCCACTAGACGTAAGAATCTGCCTTTGGGATTTCTTCCAACTGATACGAAGAAGGACCGATCAGCTTCTCTGAGCCTCCGTAGCCACGTGCTCTCTTCCTTCTGCAGCCAGAACTCCCTCAGCGTCTCGCAGAGCCAGACTGCTCCTTCTGGGTCGTAGTACTGCGATAAACGGCTCGCCCCCTTCCTCTGCGTTACCCTAAGGACCTTCCTTCCCTCCACAGCCACCGTGAACTCCTTACTCTCGACGGTAATGGAGGAGGCGAAGCCCCCCTCCATTCCGATTACCGTTGAGAAAGTTTAAAGAAAGAGTTTAGAGAGAGAGAGAACTCTTCACAGTATAAGCGTGGATTAAGAAAGGATTTATTTTTGGTGCATGTGAAATGTATTATATATAGCGACATGACAATCGGTTGGCATCAGATTACATGGTAAAGGACTTATGAATATAATCTTAGAAGTATGTGAAAATTGTGATTGCCACTGGGGAATCTTGACACATGCTTTATTGTTTGTCCTCCATGCGTTGGAAAGTTATTGGTTCAAATGCCTGTGCCCTGCCGTTCTCAAGCACTTTGTAATATAACTGTTTGTGGAGATCAATTATAATAATCAAAACTAAGGTGCTTTCATAATGGATCTGTTGCATTATAGGTATTTGTGCTGATATAGCTTTATTGAAGCACGAGCATTGGTCATCTCTAGCACCCCTTCCATTTGAAGTTGTCATTTCTGCTGGTCAAAAAGCTAGGGAGGAGTCATGGAAAGGTCAGTTTTCCTACAAGATTTATATCCTGCAGCCCTTGGTTGTTATAAGATTTCAGCTAATTTCATATGCTTGCTATCTTGCATCCTTTGTTGTGTCAGGCGGCAGTAATATGGATCGGAGCAAGCTTGCAAGAGATTTGAATGATCTAACAGGAGAAGGGAATATTGAGAGTATGCTTTCTGTTGAAATGGGTTTACGCGAACTAGCTTCCTTAAAGGTTCCCCTTCTATATTTCTGGAACAGGGCCACTTATTATTTAGCAGATTGGTTTCTTGTTACTCCTTTTAAATTTACTCCTCTACATTTTAAATTTTGAAATTAATTAAAAATGATTATGGTCTTTTTGTTTTCTGTAAAAATTCCATATTCGACATCTAATTTCATGTATTTAACACTAAATTCCATGTTGCAAGGCAATTTATTCTGTAGTAGATTGAGCTCACGTTATTACTTTTTAATCTGCTCATCTGGAGTTCTAATTTTGTAATTAAGTAAAAATCATGATAGTAGTTATGCCTGTTTCTTATAAAATTTCTTTAATGCTTAAAATCCATGTTGGAGTAAGGCAACTTATTCTGTGGCAGATTGATTTCTAGTTGATCATTTTAAATTTGCTCGTCTGGAGATTTAAGTTTTAAAATTGATTAAAAAAACAGCAGTTTAAAATTAATTAAAAATAACAACGGTAATCACATCCGTTTTGTGAAAATTCTGTATTTGATATCAAGTGCATGTCTTTAGTGCTAAATACTGTGAGATCTTAGGTAAAGAAGTTTTTGTCTGATGGCATTAAATGTTTAGCATATCTCTTAGGCAAGTTTTTTTGTTACTTGGCTGTTTCAAGGTCGAGGGTGCTGTTGTTCTTGCACTGGCGTCGCACAGAAAACCAAACTTGTTTCGATCCGGTAGGACATTTGATACTCTTTTGGAATTTTCTAACTCTTAGATTCTGATTTACTTATCTATCATGGAAGAACTATGCATTGGGTTAATCTGCTTTGTTTTTCTATTGATCCTGCCTGAAGGCTGATAGTATACTTGTTTCAAGCTTCTTTTATGCCCTTTTTCATATTATTTTTGAGATGGAACACTTTAAAACCTATATTCTTGTACTTGGATGATCAGATTCCAAGTCAGCTGCTGAACCCAAATTAATGGAAGCATTTGGTAAGAGAATCATTTGATCAGAAAATAAATTCTATGCCAGATTTAGATATTGCAAGATAAAGCTTTTTCAACCTTTTTTCTTTGCAGAGCTAGGTGCTGGGGAGGCTGAGGATGTTCTTTTCAAGGAGGTAGGCTTTCTCTCTCTAGGATCCTGATATCATGGAAACCTTTAATTCAAGTGAAGTTGCTACGGCTGCTGTCTTTATGCTGGTGATTGTGGTGATGGGTAAAGGTTGCTATCTTATTGCTATCTTGTTCCTCGAGCATCGCCTGAGCAATACTTCTCACTGATATTTTGTGTGGATTGGGTTTGCAGAGAAATGTAACTGCTTGAAATAAGTGCTTTTATGAACGTGTTTGTGAAATTTGACAAATACTCAGTCCTTGCTCTCATACTCTGTCAATTTTGCATAATGAGCGAGGATTTATTATCACAAAAATTTTATCAAATTACTACATACATAGGCTTGGCTGATGTACTTCTGGAAAAGAGCAATGCTACATGGTGTTGAAGTGGATATCGCAGAAGAGAGGCTTCAGCATTGGATTAGTCGCAGCGGGCAGTCAGCTACTTCCCATGATGCCGTTGATGGTAATAATCGCATATTCATCATCTAGACATTCATACGTTTTAGTTAAATATGCCGATCAGTGTTGGTAAGCCCCTGAATGTGTCTTGGAGTTACCTGCTCTTTCGCTGTCTTCTTAGGGACCAGTTAATATCTTCTGACTGCACTGTCACAAAATCGACCTGAAACTGAAATTTCCATCCTTTACTTTTGTTTTGATTGGTATTTCAATTTGCCCATATATATATATATATATAGAATGTCATATTTAGATGCACATCAAGTTCTCTAAAATGTCAAGCTGCAATTTTGTAATTTTTTAATATCCAAAGAAATAAATGGAAATTCAGAGTGGGGAAAAAGATTGCATGGTGAGCAAGATTCCTGTTTGCAGTTGAAAGGGGTTTGATGGAGCTGAGAAAGTTGGGGATAGAGCAGCAGCTATGGGAAGCATCTCGGAGAGAAATCATCGTAGACCATCCTGCTGCTGCTGCTACTGCAAATAAAAAATCTTCAACAGATTCTGAGGTCTCACCGTGACGATTGACATATGCCTCCTCAAGTTACTTTTTGCTTCTTTTTCATATTTCTTCCTTCTCTCCCTCTTTCTTCCCTTCTTCTCTCCCCCTTTTTGGTCGTCCTTGTTCTTAATCCGGCTTTGAGAAATTGATTAGAATTATTCATGTATTATAGGTCTTTCTTTTTTTTCTGATTGGACTATTGTCAGCTTTGCCTGCACCCACCTTCATATGGGGCCATCTGATGTAGTGTGTGTTGTTTTTGTTAACTCTGTGAATATCCCCTTTGAAGATCATTGCCGTATGAGTAGTCCGGTGGACATATATATAGTTATATATATATAGAGAGAGAGAGAGAGAGAGAGAGATTGTAGTAAATAAAGCTATTGATTTGACTGTACTGCCTTTTTCTATATTTCTATGTTGGTATCCTATCCTATTGAAAGTGAAGGCTGTCCTGGAAAGAAGAAGAGGGGGAGGGCGGTATAGGGAGGGCCATCGAATCTTACTGTTGATTGAATGGTAGTCTGCGTCTGGAAGGGTAAGGACTTTGAATTCCCAGTCTTATCTTGTATACAATTATCGACAATTGGAGGATGGGCTATCTGATGTTATTATTGGATTGTTGTGTATAATCAATCAGCAGGCCTGGTCTTCGGGTATATTTTGACCCACCGGAGTAGACCGAGTTGGCACAGCTCCTCCTGACAGACTAGCAGTATACAGAGTGTGCTTCAGGAGGAGATAAATTAAAAGTTAAATCGGCCATGACGAAAATAGGAAGAAAGTTGCTTCAGAATACAGCTGAACTGTACAATTTGTGGAAAGTGGTGTAACAAATGGTCTCGGCAAGACCAATGACCCGATTGGATACATACGACTTCTACATTTCCAAATTTCCACCACTGTTGCTTTGCATCGAAATTAAACGATTCATTAGCATGCATCTGCTTGCCTTGTGCTGCACTGCAGCGACTTTGAAAATGGAGCCGGATGACCATATGCCAATAATGCATTATTATTATTATCGGCAGCCCAGCCCAGTTCAGTCATACTCGACTTAAGGAGACGGTCCCCCTCCCAACCGTTCCCGCCATTCTCTCGCCAGCATCCCCGTTTTTCCAATAGAGGAAGGGGTGAGAGAGAGAGAGAGAGAGAGAGAGAGAGAGAGAGAGACAAGATGTCGAGAGAGCAAAGGAGAGATCAACTCCAGCTACAGCAACCCCAGGTAACCTTCCCACCGACCACTCCTTAACAGTTAACACAACCAACACCATTATTTTCAAGCCACCGTCGTCGTCGTCGTCCTCCTCCTCCCCCCCTTCAATCACCGTGAAAGAGATTGCTTCTTATCGATAGCTTAAAAGTTGGAGTTGGGTCTGCTATCCCGACCTATCTAGCTAGGGATTCTGTTCGATTCTCATCTTCCATAAAACTACCTATCATCCAATCTCTTCCTGATCTGATTTGATCTGACTATTATTCCTATTATTCTTTTACTAACTACAATCAAAATCAAACGGTATGGGGTGGGGTTTGCAATTGCAGGATAGAGAAGAGGACAGGGAAGCGGAGCTGCTGGGATCTGAGGAACCTGACACCCCACTTCCCCTCACCGTTACTTCCCGGGTAACCGCCCCTGCCCCTCCCTCACCAACTCTCCATCTCTCAGCCGTGCTTGCATTCTCTTCTTTTGCTTACACAACCAAACATTTCCATATCTCTTTTTCTATTTTCTTTGGGGGGCAAAAATCGATCTGCCCTGTCTGGTTCATTGTTATTGCTATCACAGTTGCTCTACATGTTGGGGGATATAACGGCGCGGCCAGCCTATAGATTCAGTCAGTGGCTGGAGGTAGTCCGCAAGCGCAGCAGCACACTCTCTCGTGCGTCTGGTTTCCCCCACCGCCACCTCCATGATACTATGCCTTCCTTCTCATCCACTCCTTCCTGGTATTTCTTCTTTTCCCTCCCATTTCGTGTGCCTTCCTCTTTTTAGTTATAGTCAGCACGCCTGGTAACACTATTAACATTTTTTTCTCTGCTCCCGCACACATAATATGTGCACTCATGCCTTGCAGTGTAGTGGTGCCAGATGTCGCTCCCAGCAGCAGTACTTTATCCACTCCTGTGGAACAATGTCCCGAAATTAGCCTGTGGGAGAGGTTGGGCAAAGCTACTCCGTTGGATATTGAGTCGAGCTCTTTCTCCTGGAACATGCTATCTTCCCTTCACCACACTGAACACAGCACCAGCACTGAACACTCCGAGGATGAAATGAACAAAGCTCTGGAGGTGACAGTAAATTCTGGAGGAGTCGTATTCTTTGCCCTCTTCAGACTCCCCGGAGCTGATGCCTTTCCTACGGAAGCAGTAGCCGTCATAAAGATATCCTCATCCCGGATGGCCACTCAATCCGAGCGGCTCGGCTATGAGTTTGCCAAGTGGCTCGGCATCCAAACTCCGCAGGTTGTATTCTCTCATTCCCATTCAACTACATAGTGTTTATGGTTAAACATTTTTCTGAGGACCCTTGCTTCAGTTTCTTTTTGGGGACAAATAAACTTTGCTCGGCAACTTCTCTTTTCACTTGAAAAAGCATGGGGATGAAAAGCTAAGTGATGAAACCTTCTTTTCCACGGACCTTGGAGCATGTCTAATTATTTGGAGGAAGGATTCCTTACGTATCAACCATTTTGGAGGTGTCATTCCTAGAGGATTTCCTAGCCTGCCCTATGACAGGGGAGAGGAAGTTCTTAAAATCAACGGTGGTAGCAGCACTATTCTGGCGGATTTTGGTGGAGAATGCATGCAATTAAAATGAGGGATATACACCTGACTTCGTCACTACATCTCCTGCCTTTTTCACTGCCTCCTCTGGGGTGCCATTGACTCTGTTTTTGTTTCTATGTTTCCCTTCACCCTTTTTTTCTCCACTGGATCTGTGTTGTGCAAACAGAGATAGAGACTGCTTATTAGGGGGTTTCTGGTTGAATTTTTTTTTTATTTGAATCTTCATCCTGTTTGGTGCATTTTGTCATTATGATCAGATTAGTGGAATGGTGGCGAGACCTGTGACACCTAGATTCAAGAATTCTGAGAACAACCGTCTTTTTATTATCTAGAAAATAGTTATTATTGGCGAACTATTCTTAGGAAAATAAAATAACGTACAATTAATAATCATGAAATGTCAATAAAAAGCAAAAAAAAGTAGTTTCTTCCATGTTGATTGAGCTTTCCGAACGTGAGGACACTCTTCTTCTTTCCCCTGAATATCTTCTCTTTGTTTGTTGACAAATATTTGTTGGAAACTTGTAGGCTAGAGTGGTTCATAATTCTAGCACAGAATGGCAGCAAATAAAGGAAGCTGCAGAGAAGGCAAGAGAGGCAGCTATTGCAGAGGGAGATGAAATCGGTGAAATGACATGTACTGAACTTCTTGAAGCTCTAGAACTCAGTCGTTGCCTTCTTCTAATGAGGTGCAAATAGATCTATGCATATGACCTTATCATTATATATCTTATCTGTGTATCCATGCTCCTGCTCAACATGTTTAATGGATAAGCTACGAGGCATTTCTTTTTTGCACTTAACTGATTTGCATAAGGCTGCAACAGTTTGTTAATTACTATTATATCAGATGTATGTAACTGGTTTCTTCCTCTGAGAACATGAGTTGTGGGCGTATCATGTGCTTCCTTGACTTCCCAGTTCCCATCAGAAATTGACGAAGCATGACATTGAACTATCTCTATTTGCCTGCTTAAGTGGTTTTTTTATTTCCAACTGATCATATTAAGGAAGAATGGAAGATATTTTTATTGTTATTTTTTCCCTGCAGTTACGTACATGGATCTCCATTATTAGAGAGCTCAGTGGCATTCGAGTCACGAGAACCTGCAGAGAAGACTGCTGCTGCCATTGGAAGGATCTTCATGCTGGACCTTGTCATCAGAAATGAAGATAGGCTGCCTTGCCGTCAACTTCGTTGGCGTGGCAATCCTGCCAATCTTCTTTTGGCTGATAAAATGGCCTCCATGGGTGCTGATGCAATGGAGGCGGCATTTGATTCTGCTGTTCAGCGGTACAGGCCAAGAGTGATTAGAGCTCTCCAGAAGGAAAGGAGAGCAACTTCAGTGGACAGTCGAATGAGCTCTCATAAGTCAGGATTGGTACCGCAAGCCTCTGACCTCTCTGATATTATCGAGTCACCACAATCTAGCAACTTGAGCCAATATAGTGATCTATCAAACGAGTCAACAACCCCTGATATTCATATCGTGGCAATTGACACCGGCGTGCCTCGTCGGCCTCCTGCAGGAAAACGTGCAAATGATCAAACAAATTATCCAAAGCTGGTTGAGTTGCTGCTGAACAGTGCTGAGTATTCAGCATATTTACTACATGAAATAACAGGTGGCAAGTTAGGTTTTCCTGCATTGGATGAGAATGAAACTGCCACTAGTGTACTAGTGACTGATATTAATTATGCAGTCCACGAGTTTCGTTGTGGATTCCGAGCTGCTTTGAGGGACCTTCAAGGCTTCTACATATTTTTACTGACACTCAACCAAAAATTGGACTGCCTATTGCGGTCGTTTCTGAGCATTGTAAATAGAACATCCTCAGGGGAATTTGAAAAGGAGGAACTTGGAGCTTCAGAGTCTCCTTCACAGGTCACAATGGGCTCTTGCCCCTCAGCACAGAGTAAGGAACGCACTCCTAATGAGAGCCAAGAATATTTGATGGATTCAGAGTCGCAGAGAACACCTGCAAGATCATCCTTGGGGAATAAGGAAAGCGCAGACTCTAGTTCTCCTCTCTCACGAGAAAATTGGCACGGAAAACTGTACAAGGGGGGTGGGGAACAACTCCGCAGCTTGCGGTTGACAACGAAGCTTCGTGACTTTCACAAGTTTGCAAAGGTTGGCATCGTGCATAATGCTTGGATCTAGATTATTCATACCTTTTTTTTTCCCTTAATAGTCTGCAGTGAGCAGGAAAATGTCCCAAATGCCATGTGCAGTACATGAAAGTACTGAGATGGGCTAGTTTTCAACCGCTGAAAATAACAGATCACAACCTTACTCTAAATTCAGCATCATTTTCTGGTTTTATTGCATGTCCTATCATCTCTATTAGTTTGGTTACCCAAATATCATCAAAAAATTGGGGCTTTTGAGACACATAATGGCTATCTTTTTATTTGGAGTCAGTTGTACAGTTGCAGCTGTCCAAACACTGACAATTAACAGCTGCACAATCTTGATCTATACTGAAGCATCAGTATGTGGGTGTTATTAACCAAATCAAATCTCAATAGATTCAGATTACTTGGATTTTAAGAGGTTGATCCATGTCTTTGATTCTCTGTAACCCCAGATATCAATATGATCACTTGATGCTTTTTAGATGCAAGACAGGAATCTTTACGGTCATTTGCAGCCGCACAGTCAGAGCTGCTCCATCACACCTTCCATAATGTCCTACCCTCATGATCATTTATTTGCATCTCTTGTACATTCTGTTAACCCACTCAACGCCAAGGACATTGCGAAGTCGCTTAGTTTATAAATCTTCTTCCAGACTTCCTTTTAATAGCAATAAATGGGGAAAAATGATGGTCCAAATGAAAGTTTATAAATCTTCTTCCAGACTTCCTTTTAATAGCAATATATGGGGAAAAAATTAGGGATGGTCCAAATGCCAAACAATCTATAATGTTGAATGCATGCATATAATTAAAAGATGTCTTCTTGCTAAATTTTTGCTACTAAATGCAGTACCATGATATTGTAATTGTTATTGTCAGGTTGATGCTGAAACAAGTAAGGATTTGGAGCAGTGGAATGAGATGTTAAAAAATGAGGCTGTGAAACTTTGCCAGGAAAACAATTTCAATACAGGATTTTTTGAGGGCAGTGATAATAATAGTGTTATTGATGCCTATGAACTAAAGGTAAATATACTATCTACTGGATCATGATTTCTTCAGTTGAAAAAGTTCTTGGTGATATTTGAAATATACCCATGCTCTTCATGGTCTTTAAGTACAGGTCAGGCGAGCACATTCTTGAGCGAATAGCATTAATATCAGAAGCAGCGAACACGGAGAAGCCATCTTCAATTACATTGAGCCTGTTCATCGGTGGGGCACTGGCCGCAAGATCTGTTTTCACACTTCAACAATTAGGCATAAGTCACATATTGTGCTTGTGCTCCAATGAAATTGGTCAATCGGATTCACAATACCCTGATCTCTTTGAGTACAAAAATTTTTCAGTAAGTACAGTTTACTGCTTCTATCAGGCAATACATAGTATTTTATTTTATGATTATACTACTCCCCGACCTGAGGAGGAAAGGAGGGAGGCACTGGAAGTACTCCAATTATTTCTCATATTCTGTCCATGCATGAGCATGCCACATACTAAGATGTCGAATGTTCTAATTATGTCTTGTTATGCCGCTATCATGTAGTAGTACTATCTTGATGGAACATGCATGTGCTGTAGATATCTCATACCCATTGCCTGGACATCTTCTCTGTGTTTCTTCAGAGTCGTTCTTATGACATACACCGCCCGCTGTCATTCTACAGATAAGTGATGATGAAGACACTAATATCAGCAGCATCTTTGCGGAGGCGTGTGATTTTATCGATCACGTGGAGCAAAAAGGGGGGAAAGTTCTAGTACACTGTTTTGAAGGCAGAAGTAGGAGTGCTACGCTAGTCATCGCATACTTGATGCTGCGGAAGTAAGTGAAATGTTAGAGCAGGAAAATAGTAATTTACTGGTCCTATATTTCCGTGGGATAGATGGTATAAACAAATGCAAACTATGCCCATTTGCTATGATGCAGGAATTTCACTCTTCTAGAAGCATGGAATGCCCTCAAACGAGTTCATCGACGGGCTCAACCCAACGATGGGTTTGCAAGAATCCTTTTGGATCTGGACAGGAAGTTGCATGGGAAGGTTTCCTTGGAATGGCATAAGCGGAAGCCATCGATGAAGGTTTGTCCCATTTGTGGAAAGAATGCGGGCTTGAGCAGTAGTTCACTCAAGCTCCACCTGCAGAAAGCTCACAAGAAGCTATCATCAGGGAGCGTAGACAGCGCAATGACCATGGAAATACAGAAGGCCCTGACGGCTCTTAAATTAAGCCGAAGTGGAAGTGTCAGCCCACTCAGAGACGCGCGCTGATGAATGGATGGATATAGTTTATTCACACCACAAATTAAAACCTCGAGAGCCGACACCGCAGAAAGCATAACCTGAAGGGCAAATGCTAAAGGACTGACAGGTGCATGGGAGCAGCTTCATGGGTTTATCTGTGCTGGGGTAAGAAGGTGAGACAGCCACGAAGGAGCCGGTGTCTCCACGAAATATGTAGCCATTTAGGTTTGCTTTTGGCCAACGAAAGAGGTGAAAGTGCGCTGTCGGAAAGAGGAATATAATAGCTCAAACGGCTGCCTTGGCCGGCTTTGTACCAACAGTTTTGTTGGACAACCATTGAGCTACACAGACCACCGGTAAACTGAATTGAACATATATATATATATATATATTTTATGAATCAGTGGAAATTTAGCTATCACCTTCTGAGAAGTTCGGCAGAAACAGAGCGGTCTAATAAAAGCATACATACTTCAGGGAAAATGAAAAACAAAAAAAACAAGACAGCAAGCCCGTATGCACCGCAGCTACTTTCAGTTGTGATAATACTTTTTCATACACTCTTATGGGTCTGATCCCCAGCAAAATAACCAGACAACACAAGTGGATAAAGCTGACTCCTGTTTGTTTGATATGCTGTTTTACATTACAGAGATATTGGCTCAGGCAGAGACTCAGGAGCTCCACTGCTACCACCGAGTACAGTCACATTTCCATCGGAGTCGACATCCACAATAACTGAGTCACCCTCCTTGATGTCCCTTGCCAGCATCTTCTCAGCCATGCTGTCCTCCAACAGCCTCATTATTGCTCTTCTAAGAGGTCTTGCCCCATAGCTCGGATTGTAACCTTCCTCGACCACCCTATCCCTGAACCTCTCTGTCACCTGCAGCTCAATATTCTTACCTTTCAACCTCTCAAATACCTCTTTCAGCATGATATCAGCAATCTCCTTCACTTCTAGTTTAGTGAGCTGCCGGAAGACAATCATTTCATCCAATCTATTGAGGAACTCCGGCCTGAAATACTGCTTCAATTCCTCTGTCACCAAGCTCTTTATCCGATTGTAACTGCTATCCTTCTCATCATAGTCGAGATCAAACCCTATCCTGCGGCCTCCCTTCTCGATCACACTGCTTCCCACATTTGATGTCATAATTAAAAGGGTGTTCTTGAAATCAACTGTCCTCCCCTTGCTGTCTGTCAGTCTTCCATCCTCAAGAATTTGAAGCATCATGTTGAATACATCGGGATGGGCCTTCTCAATCTCATCAAAGAGGACAACAGTGTAAGGACGGCGGCGGACGGCTTCAGTCAGCTGGCCTCCCTCGGTATAGCCCACATACCCCGGAGGTGATCCTATGAGCTTAGACACCGTGTGTCTCTCCATAAACTCACTCATATCAAGTCGGATCATCGCCTCCTCAGAGCCAAAATAATAAGCTGCCAATGCTTTTGCGAGTTCCGATTTGCCTACACCGGTAGGACCGGAAAAGATGAAGCTGGCAATGGGTCGGTTTGGATTCTTGAGTCCAACACGAGCTCTACGGATGGCACGGCTAATGGCTTTGACTGCTTCATCCTGTCCGATAACCCGCTTGTGTAGGGTCTCCTCCATCTTGAGGAGACGGTCTGACTCATCAGATGACACCTTCTCTACAGGAATGCCAGTCCAGGACGAGACAATATGTTGTATGTCTGCTTCTGTCACAAGAGGACCAACATCACCTGCCTCCGTCTCTGCCTTGCTTATCTCCTTGCCTTTATCAACCAGAACTGAAATTTGTGCCTTAAGATCCATTTCTCGATCCCGTAACTCACCAGCCTGCAGTTTAAGATCACATGCAAAGTGAGCTTCTTAATCAATGACTTGCTACAATCCAGAGGAGCAAGAGTTTCGTTGGAAATGGAGCATGCCGACAATAACTTATAGCAGAACACCTGTTACAGCTTAATAACCACCAGAGGTCTGTTGCCGAATAACCTTTTCAGCTTCTTATAAAGTTTGATTATGGAAAGCCACAATATATATATATATATTAACTAGAAAGGAAAACCTTTCTGAGATTTTCTTAACTTTTCTCCAATTCATTAAAGATCCAATGACCATTAATTTGAAGTATTGCCACTTTGAATAAAGCCATTTTTTTCCATTTTAAGTAAACTTTCTAAGAGGGAGGCATCAGTCCTAGTGTATACCCCTCTACATTGTTAGTAAATCGTACAGATTAATCACCCTTCTTTTAACCCGGAGAAATTCAGAACTAAGTTCACATGCTGGTCTTCACTCTTCACCTCTCTCGAATCATTTCGAACAAAAATTTTATTAGACGTTATGGTTTTTTTTCTAATGAGCATTTTATTCTCCCCGAGCCCATGAACACTCCACAAGCCAATAAATCTATTGCAGGTTATGCTATGTATCAATTTATTCAGACATTAATTAAACTATTTTGACAAAAATTGTCACTAATGCTTCAAATTTGTCACTGTATTATGCAAAACGAGAAAGTGAACTTAGTGGTGAAAAGACATGGATGGAAAGGAAACAATTTCCACAATGGTAAGCTCAGCCTCTCCTATTCTGTGACACAAAACATAATTAACTTCTAACACAATTGATGTTTGTACCTTCTCAAAGTCCTGGCTCCGAACGGCTTCATTCTTCTCCTTGGTGATCTGTCTAAGCTCTTTTTCAAGCTCCCTGGCCTCCTCTGGCAGCTGCAGACATAATAAGTACAGATCAGTTTTGACTGTGACTACAAGGAAAGTTGAAGTATGATGTGCGGAATACTTACTTGGGCATGACGAAGCCGAACACGAGATCCAGCTTCATCAATCAAGTCAATTGCTTTATCCGGCAGAAAGCGGTCACTGTAAGCCATCAAGAGAAAAGAAATATACTGAATGATGGAAGTTCTATTGATTATTTTGTGAAGTTTCACAGCACAAAGAAAAGTAGTTCTCAAAGAATGCAGGCATTAGCTGGACTAAGGAGTATCACTTCCTATCGGAATGCAAACGTATAGAATCCACTGCTACGTAAGAGCTTAACTATGTCAGGACTAATTATTCCGTGAGAACAGGAAAATGGAGGCAGAAACAGGTAACAGGTTTATGTTGCACTTGCCTGATGTACTGATAAGAAAGGTGTGCAGCAGCATCCAAAGCTTCGTCAGTGTAACGGAGCTTGTGGTGGATCTCATATCTCTCCCTTAGCCCTCTCAGAATTTGAATAGTTTCCTCAACAGTTGGTTCAGGAACTTTCACGGGCTGGAAACGCCTTTCCAGAGCTGGGTCCTTCTCAACATGCTTCCTATACTCATCTAGTGTTGTGGCACCGATACACTGCAGCAGCAAATTAGAATTGATTAATGCCCACTTTTCAAAAACACACTATGTAGGAAATTAAACAGCAATATCAAAAGACAAAAACATGTGATCTTGAAGAATTGGAAAGAACAAAGTAAAGTGTGCCTCAGAACAAACAAGATTCTCTGGGGAGGGAAGGGATGGGGGAACGAAAGTTTCCTTGAGACTAAACTGCTTGGGTTTTACTTTACAAGTTTATCAATGAACTTGTCAAAGATTTCTACACAACTAATTTTTTTTGGAAAGGATTTGATATTAATGATAATGGCACAAAGATGGTTAAATCCATGGTCCTATTATAGTAGTTGTCAGGGGCTTCTAAAATTTTTTCTAACAAAAAGATTCAGAACTGTTTGAAGTGAGCTGCTCCTGGCTCCACATCCCCATGCCAAACTGCCCAAGGCATACAACTGACATGTATTGGATTGCATGAAAGTTGTTCAGCTACTAAGCCGGTGTCTTAAGTAGCCTAAGCACCTAATTACTCATTTGAGAGGTGAACACCTCTTCACAGAACCAAGGAACACACCACTCACTGTATAATTTACCATAAATACAATTAGTATGATGTATCGCTGTAACTCAAGACAATATTAAGAAGAGCTGGAGCAGGGACCAAACAATTGTCAGCTTCGCATTCGATAGTAAATACCTGAAGTTCACCTCTTGCAAGGGCTGGTTTCAATATGTTTGCTGCATCAATTGCACCCTCTGCTGCTCCAGCTCCAATCAGTGTGTGCACTTCATCAATAAATAGTATTATCTCATCACTTTGTTTAATTTCCTCCATTAATTTCTTCAACCTTTCCTCAAATTCTCCACGGTACTTTGTGCCGGCAACTAATAGACCCATGTCGAGGGTAATAACCTGAATCAGGGAGAAATTGTAAGCAAACCTGCAGTCCACTCAGTATCTCAAGAATAATAAATGCTAACATATACATTGTTCTCTCCATTAAAGGCAGAATATGCTTACAAATATCATATTTACCAAAATATAGGCTTTTAAGTGAAATCATTGCAAAACCTTAAAGTCATTATGAACCAGAAGATAATGGTTACGTCAAATGTCCACTACACCAAGAACTCTTATGCACCTTTTTCCCCTCGATAGTTTCAGGAACATCACCACTTGCAATTCGTTGAGCAAGACCTTCAGCTATTGCGGTCTTTCCAACACCAGGTTCTCCAATAAGACAAGGGTTGTTCTTAGTTCGGCGACCCAATATTTGTACAACCCTCTCTATTTGTTGCTGCCTTCCGACCACAGGATCCAACTTACCCTATAAGATGAGCAAAATTATTAATGCCCCAAGATGCACTAACAGATTGACTCTTTTACAAAGCTTAGGTTTGACTGAATCACCTCTTCTGCCATTTTAGTTAAATTGGTACCATACTCCTCGAGTGTAGGCATCTTATTACCACTGCTACCTCCTCCCACACCGGCACCAACAGCTTCAGTACTCTCACCAACCATTCTTATAACCTACTCAAACCAGTACCAGTCACTTACCATTTTCCGTTATGTCACAGGAGAGGAATAACATAAAACAAATAATCAAATGATTTTATCAGAATGTCCAACTTGCCTGAGTGCGGATGTTGCTGGGATCAGCACCCAAGTTCTCAAGAACACGAGCTGCAACCCCTTCTCCTTCGCGAAGTAATCCAAGAAGCAAATGCTCAGACCCAATGTAGTTATGACCTGGTTAATTCAGAAAGGAAATATTGGTAAACTATAACCGGAAAAGAAGTAACAATAATCTGCATGGAGACAGCATGCATAACCATATATAAAATCTGGCAACCAAAATATGATGCAATAAGTAATAATCACTTTCCATGGTGTCCAATATAAGAAACATTCAGAACAATGGATTGTACGGCTATACGGCTTTCCCTTTCAATCTAACATCACAAGCACTTAAATAACACGGGCAAAGATGCCCAACTCAAACCATGAAAGACCAACAAAATGGAGCACATGCCAAGCACATTGTAGTGGTGGTCGTGTGTTGGTGTTTTGGAGGGGCAGGGGGTTAATTAGACCGGAGGACAAAAAGCAATAGCAAAAATAGAATAAAGGAAAAGTTCAAGAAAAAATTAATACCCAGCTGGCGGGCTTCTTCAAGAGAGAGTTCCAAGACACGCTTTGCACGAGGAGTAAATGGAATTTCCACAGCAACAAATCCACTTCCCCTTCCAATTATCTTTTCTACTTCGACACGGGCATCTTTGAGGTTAATTCCCATAGACTTGAGAACTTTAGCAGCAATACCAGTTCCTTCACCAATGAGACCAAGAAGAATCTGCTCAGTCCCGACAAAATTGTGGCCAAGTCTTCTTGCTTCCTCTTGGGCAAGCATGATTACTTTTATAGCTTTTTCAGTAAAGCGCTCAAACATTGCCTTAGCTACACTTCGACTAGCTTTTCCTTTGCACACACTGACAGACTTTGCCACCTTAGAGTGCAGATCTACTCCTGATTTTACCATACTGTCCAGTGCATTGAATCCGCGCAGGCCAGAGAAGCCCTTCATCCTTAAGCCAGGTGCTTGCAGCGCATACATGGTCATCATTGATCCTCCAGAGTTGGTAGATTTGTGGGATCCGCCACTTCTTCGACTAGCAACAAAACCAGGTATGTTACTTGACTGAAGGAAAACCCGAGCCATGAATCCAGCAAGGCAGCCTGCATCCGTGATTACAAGCGTTAGAGAGACCAAAAATGCCCAAGATGGATAAAACGCGAAAAGACTTTGAAGGGAAAGTCAAATAAGTGAACTTTCCACAAGAACCACAAACTACGAAATAAGAGAATTTCAATCACCGGGCAGGTTATTGAAATAGAGAAAGAAAAAATGTTAATGAAGAATGAGGAGGAAGAGGAGGGGGAGGAAAGGCGCCAACTAAGCGCAGAGAATGCATGGACAAACTGAGAATGAAAAATTAAAATCCCAGCACAGAATAGACTTAAGAGTTGCTCATATCTAGCAGCACATTCACATTCCATCTGTTGCCCCCGTCCCCCTGAACCAAAAAATTTATAAATTTAATTTATTTCTCTATCAACGAGGCATACGTTGTTTCAAAGCATTCGAAAACCCTCCCGTTCGTCTGTCCAAACGTACTTCAGAAGGAGGAGAAAATCTGTGGAGTTCATAGCCGTGATTATCGCCTTCATCTAAAAGTTACTAGTTTACTACTTGCAAAGAAGCATGGAAGGAAGGGACTGACTGGACGAAAGTGAATTGAAGCGGCTAAATCTGGACGAATAGAAGAATATCCAACTATTACAGAAAACAGTTGTGGAGTCTCAAGCTTTCATCCCAGTCTAATCACATGAAGCAAAAAAAAAAAAACGAGGGGGGAAAAGCTATCCCGTCTAGCACCGCCAGACGGAGAGGCCAATAATTTACCGAACAAAATAACGGACAGACCAATAGAGTAGAAATAGAATAGAAGAGAGGAGAAGGTAAGAAGAGATGAGAAGGACCTAGTCCCGATGGTATGGTCTGCGGCGGAAGAGAATCGATGAAATGGTCTGGCCGCCTGTTGCCGTCTGCTCCTCTCTTTTCTCCTCTTCCCTTCGCTGTTTTAAGTAGGGAATTTCGGCCTTCAGTGTACACTGTTGGTTTGAGTGCAGTCCCAAAAGAGCCCCTGATTTTTTCGAGTTGCTTTGCGTACAATATTGACGCTCCTTGTTGTGTCGAGCTTAGCAAATAGCAAACCATCTCTCAATTTGTCCTCATCCACACACCCATCAAATAACTTTGGATAGCATTGCCGACTCTATGACTTGTGGTAGAGATAATTCGGGAATTTACTTCCAATTTGTTGTTTGTATCGATAGAAGGAAATATCTATGGATTAGACGGACAGATAAATAGAAAGATGTAATGAGTCTCCCATAAATAAAATTGTTCATCAAGGAAGCTCTTGGAGGATGTTGCTGAGACCAAACAATCTGACGCGGAGGAATTATTAAGGTTTTTCGGACAGAGAGCATCCTAAGCTTATTGACTAGGTTCTTTGCATCAATTATGTCATTTTATGTATGAATTAGGTCATTTGTGACTTCAGTTAGGTCCCTAATGGCTTAAATTGGGTAACTCATGGCTTCAAATGGATAACTCATGGCTTCAATTAGGTCCATTCGTTAATATTAACATTAACGACGTAATTATAGCATCAATTAGGTCCATTTCTCTATTTATTTTTCTTTAATTTGGTCTTTCGTATTATTATATTGTTAATTAGATTTCCATCTTAATTTCTTTTTTATAAATTAGGTCGCTCATAAATTTTACTTTTTTTTTACAAAAAATTAAAAATTTTAATAACATGACATATTCGAGTAATATTTTTAAAAAAATCTTAAAATAAAAATCTTAAAATTTTTAAATTAGAATAAATTTAAAAAAATTTAGGAAAATAATATTATCAATTAGGTCGTCGTCTTAATTTCTTTTTTTATCAATTAGATCCCTCATAAATTTCTCATTATAAAAAAATTTTTAAAAGTTTTTGAATAACGTGACATATCCGAATAATATTTTTAAATAAAAATATTAAAATTAGAAAAAATTTCAAAAAATTAGAAAAATTGTAAAAACATAAGAAAGATTATAAAATATAGGAAAACTAAAAAAATTTAAATTATATAAAAATATGAAACTCTTGAAAAGTATTTAAAATTTGTGAAACTATAAAAATTTGGGAATGTTTTTATATTTTATAAAAATAAAGAAATATAGAAAATAAGGAAAATGTAAAAATAATTTAGAAAAATATTAAAATTTCAACAATTTAAATAAAAATTATTATATGTTCAAAATATATCAATTTTTTCTTTTTTTATAAATTAGGAAAAGTTAAAAATAAATAAAAATTTTATTAAATTATGAAGGGTACAAAAACTTAAAAAATAAAAAATTTCATAAAATAAAAAGAATTGAAAATTTCTAAATTTATGAAAATTTTAAAATTATTCGTAAAATTAGAAATTTCTTTGAAATTTATAAAAATTTAAAAAATGGATAAGATTCTAAAAATTATACAAGATATATATTATGGACAGGATGTGCCAATATTTTTCTGCCATAGATGACACAAAGATATTATAGGAAAGATAAAAAAAAATTTGAAATTCTTTGAAAATTTTCATAAATATTGCAAGGTGATGGACTAGTATTTTAGATTTTATTTTTGAAAATTTATTAGAATTTTTAAATTTTTTATAATTATGAAAAAATATTGGAATTTTTAAAAATTATTTAATTTTTTTATAAGTCTGTAAAAGTATTTAATTTTTTTAGAATTTTCTAAAAGTGTTTAAATAATTTTTAGTATTTATAAAATTATCTATACGTTTTTATAATTTTTTAAAAAATTTAGGAATTTTTTAAAATATTTTTAGAATTTTCTAAAATTATTTAAAATTTTTCAGAATTTTTAAAATTATTTAAAAATTTTAAAAATTGATTCGGGACCAAAATGATGCAAACTCATTTTTGAGGGGTGAAATTACTAGTATTTCTATTAAAATTGATAGAAAAGTAATTAATACCAATAAGGACCTATCTGATGTAAAATACATATCTCGGGGTAAAAAATGGCTAAGGGATCCGACTGATAACAAATCTATCTCTTAAAGACAAAATTGTTAATTTACTTTGACTTGTTTCTTTTTCACCCTCCTTTTTAGACGTCCTCTCGCTGTATGTGGAAGTGGGTTTACGTTTGGCTTGTTTGCTTCCAGCAATATACAAAGTATACACATGTATAGGAGTCGATGAATTTATCAGCTTATAATATTCTCCAGAAAGACTCTATTCGTGTAACCAAAAAATACATTCGAAAAATATGAATTTCATTCTTTTAATCGTGATTGATGTGGATGGAACCGGAATCGCCGACATGAAGGGCCCCGTCGAGAGGTATTGTCCGCTTTGGGGTACCGAGCTATACTCGCCCCTCACGGTTTTGTCCTTGAAAAGGCGCCTCTCGAGGGAAGAGGGGTATGTGTGGGATTAGTCCCCATCAGTGATGAAGAATAACTTTATCAAAGTTTAACTCGATTATATGGTTGCTATTATTTCTGTATGCTATATTGGAAGCTCGTCACCTGTTAAGAAGAAAGAGTGACTGCTCTTTGAATGCACCATAATACTGAGCGACAAGATAATGATACGGGCATTACAAATAATGAAGTCGTCCCAAATATTAGTAAATTAGGAGGGAAATTTCAACAATTATGGTACATGAAATAGAAAATCTTTGAACCATATAATAATATTAACGTGATGATATTAATTAATTACATCTATTCTTTCCTATAATTATTTTTTATTTTATAATTTTTAAAAAAGATTAAAGATAGATAAATATTTTTTTACCGATATCACCATATTAGCATTACTGCACATCGGCGCTGTAACAGAGGATGACCTTCCGCAGTCGGACATTGAATTGAAAAATAAAAGCGAAAGGGAAGAGGGAGAAACGCGGATTGGGTTATGCAATTATATGGAACCTATGGATTGGTTCGAGCTGGGGTATCCCATCTAAGTAATAAGTTCATCCCCTCTGAATAATCTCAAATCTTCGCAGATTCTCCAGGACTCCTTGGACTTGCTATAAGCGTGACCTTGGATCCCAGTACTGTACTATCTGAAGGCTGAAGCATGGGAAATTGCTGCTCCGATGATAACGGCGGAAGGGCGGCTGTCGGTGGCACGGCAGCCTATCCCACTAACGACGGCCCCAACGACGCCATCCAACTCTTCCTCGGGGCTCGGGCTTACCACGGTCTTTTCTCCCAGATCGAGGTTCCGCGGTGGTCCTTTTCTTTTTTTGGTTAAAACTGTTTTCTTTTCCTTAATAAATCGTCTTTCTTGTTCGTGAACCTTTGTTATCTCTTTGATTGTTTACCATCTTCTATTTAACTTCTAGAGCTTGCTTTTATGAGCAACCTAGTTTACCAGAAGCTGCGGCTACCACGATGAACTGCGGCCACTGCTCTGTGTAAGGCATTGTGGTTTAGACGGACAAGTTAGATCCATGGCCACTTCTGCTAGATGCAGACACCTAAACTCCACTCTGATCTTGCTGATGACCTATTGTTTTAGCAGTGTTAAGATCTGTATAGTGTAGGCTTGATTAACTTAAACTCTTACCGTGAATTTGGATCCAAGGTTATAACCGTTGGTTATTATTATTATCTCAAGTTTGTTAGATGAAGGAACAGTCTCCATCTCGGATGGATCTGAATTATTGATCCATTTTGTGTGATTTTATTAATGATAGGCACATCCAAACCCTAGAGCTACAATCAACACATCAAAATGCTCAAGCTTGGACAATTGTGTTGTTTATTACTCATTAATAAAATCAACAATGCTGCTATCAAATAAGCAACTCATGCCTTAACCATTTTGTAGTTCGGGCTTCATCATTCTATTAACATAAACATGTTTCCTTTACCATGACTGTAGTCTATCACTGATTTGCTGGTATATTTCTTTGCTGGAGCCTCACTTAAGTTCTTTTGATTTCTATTAACACTTCCTCATTATCATCAACATGGATGCAGCTGTCTTTCTCTGCATCAGGATTGCGGGATCGAGATGTGTGCTCCAAGGTTGGCTGCTCTAATTTCTAGCTTGTGTTATTTATTCTACTTTAGATTACTGGTGATTGTTGGAATCTTGTTTTTTCAAGTTTTATGGAGTTGATGCAAGGGGATGGCATCCTCCCACGTGCTTAGAAGACAATGCACTTCTGTGGATGAATTTTTTAGAGTCCTCAATTTTTTACTTCTTTTTTTTAGGAATCTTCAAGGAAGAATTAAGAAGAATTCTGCTAGGTTATGAGAGGATTTGGTTCCACCACTTAATAATTTAAGCTTTTAGGTTGAATATACATGACATTTTATTAGCCCAATGGGATATTTAACATGAAATTAGAGCCAGTTTCATGCATCCATGAGGGCTCACATTCGTGAGGCTGAGAGTGTGGGCGGGTATCAAGGCAATGTGTCCAAGTGATATAGGAAGACTAAGAGTATAAGCGAGCATTTAAGGTTGCTTGCCTAGTTGCATGTGAAGGCCCAGAAATGTTTGTTGCCACGTAGTGCATGTTGATGATGTGAGAGAGTATATTTTACTATGTAAGGGAAGATGTTGAGTGTTTTTGGAATTCCAAATGGAAGAATTAAGAAGAATTTAACTAGTTTATCAGAGGAATGGGTTCTATCTCATAATAATTTAAGTTTTAAGGTTGGACATGGGCTGGAACCAATTAATTATAAGATAGTGGAAGATCTAGCAGGTCTAAAATAGACATATACCAAAGTGAGAGGGGATACTTTTGTCTTGTCAATTTCTTTATATTTGATTTACACCTTTTTGTTGTGTTGGGGACAAAACTGTTTTCTTGACAGGATATTATACCTTAAGAAACTGCAAAGCTCTTATGAATGAAAGATCAAAAAATTATACCATATGAGGTCAGTAGATTTGAGCTTCCTTGTGCCAGTTATAAAAATCTTTGCATATGATCTATTAAATCCTTATAATTTACTAAATGCATTTAGTACTATTAGCCAGAATTTTGATGCCTGTCCCTATAGAGCCTGTTAAATTCATGGATCCAGCAGTAACCAGGAAAAGCTCCATCCTCCAATGGGCATAAGGAGCCATGCTTAAATTTAATCCATCAAATTCTCATTGGATCATAGGTAAAAGAACCCAGTAAAGGGATTTGATTTATCCTGCAATTAAATCTTTTAAGAACTTGATCTGCTAAATGCACTAGCCGAGTATATCTGTCAAAAAGCATACATTTAGTGGTAAAGAGCGGTATATAGTGTCGTGCTCTATCAAAAAAGCATTGTTATCGCACTTCTTATCCTACGCATCCCCAGTCACCATCCTCTAAGGTCCAACTTTTAGCCTTTCGATGCATGTTTGTTATAGGATTTATGAGACTATTGCAAAAAAATTGTGGTCTGATTGCACACTCTGTTTGCTCCAGAGCGATCCTTTGTTAGTTATCTACTCAAGAGGACAGGATGGGGCACTTCAAGAGGTGGGACGGACTGAGGTGGTCCTTAACTCATTGAATCCCACATGGATCACAAAACATACCATGGCATTCCAATTTGAGCATGTGCAAATTCTAGTGTAAGTATCACTGCATCTGTTTTGGTTTCCCATATCATTAATTAGATTTGACTATTCCTTCTATTTAACCATGTCAAATTTGTGTAGGTTCCGTGTGTATGATGTTGACACTCCATTTCACAACGTGGAAGTAATGGTACGTTCTAGGATGCCACATCTCAAGAACTTTCAGATAAAGGATTCTTTTTTTGTAGAGCAGTGTATTGAAGCAACATTGTCCTATGCTCCTATCTGGAAGAGGATATCTCCATTTCTCTTGCTGATATTTTGTTCAATCGAGCTTTCCTATTTAAAAAATGTTCATTTTTCTCTGATCTTGACTTTCAACGTCCCCTCTAGTTTTCATCAGTTAGACTTGATATGTCTAATGTCAAAAAACAAGAGCTTATGTCTACAGCACAACAGGCTTTTCTGTATTGTTGAACCAAAAAATTTAAAATCATTTCTTTATTCAATGTTGCAGAACTGAACTAAGGATAGCAAACTATTAGTTTGTTGGGCTTTTAGAAGTATCAGTATTAATATTAATAGATAGATAAGTAACAGAATTCTATCACTACCTGTGCTAAGGGAGAAGGACCTACTGACATTTCAGACAATTATATGGATTTTACAATTGGGATTTTTTGAGCCTTTTGTGCTTTGTGGTATGTCATGCTTTACTATAAAAGTGCTGGCTTTTCATACTTATTTTTCTCAAATATACAACTATTTACTCCTTTTGTCATGAGGTAGAAATAGGCTACTCTTCTTCTTGGAGGCAAAAATAGCCAACTTACGTAGTCATTCTCTTTCATCCAAAATTACACAAATGGAGATGATTTGCACATGCAGACGCTTAAGCTGGACGACCAAAAGTTTCTTGGTGAAGCCACATGTGCTCTTTCTCAGGTATTGCTTGGTGATTGTTATTCATTACAATTTTGTAGTTTTTCTAAGCTAAATAACATGTAATTCTGACACAAGAAAATGAGACACACGAATCAATGTTTATACTGTTGAAGATCCTTAGAATATAGATAAAATAAGTTGTTTACCATCACATCAATCAAGATCATAACTCAAGCCAAAAGAAAGACACGCACTAAATAAATGGTTGAAGTTACAGTAAGATCATTTTTGAGGTTTGCAGAAAAGGTAATCATTTACTGCGGGTTAAATAAAATTCAAAAGAAAAATATAAGTTTATGTTTTAGAGTTTGATGTGAGAGGAAAGGAGGGAGAATATCATGTATAGTACAATACTCAATATACATATGTATACATATATGCCTTTGAAACTAACATGTTACAAGAGAATGTATTAGTGACTTATTGTAATCCTAAAATAGTTTATCTGCATGACCTTGTATTTTATAAAAATTTAATATGAACGGATCACTCTCAGCAAAAATTTTTTAAAAAAATGAACAGGTCTCTCTCACAGCAAACTTAAAAATAAACTCTGTGTCTATTTCCGACAGGACTTGTTTTCCATGGAAAATGATCTCAATCTTCTGTTACATGCATAGGAAGCAATTGCAACCTTCTTACTAAGACTGCAGAATGTTTTTGTGAATTGTGGCATTGGACCTAAATTATGAGCATTGCAAGCAAGATGCATATGATGCCAGGCTTAGATGCTATGCTATTTTATATCATGAAAGATGAGCATATGCCATGTATAAGCAAGTCTGTTTTCATCCCAAACATGTTGGTATGTGTTTCACATCTACTTGTTTTTCTGCAGATAGTCACAAAATCAAGTAGATCATTGACCTTAGACCTTGTGTCTGGTATGGAAGCTGCAGATTCATTATGTGCCCATAGCTGTGGAAAACTTATCGTGCATGCTGAGGAATGTATTGGCTCAAAGACTAAAATGGAGATAATTTTCAGATGCTCAGATTTAGAACACAAAAATCTCTTCTCAAGGAATGTATGTGCAAGATTTAACCTGCATATGTACTCTATTGAATATAAATTATATTTCTCACTATGTTCTGAATTATGCTGCAGGATCCCTTCCTTGTTATATCTAAAATATCAGAGAGTGGAATCATCATTCCTGTTTGGAAATCCGAGGTGATAAAGAATGATCTGCGACCTACCTGGCAGCCAATGTTTTTGAACATCGGACAAGTTGGAAGCATGGTAGCTTACCTTTCTCTTTTAGGATAGTTGATGGATCGAATGAGCAGCACTTGCTTCTCGGAGCATAGGATTGCTTCAGATTTTTCTGATTTATAATTCTTGATCTGTTGGTCAATGGAGTCCACTTGTTCATGCAAAAGGAGAAATGTAGCCATTGCTTGTCTAACATATAAAATTCATGTCCATCTTACTAATTTTGTATTACCAATAACTCAATTGCTCTAATGGTGGTGAAAAGAAGGAAATATCTCTTGTCCTCCCTGTGTTGTTTTCTCCTTTTCTAATATTGTTCAATCTCTTCCAGGTCACAGTTTTCCTAGATTGGCATTTTTTGAGATCACAGGCATATTCTTTTTCTAATTGCAAGTGATATCGAAAGTTTATATGCATTCTTACCTAGCAGTTGTTTTCTGCACTTTCTTCTAAAATATCTGACAGGACAGCCCATTGGTAATTGAATGTTTCAACTTCAATGGCAATGGCAAGCATGATTTGATTGGGTAATGGAATAACTCGATGATCTGATGTCCTTCAACCCGATTTTTTGATGCCAACACTTTGACTAGATTCTTTCACGCCGTTATCAGGAAGGTTCAGACATCACTGTCGGACTTGGAAAGGCTTCATTCTAGTGGGGAAGGCGCAAATTTATTCATCCCGACTTCTGCCAGTAATAATTACCAAAACAAGGTCCGCCATGAATGAACTTAGTTGCACAACTTATGTTTTACTACTTTGTTCTTCATTCGTTAACAGGTAAAATTACAAAGCAGATATTGAAGAGCCAGTTATTTGTGGATAAGTTTAATGAAAACATCCAATATACTTTTCTGGATTACTTGGCTGAGGGATTTGAACTGAATTTCATGGTGGCTATTGATTTTACAGGTATTTGTTTACATATATATATTCAAGTATAGTGCTTTCATCTGTCTAATTTTGGTGACCTTATACTACCCCGCAACTGTACAAGTGTTCTTATTAATGTAGATCAAACTTCCTTCGACTCTTTTCTACTCTTTATAAAGATGAAATGATTGTCTCAAAGGGATCATTCTTGCTGGTTGCTGCTGCCTAGACCAGTAAAAACAAGATCCACAATGTTTATGTTGTCGCGATCTTCCATCAGCACACTTCAGTCATCATCATTCGCCAATATTTCTTGCAATTCTGTTTTCTTTTTAAATCATTAAAGAGCTCGGTAATTGATTCACGAGTTCAGTTAAATATTTTATTTAGAAAAATGCCAGAATCTCAAACCTACATTCTTGATTAAAAAACTTAGAAAATACTTAAAACAATCAGTCAAGCAACTTCCAGTTCTCTTTATTCTAATCTTTGTTGCTTCTCTCCCTCTGAAAAGCCTAGGGACTTTGAGGAATCCTTAATAGTATGAATGTGGTTAGTCTCTGGAAAGTTGGTGGCAAAACACCCAGTACGACTCTAGTTAACTTATGTGCTGATATTGTGTCAGATTGAGATTTCAGATACTAGTCGTCAGGTCATTGCAGTTATAACTGATTTTCCTTGCTACAGCTTCAAATGGAAATCCTCGCCTTCCTGATTCTCTGCATTATATAGATTCCTCTGGGCATCCAAATGCGTATCAGAGAGTAAGGAATAGCATCTTCATATTGTATTATTTTACCATCTTAAGGTGTCAAGGGATCCTACATGTAATTGAACCATTATAATTCAGGCAATCCTAGAAATTGGAGAGGTTCTGCAGTTCTATGATACCGACAAGCGATTTCCTGCATGGGGTTTTGGAGCCAGGCCGATTGATGGTCCTGTCTCTCACTGTTTCAACCTGAATGGAAGCAGTAACAACTGTGAGGTAAACATTTCCTAGATATCCTTTTCTTTCTAAGCAAGCATCCTCTTTGAGGAAATCGGAATAGCAGCAGCCAAGTTTTATACAAGTCGATGTTGTACAGGTTGAAGGAATTCAAGGGATCATGATGGCCTATATGAGTGCTCTCCTTAATGTTTCTCTTGCAGGGCCGACTCTTTTTGGACCTGTTATCACCAATGCCGCACAACTTGCTAGCCAATCACTTGCAAACAGTTGGCACAAATACTTTATCTTGTTAATAATCACTGTAAGACTCAAAACTTGTGCTTTCTATCACCATCTTAATTAACTGTGCAAGACTTCATGCATTCCTGCTCCAGAGTTTTTTTCCTTGGGTTGTTAATTAGTGTTTCGAACATGCTGGGCCTATTATCAATAGAAAGAATTGCCTTGCTCTCATCAAGGAGCCCATCATGTTGTGATGGTTTCTTTGTTGTAGCCCATCATGTTTTATCTCTGCTTACTCTTCCCCACAGTTATAAGCCACCTTTTTCTGTTTCTATCATTTCTGAAACAGGTTCAGTTATGGTCCCTCGCTTGTCGAGCAAATCTTGCTACTGAACCATTTCTAATTTTATTTTTCCTGTAATTGACTATGGAAAATGCGAAACCTTTGAATATTGTTGCAGTGCATGCCACAGTATTCTCTGACATAAGAGAGATATTTACTAGTTACTGCCAGGATATAGTGCTATGTTGCATATGTCCATCTAACGACTTGTGCATACTTTTGTTTAACTGTATTATTTTCTTAAATCCACTTTTACTCCATATTTGTTAAGTTCTCGCTTCCCTAAAAGTGTTAAGATTGTGTCAGGATGGTGTTGTGACGGATCTTCAAGAAACTAAAGATGCCCTTGTGAAAGCATCTGACCTGCCACTGTCAATACTCATAGTCGGAGTCGGGGGAGCTGATTTCAAGGAAATGGAGGTACATATGTTGCTTTTTAAATAGGTCTTCCATGTGTGAGTATGAGCCAGAGTGATCTTACACATTCAACTCTAATGGTTTTCATCTGAAAATTTTGGGAGGGGTAGATTTTGGATGCAGACAAGGGAGATCGACTGGAAAGTTCAACGGGTCGTGTTGCTTCACGTGACATTGTCCAATTTGTTCCATTTCGCTATGGGCAGGGTGAGTTGCTGTTGTACTACATTTAAATGGAAAACCAAAATTGAGGTGGTGTTATGGCGTTTTAGTTACTTCTCTGCCACTTGCAGGTGGAGAGATGTCTACTATTCAATCACTCCTGGCAGAATTGCCAACACAGTTCTTGACCTTTATGCGGAACAGAGATATAAGACCAAGTTAAACATGTGAGAAGTCTACAGAGGATGTTAGTTTATTTCTAGATGGATTTCACTTTTTATAGAGCATGGCCGAGAGTAGTTGCCATGTTCTGCTGGACCTGCTAGTAGTCAACAGTTCATGGAGATTCTTAAACTGATTGGCTTGCTTCCAATTCGTCGGAGCATTTGGGCAGCTTTCTGCAAAAGGTATCACACTTGATCGTGGGTTCAAATTTAAGAACTGAAGGTTTGTTCAGATAGGCTAAGGTTAATCCTAAAGTAACCCTCGAATTGCTGCTTCTGTGCACTTGCTAGTGGTCAACAGTTCAAGTTCCTCAACAGTCCAAAATGAGAATTCGCTGGTGGTTAATATTGTTATGTGAAATTCAGTCGTCTCTGCTGCGATAAAAACGTGGCTGAGATCAGATTACCTATTGTAGTTCTGCCGGCAACCGTTTCCAGTGTAACGAACGGGTCTTCTTGCTCTTATGTATTCTGTCTTCCATCTTGCAGTAAACTGTTTCCGTACCACAGAGTCCTCTCACTCTGACAAGGGGCAGATTGATTGGCGAACCATTTTCAAATTAAAATGTTACTTTTATTTTTTGAGTGAAGTACAACTTAATTAGAGAAAACAGACGAGTTTATTTCTTTCTATTTAAGAGCTCTTGCATATTTTTCCTTCTGGTAAATCTTTTTATTTCTCAATTACTGCCTAATTTTCTGTATGCTGATTGCCATTTTAGGTTATAAACTAAATTATCAAGGCAGATGATCCATATAATATTTATCACATAGCAAACAGAATCGAACTTATATGTCACAAACTGGAGATGTTTAAATATTTTACGTTTTATGGAATAACAAGGCTGGTCAGTCCAAAATTTTGATTAGTGCAAATGTTTGACATGAAAAAATGAAAAAAATGTTTACATTGTGTTTGACATGAAAAAAATGAACGGAATGAGTTTTATAAAAATAAATTGTGATAACATATATAATATTTGAATATACTAACAATTTCCCATTTCATCTTGCATGTTGGTCCTATCGCCTCCTCTTCAGTGGAAATCAAATGTGCGTTTGATTTGGTGATTGAAAAAATGCAGCCCGATTTTGAAATCATTACCTTTAACCAATGGAGGAATTTAGAGCTAAAGCACAATGGAACATAAAAAAGGAAGATGCATTGTTAGGCATGTTCCTAAATTTAAAATAAACTTAATTTTTTTTTGAACACTTGATCGATGTGTACAAGATCTTGGGGGAATTGTTGAAAATCTCAAAGGGTGTCCTCGTAGTCATGAAAAGGTTATTACAGAGAGGACTCTTATGTCCTGCAAGACCTT
Source organism: Lagerstroemia speciosa (assembly GCA_037672795.1). Classification (NCBI taxonomy): domain Eukaryota; kingdom Viridiplantae; phylum Streptophyta; class Magnoliopsida; order Myrtales; family Lythraceae; genus Lagerstroemia; species Lagerstroemia speciosa. Next base: position 10,526,200 of record CM075301.1, on the reverse strand, counting down.
AAGAACTTTGTAGGTTTGTTCGAGGGTGTAATGGTGTGTGGAGGATCTCTCTAGAATCTTCATAGGTGTTTTTTTTTGTTACAGTGAGAGCCTTCCCAATATTTAAATGTTATCTAGAATTTCATGTTAATTTTAATTGTATAATTATTGTAGAGAGCTACATTATTAAAAAAAGTTAAATAAAGAAGTTTTAAGTAATGGTTAGTTTACTATTGAACTATTTAGTTCTTCTAGTGAACGGTCGATCACGATCCCAATCAAATATCTTGATTCTTACATTCTAATACTAGCAACTCCACATGTTTGTCCATTTCCATACGAATCTTATCACATACAATCGGATGATAAGTGATATATATGCTCTTATTATGAGATTCATGAAAAATGTTATTTGAATCTAGAGCTCAATCTGAACTTGATTGATTCGATGTTGTGAGATTCTCAACATCCATATTCATAGACGCCTTTCCTCTCAGGGAAATTTCACATGATATTACCATCCTGCTAGCATTTCAGCAAGTTAACCTTCCTTGGGATTTCCTTCTAAACCTTCTCTACTCCCATGACCATTCTTACACTTGCCTCTTGCAAGAAGCCATTTAGCTGCACCACTCTAGTCTTCCATTACCATCTTCTTCAATTATTTCGAGTTCAACATCACCTCGATGTCTTCTAGAGCAATACCAAATCTCTTGTACAACATCATGTTGACAAAATTCTTGTAGTAGTATGACAGAGAGCATAACAACATCAAAATTTGATCCTCAACCACGATCTTTATATTGATGCAATGGAGGTCCAATATCATTTGATTAAATAGATCAATGTGATTGCCTATCGATGTGTTAGAACTCTTCTTCATTTACCACAGTTGCTTCTTCACGTATAACATATAGGTTAGGGACCTTGTTATGTACAAATACTTCCAACATTTTGTCATAACTTCAAAGTTGAATTCTGAACGCCATCTCCCAGAGGACATTTTTTGATAGACAAAGCTATATCAAGCTTAAAGCCTTGGCCATGATATATCTTTTTAGCATCCATTAGGATTGGCGCTAATGTAGCTTCTTTATTTAGTACTTCAAAGCCGGGTTGCACAAGCAAAGTCCTCATCTTAATTCATTACAATTCACATAGTCTATACCATCAAACTTCACCTTGAAGATCATAACTAACATATTTGAAATTGTCCACCGTACCAGTTTCTTTAGTGCCAGATTTTTATAAGGGTTTTTAGTGCATTTTAGGATTTTTATGGTACTTTTCGGGTTTT